>JAQFVV010000162.1:2174272-2823021 GCA_028023455.1 Epiperipatus broadwayi
TTCATTTCTTTTTTCAATATCATAATTTCCAACAATTTTTCCTTTTTTACCTTTCCCCACAATAGCATTCCTATCACCCAATAGCAATAAACATTCATCCCCCTCCTCACATTGGATAATTTTCTCTATCTTCTTATATTTTTCATCAATTTCAATATTATCATGACTAGTAGTTGGCATATGAACTTGTATGATTACCAAATCCCTATGACTTGCATTTATTCTTATCATCAATCTATATCAATATGGTCAATCTTTCCACACTATTCCAAATTCTTTTTCCAACAGCAATACCATCTCCATTAATTGATGTATCATCACCCAAATAAAATAACTTAACATCTCCACTACTTACTTTCCCACATCTCTCCCATCTCCCTTAATCCTATATCATTGGTATTATTTATACACAACTCTTTTTTGAAATTTCCAAATTTCCCAGTTGTTCTCAATGATGTAACATTCTATGTGCTAATTCTCAATGTGTTTTTTCTCAATGAATGAAGTTTGTGAGGATTTTGCAGGTTTATGACCTGAGTAGCCTCATATCTACTTCTGCTAGGCAAGGCACCAAAGCCATCCTTAGCACTGATATTATTATTATTATTATTATTATTATTATTATTATTATTATTATTATTATTATTATTATTATTATTATTATCATCATCATCATCATCATCATCATCATCATTATTATTATTATTATTATTATTATTATTATTATTATTATTATTATTATTATTGTTATTAATATAATTATTGCCACCCAGAGCATTCCAGGTTGTGAATAGGGAAATGGCCTTCAGATATGAAGGTTAGCTGCAAATAATCAAAGTACATAAATAAGCAGTCATTGACAATGGGAGATTTACTATCAAAAAGTAGTGAAGGAGACAGCAATTTCTATGATGGTGAATGTATAATGACAAGTATTGACCACCATTAAATAAGTTAACATCTTGCTAGATCACCAAAATTTCTTCCAAGTCAGTACTATAGATGACAATTGTGAGAAGGAAGTGGTAGAGGGATGTTCAATTTATGAGATTCAGCTACCGCATTAAGTCTGTTGTGGAAGTTATTGCTGGGAAATAAGACATTGGGAAATCATTTTGCCTTATAATTCTCATTTTTTATTATGAGTATGTCTACAGGAATCATTACATTTGGTGTTGAGATCTTAGCTAAGTAACCATCTTGCTTGGCAGGAGTAGACATGAGGCTACTCAGATCATAAACCTGAAAAATTCTCATAAACTTTATTTGATAAGAGTTGACACATTGAGAATTGGTATATGGAATATTAGATCATTGAGAAGAGTTTAGAAATCGGAAAATTTGAAAAGCGAGATTGGTATAAATAATATCAGTGTTATAAAATTAAGTGAAGTGATGTGGAAAGTAAATGGGGAAGTAAGTATAGGAAATGTTACTTTATTTAGATAGTGATAGACCAATTGATGGAGTTGGTGTTGCTGTTGGAAAGAAAATTTGGAATAGTGTGGAAAAAGTAGATTTGATGATAGGCTGATAATGGTGAGAATAACTGAAAGTTCTAGAGATTTGTTAATCATACAAGTTTATATGACAAATACTAGTTATTATGATATTGAAATTGATAAAAAAAATATGAGAAAATAAAGCAGATTATCTAATGTGAAGGGTGAAATGCATGTGGGTGATTAGAATGTCATTGTGGGGAAAGGTAATGATCGAAAAATTGTTGGAAATTATGATATTGGAAAAAATATATAAAGGAAATAGCCACATTGTATAATTTTGGAAGGAGAAGGGATTTTGTGATTGCAAATACTTGTTTTATAAATCATATAAGTAGACTGTATACATGAAAAGCCCCAGGTAATAGAGAACAATATCAAATTGATTTATATATTGATTCAGGATAGATATAAGTAATGCTATTAAAGGTTCACATGCTTTGCCTGGTGCTGGTATAAGTTCAGATCATAATTTGGTTATGACTAAATTAAAGTTGAGTTTAAAAAGAACAAAAAGAGGGAAATAATATGTAAGATGGAACTTAGATAAATCGAGAGAAATGAAAAAAAGGAAAATTTGATTTAATATGTGAAAATGCAATAAAAAGCTTTGATAAAGATGAAGAATATATTAATAGTTCTGATAAATTTGGTGTAGAATTAAAGAAGGATTATTAAAAACAGCAAAAAATAAAGACACTATTCGGGTAAAAAAAAAAGCTAAATGACCTTGGATAATGGAAGGTATGTTGGAAAAGATAAAAATATGGAGATGGAAGATGTCAATACTGAGGAAGTGCAAAGTACATATAGATAAATTAATAATGAGCTAAGAAAAGAAACAAACTTAGCAAAAGAAAAAAAGGCTGGAACAAGAATGTAGAGAAATAGAAATGCTTCAACAGTTCACAGAATTAGAAATGTCACTCAGGAGTAAAGTACATGATTAGCAAACAAAATTGTAGATAAAAATGAAAAGAGATTAACTGATAGCAATGATATACACCTGGGTCTCTTTTTATGCAAACTTATTTAACACGATTTTGAAGTTACGCGATTCGTGTTTCACCGGAAGACCACCTCCGATAATGCGCTATTACTTTAATACTAAATTTCGTGCACTTACGTTATATTGAAAGTAATAGCACATTATTGGAATTGTACTTTCATCTTAGTAATTTCAATATTTTTAGTGCTTTATAATAGTAAGATTTTATGCAATAATGAAATTAAAATCATGATTTCCACATTTTATGTATACACACATTAAATTTTACAAGATTATAATGTAAATTTGTTCAAACATGGAGCGTGTTAATTTTGCATTTTAAATCACATTCTGTTTTTGCTTTTTAAAAAAGAACATAATCAATTATTAATCATTTAGTGTCCACACGTTTATTTTTTAAAGGTCAGTAATAGCAGTGGGCACAATTAAAAATTAAAATCGGATTTTTAATTGTAATTAACAATTTAAAATTACTTACGGCGATTTGAAATTAATGTGATGTAAAATGAAATTTGATTTTTAAACGGAATTGAAAATTAAAGACAAAAATAAGAATTTAATTTTTAGTTGTTAGTTTTAATTAAATTTTTCCCAGCAGTGGTGAATAAATGTCTTTTTATTATCATAAGTCTAAGTTCATAAACAATTAATAAAATCATCGTCGTCGTCAACAGAAAACCATTAACACAAATGAGAGTGAACTTGGCGCTAGTTGTATTTCCTCTTGTGAGAATAATTGCTGAGATATTCTTGCCTTCGTTTAAGGAGAAGCCAAATACATCACATCATATCACATGAGAATCTGATTTTTTTACTAGTTTGCAAACGAAAGTGTTTTGGGGCAAATAGTGATAATAATTAAAATGTGTATAAAAAAATGTAAATTATTGTACTGTAAATTATGCATAAAAATATATTATTTTGAATAAAATTAAATATTATAGTTTAAAAAAGTTTGTCTTGTATCAATTTTTTTCAAATTTGAAATTTTTTATTAGTCATATTTTATTTCCTTATTTTTTTTTTTGCGTGAATTTTAAAGTAATTTTACGTTGGTGCTTTGCTTTTACGCGAATTTTGAAAAATCACAGACCGCATCCCCCCCTTTTCAATGTAAGTTACATCTATTTTTGCATGATTTTGTTTGCGCGTGTTTTCTGAGGAACCTATCTATGACGTAAAATGAGACCCAGGTGTATTACAAAATTAGGAAAAAAATATCTTCAGTGTCTATTTAGAAAAAAAAATTAATTATGAACCTGAAAATGAAGAAGATATTGAAGTAAATAATAAAGGTATGGACATATTGTCAAATGAAGTAATAAACTCAATTGCACAAATGCAGAGTAGTAAGGCTGTTGGGTTTGATGCAATACTTATAGAATTTTTGAAACAAATGGAGAATTTACTAAACAGGAAATAGTTGGACTTTGCAATTTGATATATAATAGTGGAGTTTGCCATGAATATTTTTAAGGACTATAATGATTCCAATTGCTAAAAAGAAAAAAGCTGTTAAATGTGAAGAATACAGAATAATAAATTTGTTATCTCATGTTTCTAAAGTTTTATTGAGAATTTTAACTCAAAAGAATTTATGATAAAGTATAATATTATATTGGAGAAGAATAGTTTGGTTTTCAAAAAGGGAAAAGTACAAGAAATGCTATTGGTGTTGTTAAAACAATTACAGAAAGATATGTTGAAAAAGTTAGAGGAATTGGTATATATTATGTTTTGTGGATCTGGAAAAAAAATTTCATATTGTAATCTGGCACAAACTTTTGACCATCTTAAAAAATAACACAATATTGTGGATAGAGTGAAGATTGATTAGGAATAAGTATACTGGGCAAAGGATACAAATTAGACTGGAGAACAATGGTACTGATGAAGTGAATATAGAAAGAGGAGTTTTAATATTTATTTAAAAGACATATTAAATAATTATTTAGACTGTGGAGGAACAAATGGTTGATGTAGAATAATAAATTATATGATTTGCAGATGATATAACTTTTATAGCTGAGAATGAAAAATATCTTCAGAGTATGTTGAATAAATTGGAGGCAGACTGTATAAAATAAGGAATGAAAATTAATGTTGAGAGGACTGTTTATGAATAGAGAGGAATGTAAAAAAGTGCAAATTAAAATCCATAATAACATTGTTCAACAGAACAAGGGATTTAGATATTTGGCTAGTTGGTTGAGTAAGGATGGAAGAAATGAATATGAAGTTAAAATAATAGCATTGGCAAAAGAGGCCTTTATTAAGAGAAAGACAATATATAGTGAACTTTTGAAAATATAATTAAAAAATGATTAGTTAAATGCTATGTGTGGAGTGTACTATTGTATGGTTGTAAAACATGGACAAAAATAGTAAAATTAAGAATGGATTGGAAGCTTTTAAAATATGGACATGGAGAAAAATGGAAAAATCAGTTTGATGAATAAAATAACAAATGAATTTTTTAGAAGAGTAAATGAAAAAAGAAGATTGATTGAGGAAATTAGAAATAGAGAAACTGGATTGGACCTATATTAAAAAGAAATATAGTTTAATGAAATATGTTTTTGAAGAAATGGTGAGTGGAAGTAAGAAGAAAGGGCAGAAAAGATTAACATTGTTGGATGATATAAGAGTTGGGAAGAATTACATAAAATTGAAGAGCTGGACAATAGAGAATGGAGTGAAAAATGGATGAATTGATGATGTAACTACTCTCTATACCTGTCCATGGAATAGAATACTGATGATGATGATGATGATTATTATTATTATTATTATTATTATTATTATTATTATTAGTAGTAGTAGTAGTAGTAGTAGTAGTAGTAGTAGTAGTAGCAGCAGCAGCAGCAGCAGCAGTAGCACTAGCAGTAGCAATAGCACTAGCAGTGGTAGTAGTAGCAGTAGTATAGTAAACAAGTTATCTCAAAAATTCTTAATGATAACAAGTTTGTTTTTATATCTGTTTTAGTTTATTTATTTAAAAGTTCTTTCATCTGCTGATGTATTTCCTGAATGTTTAAAACTTGGTGTTATTTCGCTCATTTAAAAAAAAGATGAACCATCAATTATTGGCAAATATATGCCTATTTCAATCATTTCTATGAATGCTAAGTTATTTAAGATGCTAGGGAAGAATAATATATTATTTTGAATATGTATAAAGTGATTTTGGCACACCATTTTGATTTTGTTGCTGGAAAGAGTTCTTTGGATGCACTTTATAGTCGTGTACACAATTGCACACCATCGTTGAATAAATGTCTTAAGACAGCAGCTGTTTATTTGGATTTATCCAAAGTATTTTATTCTGTTATACATTGATTACATTCATATGGTTTTTAAAATCATTTTGCTTGTTAGTTAATAAGTTATCTAAAAAAATAGAAAACAGGCTACTAAAATACACAGCATTATTTGTGATTTTAGATTCATTAATCATGGAATGTCACAGGTATCTATATTTGGCTCTGTATTATTTTTAATATATATAAATGAAATTTTTAATTTATCTTTGAATTTAATGATTTATGCTTTGGATGGTGATATTGCTTTGTCTTGGAATACTGCTTCATGTAATATTTTTGAACAAGTGATTAATAAGGATCTGGCATTAATTAGTGACTGGTATACACTAAATTCTTTAACTGTCAGTTGTAATAAATAAAGGCTATTCTAATTTCTTATAAATATTCTTTACATTCACTTTTTATCAGCATTTGTAGTCAATATAAAGTTCATTCCAATAGTATTTGTATGTGTGGTAGTATCATTTTTGTTGATAAATATTGTTACTTAGCCTATTTATTCAGTGTACTGAATGTTTCTTATATAAATAACTAGAGGAATTTGAACTTAGGATTTTTCAGTCTATATTCATTTTTCACTCTATTTCAAACAACTGACACACATGACAATACATATGAAAAAGATATAAAATCCCAATATAAGTATTAATGCAGAACCAGAACTTATCAGTAGGGCCAGATCATAATATCCCATACATATACACAATCAGTGCTCAGTTTAGATTATGATAGCAATTTCTTAAACTTTAATGAACAGGCTGCAATCTTCTCACTTTTCAACTATTCAACCAACCATTTTATTGAATAACTCATGATGAAATGTTCACTTAAAATCCTTGGAGGATTTGATATTGTAGTTGTACCCATATAAACATTATGTCAATCTGACCCCTGATATTATTGGATCATTATGTATTCGTATATTAATAGGAATAGGCTGAACTTATAGATATAACCTATTTTCAAAGCAATATATAATTAGCCTATTCATTCAGTGGACTGGATATTTTTTATAGGTAACTAAATGGATTTGAACTTAGGATTTTTCAGTCTACATTTGTCCACCACCCCATTTCAAGCAATTTACATACATGACCACATACATGTGAAAAATTATATGTGATCACTAATATACATATTTCATGCAGAACTAAACTCATTATATATCCTTTTTGAGTACTTATGTATTAAACCTGCTGCTCATGTTTGAAATGGCAGTATTCCATGTCTGGGGGGGAATGGTGTTTGCAATGGCAGAATGCTGTTATTGTGACTTTTTAATATGGCATTCAGCCATTGCAAATTCTCTCCACGCTCTATGGAGAAAGGTATGACATTCTACTGTCGCAAACATGGACAGCAGGTCTAATACATAAGTGCCGTATTCTCATTTTACCAGGTATATAGAATAAGTAGCAACAATGCATAATGCTAACTGAAATCTATATAAAATATTTGAAACACCCCATAGCTATAATGTTTCAGCTACACTCTTCCTTTAAATAAAGAATAGCATGAATTTTTGCAACACATTGAAAAGGGAAATCTCTTCAATGTATACTACAATGATGTTATATATATTAAAATTCAAGCTAATATATACTCTGAAAAGGATGTCATTTTCAATGGGTTGCAAAAATTCAGGCTATTTTTTACTTAAAGGGTAAATGTGACTGAAGCAATATAGCTATGAGCATTTCAAATTTTTATTATATTATATATATATATATATATATATATATATATATATATATATATATATATATATATATATATATATATATATATATACAATTTGTCATTACTGTCTATAGAAGAATTAGAAAACCTATAAATTATGAAAAGATAATCAAAATTTTGAAAACACCAAAATTGGAAAATGGATACCAGATATAAATATTTAGTTATCATTCATAAAGTAGCACTTAAATTTGCAATTTTCTATTTCATCACTTTGATTTGTCCTATGTTCTTTTTGATTCATGATATTTTTATTAACATTCATCACACACACACACACATATATATATATATATTATGTTATGTGAAGTGTTACTGATTTATTAATGTTATTCATTAAATTTTATTTAAAACTTTTATATTATATATGTCTAACATTACTTTCATATAATCTACCAATTTAAAAGTATATGGTTGTATTAACAAAACCACAAGACATTCTTTGCTTATATGTATCCCAGTTTAGAAACATTTATTTTAAGTTTAAGTAAACAATGAACACTAGGTAGTATAGGTCTATAATATCCACATTCACAAATCAGTTTCAGACTTTTACCATAATCCCTAAGGATTTAGGGAAGTAAGGCGTTTTTGTTCCTATTAATCATTCCTTAATTCCTTTTCTGACAGATTCAAGCTAATAGTCTGAAATTAAAATGTTTGAATCCAGGCCAACTCCCTTGTATAGTTATATAGATCTAATGCCAGTTTCTGTATACTTTAATGAGATTGAATTCAAAAATTTTAGGATTTTTTTAATTTCAGCCAATATATTATCATGAATAGTATAAAGGGAAAAAGGATGGCTGCTAGAGTACTATTTAAGGAACAATTCAGAAATCTATCTGAGGGTGATGATATTATAACACTAATATTACTTAAAGCACACTAAATGGCTCTAGAATAGAATGATGTGAACGGCTCTTAGATACATATATATTTTGAACATAATATTACCGTTCACAGATCAATGCAATGACAGTGATGATTTCCTGGATTAAAATTCATTTCTGTAACTTCCAGTCCTCATAGGTATGATCTCCCAAAATGAATCATTGATTATTTATTTAAAAAAACTTTACAGTTTTTAATTTGAAATTATTCAAATGGAAGTCAATCTCCAATAATGCGCTATTTCTTAAATATTATAAATTTCCACGCGCCCGCCGGTTAAAAATGAGACCCTGTCTTTCTCCTGCGATGGGTTAAATAGATTTGTACAATTGAATATTTGATTATAACATCAGGCACACAATAGATTTAAGCCCTGATTTGAGCATGGTCTGTAAGAGTTAGTGTATATAGAATGTACGCTCTAAACTTAAGTGATTCACTTAAGTTTTTTAAACTCTTATCGGCAGAGAGTGCGTGGAAATTTATAATATTTAAGAAATAGCACATTATCGGAGATTGACTTCCGCTTGAATAATTTCAAAGTTTTCAGCGCTTTATAATAATGGATTTAGTTTTTTAATTTATAAAATATGTGAAATGGCATATACCTGTAACATAAAATAATGATCCTATATTTACGTTAGATTACATTATAGCGCGAAAGTTTCAATACACTGAATAAATTTCTAGAATCTAAAAGTTTGTCCATTCCTCATTTATTTATTTATTTAAGGTTGTTATTGAATACAGAGTCTATATAAAAGTGTGAATTAAAACATACTTATTTAATTAATGCGTTAAATAAATATTTTTATAAATAAATTTTATATTCAGTAAGCGAATGCTAAATTGATAAACGTTTGACTCTTAAATCTCAGCATATTTTAATTTTTTAATATTTTACATCTGACTTTTTTTTTAAACATAAGTTTTAATTAATTAAAAATATTTAAATCGATGCATATACATGCACAAACACATATATTTATGTTTGTATAAATGAATATTTTTTTTATATATAATTTCATTTTTAAGTGAAAATATTTAAATTTACGCAGTACACATTCATTCACAAATATGTATGTGTGTATAAATTTTTACAACTTTACCCGTATATATTATAATCATCATATTCAATCCTAAAAAAAAAAAAATAATATAAGAAATTTTACATAATAATATGTTCGAACCCTCTAATGGCAGTTTGAATATTTAACATATTTATTAAGTAACTGTAAACTAATTTCTTATTTATTATTAACTAGACGAGAATCGATCTTGTAATCTTTAGCTCAGAATTCATCACTCTAATTCAGCACTAAATTAAATAAAATGGATTCATTACAAGATGAATTCAGTTTATTCCATTTAAGACTCTTTTCTTAACATCATTCCAAGTCTTTTTAGTTTTAGTTTTTTTAAAAAAACAAAAAACACCCATAAGAATCCTTTATGGATGGACATAATCATAAACATATGACTAAAGATATGTGAAAAAGATATATAATCCCCAAGATGTACATTTCTTGCTGAATCAGCACTCATCAGTTTGCCCGGACCACAATCTCTTACACATATCTTTATCATTATGCATCTTGGGGATCATAGATCCTTTTCACATGTCCTTGTCATATATTTATGATTATATCCCTCCACAAAGTTTTAAACATGGCTAGAAAACAGTTCCTACCTTGTATGAGAATGGTATAGTGAAAATTATACTACAGAAACATTATTAATTATTGGGCAATAATCTCTTATGTATGACTAATAAAAATTATTAATAAGAATCCTTTATTTTGAATATCAATCAGCTTCTCTTGTATTATATCTTTTTATGAGTCAACATCCATAGACTTTATTTATACATTTTTTATATCTCTAAATATACTTGTAATTTTTTGGCTTAGTGATGTTAATGTAGCAAATTCTGAAGAGGGAATGAAAAGTTGTCATGCCTAAGAATGAATTGCATTTAATCAACATTTTTTTCAGAGGAAAAAAAGGAAATTCTGCAAAAATATATTTTCAATATTCAGACGTTGATGTTGATTACTGAAAAATATATATCAAAGAATGTTCTGAAAATTAAAAATAATTGCTGCAATCCACAAATTTCATTAAAAAAAGTACATCTCTTATATAAAATCCCTATTTTGTCTGTTGTCTGAATGTTGTCTGAAATGCTGTTTAATTGGTTGCTTTTACAAATTACTTTTTTTTAATTGGTTGTTTTAACAAATTAAATAAAAAGAGACATTTGACAGCAGTGGAAAAAAATAAATAATAAATAATTATATTTTACTTTTAAACCAATTTATATTATGAGCATTTTATGCAAAGGATGTAATTCCACCCTTTATTATATTTAACAATTATTTTCATTATAAAGCATATTTTATGCAATTCCCCCATTAATAAAAAATGCTTGAAAAAAATCAGTACGTATTATTAACTACAATATGGAACTGAACATGTATAATATTTAAATCATGAAGAAAATGTGATTACAGTATATAAATTCATATTTGAAATGTGATATTTAGTGATGGAAAAAAAATAGATGCTATAGTATTATATTTACATTTATTTTTGGTTAGCATATAATTGAAGTTATGTAGTTTGATATCACGTAGTTCATGCTAATTCCACCATTAATAATTGTCCATAACATTGCCAAATTCACATATCAAATGTAATAAGTATATTTAAAAAAATTTAATTGAAATTAGTGGCTTAATTTGATTACAAGCATTTTATTCAAAGCAAGTAATTCTGCAGAGCAAAAAAAAAAAAACAATTAAAAAAACACACGTCTTTTATTCTCACATTTATTTCTATAATATTAAAATCTTTTGTTTAATTTACATTAAATGTTTAAAAAAATTCTTAAAGCAATTAATTAAAATATATATATAGCATTTACATAGGCCAGGTACATTTTGTATTAAAATAAAGTTGTATATATGTAAATAGAATTAAGAAAAGTTAAAATTAATCATGTGTTTTTAAGGAAAAAAGATATGCTCTTTATAATTTTTAAACCATTTTTTTAATTCTTTTTATTACTTCATCATTACTAACCTATTAGAAAAAGCATTTCTCATAATAAACTTTTTCAATGCTTTATTTAATATATAACAGTTTCAGTTGATTAGTAGTCTTCATCTGATATTGGAAATATCTGAAGAATACTGCTAGTTAGTTGAAACTGTTATATATTATTAGGGTAAATGCATTTTTTTAAAGATTTAATAGAAACAATGCAATAAGAGTGGAAGAAAATTGGACGTCTTATGTTACCAACATTATTATTTTCTTCTTCTTCAGTTTCTCAAAGATTGCTAATTTTTTAATTATTATTTTTAGTTTAATATAAAGAATATTCTTCATGACTTTTTGTCTAAAAAATAAATAATTTATTAAATGTCTTTTCAAAATTCTCAATAGTAGTGTAAATTGCATCTTTATTATGTTTATCTTTTCAACATCTATTTACTTAATACTCTCACCAGTATATGTGCAATCTGATATCAAACTTTTTATTCTAAATTTAAACGTTTTGTTTTAAAATTCTTATACTTTACTGCATTATTTTTTTAAAAAAAAAATTACAACTGTTGAAAAAAATTATATAAATCTCTTTCTTGAGTTATACATTTAATTACAAACGTCAATTAATCCTCTCAAAATTTATTGCTCCACCGATTCCAATAATTAATTGGAATTGTCTTCAGCTACATGAGTTTTGCAGTCTTTATTTAGCTTCTGTAAATATATATTCTATTATAGAACAATATATTCTAGCTTTATTTATTATTACTTTTTCTTTTAACACTGCTAATTATTATTAACACTATAAAATCACTATATACTCTTCTTATCTTCTCAGTAGATTTTTCACTTCATATTAATAATTAAAATTATTTAAATCTTTTTTTACCTTATTATATCTATTTTCAACATCTTGATCCACTTTTTACTACTATTTTTTTATTTATAAACTTCTCAATCAATTATTATATTTTTTTGACTTTTTATCATTATATTAATCATTCTTTTCATAATTTATTGCCATATTATAGCGTTCTTAAAAATTTACACGAATATTCTCTACATGTCACATAAATTTATAATATTATGTATATTATTAATGTTTGTAATATTTTTTTATTCTATATTTTTTTTTTCTGTAATATACTTTCCCTTTGTTAATATTCTATTTTTTAATTGGTTTTAAAAAAAATTTATATTCATTAAAGTATCTTCGGTTCAATCGCTACTAAATTGAATTTTGAATTTACATTAGTTCCAGAATTTGTGCAAATATTCTTAATGCTAGTTTTAAAAATATTCTGAATAATATATACTTAAAGATAAAAGTAACCAATGTCTAGTGCTTATCTAATCAGCTTAGATACGTCTGCTACCTTTATCCTTTAGCCAGTAATAATTAAATACCAATTTACTGGCCACTATTGGATGCCTGGATAAACTAGCTATAACCTGTTTAGCTAAAAAAGAAAAAAAGCTTTAGACGGTTTGTGACTTGAAAAAAATTAAGACGCATTCAGGAATTAAATTATAATGTATAATCCAAGTAAAAATCTATTTTTATCAAGTATTATTAATCCTTTTGTGATTTTTAAACTATGTTTACACATATATATATATATAACTTTATTAATAATAGTATTTATTTTAACTTTTAAAATTTCTTGCGTAACTATAAACGAATAAATCAAAAAGAAGTTAACTAGTTGAACAAAATAGAAAATTAATTTTAAAATGACAGTAAAAATAGGAATGGTGCAAGCAGATTTTATAACTTGTTTTATATGTATATTTGTTTTTTTAGCCAGTTGATTCATTTTCTGTTATTACATCAATTACTTGGTTCAGATGATAAATTCTTATATCATTTTTTTTTAAATTTTTGTTTAATATCTCACTCATAATATATTATTTTTCATATGGACATCATTTATAGCTTTCCTCGATGTGGTTTAGCACAATAATAGAATGATTAATTTGAAAGTGAAAAAATCCTGCATCAAACATAAATCTATCACTGACAGTGCATGAACATCACATGATCTCCTGAGCAATCAACTACTTGATTATTTTGTCTTGACTAACTTAATATGGAGGTAGAGTGATGGATTCAAGAATTAAAATTTTTGGACTGATGCTCAAGATGTCATATCCATACTCAAATGGCACATGATCTTTTAAGAAATTAACTGTCTGTTTATAATTTTAAATTTTACAAAATGCATTATTTATATTGTACATTAAATGTCTAATATTGAAAATACATATAATTTCAACATAGAAATAAAATAAACCATTAACTCAGTATCTGGAAAACCACATTTCTTATTAGTGATGAAAACTGTATCATAACTGTTGTTTGTTTTACAGTTAATATTTCAACACTGAATATGACTGACCCAAATTAATCAGAACCAATCTTTAATCCTCTGCTAAGTATATCTAGATATTCATTTACTATCCAATAATTAAACGGCTAGGTAGATTATTTTTGCTTGGCTTTACTGAAAATAATTTTTTGTTTATGAATCCTTAGTTATACTAAAAAATAATTCCCAATTTTATCCTGGATTTGAACCCCAGTTCATAAGCCTGTGCTAACAAATACACTATGATAACTTAGTTATAATTTGCTGAGCATGCTTTCTGCATTGACGGTCTGAATCATAGCGATCACATTTTCCACAGGAAGCAATGCGACTTACAAATAAGGATGATTATTATTATTATTATTATTATTATTATTATTATTATTATTATTATTATTATTATTATTATTATTATTATTATTATTATTATTATTTGCAATTAAATAATTATTGTCACACATTCACTAGTTTTTTTAGAGATGATCACAATAGCATAAATTGCAATGGCATAATTTTATTGTTACCGAGTTACAGTATATATATATATGAGCTTCTACGAGATTTTAATGTTGTATGTGCAATAATCGGAGAAAGCTTTGCCAACATATTTGCAGTACAGTATATATATTACGTATAATTAGATCTTCAAGATGTTTATTTTAACGCCATTATTAAAGAGAATAATAAATCAGTTTGCATTCTATTTTAATAAGGAAATACTTCTTGATATTAGGTATTAAGTTTAAAGCATGCTTAAAGCAATATTTTTTTTCTTCAGGGAAAACTTTGTTGAAAAATAATCATGATTAGCTTAGCTTATCTAAGTCATTATTTTTAAAAATATCACTTAGTTAATGACTATTCTAATCTGACATATAACTTGCCTCTCTATGACCAAGTGGGGAATAGAATAACAAGTTTCCTTACCGTTGAAGCTCAAGATTTAATAAAACAGTATTAATATTTTATAGCAGGTTTATTTTATTTTTGAAAACCAGATAAAAAAGTAATAGAATAATAATGAAATAGGTTTAAAGTTATTTTAATGTAGAAGAAACTTTTAAAAAGTATACTTTTTTGTAACACGTGCTTTGTATTAATGAATGAACAGATTTCCTTTTATCTTTATTTATTGGATGAGTATTATCATTTGTATGCATTCTGTTACTGCACTTTGAGTATATGATAAATTAAGTATAAATCTTGAATTACGTTTTCTTTTTCTTATTAGTAAATTCATGAAATACTTACATTAATCCATATTGTGATATTTATTTTTAGATGAATTGTTATTTTAATTTAATTTTATATGAATATTTATTTGAGGTATATATATATTTACATTTATATATAAAAAGGATAGAATGGCCTTATAGTGCATTAGTAACACATCCTCTAACTATGCCTATAAACTGAATTCAAATCTAGGCCAAGTAAACTTAAATAATTTGCCTCAGATTTCAATAAGGTTTAGAATTTTTCTTAACTAGATTATATCCAACTCATTTAGCTATCTGATATTGATCAGTTAATGAGTATCACATTATTTTTAGTTAAACGACAAAATAAGAATGGAAAACGGTGCAAATTTCATCATCTAAAAAATCCTCATTAAAAACGACCCATTATGGGAAACTATTAGAGAGATTTTTGCTCTTCAGTAGCTATTTAAAAGCTGTTTTTATCTTTCCTATATAGGGCTTAAGATATAGCTATTAGAGAATCTATATTTGATATTTACAACTTAGGTTTGAATCAAGATTGAAAAAATTTGATTTTTTTTTAATGTGGTAATGAATTTTATCCCCATAACATGGATTTACATCAAAGCTACATAAACTTAATTTTTTTCCATATTCCAGTGAATCTTAAAAATATTTTTAAATCTAACCAGATAAAAAGCCAGTATTTGTTGGTATCTGAATGACTAGTTATTTTTAAATAGAATTTTTAAAAAACATCACTCAAACTCTTATTTAATTGATATTTCACAAGTCTGTTGACCAATGCCTTATTTTTTATTGTTTTTTTACACTGAGCTAAAAAGAAAGCCTTTGCTCTCTGCAACAATATATTTAAGGCTATTTTATCTTGTGCGTATATACATAAACATTAAAAATAGTACACATGTAAGCCTAATTTTAAAATAAACCTAGGAAGTCAGTGTTGAGATAGAATGGATATGTAAAAGCAATCAATTAAACATTTTAACCAAAAATCATTTAATAGGTATCTTTAATGATATATGTAATTATTTTAGGATAAAATAAAGCAAGTATCTACTTCTATAATTATGTCTATAACAACTATACTAATGCTATCATTACTAATTGTATTTCTATTACTATTCTAAGATTATTATTGATTTATTATTACAATTACTTTTTTTAATATTAGTTGATAATCTCATTCTTTTTATTTTATATCTATTCTTTATTTTGATATATTACCTGCTGTAATTCTATTATTTATATATATATATATATATATATATATATATATATATATAATATATAGCATATATATATATATATATATATATATAACATAACTATTATTTGACTGAATATAAGCATATATTATAAGGAATTAGAACATACACTTTTAAGCTCATTTTAGCTATCTGCTCTCTTTCATGCAACCAATACATGTGGCCACAAACATATGAAAAAGATAAATGATCATGTGTGTTAGGTATATGAGATAGAGAAAGGAATTTAAAAGTCTGTATTCAATTCCCTTATGGTTAAAGTAACTATTACTATTATTATTACTATTACTTCAGCTAATGTGTGTTTTTCATTACTATTAGTAGCGCATCTAATATTAGCTAAAAGGTTTTCCTATCTTGATTGAAAAAAGTTAATGGCTTTTCAATTCACTTTAATCCTTTGAAAAAACATTTAATGGAATTTTATCGAAATATGGTACACAATCCTTACTTAAAAAAATATTTCTAAAATAGAATGGAATTTTATTAAAATATATTATATAAGCTTTACTTAAAAAAAGAATTTCTAAAATAAATAACGGAATTTTATAATTATCAGGATATCTATTATAACATAAAAATATGCTTGTTTTAATTTCAAAATCAGAATTAATAAAATATTGATTAGACTTTTTTTTTAAATGTTTAATTTATAATAAAAAAATTGTAAATTCAAAATTATTTAATCTTTACTATTATTCCAGTGTAATGTAGAAATATCTACAAAAAATTTGACTGTCTTTATTTATACTTTTCCTTTCAACTTTATATATATATTGTACCGGTCGGTTTTGTCTGTTCATATAACAAGATGTAGCATCTAGACAAAAGTACCTTGAATCCAATCATGTGCAAGATACATAAGTCAGGAACACTCATGAACTCTGCCCTATTTGCCTATTTTCCAGATCTACCAACTTATGAGCAACAATCCTGATGATACTGATCTAATTTATCTCTCCACTGGCATCGCAAAGCCTAGACACAAACAGACTCTAATTTGAGTTTATATAATGGAATATTTTAGTATAAAATATGTTTGACTCATTTAAAGGTCATGACCTTTCATATTAATTATATCTATAAGATTAATGGGAGATTATCTAGTTGGGGCGAGCATAATTTAATAACTAAAATATTAATACTTTAAATAAAAAAACAATGATTTTGCAAGTTTATGATATATATAACATTTATTGATTTATATAAAATATGCATTGATACTTGATTTATTATTTAATTGATCATCATTGGCCTCTTGAGGTACATATAATTTGATTGACATTTATACGGTACCAGGTAAATCATATGAAATTTTTTTATAATTTAGAAAGTGACAGATTTGATTGATTACTTTATTTGATTATGGCTAGCTCATATGCTAATAATTAATAACTATATTTATGAACTGTTGATTTAGCACTTTGAGAAAATGTCTTTGCGAGATACCAATCCACCCCCAGAAAAAACAAAATATAGCACTTGACCGAATATTTAGAATAATTTTATGACAAAATATATTTTTACAAGAATAAATAACTACTCTCAGTTTCTACTGAGTGAGAAACGTGTGGGATAGTTCGTTAATGTATATATAATTGCGTCGCAAAAATACGTGCACATGAAACTATTAATGAATATAATAGAGAAATCTGTTTAGTTGAATCATAACACTATGGTTTATGGACATTCATAGGTTTGATTTATGGTGAGAACTTTAAAAGAGTGGTGTATGCATGATGGCAGAATTAAATGATCCAATCTTGGATCCGAAAAATATGCCTCCAAATTTAAGGACGAAGAATGGTGACTGAATTCTTTCTGCTACTTTAGCAGGTTCTGTTCACAGAATGAAGGTGGTGGCTATTAATAACAATAGATCTGGTCTTTCCTGGAGTGATCCTATGTCAATAGCTCATACAACAAATAAGTCCCATGGGGGGTTGCCAACCATGTTCTTGGACTTGGAATGAATTTACAGGATCCGGATTACTGAAAATCCTGGGGAACAAAGCATGAAGACACACATATGTGTATTTGAACATGGATACCTGTGTGCATACAATGCTTGGAATAAAAAACATATTTTAACATTAAGAATGAATGAATTATAACCTATATATATATATTGGGAATATCCAATGTAATAGTATGATTTAATCACTAAACAGTAATGGATCACTAAAACTTATTACTAAAAGACACAAATCATTGGAATAGAGACTCCACTCCACCATTACTTTAATTTATTTATATACTCCCCACAACATTAAGAACTATGAAAATTCAGTTATAAGTGCTTTATATTATAATAAATCTAATGAAATACATACATGAATAGGGTGGTGGTTATTAATTTCAAAATAACAGACTTAATTTCATATAACAAATTCAGTTTAAGATTAATGCTTACTATTCAATTAAAATAAAACACATTTCTTAAAAAAACAAATTTCTACTGTTTTTTTACAATAACATTATGAGATAATTAATAAAATAAATCTAGTCACCCCTTAAAGTAGAGAGGGGGGAAATAAAAATGACATACTGGTGCATATTTAAATATATAAATACAATAATGAAAATTATAAAAATATTATCGTCGCATGAAGATGAAAAATGTTACATTTATTTAATAGAGGCTCAATGATAAAAAGAAATTAAAGAAAGTTGTATAGAGTTATATACAGGCTAATAATATCAGGTAAATGAATTACAAATTATTTAAAGAAATATTTAATTTCTGGTTGAAAGACCAGCTGATAGAATAATATTATTTTAAATTATATACAGGTTAGAAATAATTACAGAAGGCTGAATTTAAAATTTAAACATTCTTTACCTTTGTAATTTAGGTTAGTAGTGATCCTTGGTGATTCAGTGTCCATTGGAATTGGTGAACTAGATTTAGTTAGATTTTGTCGATCAGACAGATAGCATTTCACTATTTAGTCTTTAAGCATATTACACTTCATGGGTAATGGGATCCTGGGTGATGAGTGTGGGAAAGGGCATGTTGACCAGAGAGAAAAGTGAAAATTTCCACTACTCTCAACACATTGAATTATTATAATGATGAGTGTGGAGTATATTGACCATTGCTGATTAAATATTATGAATCTCCTCTCTGGATTCAAATCTAGCAGTATTTATGCTATTTTTCCATTTATCTTGGAAAGCACTTAGCTGTTAAACCTGAGGCACTTTATTCACTTAGTGGATATGGAATCTGCTGACTGGATGCACCTTTTGTTTAAGTAAGTTTTAAAGACAATGCAACTCTGTTAAAATTTCTTGAATGATTGTTTTAAAATATGATCTAAGATTTTAAAAAAAATTTGAAGTGGATAAAATTTCCACTAATGAATTTTTTACATTACTGTTATAAAATTACATTTTAATTCAGACTAATGGGTCTCCAATAAATTGTCTTAATTACATTCGAGAATATTCTAACAAGGATTGCATCACCTTTTTCTGACCACCATGATTAAAATAAATAATAAATTAAATATAATTTTAAAAATACACATTAATATGATACACTTTAATTTGATATATGTTTTAAAAATAATCTCCCCTCACCTATAATATATACACATTCATTACGCACACATACAAGTTAAAATAAAATAAAATATGTATTTATTAAAAGTAGTTACATTAATATATATATACATCAGTTATTTTGATAGTTAAGCAAGAAGAAAAAATATGTATTAATAAATATGTATATATGCATAAGGATGGAGTTTAAATATGGTTTGGTGGTGGGAGATTTTGAGTGGGCTGTGAAGCTTGATCTGAGTATCAGGTTGACAGCTTCAATATTGTACCAGTCAAAACAGTATGCTCACTTAACATGATTCAAATCCTAAGCCAAAGTACCTCGAATCTGATCATGTTCAAGATACATAGTTCTGGAGCAATCCTGAATTCTAACCTATTGGCCTATTCTTCGAATCTCTGAGCCAATGAACAACAATCCTGATGCTACAGTAAAATTATTTTAATTCTGGACCCAGAAGCAAAGTGGTAGAGCATAAGATTAGACTGATGATGATGATCGAGATTAGAGTAGCCCAGTCATTACATTGATTATAGTTATTCATTAATGCTAAGTTATTAGCCAAAGAAAATAATTCTAAATATTCATTAGAAAATAATTCAAAACAAACCAGGATTTACATGAAATTATATATTTAATAAAATATTGAAAAATGCCTATATATGTTACAAAATGTTTCACACTTGGGATGACATTGTCTATTTACAAAACCTGGGATTTGTTTTTAATTATTTAATGAATATCATTTTATGGAGTGTGTTATAGCTTGTGCGGAGTTAATACACCAATTTAATAATATTTTACTAAATGGACGTTGTGGATGCCAAAAAATAAATATAAAAGGTCATGACATGTTTAGTGCTAAATGATTTATTTGATAAACAGGGAAAATATCCAATTATAATCATTTATCTATCTTATGAAAACCATTTTGTGTACTTTTATTGGCATTGTTTGGAAGAAACATCTTTTATAAATAAGAACCAAACAATGCACTACATTAATGAGAATACATGATGTAATAATTAATAGAAATTTGTTTACGTCTATGGGAATCGATTAATATTTTCAAAGAAAGCAGTCTCAAAATAAACATAATAATTAATTGACATGTAGTGCATTTCAAGAATGAGTCATTATTTTTCCAACACCTAATAAAA
This sequence comes from Epiperipatus broadwayi, assembly GCA_028023455.1. Taxonomy (NCBI): domain Eukaryota; kingdom Metazoa; phylum Onychophora; class Udeonychophora; order Euonychophora; family Peripatidae; genus Epiperipatus; species Epiperipatus broadwayi. Next base: position 2,195,383 of record JAQFVV010000162.1, read on the forward strand.
GGTCAAACAGGCATAAATCTATTAATTAAAACACTAATGATGCTGGCATGCTATAAAGAAATACGAATCTTAGGGTACTTTGAATTCTTTATCCTTTTAAGACATTTTATACTGACAAGGGGTGATATGTTCACCCTTTTTTGATGATATGATATCAATGGAGAGGTTTGGTTTGAAGCCCAGACAGCTATGTGGAACTCCTGCAGCACAATCAAAACCCTATAAACCTCGCGTTCCACAGGGAATTGTATCCCTGGTTACAAACGATTTTGAGAACTAACGCAATAGAGGAATCGAAGTGTGGAAGCACCATAAGAGAAAGGAAAGGTCAGCCAGCAGCATTATACATATACAGGAAACTTAACATACTTTCTTTATTCAACAGCCTGTAAATAGTTGGACTCCTGAGCAATAATATACTTAAATAAAGAATCATTCTGAAAATAACTCTTTAACCACGACATTAAACTAACAAAATTTTATATTTAATTTCGATCCCCATATATGTATTAACTGATAGAATTAGCCTTACAGGTGACAATAAGGACAGGTGAAATACTTATATTAAGATACACGATCTTTTGATTCAATTAACAAAGTAAAAGAGGCACCCACAATAAAATATTTTAGAAAAAAAACGTGAATAACAGAAGTAAATATAAAACCAACCTAGCGAGCAATTTCAATTTTAAATAAACGAAACTTTATCGATAGATTTTAAATGAAGCTCCCGCTTCTTTCCAAATTAAACAATTATCCCCCCCCCCTTTTAAAACTCGCAAGTTTGGTTGTTGGCATATTAAAAAAAATCAATTATAGATATATATATTAAACAAAACAAGTTAAATATTAATGGAACCTCACAAAGTTATATAACACATATTAAGCGTGAAAGGTAAGTTAAAATTGCTACAGAGAGAGAATCTCAGAGAATAATTAATAAAAACTCATAAATGAATATATGAATGAAAATATAAAGGTTGAATTACATATTACAAAAGGATTACTTATTAAGGCAGCTCTACACAAAGTGGTCACCTACGAACAGCAGGCAATCAGGTTGGTAATTATACAGTCATCCTGCACTGGCCAGTCAAATGGATGGAAACTTGACGGCATTAGGATAGATAGTTCTCTGAGAGAAAGAGAGAAAGATATTTCTTTTCTACTCACAGTTCATAGCAACAAACCTCAGTGGACTTAACATTTTTTTTAAGTCCTGAAACACTTCAAAACTAAACTGACCGAAAAACAACCAAACTCCACTGACCCTTATTTCTTGGTCTAAAAAATTACATTTTTTTCCCTCCAAGAATGCAATCTCAGTTGCCCACAGCTATCTCTGTAATCTCTTAAAAAAACATTTAATTAGTAAAATATTTTTTAAACAGATAAGGCTCGAAATACCATTTGATAGATTTTTAAAGCTTTGAAAACAAACTAACAAAAGAATTTTAAGATTTATAATTTTAATTAATGAAAATCTGATTATCGATAAGGATAATTTTAGTATTTTGAGCCCTCCCCATTTTATGTTGTTTTTACATTCCAATGCTTTAAATACACACATATATACAAAGATTTACAATTATACAAAGAAAACATTTAATTTTTCAGCAATAAATATTAATAAAATTATTGCTTCATTCATATATATATATATATGCATCATGCACATTACTGTTTTACGTTACTAACCATAATTATTTTTTACTAATTTTTCTAATCATTATGCATACAGTGTGTGGGTGAATGGCATATATTTATGATGAGGTTTGAATTGCACACCCCACAGGAGGTTAGTGTAGATGGTGAAGCATGAAGCTCGATGATGATTAGACATCAACTGCTTCAATATATATATATTCACACACCCTACTAAGTTGTTGTATGCAATGAATCCCATAACAGTTTCAATATATATATATAACCCAGCAACACAGTCTAAATATAGAAAGAATGATCAATTAATGACTGTCAATTATAAAAGCCTAAAAATTATAATGATTACTAAAAAGAAAGTAAGCATGAGCTACCACATTATAAGTTTAAACAAGTGATCATATATTATTTTATTTGGCTAAATTAAAGCTTAAATGATTTATCATATATAATTACTTAAAAAAGAATAAAGATTCAAATAATCCCTGCTTAACTGAAGGTTCATACCACAGAGCCCCACAGATTCACATACAAAGAAATACTTTATCTGTTAGCTCTGACACTTGTGATTGATATATATTGTCATAAAGAAAGATTTGTAAGGCTAACATATTAAAATAAATGACATATATATTTGTCCCTTCAAAAATAAAAAATTTAATTTATTTTATTTTTTTAACATTGTTCTTTTTAAATTTATTCATCTGATTTTTAAATATTTGAAATACAGGCATTCTTGGAGCTTAATTGTAAATATAGGGGATTTGAACTCAGACCTTTAAGCACCCTTCAACCATCCATATCATCTCATATCACTGGTACACATATATGTGGTCATGGGTATCAGTGATATGAGATGGTGTAGATGTTGAAGGGTGCTTGAAATTCTGAGTTCAAATCCCTTATATTTTCAACTGATTTTTTTAATTGTTAAAAAACCAGTTTTATAATTGCAGAAGTGAAGTTTCAATTGACATGCATGACTGACTATATTTTAGAAAACCGAAAATCCATGTAAGACATGGGGGATTAAATCATCTTTGCAATTTTAATTAATTAGCTTTCTTTTAAGGGAAGAGCGGGGGAAGATGATTCTCAGGATTTTAAGAAACAAAAATATGTTTACAAAATAGCCCTCTGTCATCTGATCCTCTTGCATACACATAAGACTTAATATTGACTGTATCTAGCAATATATCCAATCATTCTTAACAAATTCAGGTTAATTTAATGTATATATATTGTAATGGTATACATATGCCGTTACAGTCTTTTAAACCTAAAATAAAAGAAGAAAATAAATCTTAAATAAAATTGATTTATTAAAAACTAAAAGCTAAAAATTAAAAGAGTTGTGTTAACATAAATATATATCACACAGATGAAAAACTTTAAAACTATTTTTAAAAAAAAAAAAAGTATTTAAAAGTACTTTTTTTGGAAGAAAAATATAAGATCTAAAAATAGATAAATATTTTTAAAAGAAAAAGTTGTATAAAAGAAAATAGAAATGTTAATTAATTTCTATTCAAAAGTCATATTTGAATCTTAAAATGGAAATGATTGTTTTATTAATTAAATCTTAAGCAGATGAGCCCTTGGACACTGTAGAATAGAAAAGTCAGATAAAAAAAATTAGATTGACCAATGCAAACATGAAGTTACAGCACGGACCGAAAATGGAACATTAAATCAGTGACATCCTGTTTGAATGATTTGGGGGATTGGAGATAAGGAGGCCAGATACTATAAAAAAAGATAATTGAATTTAAAGGAGGTGATTGACTATTCATAGAATGATGCTGACCAGTTAAAACATCATATAGCTAGCTATATTGCAGACTCCGTGAGATAAGGGTCATGCAATAGATTTCGTTTTCTTTATGTGCGCTGGCTGAGACAAACACCCAAAAGAATGAACAGCTTGCAGCAGTTATGTCTCAAGAAACTTTGGCAAATAATATAATCAGTGAGGGAATTTATAAAATGGATGAAGTCTAAGGAATCACCAGGATCAAATGGATAGTATTAGACTTTTGTCAATATGAACTTTTAGATCTTTCAAACAAGTTTTTTTAATGTGCCTACTAAACACAATTTTTAAACAAACTCTTAATCTGACTATCTGAAGAACTTTTTCAAATACGTAAATCTCTAAGAAAATTTCTTATCTGACTGAATGTAAATTCAAACTAGTCATTTTTTTGTATAATGTATGCTAATCACTTCTATTTTTGTGTTTCAGTTATAATTTATTTTATATTTCATTTAATAACTAAATTATTAGAAATGGATTAAATTTTAGTTGGGTGTAGATGGCTGCATAGATTCATTATGTTGATTATGTTTTAATATTTTTATATATGAAAATATATGTATATATCGGTAAATATGACACCTCATGCTGAGTATCTAAATGTATTTACTGGTATATCTTTTAAGTTGTTGTCAATGCGGAGCCTTATAATGAGTGCCATTAGGTTTACTTTATTGTAAATTTTCCTCAGCAATTCCATCAATAACTTTATAATTAAAATCGTTTATATTTATTTTAAAAAGGTTAAATTTCAGACTATTTGTCTTGTGGTTAAGTCGATGCTGGTAGAGAGATATATGGGCATTTATAATAATGCAATGTGAAGCATGTTAGCATACAGGGTAAAGCCCAACTGAATGCATGACCCGAAGGTATAGTCATTGTGTTGCAATGTGCGCAGATGTATTTGACTTCCTTTAACTCTATGGATGGACTAGTAAGTTAGCAGATCTCCCCCATATGTAGCATTTCTCTTTAAATATTTTATATACATGATTCCTTCACCAGACAGATGCACATTCCTGTTCTGGACAAGGATCATGTCCTTTAAATAATATCACACTGCAGATACACATTCCTGACAGCATGGTTTTATGCTAGCATCTTCATATTGCATTGGTTGCATCCGTATATCAGAAAGCAATCATTGTTTTGGCTATTAACTTTTAGTCTGAGATTGAATGATTATTTTTGAAAAGTTTTTAACTGAGTAATCTATGTAGCCTATCTATACTCAACATTCTTAAGTAAAAAATATTATTAAAATGTCCATCTGTGTGGACTTACTCAAATAATTTAAATTTAAAATTAATAGTAAAGTCTAAATTTATTCCTCAATTTTAAATATTTATGTATGTGCATTAATAAATGTTTATTGTGTATTATTACTCACAGTAGCTTATTTATTTTTCTATTTTAAATCTTTCTTTATTAAAATATTTTAAATAAGAATTTATATATTAAATCTTGCATCTCCTTGAGCTAGTAACATGGGCTAATGGTCAATAATAATATAAAATACAAATTTGGATCTTAGCAGTATGTATGTATTTTTAATTAATTATTTTTATTCTTAGAATGGAAATGATTTTCTATTTTCACATAATTGCAAACAGGCCTTTGGGCATATAGTCAGATAAGAGATAAATTAAAAAAAAATACTACTGATAGGAGTTCAGATAAGGGAGAATAAAAAAAAACCTTTGAAGGGAGAAGGGATTTTGGATGGCTCTTGCTGATTGTGAATTATTAAGTATATTTAGAGGTGTATTGCGGATCTCCAAAATGTAGGGGTCAGAAATAATTTATGTTTCCCATATTTGCAGCAGCTGAAGTGGTCTCCAGAATAGGATGGTTCCCAGAAAATAGCCAGCAATGGACTTCTCTCTATCTAGAAGAATAGGAAATGAAAAGAACTTGGAATTCTACTATGCATCAAGGATTACAAAGACGGACCTTACCTATAGCATTGGAAAGTATAAACTTTTCTTTTAAATGAAGTATGAACATTAATCATATAATGCAAACTTTTTCCAGTATTTTAAGTATCACTTAACTTTTAAAAGAAATCTCTTATCTGACTAAATTTTAAATTATTTATCTATTTTCTTTTTTAAAAAATAAGCTTAATATCATTTCCATTCTCGTAATTTCTTTTAAATTAATTATTTAAAGTGAGCGTGAATGGCTGCATAGATTCGTAAGATTGTTAGTTTAAATTGTGTTAATTTTGGGCTAATTGTTTCATAGTTGGATCGGTGCTGATGGATAGATGTACGGATGTTTTATGTCAATGTAACTTGAGTAGGTGCATTGGATACTCATTCCCTTGTACCACGTTAGCATATAGGGCAAATGCCCAACTGAATGCATGACCCCAAAGAGGTAGTCATATCATTGCAATGGTCGTAGACGTATTTTCTACACCATTGATTTCCTTATGCTCTGACTGGAACAGTAAGCCGGCAAAGACCGCTATCTTCATTTACAGAGCTTCTCGTATAATTTTGTTCTTGTATCATGGGGAAGATGCTCATTCCTTCTCACCATGATTCATTATTTTTCTAATGATATCATGCTACAGATGTAAAATTCCTGTTAGCATGATTGTGTTATGCTAATAATCTCATTTTGCATTGGTCACGTCGGTATATCAGTAAGCTAGCGTTGGTTTAAATGCGAGATATTTGGTCTAAGATTAAAAGAGCTTGGGTTGGTTATTGCGTAATCTATGTAGCGTGTTCACACTTACTAAAATATTAAAATTGTATTTAAATCTATTAAATGCTTCCATCTGTGCATATAATCCAAATCAATTAGTTGATTTAATTTTCAGAATATTTTTAATGCATGTGTGCGTTATAATAAAATGTTTTGTTGAATTAATTTTGGCAGTAACTTATTTTATATATTTTATTAATATTTTAAAGTAAGCATTAGAAATTTGAATATACAGTATGATATTTTTAAGCTCAGCTTCTCCCTGAGCTAGTGACTGGTGCTTTCAGTCGATAAAAAGGTAACCTCTCCTGCAGGTATCTGACTGCTGTATAAATTTTTCAGGTTCAAATGGCCTGGTGGTGCCCTGATGTGGCAGATCAGATTGAGAAAATTCGTCGACTGTTATAATATATATATATAATGTTAAAGAAAACATAATATTAACAAAAAATAACAGAAATATAAATAAATATGCAAGTAAAAGAGAAACATCAAATACATATGAATTGTTTTACCAGTAGGATTGCATATCTCATTTTAGAGTTCAAATGTTTCTGCATTACATTCATGAAGAATTTTAAAATACAGCAAGGTATAAAGAGCAGTGTGAGATATAATGATAACACATAGCATTCATGGTGCAATTCACATGGTCTTGGAGGGTCCTTTTTTCAGATATGGATAATTAATTGGAGACAGGCTGATTTTTTGGAATAGCATATAACTGAAAGTGGCATAATTGATTAGGTGGTATTTAATTTCTGGAATGATGGCATGGTAGATAACAGGATGAATTCATTTCTGAAGGTTGGAATATCAGCACAGATACACAAGTCAGCAGACTTTAGATGGGCAGCAATTCACCAACGGCATCGGGATTCTAAACTCATACTCCCCAGAGATGGCAAAAAGGGAAGCAGACACAAGCTTTTACTCACAAATCATTCTGTATGGCTTTTACTAGCCAAAAAATTAATGACTTGATGACACTATAGTATGCATTCGATGCATTTTGAATTTTATAACTCACCCAAAATTTCCATTGACACAGTCAAGTGATAAATGACATTGATTATCAAAAAGCATACTAATCATGAAGGTCATACTATATAACAATCGTACTTTATTTTTAAATTTAATGTATTTGTAATCATCTAGCCCAGTGGTCTTCAACCACCGGGCCGCAGAAGTTGTTTGTTGGTCTGCAGCTAGACTGGCAAGAAAGTTTATAATAACAAAATAATAAGATTTTAAACTTTTAATTAATATGAACAATTTTTATTTATTTTTTCATCACATTTATTAAAAAAAAAAAAACAGAACAAAAATATCACAAAATCTAATCAATCATACATAAATTAATTTGTTTTTTTATTTATCACAGATGTTTATGAGGGGGGGTAGAAAAAAGTTTTTTATTACACAAACTCCGGTTGTCTTTTGATAGCCAATCACAGATGCTTGTCAGCATTGTTAAAACAATAAAATGTAACGTGACTTTTTTTGATCTCTTAAATTTTTTCTTCTCTCTCTTTTAATATTTCATTTTTAGTGGGGTTTTTTTGGCTATAAGGCGATTTTCTTTTTTTGGCTTTAACTTTTTATTTTGGAAATCAATTTTTATTACCTTTTTTTAAAAATAAAAACCAAAAAATAAGTTCTGTTTCTAACTTTTGCAAAGCATTTTTCAAAACACCCCCACCACCCCAAAATAAAGTAAGATCAAAACTTTTGACTTTTTCAAGTTTTGTTTTTTTTTTTTTGTTTAAAAATACGCCCACTTTTTTTTGGCCTATAAGGCAATATTTTTTTTGGCTTTATTTGTATACCGTTAAAATACTAAAACTTTTATTTTTAAAACCAATTTCTGTTACCTTTTTTAAAAATAAAAACAAACAAAAATAACTTTGGTGTCTATCTTTTGTCTCAGTGATGACAACGTATTTCTCAAACCCCACCCCCCAAATAAAAATTTATCTGTAAACTTCTGCTGGGCCGCTAAATCTTATCCTTATTTTTACCAGTCCGCAGGTGTGAAAAGGTTGAAGACCACTGATCTAGCCAATTTAAATTAATCTGTGTTTTTTATCTTCTAGTTAAGAAACAAAGTATTGAAAAAAAAATTTTAAAGTAGTTTTCGGTCAACACAAGTGCATATACCACAAATATATATTAGCTAACTGCTAACAACAATATTAATAAGATTATGGAGTTTATATTACTTTTAAAAAAAAATAAAAAACCTTCAAGTGATCAACAGTAGTGAACAAAGAATTTCTGATAAGAAAAAACTAAAATCCTATTATTAGTAAAAATAATATGCTGTATTCTGTATTTTATAAGTTATAATTTTTCAGCACTTTAATGAAAAGTAGGTTAAATAGGTTGTTTTTTTTTAAAAAAAAAGTAGAGAATGTAAATTGCCTTTTGATTTCTTTTATAGGCTTATAACAAACACAAATTGCATTTTGATTTTTGAAAGATTGGTGTAAATTGTGATAACGTATGTTATTGCGAAGTATTTACACACATTATTTGATTTTGATTTTTTATTAAATATTAAATATTGATCAAAATTAGGATTTTGATTTTTAAATACTCGATGATAATTGCAAACTTTGCATTTTGATTTTTTAATTAATGATGAAAATTTGCAATTTTGCAACTGTCTTTTTTTGAAACTACATATTGATAATCGATGTCATTTATTACTTGAATGTTTTTGCGGGGATTTTGGGTGAGTTATAAAATTCAAAATGGCGTTGAGTGTATATTATATTAGCACAAACTTTTTTAAAACTTTTGTTGACAATCTAGAAAAATTTCTCTCACCCAAACAGCTTGAAGAATTTTTCATGAAGAACAAAAACAATACTGCTTGAGAAAATTTGGAAGTATTTATACTATTTTTGACAAATGGCATCCAGATTAATTTTAATTAAAAAATATATTTTTGTTGATTACAATTTTCATCAGCTTAATTAGAACTTAATCTTGTACTTGTTTAATAATTAGGAAATTTTCCAAATACCTTTTATTTACTTGCATTTTTTTTGCAGTAATCAAACATCAATTAACACCTTTTTACCGCCATGTCAAATATTAAAACAAAACATTCTTGTACATATATAATACCAAGCAATTACCTTATTTGTCATTGATTAGTTAAGGTTTCAATAACAAATATAAATGTACCTATGCCTATAATAAACTGCCTTTATAAATTTTATAAAAATAAAAATGTTCAGGAATTTTAATTAACTGAATTTAAATTATCTCTGTTTTTCATAATTTTCCAGAATCTCAGCTAACCCTTTCTACACACACACTTACATGTGCTTTTAATAAATTTAATAAATGCAGGGTTCGAACTCAGACTTTCACATGATCCACCACTCTCAGTGCCATCTCATATTGCTGACCCACCTGATCACACACATGTTGAAAAGATGTTGAAAAGATAAATATTGTATTTCATGCTAAACCAGCAATCATCAGTTGGTCTAGATTACTATCCTCACACATATATATAGTCAGTACTCAGCTTTATATTAAGATAGCCAGTCTTTATACTTAATGGACAGGCTTCAAACTATTTCAACTCACCACTCTTTAGCCTTCCATTTTATTACATATATAAATGCAGGTTTAAGCCTGTACAATGTATAAATTTAATAAAATAAAATTTAATTCTTATTAGCCGTTAATAAATTTTTAAAAAAATAAAATGTAAAATCTTCCTATAATGGAGCTTAAAAAGGATTTAAATATAAATTGACATGAAGCATATGTATTATAATGTTAGAATGAAGATCTCAATCTAGAGACATTCGCTATTATAATATTTACGAATTTCTTTTTTGGTTGTTTTTATCTTATTAAAAAATAAAATACAGTATTGCAAAATAAGATTAAAAAAGATTTTAATTAAAATCCTTAATATTTCAGTAATCTAATAAACGTGTGTGAATGTTGATTAAGATCACAAACATAAGATATTTTATTTTAATTGGATTCTTGAGTATCGCCATTGTTAAAATTTTGCTGCTATAATTAGATAAGAGAAAGGAATTTATATTAACAGAAGCACATGAATTCCAATGCATATCTATAAATTGAAATTGAAAAATGATAACCAATTTTTCATTTTATAGATAACAAAACTTAATTGAATGGAGGAAATTATAAAGAAGGGGTAGGGTGCATGAAATGGATTTAAAACCTGGTTGCAATAATTATATTTAACATATATAAAAAAGAAAGGTGAGGTGGTAATTAGTTTTAGTTGAAGTTTGGAAACTGGCTTGTGAGAATCAAGATTGGAGAGCATTTTGTTGTTTAAAAAAAATCAAAATCAGATGAGAATTTTGGCTGATAATTGATTACTTGTTAAGCTTTGGTAGAGGAGAATTTACCCTGTGGTAATTTTTGATTTAAAAAATCATTTGTAAAGTTGAACTGCAATTGTTTTCAATATTGGAAGAAATAGAAAATAAAATCATGGTGGGTTAAAATTAATATATGCCCACCTAAAGTCTGAAGCCATGTAGAACTCTCTATGATCAAACCAGTGGAGTTAATGCTTTATAAAAAGTCTAAACCTGAAATGAGATTTAAGAAGCTGCTTCAAAGTTATCACATACCTGGAATTTAAATCCATTGCCACCCTCAATTAAATAACTACTATAAGGAATATGACTTAGTCATTAAGTTACTAAAGATGTATTTTTCATTTATTTAATCATTATGGTTTTTGTTGTTGTTGTTTCAAATTGTTATTTAAAAGACTTGATCTGTCTGCTATTAAGATTTCAATGTAAACATGTGGGAGTTTATATTCTACTGAAAAAGATTTCATTTGGTTTAACAAAAATAAACTCTATTAAGCAAGCATGAAGCACTGTTCCTCTAGGATCATGAATCTGAAGGACAAAAGAAGAAAAATAAATGCTTGGGATCACCTGAACAGTTAAATAGAATAAGTGATCATAGAGTAGATAAATTCCCTTATTTTAAAGTAAAGATTATACATTATCTTAAAGAAATACCACAGTAAGATTTAATATATTTTCCAGAAAGGTCTAATAATTATAATAAATAACAAAGTTGTAATAGTTATTTTCTTTCATACTATTAATTATCAATTTATATATATGTAGTAACATTACCATTATTATAGAATATTTATTAAAGATTTATGGTGGATTTGCAAAATATTTGTAAATATCTATGTGTGTATGGGTGCTGATTATCCTTTTTTATGTATATACTTATATGTTGAGTGTAATTGTTTATTAAATTATAATGAATAAATTATATAACTTTATTTATCACATACCATTTTGATCTTGTTGGATAGTTTCATTTTTAACTTAAGAGAAATAATTTCTTAACTGAGTATGTAGAGGGTGTATGACTGGTTATTTGAATTACTGCGCATGTATTGCATTTTCTCCTTGTGGAGAGTTATGTCCTTATCCATTAACAGACCTGTATAATTATTTATTCATCTCAAATTAATAAAATAAAATTTGTATATATATATCCCAATTAGCTTTATATCACAGTTAGCTTTAAGCACTATTTCACTTATTATTTCTAAATAATACATGGGTAATTTAAAAGTATTGCAGTTTGTAATGTTATAATTGACTATTTATTAGTCTGCATTACAGTGACATGTTTATTTCATGTTTAAAGAGGTTTATTTAAACTTCATTGTATCAATATTTCATACTCTGTAGTCAAGTTGCAATCTTTAAGTGTCCATATATATTCAATGGACCATTAGTAAGAATGGATTTCCATTCTTTCTATTAAAATGTGTGAAGCTTGCCTTGACAGCAGTGGGAGATATTGATTACTATATTTGTTGTGAATGTTTAGGTGGTTACTGGTTGATACATATATATATATATATTGTAACCCAACTGGTTACATATATATATATATATATTGTAACCAGTTGGGTTACATAACACACATTAATATAGTGTATGTGAATATATATATATGTAAAATAAAGGAAAAGTAGAAATAAACATAGAATAAATTTTTGTAGATATTGCTCTATATTTCCTAAAATAAAATAAGAATAAGTAAAGGATTAAATAACTCTGGGTTTAAAGTAAAATTTCATTGTGAAATAAGTATTTTAAAAAGGTCTGATAAATAATATTTGTAATTCTGATTTTGAAATTTAAAAAAAAGGCATAATTTATTTTTTAAAATCTTTTAATTATTACTTGTGTAAAATATCTTTTTTAATTAATGCTTATTTGCATTTCTACTACCCAGTTAAAAATCTTTGTATATTAAAAATTCTAAAAGATTATCACACCTTTGGTCAAATTCCAAAGATTAAAGTAAAAACATGAATATCACACTTTGACAGAAATTTCCAGCTTGTTTTCAAATGGATTACACAGATTAAAAACAGCCACTGTGTTTTTGTCACCTGACCTACTCAAGGTTATAAAAGGCTGATAAAAAATATCAGTTAGTTTGGCTTGCAGTTTTGTAAGAGTTACCAGAAGAGCTAGCTATAAAGTTGGCTAAAATATTTTGTAAAGAGTTGGTAACTGTAGCAGAAAATGGCCATAGTAAAGCTAGCTGCAAAGATGGCTAGAATAATTATCAAGAGAACTGCTTTAAGGATTTAAGAATGCAAGAAAGTGGCTGCTCTACAGTTCACTGCTGGATTTTGAATTTACATGGAGGAAAAGGGTCAAGATTCTTTGTAATTCATAGCCTTAAAAGTGTTCTGGAAAACAGCTTGCTTACCTGAAGCTTACAAAATCCAAGTATAAGTGGAACTGACTACAGAAGGGAGAAAGCCAACCATACCTGAATTATGTGCTTTTACCTGACAATGACAACAAACCTGGATTACATTTTCTGATGGACCAAAAACCAAGCTTACCAAGAAAAAGCTTGAAGAAATTAGTGTACTTATACTGCTGTTTATCAATACATGCAGAGAACAACAGATAAACACATCGTGTGTATATACAGTGAGTTATTTTATTTTAATATTCCCTAAAATGACTTTTAAAATTATAAATTAACAACTAAAAGCAAAACAAGTAAATAATTTGCTTGAGTCAAATGTCTAAAAGAGAGACAATTTGCTATATATATTTTGCAAAGAAATAATTTTCATATTCATTAAAAGAAGAATATATAATTTAAATGCAAGCATAACTTTGTTTGAATTAAAATCGAAAAAGCAAATCTTTTAAATTGGTCTAAAAATGCTGATAATTAATCAACAAGTACCTATCAAACAAATGTTGACTTTAGTTAGTTTGATTAAAAAAAAGAACTTATAAACTGAACTAAATTGTAAATTATATCTATGATTTGTTTATACACATGTATATGTGTGAAATTTATGTATGTTTTCCAAATCGAATTAATTAGGAAAATATAATATTGTTGTTAAGTTAAAATATGATGTAAATGTCAGCGTGCACACATACGCACGCACATATATGTAAATTTTAATATCAATTGAAATAGATTAATTATATAATAGAAATTGCATGTCTGTGTGCACATATATGTAAATCATTGTAATAATTTAGAATTTTGAATGGTGAATATTGTAAAACAATGTAATAACTTTAGTTGTCTATATAATTTTGTATACTTTTCAAAATCAGAGCCTTATGTTATAAGACCTTAAATATCATTTATTTTTTTTGTTATTAATAAACTTGTATTTAATTGTTAAAAATTGTTTCCATCATCTTTTGGTCACATACAGTAATAGAGCTTATGTTCTCTGAGCTAGATTCATACACATGATGAATATGTAAATGGGAATGTGTACTTAGTGCTTTGGGGCATCCAGAGATGATCAATCATCATCCTGGTTGGCACAAAAGAGAATACTCTTTAAAGCCCATGCTCTATATTTTTTGTCTTATTTAAAAGTTAAGTTTATAGTTGGCCAGTACAAGTGGCCTGAGCATTAATAATGATCAGCATGTTTTAATTTACCAGCATTATTGTTTCAATTTCTGATTATTGTGTATTTTAATGGATGGGTACTAAGCTGGTACATCCAAGTTATTTTTAAATAATTGCCCAAGCTGGCAAAGGCTCAATAGTTAGCTTGGTCTACAGAGACCCATTCCAATCCAGTCACAAGATGGACTGTTGATTTTATTCCGATTTATTGTATTGATTTGTTTATTCCCATTAATGATGATGGATGATTATTTCTCGAGTACTGCACTTATTTGTTTTTATGTTATAATGCTGGTTGATATATATTTGATGGTTGAATTTATAATTATGCTTTTAGTTGCTCTTCTTAGTTGCTGGATGATCTCTCAGAGATGTTCTAATCTCATACTCTTATAATTTAATTTTACTAGGGTTGATGATGATTTTGCCATCACCCAATTCAAATATTTTTTCTTCCACTTTTATATTCCCACCCCATCACCCATCTCAAACTTTGATCCCCCATCCCATTACAATATATATGAATAGTAGATTCAAGAGCTTTCCTGAATTAAAACTTTGATTCTATGATTAGAGATAAGTTCCCAGTACATGTAATCAAATATATATTTTAACTGGATGAACACCCAACCCCACTCTTGGTTGGTTTTATTTCAGGAACTATTGATTGGCATCCCTCAGTGCAGACATCACCCCACCTACAACAATATTTCCTGCTCATCAGAGGATGTAGTGCCATAGAGACTAGAAGCATCTAGAAATTTATCTGTTTGGTTTCCCAAACGGTGCCACTAGAGTTCCACCACACTACAATCTTACCATCATCTGGTTAAGCCAAACATAGCTCAGGAGGCATGAGATTCTTGTGAGAAAAATGCAATGAATAACTAGTGATACAAAAATGAAACTAAACAACTAAAATTAATTTTAATAACAATTTTATTTAACAACAATTCATTTTAATATAGTTCCTTTGTATCCTTGTGAGAATTAATTTTCAGTTCAATGAGAAGAATTCTAGAAGCAGTTTATTTAACAATAACTCATTTGCAAATCCTAATATAGTTCATCCATGTCCATGTGAAGATTCATTTTTAATTCAATTATTCCAATATATAGCATAGATATTTATTGTTCAGTTAAACATAGACGTATATTTCTACAGATAAGTTTCTTATCATTAATTTCATATTTGTAGAACATTTATAATTTTGAACATATAACACAATTAATGTTTTCTTATTATTTCATTAATTTTCTATTATAAACTTTATTATAAAATTAATAATTGATAGGTAAAACATTTTACTATTATAGAATTAATAATTGAATTATTTTTTTAATGCTTACCTTTTTACTAGGGTCTTCATTTACTGCTGTTTTCTCTAAATAACTGGGGGATTGGTCTTGAACAAATGGCACTGAAGGCTTGGAGTTTATATGATGAGCCATTTTTAATCCCCCAGATCATTGAACACTTTCTCTTTGGCAGGAACAGACTTTTTTTTAATATTTGCCTACATGTGTTTTTGAATCTTAACTTTTTATTGCCTGCAACAATGATTTGTCACCTTAAAAGTTTTTCAATCTGAGTCACAATGTTTAAAGATTTTGTTTAATTGATCTTTAACTTAAATTTATTAGTTTTAGTAATGCAAATATAAACGTATTTACTTTTTCTTTTTTATTTTAAAAAGTTTGAAACACTTTTAATTTGACCTAACCATTATGAATTAACAAATTATTTTAATCGCCAAATTTCATTACCTCTTTCTTTTTCTTACAAAGTCTTTTTAATTTTGGGGGGGAGATCTTCTAAATATATATGTGAAACAGTATATCTGTTTCAATATATATATATTATCCAAGACTTACTTTTAACTTTTTAATTTTTTATCTTTCTATTTATTTATTTTCTTCTTCTGGAATTAAAATAATCATATCCATTTATGAATTATCAAGGATAGCACAATCACCAACTTACTATATATTCAGAATCCAAGAGGAGACAAAATTATCAAGCCTATACAATATCACAAACTTTGATTAATGAAGTTACTTATAAGCAATTCCAAATACCAGTATCATAAAAATTAAACAAGAGGAGACAAAATTATCAAGCCTATACAATATCACAAACCCTGATTAATGATGTTACTTATAAGCAATTTCAAATACCAGTATCATAAAAATTAAAGAATGAAATTACAGTTATATTTTTATATTGGAGTATTTCAATCTTCTAATATGTTTATTGGCAGGATGGCTCAGTTGGTTAGAGTGTTACCTTAAAATTCAATACTCAAGAACTTAAGGGTCCAGATTTGAATTACACCCTAGTACTGTCACTGGTCAGGCCAGCAATACCAGAAGAGGGGAGAATAATACCTCTCAAAATGTTGTGCATATACTAACCTGTTTGATGTGTTATTAGTAACAGTTGAATGTATTTGGAATATTTAAATAAAGTTAAATTTTTCTAAAGACATTCAATACACATACTAGATGATGAAAATAGTCCAATTTAAAGATACAACTAGAACATCATAATCACAAACCTTCAGGAAAACACAAAATTAGAGATAGGTCACATCTTTGTTTAACATGAATTTTTATTTCAACTGCTTCACATTTTACACTTGTAGTAGTAATACATTTCCTTATTCTATCAGGCACAAACATGAATAAACTTTTATGGATAATCAACCAACTTTAAATTGTTCCATAGATTGTTTATTAATTGAAGCAAATATGTTTACTGACTTCATGACAGCAGTGTATAATTTATTCTTTTATTACTGACACAGTTTTTTTTTATTTGCCTCCTTCTTGATCTTTTAAAATCATCTTCAACTGTGACTAAAAGCAACCTATTCATGATAATTCTTGGCAAATCTCCCCTGTAATGAAGAGAAGTGATATTCAATAATATTTACTGCAATCTTGCTTAAAACTGGACCATTGGAGACATTCTTAACATTAAGTAGAACAACTTCATCCATTCCTTGAAGAATCCAATATTTTTGAAGCTAACAGATTGCCATCACATTTTCGATCTTTTCACATATCTCCATCAGAACTAAAGACTTTCTATTTTTAAACTTACAAAGAACTTATTTAACTTCATTAAGTTGAATATCTTTGTTCAAATTTAACTATGCAGATAAAATGGATGTGTTATTTAAATGTTTCATATCAATTCTTATATTATTATTCAAAAATCACTTTTATAATATGTGTGCCCCTAGTAGGACTTATGGATTGTTTTTCAAGTCCAAATGATACTTTTAATACATCCAAAAAGATTTAAAGTGTCTGTATTTATCTTACAATTTTAAACTACCAGTCATTTTTAAACTTTCTTACCAGTTGTTGAACTTCTGCCTCCAAATTTCTATATTGATTATGAAACTTCACATTGAATTTATTATTTAAGCAAACAGAAATTATCATGTTTTATTGTAATCAAATCATTAATAATAGTATTATCAGAAAATCAAAAATAAATTTACTTGTATCCTAATACACTTCTTAAGAGGATTTAGGCCTCGGTAACATATTTTTTTTAAATATCAATATTATTACTGCATTCTTCCAATCATCTGATACATCTTTATCATTTATATATTTAGTATATAATTTTTCCAACAATTTTTTTTTATTTCCAGACTCGTTTTTTTCCCGAAAATTACATCAACAATTCCATCGTCTCCTGGAATTTGCCTATCTTACCTCTTCATTTAAAATACTCAATAATTCAGAAGCTGTAGGAATTGTTATGGTTGTCTCTTTTATATATTATTTAACAAAACTCTAAATGTTCAATTCTTCTTAATATATATATATATATGTATTTAAAATCTTCACATACTTTCTTTTCTTTATATATTGTCTTGTCTCAGGAAACTGATTAGTAAATTATTGCTTTTTTTACATGTTATCTTTCTTGCAAGTCTTCATTGTTGCATTTCTATTGAATTATTGACTGTTAAATATCTTTTAACATTACAATATATACTTTTCTGTCAAAATTAGTCTTACTCATAGTTAGTTAAAGGTTGTTATACTAGTGGCGTCTGGCTATAAATTATGATTCCTATTTAATAATCAGAAAAGGCTGTCGCAGTGGCAATCGCTAATAAAAGTAGGCCGTAACACAGCAATATGTATGTAGATTTTTAATTTTTTATACTGCAGTCAATAAACCTATTTATAAATTACTTTAATGTCAATGCTAATAAATTGCATTACTTATTTTTATTTACAGTCTTCAAAGTAAACAAACAGTTCTAGCAGTTATAAAAAAAAAAAAAGATTCATCATTAGACAAGAACATGTAGATTGCGTAAATAAAAATCTGAGTATATATATATAATGCTAAAGTTTACGTTTAGAAGTTACAAATAAATTTAATCAGTGCATGTTTAATTAACTTTTGGTAAAATAACTAAATTTCATACAAAATTGAAAAAAAAAGTTAATTATAATTTACTTTGCATTAATTAAATTATTTTTAAATTTAAATTGAAAATATTTAATGAAAATACTGTAATCAACTTAATATTTTGTTTAATACTTTAGATGCCATTATTTTTAAGGGAATTAATTAAGATTTTAATGAATTTATTTTTAGCTGCCTCACACGCACACACACATCAAATATATTTATATAGAGAGTATTCCTAAAGTGACCATACATTTTGGATAATATTAGACATATGTAAAACATTGTACTATTGTCATAGTAGTTTGTTTATTGTTATACAAATGTATGTATTTATTTTAATTCAGATCAGGTAAAGACATTTATTTTGGCCACTGACTAAAAAAAATCCTTCTGATCCCAACATTTAACTGATTCCCATTTTTTTTTTTATTGATTTTTTTTTTTCTGAGACATATTATTGCTGTTGAATATGCATAGATAGATTATGTAATAACTTGCAAGATAAAACTTCTGAAGAGCAATGAAATTAGTGAAACATTTAAAACAAGTTTAACTAGCAAAGCTATTTCTGAATGCTATGTTGAAAAAAGAATTCAATATTCAAATTCACATGAACGTAATTGTATCTATCAAAAAGTATTTGAACAGAATCCGCAAATATTATTTTGGGGTAGCCCACAGACTAAACCATTGTGTGGAATTATTAGTCCACACAATGGTTTATAGAATTCTATCTTTATATTTTATTTTTAAAAAAAAAACATATTCAAACCCTGTACATGAAAAAAGATTATGCATGAAGAACAGAATTGCATGCTGAGCTTATTAATTAGATTCGATGTGCAAATCTAATTAACAAAATTTTCTTTAATAATGAAGCAATCTTCCACTAATGTGTAAGATTAACTAAAGTAATGGTTATAATTAGATAGATCAAAAACTATTTGAAATTATAAAACAGGTGTTAGACATCTCAAAAGTGAAGATGTAGCTTATTCAACTATGTCCGAAATTTATGGGTCTTTCTTTTTTTAGGGAGGTGAAGGGGATGTAAACAATTATAGAAAACACATATATTAAAATTCTTGAATAATATCTCAAATCTCAACATTGACAGTGCTACACAAAAGAAACAGGCTACATGTAAGAATGTTCCATTATATATCATTTGTTTAGAATTATCTCAACAATGACACCTAGTGATTGAATTCACAATGAGTAACATCTTTAGATTTTTTTATTTTGCCTAATTTTAATAAGCCTGAAGTGTACATAGAAGAATTAGACATGTAGCTAAACGTTAGTCATATTACTAAAATGGTTCAAAAGATAGTATGTAAAATGTTTGGATGTATATTCCACTAGGAAGTTGACTGCTTTGAAATCTATTGAGATATTGATAGTTGCAGCATTAAAATTGATAACTAATTTTTTTTTTTTCATGTTTTAAAGGTTACTTTAAAAACACTGTATAAATAAAAATTGGTATTCTATTTTATAATCAGTAATACAATAAGGCAATAAGATTTTTTTAAAAAATAGTATCACAAATCTTTTTTTTTTCAATACCAAAAATTTAAAACTGTAAACAGTATTTCTAAGAGTTATAACATTTTAACTGAAGAATACATTTTTAAAAAAAGTTAGTCTAAAAATTACTATTAAACTAAGGTCATTTATGTAATAGTTATCTTTATATATGAAATTTGGTCCAAATTATGGGATAGTAAAATTTGTGAAATGATGCATTTTCAATACACACATTTATATAGTATATTTTCATTACGTATTTCCAGTATCGATACGTAAGTGATACAATATTATAAGTAAATAAATTAGTAAATAAACATATTTAAAAATAAAATGAAAAAAAAAACATTGTAAATACCTACAAATTGATTATATTCATACTAAATTATTATTTTCTTTTATATATTTTTAGTAGTTTCAATTAGCTATGATATTAAAGAATGTCATGACATATTGACCTAAATTGAAATAAAAGATGGTAATGTGAATGATCATAGTGAAGAAAAAAGGATTTATAGTGAGTAAAGATGAAGCAGTCTAAAAGAAAGAAGTGGGAAAAGATCAATGAATTATAATCATATTGATTATGATAAAAAACCAAATTCTTCTCGTCTTCTAAGTTCTGAATGAAGTTATTAATAACCAATGTATTGTGACAAATGAAAAAAAGATAGGTAACATTAGATTTAATATATTTATTTCATCATAGTAACAGAACTAAGTTAGTTCTTTATAAGGCTATTATTTTGCCAAAGTAATGGTAAGAAAATGACACCTAAACTTCTTATAAATGTAATATAAAGGTTTTGTCAAAATATTTGTTTAACAAATATTTCATATCATTTTGAAAGTAAAACAAATTGGTACATTTTTCAGCTTCCTGGATGTAAGAAATATTCAATCTATTTTTGCAATGGCCTATATTGATTGGATTGGGTGAATGAAGTATATAAAATGACATAGTAAACTTGGGTATGGGAGATATATACTCTATTTAGATATGATTTATAAAATATAAAATAAAAAACACTTCCAGTTTCAGTTCAATGAATTTTTGGTGTAACCATAGCTATTTGTACTACATTTCTAAGATTGCTTTATAACAACTAAAAGCTGGGAGTATTTTTTATTTTATATCAAATAATTTAATATATATTAAGCACAGAGTTCTTCTTTTCAAAATAGTTCATAAATATCCAAAATAGAAATAAAACAAACTAACTCCTTTTTAAAACTTGTTTTTTATATGACTATTACATGAAAAAAAAAAAATCAACGTTTCGATTATTTTATATGGTCTTTTTCAAGGCACACTAAAATAAAATATATATATAACAAATAACACATATTTTATTTATTTATTATTATTATTATTTTTTTTTGGAATATGTGTTATTTGTTATATATATATATTTTATTTTAATGTGCCTTGAAAAAGACTATATAAAATAGTTGAAACGTTGATTTTTTTTTTCCATATAATAGTCATATAAAAAACAAGTTTTAAAAAGGAGTTAGTTTGTTTTATTTTTATTTTATATCTTGTAAAGCATATCTATATATGTATGCTCTCAATTTATTACATTTATATAAATGAAGATTTTATAATTATTATATACTATATTTATGTTATAAATATTATCTCAAAGTTATTCTAAAGTAAAACAATACTCATTGCTTTCACTGAAAAAAAATGCATCCAAGGAATAAATATTCTGGAAAGCAGTAATTAATGATATATATTTTGAGAGAAAAAAAGATAGCTATAAAAGTAAAAAAACAGCATTACAAGATGCAAAATCAGAATGTGATATACATAAATTTGTGTTCCAATGTTTGATTTGCATTTGTATAGTTCATAAAACTTATCTTTATTTTTTATGTATCTTCCTATTCTTCTGCCACACTCATTTATAATAGTTTCTAATAGTTATGATTCTAGTTAATCAAATAGGAGATGAAAAATATGTTATCACTTATAATAAAAAAAAAGTTCATTAGAGGAAGATAGACAAAAAGGATTGAGGGAAAGCATTTGGTCACTGATTACAAAGGTTTAGAGTATATGATACTAGAGTATTATAAATTGTGTGAGCTGAAGTATTAAGCGCTTTCTTATTCTTAGTCAGAGGAAAAATATTCCTACAGTTAATAAAGAACCAAGAGTACTCAAATATATGGATCTATATAATTGTGCAAGCAGTTTCACTTGGTTTTAAAACTTTAAGCTAATTTGAATTTCAAGTTGTTATTATGAATATTAAAAATGGAGTTAAAGATAATTGCTAGATGCACATTTGCATTATTTTTGACTTTGAATCACAAAGCCTGAAACTGGTTTATGATTACAGATTTAAGTTCATTATCATCTAATAATCATTGATTATTCAAGCTTACAGGAGATGGCACTAAAATAGAGATATTCTTATTTTACCACATATTATAAGAGCTAAAATATACAATTTGTTGTTACTATTTATAAGACATAATTTTAATTTGCAAATATATACATGTATAGTAAGCACCTGAGTTTAATAATTTCTTTTTATTTATAAGACAGTAATAAACCTTGGTAGGTATGTTTATATGTCAAGCTCTCTGCTGAAAAGAGTATTGTGAAAACTAAGTAATAAGATATAATCAAGTAATAAACAATGAGGATTGCCAATTCCTCTATAAGCTTTATGATAAATGATAAGCCAGAGCCAGCACTTAAAATATCTCTGTCAGGAACCCCTCCCCAAACCCCTGACCATGGTTTCATGCTTTGGCACTCCTCAGAGAGCTGTCAGGGTAGGTTCAGACACTAGATCTAAAAATACTAACCCAAAGCCAAGCACCTATCTAAAAGTTATCTATTGAGTGGAAAATCTGAAATTTTCAGACATCTACATGTCTTCAAACCCAGCTACCCAACTCAAATAGCTCTATGGGGCTGATAGATCTTCAGCCATACCATATACAAGCTTAAGAGATAGGTCATGTGATCTATGACTCTTAGTTTGACTATTTATAGTCTCTGCCAAGGGTCTTATGCAATTGTATATTGCTAAGACTACTAATATATGGTACGGCTGAAGATCTATCAGCCCCATCTAGCTATTTGAGTTGGATAGATGGGTTTGAAGACATGTAGATGTCTGAAAATTTCAGATTTTCCACTCAATAGATAACTTTTAGATAGGTGCTTGGCTTTGGGTTGGTATTTTTAGATCTAGTGTCTTAACCTACCCTGATACCTCTCTGAGAAGTGCCAAAGCACAAAACCATGGTCAGAGTGGGGAGGGGTTCCTGACAGAGATATTTTAAGTGCTGTCTCTGGCTAAGAATTTATCATAAAGCTTGTAGAGAAATTGTCAATCCTCATTGTTTATAACTTACAAGCTTAAGAGATAGGGTCATATGATATATGACTCTTATTTTGACTATTTATAGTCTCTGCCAAAAGTCTTATGCAATTTTATATTGCTAAGACTAGATCAGCCCCATATAGCTATTTGAGTTGGATAGCTGGGTTTGAAGACATGTAGATGTCTGAAAATTTCAGATTTTCCATTCAATAGATAACTTTTAGATTGGTGCTTGGCTTTGGGTTGGTATTTTTAGATGTAGTGTTTGAACCTACCCTGACACCTCTCTGAGGAGTGCCAAAGCATAAAACTATGGTCAGGGGTTTGGGGAGGGGTTCCTGACAGAGATATTTTAAGTGCTGGCTCTGGCTAAGCATTTATCATAAAGCTTGTAGAGGAATTGGCAATCCTCATTGTTTATAACTTACAAGCTTAAGAGATAGGGTCATGTGATCTATGACTCTTATTTTGACTATTTATAGTCTCTATAATCAAGTAATAACTCTTGTGATAGTACTTTGCTACTGCTTGTCATTTTCTTGACATTATTTATTTTAGTCCCTCAAATTCAAAACTATATCATAAAATGAAAGAGCCTCACACATTATTAAACTCTAGAAAAGATCTTGATATTGATATAAATTTTCATTATAGAATGTCATACATTTCAATAATACAATAACAAATGAGATACTAAAATGCAAGGCATTATTTGATGCAGCAAATAAAAAATTGTATTTTTTTTTTCATATGTCACAGCATTGACTGGGAGGCGAAACCACAACCATCTGCAAACAACTACTTGCTTGCAAGGCCACTGCGCTGACCTCTCGGCTAACAAGGCTTTATTCTTATCTGCAGTATAAATTGTAAAACATAACACAATTAATAGCTTATGTGTTACTTTTGTAATAATGTTTCAGTGGCTCAGGATCAATATCTAAAATATGCTAAAAGCCATAAATAGTGACCCATTTCATTTAATAATATCATTGCACTTCAACTTTAAGACACATTTCATATTAGTTGCATTATAGTATAATTCATACAGTTTAGTAATACTTATTTTACTCTAAAATATTTAGTCATTGCATTTTATATTGCTAAAGCTATTAATATATGGTGTATCTGAACTTAATTCAGTCCCATATGGCTATTTGAGTTAGATAGCTGGAGTTTTAGACATACGGATGTCTGGAAATTTCAGATTTTCTTCTCAATATTTATGCATTAGATAAAGTGCTGGGTTTGTGCTAGTATTTTTAATCTAATGAATATCCTGGCATCACACTGATGACGCTAGATGCAAAAACTGGTCTGGGATTGAGGATATTCTCAAAGTTTCTTAAGAGCTTATTTTGTGTTCTCTACATATAACATTTTTATAATTATATGTGGTTCATTGAATATAATATGGAATGACTTTGCAATCTGAAGGCATGATTCACATAATGAAGAGAGATGATCCAAGTTGCTGGGGTGCTCCTACTTCTAACCATAGGCTTATGCTAAGAAGAAGGTATATGTGTGATATACACTTGGACTTGATGGCTAGGATCTTCTGTCTATCAGCTCTACCTAGCCTCACCTGGCACATATACCAAATATAGCATTGGATGCTTTGCATTTATAAATAAATAGTGAATCATATCATATAGAAACAAAGAGCATTAAACATAGCCCCTGACAGCACACATCTCTTATGCATAAATGCAATTAATGAGTATAATAAAAATAATCTTAACTAACTCATGTCTATGCTAAAATTTAAAGTAGCAAAATATTTACATAACAAGATAGCTCATATCCCTATGTATCGCAAATATAGATTTATAAAAAAAAACTAGCTCATCTACAATTTAATTATAGCTTTATTAATCTAGCTAATATATTATAAGTAATATCCACTGAGGTTATAACCTCGATAATATGCGTATTATAATAAAAGAGGGATCTTACTAACTTACAATAATTGATAACCAATCCGTTCTCTATCATATTATATTAATAAAATATAAAACTTGCGTTTCACTCTTAATTTAATATACCAAAACAACACTCTCCATATAGTAGTGCCATCTTGTGCTAACAAGAGCAATCAATGGATGCCAGAAGGCTTGTGCATAAAATCCCTATCTAGTGCCTACTCATCCAATACTACTATATGGAGAGTGTTGTTTTGGTTTGAATTGTTTAATAACAATTATTGTGCTAGTATGAGATAGTGATCATGTAAAATTTAATATAGATAGCAATATTACATATATATATATATATATGTTGAGAATACGGATTATTTTTACAATAATTTATGTAATAGTAATATTAGTGATTAAGTCAATGCACTTGCGCTCTAAAGATAAATTATAAATGAATACTCTCACTTTTTCCAGACACAAGATATAGTATTTTAAAAAAATGGAATGAATCACCCATCTTATGTATGGGCAAATCTTAAGCATATGGAAATGAGAGCATGAAGGTGTTAAGTAATCACTTTAAATTACATTTGTTATATTTGAATGAATGACACTTGCGAAATCTTTACAATTTACGACATGTCATTTTTTAGTTGAAATTAAACATATATAATGAGATATTATTTAGCAATTAAGCCAATGCACATGCGCTTTAAAGATAAATTATAAATGAATACTTTCACTTTTTCCAGACACAAGATATAGTATTTTAAAAAGAATGGAATAACAAATGTAATTTAAAGTGATTGCTTAACACCTTCATGCCCTCATTTCTATACACTCAAGATTTGCCCATACATAAATGTTTGGGTCAAAAGGATGAGTGATTCATTCCATTCTTTCTAAAATACTATATCTTGTGTCTGGAAAAAGTGAGAGTATTCATTTATAATTTATCTTGAAAGTGCATGTGCATTGGCTTAATTGCTAATATCATTATTACAGTATAAAAACATAGCATTATATAAAATAATATCTCATTAATAATTTATGTAATAAAATATTTACCCTTGGATGAACATAAGTTAAGAAGAAAAATCAATTTTATTTATTTAATTACTACAATTTTAATACAGTTAAATTGATTACTCTAGCTTGCTGTGTGTGGCATACATATAGTGAGTTTTGCCTGTTTTAACAACAGTTATACACAAGCATAAGATATGGTGGTCATATGATGTTTATTGGCTAAAACCAATCCTGCCTAATAGGATATTGGTGGCTATGGTTATTAAAAGAACCAAAGACACCAAAATGTATGGGAACTGAACTGGGTTCAGACCCACATAACTATATAAGCTTATGGGCTTGAATTGGAAACATTAAGGTGTTTTCAGTTTAAGACTCATAGTTTTGTAGTTAAATGGAGATAAAAGGTGGTTGCTGGAGGGTTGCATTAGATCCTAAGATCTAGATGCAGTGCTCAGAGATCCAAGGCTCCTCACTGACGAAGGCCACAAGCCAGAAACTAGTCTGGGGATATTGGATGAGTAAGCACTAGATGGGAATTTTATGCACAAGCCTTCTGGTGTCCATTGATTACTCTAGCTTGCTGTGTGTGGCATACGTATAGTGAGTTTTGCCTGTTTTAACAACAGTTATACACAAGCATAAGAGATGGTGATCATGTGATGTTTATTGGCTTAAAAATTTTAATACAGGTCACATCTAAGACAATATATATATATATATATTTAAAAACTATGAATAATATTACTCATTTGCTTCATTGGTTTTTCATGATAATCATCAAGAAAAACATTGCTTAAGATGATGGGGAGTGGGGGTGAAGACTGTATAAAAATAAAATAAACATATTGTAACAATTTTTTATCAATTGCCATTTGTAACAATTATTTATAAATTAATATAAATATGTATTTGTAACTATAATAAATTAATATAAAAGATCTGTATTTGTAACTATAATTTGTAGCTATATCAATTCATCACAGCATAGACAAAGAAAATATCAGCATTAAAGATTCTTGGTATTTATTTATATATTGGGGCAGTCATCTGAACAATAAAACATACTGGCCATTGTCATCTAATAAAAATAATATTAAATATAGCAACTGAATAAAAGTACCCACTGTGAGATTCCTGGAGTGCCTTATGCTTATCTCCAATACAAGGTTCTTCTAACAAAGAATCCTTCCTATCCTTCTTTCCAAATATATAAGACCATTCATGGTCATATGCACACACTGGTGCTATTCATGACAACTTATAAAAAAATATATTTTATAAAACTAATATTATGAAGTTGGAAAGGGATGGTATCACTCTTTATTCAGTTTAGCTAAGTACATGTGTTTTCCCCTGAGCGCCACTAGATTGTTTTCAATCTAGATAAGTATCTATTTATAGTGTACTTGAGTTCAAACTCATTCAGTACATATTTATTACACATGACTTGGATGACTATTGAACAAAATGACATTTTTACATTTTATCTATATTGATAAAATTACAAGATCCCAATATTACCAAAGTTTGTACTATAGATCAAAGATTCTTATAGACATTGCTAGCTCATTAGCGTATATTGATGAACAGACATGTATAATCCTATTAATGGCTTCCAAACAAGCATGTGAAGACCATTATTGATATTGATGGCCATTTAACTAAATTATTTATCACAATAAAGGTAATAATGATGATGATGATGATAATATCACAATAATGATTATAATAGTGATGTCATAATAATGATTATAATAGTGATGTCATAATAATGATTATAATAGTGATGATGATACCAGCCATGGCTTATCAATAGAATCACAACAATAAATTCATCTTTATAAACTTATAGGCATCTATTAAAATTATCATATTTCATACTGGGATTTAATAATGCTAATGGTGATGATTGATCATCATGAATCTCTTTGCATAATATTCCACTTTATATAAACCCCTCTTTACTAAAACATATTCATTACGCTAAACGTTAAATTTAATGATTATAATTTATTAATGATGATTGATGGCGATTATAACTTTTATATAGTATTATTTGAAACATTTTTAACTAATAACATGATATCCATCTTTGATGAGGATGATCTAAATTCATGGACACAACACAATTTTTAGCTTTCTATGTTGAACTATAATTATCAAAATTTAGTTATTCTCAAGCATAATCCCCAAATACTTAAATATCAACATTCTAGTTTACCTATTATTTTGCGGACGCTTAATATTTTCAGGTGATTGCTCAATATATACGAACGGTAATATTTAATAACTGCAAGCAATGATGCTGAATTAAAATGATAAAATTAAGACAACAAAAAAAAAAAAAAAACACAATATTCTTAATAATAACTCGGAAACCAATTAAGATATATAATTATATTTTATTAACACTACTACTCTTTCTTTCCTTCTTTAAAGTCAAATCGACAATTAAATAAATGGTTTATTAATATAAAAATTTATATAAAATTAATAAAAAAAATTTATATAAGTATAAGCAACTAAACTTAATATATAGGTTTGTCACTTTTCTTGATATCTCAAAATAAGCTGACTTAAATCAATATTAAAAAAAAATACATATTCTATAAATGCTTATTTAAGAATTTTCTTACTTATCATATCATAAAATAAATTTCAGGTGAAACTTGTATGTGTTATTTCATTTCCATTCAAATGTAATGCCCTACTTTTTAATTTACCATTTTAAACTAATCATATATAACCTATTCTTTGATGTGTTTGGATAAACAGTTACACATTCACGCATTCGGTAATGTTAACATATATGTTTAAAATGTATACCCAAAAATTACATATATAAAAATATCTTTTTTCTTTTGCAACCTTATAGCGAAATAAAACAAAATACATATATTAATTTTTAATATGCAACAAGATAAAATAAAAATAAAAAAACATTATAAATGCATACATCTATAGGTTGCTCATTATCATTAACAACTGAAGAACAATTAAATAAAAAAAAAACATTTCAACATTACAATATATAAAAAAATAATGAAAAATTTAAGTTTAAAGATTTAAACTATGTTTGTGCTATGTTGTGAGATATTGCAAATAACTATAGATAAACAAGTCTTTAATGTTTCTGTATCAAAAAAGAAAATTGCTTTGACCAGTAAACTAAGGTTTACTTTTAATAAGCAAAAGAATAAAATCGGTTAAAGAAAGTTCATATTTACCCGTCTACTTTTTACTCCTTATTAATGTCCTTAGTTTGAATTTTCAGACCACTTTTCTTTGCTCACCAATAAAAAAAAAAAAAAAAAGAAAGTTATTGCAGATACTTTTAAGATAATGCTGAATCAATTGACTTTGCTTGTTTCTTCAATTTCCTTATTATTCACTGTTGATTGGCTTCCTTCTACCATTTAAAAGAAAAAAAAGTTATTATAAGTACTTTGAATAAGTAGGTACCGGTGGATTTGCTTGTTTCTCTTCTTTAAAAAATAATTGCTGTTGACACTCTAGATGATTGAGGTAAATCAACAAAAATTTGATTTATGGCTTCAAACTTGGTTCTACATGGCTGTTATGGATTTTCTCTTCCTCCTATTTCCCCTTCTCCATTGGTTGAAAGGCAATGAGCTTTTAATAAGACAGGAACTAGGAACAAAGCATTCCATATAGCTTGTGTGGTTGGCTTCAAAATCTATAATTTTGTTGGTTATTACTGGATACATGATTTCATAGACAGATCAGCGATTTTGACTCATTCTGTATTAATCAGGAAGCAGAAAAAATGGTTTAGCAATGCAAAGGCATATTCTTATGCATAACCAAATATGTTAATATCATTTTTATAATTATTACTAGCTTATAATAAATTCAATCTTGTTCCATTTCTATCCTCTTCTTTAATATTGCTTGAAAATTGCTTTATATAAACGCACATTTCATTTGCTTTTTTTTTTTTTTAACTTTCAAAGAGTGAGAAAAAAAAATTAAAGCGTTCACTCTCTTTTTTAAAAAAAAAGATTCGAGCTTACATTTCTGCTTAAGAATTATAACAAGGAAGGACCAACTGAGTTGAGTCTCAAAATAATAATAATAATTTAACTGATCATCTCTCTCTAAAAAATTTATAACTGACTCTTAAAAAAATTTATGATTAACTGCCCAAAAAAATTGTTTTAATCGTTTATATCGCGAAAAAACATCTGGAAATCTTTATCTTAAAAAAAAATCAAAGCTTCACAAGTTTGACTTAAAATTGATCGCTATCATCTACATCAAAGCACCTCTTTTGTAAAATAATTTTAAGATACAGATAAACAACAAAGCTGGCCATCTACAGTAATCAGAAATAAGTGTAAAAGCATCTTTGTGTTTGTACAGATCTATTCATTGTTTCACACGTGTACAATTTTTATCTCCTAATCTAACAATTTTACACCTTTCTGATTTACTCTCTTTTAACAAAATGAATGTTAAATAAATTTAACACATATTATTTAATAATAAAAAAATATATAATAAATCATAAAAAGAACTGCTTATTCATAATAATGAATCTATACATATAAATCTCTGTATATATAAAAGAATAAAAAAAATTTTTTTTTTTTTTAATAATTGAATACTGTATGTATATGTACAATATAAAACTTCTAACTTTATTTGTATATTGTTCCACTCTTGACTTATTCTTGTGGTGTCCCTTGTGATATCATGAAAAGAGTCACACGATAGTGTTTACATTTTATAAAACTAACCCCTCCATCCACTTTTTACAAGTAAATAAGATTATATAAAAAAAACTAAAAATTAAATATTTTAGATGAGTAAACTTTTACATTATTAATAAAAATGAAATCTTCAAAATATTAAAATTAAAGGCTAGTGAATAAACATGCTTTTTATATTTGGAATATTAATAATTTGTAAGATTTTAACCAGAAAGTTCATGAAGTTGATTAAGCACTTCAATTCAGAGAAAGTCTTTTTTTTTTGGTTGCTGTGTATTGATGGTCTTGTGAATCATTTTCTCTCATCGTGGCAATGAGCTATTGGTATGGCAGGTATCTAAGTATTTTTGGATTAGCAATTGGAGAACTGGAACACTGGACACTTCTGCAATCATGTTGGAGCTCACATGGGATGTTGCTCTTTTTCTATGATGACATGGGAAAAACCAACGTTGAATTACTCACCCATTCTAGTAAGAAACTTTAGAACATACTTCTATCAATAAAATCTCTTATAAAAAACTGAAGAAAGAAAAAGAACAATAGCAATCCCAACTATACATTTTTAAAGGCATATTTATTATTTTGAAGTGCCTTAGGGAGCTTTCAACTATCATAAGCTGATTTAATGGACTTTCATATTTTTCCATTTAACTAATTGCTTTTCAGTTAATTTTTTCCATAATTGTTTCAACTTCTGATTATTTCCTGTGTCTGTTTGCTACCTTTTTGTCTTTATTTTTACCTTTAACACATTTTAGATGTATTCTTGCCATAAAGGTATTGAATTGTAACCTATTTTATTGATTTTTACTATTGATCTTAAATAAGGCATCAACTCTTATTTACTTGATCGATTATTTCCATTAACAAACCTTTTCCTATTGTTTTCTTACATTAACTCTAAATAATTATTTATTTAATTTTAAATTTACTTTACCTTCCCTATGGTTACTTTGCATTTCTTTTCTACTTTAATATAGTATACAATTGCACACACACATGCATGCTAATTATTTACACGTGTGAGTTCTAGGAAAAAGTAGAATTTAAGGGAAAGATGGCAGGAATTAAAGAAGATGAAGTAAGCATAAATGCAAGCATATGTGCACTGCTTTATATCTGCACAGTTACCCACACAAAAAAATGAAAACAAGAAAAAAAATCTTACGTAACTCTTGGCATGGAATAGAGTGATCACTGTACACCTTTTCTGCTGGTATGTTAGTGTGTGTGAATATTTCTATATTAAGTATTGTGCTATATCACTTTATATTATATTATACTACACTATATTATATTATAGGTTTCTCTTTTTATCATTTTTGTCCTATTACTTTGTTGCTAAGTTGTACCACATCTTTCTTTTTTTTCTACTGTTGTTCAACCAGGTTGTATGGTTGGCCATGTTTTTTCAGTGACTTCCTTGGCCAAGTTTCCAATGTCGATGGCTGTCAGTAATGCATGATCTGCTAAATGGTCACAGTCAAGTTGTATCTAATATTCCATACTATTTGCTAATCTATCATGTGAAAGGTGTTGAAGAATGCAGCTGGGCTACCTGTTTCAGAAAAAATTGGGTCCGGGTTTTTGTTCCATTATTATTGTATTTTTTTGTAAAATTCAGTGTAGGATGCCATTCTGACTCCTCGTATATTTTTCCCTCATGTTCTTTTGGTAGAATTTCCTGTAGCCATTGTTTTTGTTCTCACAATATTTTGCCCAAGTTTTTCTGCCTTTATCTTTACCATTGTTTGGGTTTGAATCCACTGATCCTGCTTTACTTCTTCCTTTAGGTGACTTTTGTGTTGACTTGCAGTGTCATGAATTTTTCCTTGGGTTGGTGATTGGGTCCTTTCTTGGTTTCTCACTATTGAGTAGAGCAACTGCAATACATACTCTATTTGTCCTTCAACTCTTTCCAATCTTGTGTATATTGTTTCTTTGACTATTCCTCTCCTTGTTGTGCTCTACTCTACTTTCTCTGGATCTCTAAACATAACTTCTGAGCTCTGTCAGCCAATCCATTTCTCTTCTTTTATATCCTCTCCTCCTTGTAACATTATTTTATTATTTTCTCTTTCTTTATCAATGTGACACATCTTTATGTCATCTTCCTGTGGTGTCACGCTCTGTTCCAGAAAAAAAAAAAACAATGCCCCTTTTCTATGCTATCTGCCTTTATTAATAAAAAAAAAATTTCATTGCCATCCCCCATAAAATTTTCTTTTTCCTACTTTAAATGTTCTAATTGTAATGGTAAGATTTGTATGCTTTGTTAACATAGTGCAGAATTCAACCACCACACTGAAAAGCAGCACATAGGTAATGAAGCTACCAGTATTACTGAGTTCAAACATGTTTTATTGGTTCCACAATACACTCTATGAAACAACACATCAGATGCCACAATAGTAAATATTTCTTTAGGCATGGGGATCAGGGAGATGTGAGAGACTCATAGCCTATTTTCGAGTTAGCTATATATATAATATTAATATTAGACATTTATATTTTAAATAATCGAGGAGATAGTACATCAAATAGGTGTCGAATAAATAAATATATGATGGCAGATGTATGGTTTGAAATTATTTAATCAGAATATTTTATACTAAAATCATTTAATTAAACATTGGATTATATTAAAATCTCAGTAGCGGTATTATTATTCCGATACTGTGTTATTTTCTAAAACATACAATTATTTGGCTGATGTAATCTAGTTACCTGAATTCTTGAGCAAGTATTTCAAGAACATGCCTTTGGGGATTTAATATCTTTGCAATGCACTAGTCTAAATTAGGATTGATAATAGCAGCTGCGGACATATATTTTATTTAATTAAATAAAATATTTATAAATGATTAATTATGGGCAGACATTTATTTGAGAGTAGTTTTATGTCATTAATGCAGAGACAAAGTCATACGTGGAATAATAAAATTAATAATAAGAAACACATGGTACATTTAGAACTGTGATGCGAGTGTAAACTGTGAAGCCAATGGATGAGTTTAAAACAATGGGCTGGCATTTGCCATAGGCCCAAAGGTAAAGATGTAACATAAGCATAATCAGGTGCAAAGGGTTTGTGCTGCTTACTCCCTGACTGCATGACAGGCATCAAGCCCTACAGAAACATTCATTATGCCCACTTGTGTAGGATGATTGGGATTCAATAAATCCTGTATGATCCAGGATATCCAAGGCTCATAATGGATTATCACAGCTCTAAACCATAACACATGTGTAATTCACATAATATTCTGTTAAGACTTAATATAAATTTATGACTCAGTCCTACATTACCAACATTTAATAAATAATGAATTTGACTCTCAAAGAAATGCACTTAATGGATTTATTATTTAAAATTAAAACAAGTGTAAAAGCAATAGGTAAGCTGGGTGGGTATTAAGAACTAATATGTCCACCAAATGCTATGTAGTAGACCCTTGCATGTACAATAAATAGAGCACCAAATGTGTGTCAATTTATATGAAAATAACAAAATAATTTATAGAATTAAGTATTAATTATATGATTTGCAGGACACACATCCACTGTTTCAGGCAATCATGTATTTGTATTTTTGAGAATTATGGAGATTTCTGAGATGACCAGCCAATATGAGTATATATAAAGAAATATATTAATAGGTCACTGTACAAGATGGCAACCGTTTAGATTAGGATTTATATTTAAAATTTGGTGAGGTCCGATTGGAAATCTTATAGGCATGCTATCATTAGATAATAAATAAAATGTAAAATTAGAAATATGTACCCAAGAAATAGACAGAGTTAGGTAAGATAGATTGTTAAAAGATATTTACATAATAGATTAATCATGAAATTAATAATTGTACAATTTATATATAGAGAGTAAGCTATAGCTTGAATAATATTAGAGTACTCTAAAGGCCTTGGGTACAGGTGCCTGTTTTATAAGAAGCTTTCAGATGCCATGATCAGTAGCAGATTGTTCATGAGTTCAAACAGTAGCAGTTCTTTCCAGCACTCAGGTTATTGATTCATTTCAATAGTAGAATCAGCTTTCTGATTGTTTGGGCAGCAGATCCTCTTGGTTTAATTGAAGGGCACATGTGGAGGTTTGGATATATGATCAGCCATCTCTGGGGGGAGAATAATCTGGGTGCTTCCTACTCGATCATCTTGTAGTGGACAAATTAATTTTAAGATTTGGATTCTCTCAACCAAGCAAGAGCACAGCCAAAGTCTAACTAAAAAGTTCTTAGAAATCCAAAATGTCCTCTTTTTTTTTATCTTTTTAATTTCATTCTAGTTTATTTTTAGTTCCATTCATTTGCCCCAAGGAGAATCAATGTATTAACAAGAGTTTTTAGTATTTTAATTAATTCAGAAAGCTACAGTTCTATTGTTTAGGTTTATTTTACCTTTTTACATTTCATTAATTGAAACTTTTAGGGAATTTTTCTAATTAATCTATCATATCTCTCACCGACCATGACTAGCCAAATTTCAAGTACAAATGGATTTATAATTGATTTTTACTTTTCTTTGAATTAAAATCTAATTTCAAAATTATTATTTAAAATACGCTTTTTAAAACAGCAATATATTAATGAAAGTTTATACTTTAAAATAAATAGCTAAAATTATATCAACATTATATAACTAAAAGAGAAATTTAAAATTATATCAAATATTTTATTTATTGTTTTAAATTTGTTATCGAAGTATGTGTGCATTTGCGTTGGCTTTTACAGATATTTATATATATATTAATATCGCTACATACACAATTCGATACCAAAAAGTTTAAATTTATGTAGAATAAAGGTGGTGGGTGAGACATGATAGAAAAAGGTGAAACTTAAGATTCACATGCAAATCTTACTGTTTCATGGTTTGTTTGTTGGTGTTGGATCACTCTATCAACATGCAAAGAAATATTGTTTTGAATGTTGGTGCTTCTTTTTAATTACATATATATGCATAAGCATCAGCCCTATTAATACTTTTCATCATCACCAATCAGAATAAAAATTTTTTAATCTAAGTATATAAAATATTTTCTAAAAGCTATGCATGAAGTGGTTTAACATTTATACTAGCAACTCAAGCCAAAAAATGTTTTGGGGTTGTCCTGTTATTTTACATATGAAAAAAAACCTCCTTCCATTCTTTTTTTTGGTCAATATATATATAGGTATACTCTAGATTGTGATGAGTGATACAAAACTCTACACTGGTGCCTTGTTATTTAAAAAAAAATTATCTCAGGGTTGTGAGTGGTTCAAAGTCCAGCATTAGTAGCACCATGCATGTGTGATTTGTTAACAAGACCAAGAGACCAGGCAGATGCTATCAACCAACATGCATGGTGGGATCCCTACCCCTATGATCCTATTTTAAACCCCTGCCGAGGCTCCCTAATCTCTACTACACAACTAAAACTCTTGGTATTAACACAGCTTCCTATTTTTATATAGCTGTGCATAGCTCAGGGAAATGCATAGACTCTAACTTAACTAATTTTTTGACTCTAATTATGGGATTCCGATCAGCAATAATGATGACAACAGATAATTTATATAAAATAACATTTATTAATAACAAATAATATAATGAACAGGGTGGTTTTACTATTTACAGAATGAGAGCAGAGGCAGTTTACTGAACTTTACAAAAAGATAATCAGGGACATAGTGATAGGCATAAGTATCAAAAATGGTGTGTCATTATTTTATCCATAGGGTAATAAAATAATATTGATCAAAAAATCATGGCTTATCATTAATTATATTTCGTTTCTTTAGCTTATTATTATTATGGGCCTTACTGTATTCAAGGTAAACAAGATGGGACATGGGGTTATGGCTATAGGCATAAACATATTAGGAGGGAATCTAAGAATCACATGATATCATCTATTATGTGGAGTTCATTGGCTATCATGATATGGATTGACTTTGCGATCTGAAGGCATAATTCATGTAGCAAAGAGAGATGTCCCATGTTGCAGGGGTACTCCTGCTTCTAATTGTAGGCTCATCCTAAAAGGAAGGTATGATATACATAAGGATTTGATGACTGGGATATTCTGTCTATCAGCTCTACCTAGCCCAATGATAACATTTTATATTTTGAATTATTTAAAGAGAGCTCATCGGTCACATATACCAAATATAGCAGGTTCTAGATGTTCTGCATAAATAAATACTGAATCATGTCACATAGGAATGGAGAACATTGAACATATTCCCTGGTAATACACATCTCTTGTGTAGCAATACAATTAATGAGTATAATAAAAGTAATCTTACCTAATTCACACTTATACTAAAATTTAAAGCAGTGAAATATTTATATAATAAGATAGCTCATACCCCTATGTAATACAAATATAGATTTATAAAAAAAAACTAGCTCATCTACAACTTAATTATAGCTTTATTAATCTAGCTAATATATTATAATAAAAGGGGGATCTTACTAACTTACAATAATTGATATCCAACCTGTTCTCATCATATTATATTAATAAAATATAAAACTTGTGGTTCACTCTTAGTTTACATATTGTAACAAAACCCATACCTCTCACTAGATAGAGTACACTATGAATATACCTACGATATAGCAAACATACATGCCCGTGCATTTATATTTAATTAAAATCATTTTGACTTAAAAATTGTTGTTCAAAACTTCTGGATTTGTTCTCATGACTGTAATATATTCTCAATGCATGATGAAGAATTGACCTGATACTCAGATCAAGCTTCACAGCCCACTCAGAATCTTCCACCACCAAACCATATTCAAACTTCATCCTTACGCATTTATATATATATTTATTAATGCATATATTTTGTATTTAAACTAATAAAGTGATAATTGACATATATATATAAATATCTTAAAATGATTAATTTTAATAAGTGAATTTTTTTTATTATTATTTTAATTCATGTATGTGCGTAATGGGTGTGTATATATTATGAGGTCATGGGAGATTATTGCTAAAATATAGTTTAAATAAAAATTTATATATTTAATGTATATGTCAAAAATTATATCTAATATATTATTTATTTAAGTCGTGGTGGTCAGAAAAATTGAAGATGACACAATCCTTGTCATAATATTTTCAAATATAACTAAGATAATTGCTGGAAACCCATTTATCCATCTAAAACTTATAATTTTTATAATAAGGTAAAAATCCTTTAATGGAAATTTATCCATTTTCTGTTTTAAAATCACAAGATTACATTTAAACAATCATGTGAGAAACTTTGACAGGATTGCATTGTATTTAAATTTTATTCCAACAAAGGATGCATCCGGTCAGAAACTACAGATCTGCTAAGTGGATAAACTGCCTCGGGTCTGGCAGCTAAGTGCTTTCTAACATCATCAGAAAAAAAGAGTATAAATGCTGCTAGATCTGAACCCAGTAAAGAGGAGAGCTAATTTTAAGTTACTGTTGCTAACCTATTCCACATTGGTCATTCCCAGCATGTCTGAGTAGGAAGGGACTTCAAGCCACCGTTCCCCTTGACCTGAGATGATCTCCTTACCATGCTGAGCCAGAGTGACATCATGCCGCCAGTGCTTGACCTGATGCCCATCCAAAGAAGAATGCATTCCTGCCTACCTTGAAGACATCACTGCTATAGTTAAACATGTAGGTGTACTCATTTACAATGCTTATTGCTGCTAATTTCTTGCTTATCTAAATTTCATAAATTATAATATTTGTTTTATCATTTAAGTAATATCTTAAATAACTCGCCAAATATCGAGCATTATGTTAATTGATTTTAAACCATAAATTATCTAAATGTAATTCTATTCATCCAATTCACGCTTGCTTTTATAATTATTTTATTTTTATGCGGTAAAATTTTGATATTAATGGTTGTTTTGATTTTATATATGTATATAAAATGTAGAATATTGGTTAACTCCAATCATACGAGCTATATTTCTATTTCTATAGAAATAGGGGGGGGGGAATAAATTGCATTAAATCATTTATTTAATAATCTGTCACTAAGCTCATTGGGTTAAGTTAATGAATAATGAAAGTTTTTTCTATTAGTAATTGTGCGGTTCTTATTAATGTAGTTTTATTACAAGTCTTATTTTATCTGGGGTAGATTTACAAATCTTTTGTTTCTTTATTGATGTGTCCAAGTTTGCCAAAGTTGGTGAATAATTATTCCTTATTAGCATTTAAATTATGCTAATACATTTTTTAAAATAAAAATAAGTTAGGAGGGTGGGGGAGATTTAAGCTATAATAAAATGACTAAAAGTTTATTGAATTAGTCTTGTAATTTGATATGGAGTATGGAAATGTATTCGTGTTATAGATTTGCTAAACCATTCCTAGGCCGTAACTATTATTTTTAAATATCTAGAAATATTACTATTATCACTGTGTTGTTTGCATAAATTAGGAAGTGATTCTCTTCCGATTCGCGTGTACCTCACCCCGGGGAATCTTGTCATTTCTGATTCGTCTGTACCTCACTCCAGGGAATCTTGAATTATTTCTTTGTAGGTCCAAATCAGGATTATGACCTAACTCCTGGATATTTTAGCTAGCATTGTGGGAGCTCTGCATGGATAGCCATACGCCGGACCATTGCAACTTCACACCTAAAAAGTTCGTTCTAAGTATTAGTCCACCTGAAGTGGCATACTTCATCGTCATTGTTATTTGATTTATAAAGTGTAAATCGGCCAAGATGTCGTATCTGCCTTCCTAAGATATATATACATGCACCACCATTCCCCACTTATATTTATATTATGCCTAGTTAGTAAATTCTATAGTGTTAATACACCTACTAACCATTTATCTCTTAAGTAATTTCGTTGGAGTTTTAATCCAATTATTTCAAACTGCTCTCCCCTCCTCTTACAATTAAGCAAAGGTACCAAGTTAGTTTCACATATGTGATTCGAAAATATTATATGAATAAAATATTTAGTTCAATATGTTTCAAATAACCGTTGTTTTTTTAAAATGAGTTATGAATTATTTTGTTAATAACCTTAATAAAAAGTGTCTCCACGTAATACCATGGTTAAGTTTTTATTTAATGAATTAGTGAAACCTTGCAATCATATTCCTGCCTTATGGCTATTATATATATGAATTTTGTCTACCACCAGATAAATGTACTGTCTCAGTGATGTAATTTTTGAATATTTTTCATGCGCTACCGCACTATAGAAATGTATTAAAGCAAAATCAATATTAAATGCCATTTTAGCCTTCATTTATAAAACTTGTAAACTTATAAATATTTTTACGTGCGCTCCCACACTATATA
Organism: Epiperipatus broadwayi; assembly: GCA_028023455.1. NCBI lineage: Eukaryota > Metazoa > Onychophora > Udeonychophora > Euonychophora > Peripatidae > Epiperipatus > Epiperipatus broadwayi. Next base: position 2,235,907 of record JAQFVV010000162.1, read on the forward strand.
AGGGTATTAAAGCAAAATCAATATTAAATTCTATTTTGTCATTCATTTATGAAACTTATAAATTTTTGAATATTTTTTTCGTGCACTCCTGCACTATCGAAATGTAATAAAGCAAAACCAATATTAAATGCTATTTTAACTTTCATTTATAAAAACCTGTAAACCTTTGAATATTTTACGTGTGCTCATGCACTAAACCAATGTGAAATGAATTTTACTACTTACTCATAAACATGTAATTTTGAATATTTCTACATACAATTCCACACTACACTATAAAAATGTATCAAACCAAATCATTAAGTGTTACGTTATGGTAAATAAATTATGTAAACAACCGCAAGTTATTATTATTAAATCATGTAAATTTTGAATAGTTATATATATTACAACTGCACTATGTATCCATCTGTATTAAAGACATTAATGGTAAATATATTTTTGATTCTTTTATAAACTCACTCTGCAGCATGAAATCGGAAAGTATAAATGTCTGAATCATTTAATAAATCTGTGTCATAAAATATTATCTCATATTCAAATTCTATCATTTAGTTAATATAGTTTTTAGATCTTAGTTAAGCTATCTCTTGGTTCACTCAATATTTCCCAAAAATCATCATCATCATTGTAGGTCTCATGTATACACTGCAGCTCTGGGCCGAGAAATAATTAATTTACATGATATCACCATGGGTGTTATCCATAGTGTTATAAATTTAGGGAATGGGCAAACAAGTTCGAATTCATGAGTGCTCCTGACCTGGATATCTCGGGCATGATTGGATTCAGGGTACTTTTGTTCAGATTCTAAGTCTTGTTGAATGGATATACATTTTTGACTGGTACAATCTTTATGGTCATCCGAAGGACTCCAAGCACCAATCTTATACAAATAAAAGAATTGCGCGAAGTGAATATATTACCAACAAGAACACTATTTTACGTAATGTGAGAGGGGTTTTTGACCATCGGTTAGCTCAGTCTCATGTTCAGGTGATGTCACAGCCAGGAGTAGGTACGAATGGGGTCAAGAGTTTTTTTTTTAAACACATAAAAAAAAATGGATCTGCAAAGAAAATATCACAATAAGATTTGTTTTGAGTTTCATTATTAAATCAGTTTTATTAAAGAATTTTAAAAATCATTATTATTCTTTGATCCACAATCTACTTTTCTTTTTATATTTAATATTATATAAATGTAATTACTACTCTGTCATTTCGATATGCACACATACATCATTCTTTCCAATAGATTTATCACACATAAATCAAGTAGTGAAGGTCAATACTAAGAAAAGTTTATTTCACATGACCTCCGACAATAATTATGTTATTTATGTCCGCAATTAAATAAGACTTAAGGAAAATTTCATTAAGTTAACTTAGATTGTCACCTTCACTTATTATAAACAGTAAAAAAAAATTTCTCATAAAAGAAAAGAAAAATCAGTACTTAAAGTTCTTTACCAGAATTTCCCTGGGGAATTAGTGGAAGCCGATTTATTTATTTTAAAGGATTCTGTTCATCACAGGTAATTCAATGTGAAGGTTCCCGATCTTCATGTCTGTTTATGTCCATTGGTTGACGAGGTTCAGCTTGGTTCCATATTGGGAATTACATTTTATTCCGAGGCATCTTAAGGCAGCTGCAGTTGGTTGGAATTAGGGGTTTGAATCCAATGTGGTATGTTCTTACCCTGGCATTTCTTCTGCCATTATGTAAGAAAATATTAAAACTTAATATTCTGGATTTACGATTTTACTGTTCACGGCTGTAACTCTGCAGAGCCAAGACAAAATGCATTATGGGTGACTCTCTTTTATAGCCCCCTCCATTTGTTCTAGAAATTTCTTTTGACTTCACTTTCCAGATCTGGCTGACATGTAAAAACTTTTATCATAGCTTTTGTTGTACATAAAAGAAAGTGAAATCTCATTTCTGTGGGAAACCTCTAGTTTTTTAAACATGAAACAAAAATCTTGTTGCTCTTTTTTTAACTACTTAATTCATTCATACATACATTTGTCACACACACATATACATCATTTCAAAATGACAGAGTCCCTCCTCCACGTTTGTGTATTTGTAACCACCACGTAATAAAATAAATATTATATATCTACATCTACATAATATATGTTTAAATACCAATCAATAATATTATTTGTGACTGGGTTTGAACCCATTCTGTCACAATGTAGATATTACATATATATATGTAGAGAACACAGATTGTTATTTTTACAATAATTTAAGTAATAAAATATTTATCCATAAACGAACGTATGTTAAAAAAAAAAATCAATTTTACTTATTTAATTACTACAATTTTAATATGGGACACACCTAAGTCAATATATATATATATATATATATATATATATTGACTTATATATATATATATATATATATATATATATATATATATATATATATATATATATAAACTAAGAATAATATTACTCATTTTTCTTCATTGGTTTTTCTTGGCAATCATCAAGAAAAAATATTGCTTAAGATGATGGGTGCTGGGGGTGAAGACTGCATAAGAATATAATAAACATATTATAAAACTTTTAACTTCATTTGTATATTTTTCCACTCCTATTCTCACTCCCTGATGACCCTTGTGACATCATAAAAAGAGATGCAAGGTGGTGTTTACATTTATAAAATTAATCCCTCCATCATTCAATTTTTACAAATAAATAAGATTAGATAAAAAAAAACTGAAAATTAAATATTTTAAATCAGTAAACTTTTACATTATTGATAAAAATGAAATCTTTAATATATTAAAGTTAAAAGTTAGTGCATATTCATATATTTAAATTATGGTTAATAATAAATGTACTTTTATATTTGGAATATTAATAATTTGTAAGATTTTACAAGCAGCTTCATGAAATCAATCAAGTGTTCAAATTCAGAGAGTATGTTATTTTTTTTTGGATGCTATATATTGACGGTCTTATGGACTATTTTCTCCCATCATGGCAATAAATTATTGATATGGAAGTAACTCAGTATTTCTGGATCAGTAATGGGAGAACTAGAACCCTGGATACTTCTGCAATCATGTTGGTGTTTACATCGTGATGCTGCTCTTCCCCTATGATGACACAAGAAAAACGAACATTGAATTTATTGCCCATTTTAGTAAGAAACTTTAGTATGTAATAAAATCTTTTTAATAAAATGATGAATAAAACAACAACAACAACCCCAACAATACATTTTTAAGAGTATATTTGTTATTTTGAAGTGTCTCAGGGAGTTTTTAACTATCACAAGCTGGTTGAATGGACTTTCATATTTTTCCATATAACTAATTGGTTTTCCATTAATTTTTCCATAATTGTTTCAACTTCTGATTATGTGTCAGTTTCCTGCCTTTTTGTCTTTATTTTTACCTTTAACACCTTTTAGATATGTTCTCGTTATAAAGGTATCGAAGCATAACTATTTTACTGATTTTTGCTATTGATCTTAAATAAGGCAACAACTCTTACTTACTCAATGGATTATTTCCATCAATAAACCTTTTCCTATTGTTTTCTTACATTAACTCTAAATAATTATTTATTTTACTTTAAATTTACTTTCCCTTCCCTAGGTTTACTTTGAGTTTTTCTATTGTAATATATTATACAATTGCACATGCACACACAAGTATTTATGTGTGTGAGTCCCAAGAAAAATTAGAATTTAAGGGTAAGATGGTGGGAATTAAAGAAGATGAAGTAAGCATATATGTGAGCATATATGCATCACTTTAATATATTAAAACAGGCGTAAAGGTTTTAGTATCCAGTGTTTATACTTCCATTAAAATATACAAATATATGGGGATTTAAACTCTAGATTAATGGATGATAGGAATATCAACACTAACTATCTTTGAACTTAATATCCTAACTAATGATGGTCAATTTAAGTATCCTGTCATATTTCTTGATCACCATTCACCTCAAACAGGTCCAGTATTGTGACTATAGATGTTATTTATTTATTTATTTATAACACATCTGACATAATGCAGATTGAGGAACCATATCTAATAGAAGAAACATCTATAGGTCAGATTCAAATCTCTCCCTAGTTTCTTAGATGATAACCCCTTCTGTGTATTTACTATTATCTCAGAAAAAAATATGCCCATGCATTGCAGAGGGAGTAATGCCTTAACTTGACTAGCTTTGAAATAATAGATAGAAAAATGGACTAGTCTTAAAATAATATAAATATAACAAAGTTTTTTTGCTGGTTGAAGTGATCCAAAAGTCATTGATTATGATAATGTTACAGCTTTCTTAAATTGAGAAAGCACTTTTTCTAAAAACAAAAACTGACAACTCATCATTTTTTATATATATTATAACGGAATGATTCTCATCATACACCCCCCTCTAATATCCATCATACCAGTAATGCCAGTTGCTAATTCAATCTTTAGTGGTGTGTAGTCCCCTACACATCATGCATCCACGTTGGTCGCCTGATATAACGGACGGAACAATTAGCACTTGGATATATATATCAGATTCAACAATCAGCTGGTTCGATCACATGTATGACCGACTTAATCAAAGTATTTATGTGATGATACACCTATCTATCGAGCCCCAAACATTGCTGGTTCCAAATATAATGGACAGAATGATGACCACTAGCCCCAAAAGTTGGTGACGCTAGATATAACAGATGGAATGATTACAACTAATCCCAAACACTGCAAACACCAGATGTAATGGAAGGTCAACTAACTTGCAGACTGTACTACTATGCAGATGTAGCAATATGGTGTAGGGATAAGTTAATATGCTCAAATTTATTACCCCTAATGAAACAATCTGCAGAGACCTACCAGGCTTAGAAGGGGAAAAAGTTGATCCAACTATGTTCAGACTGTGGGACATCTGATAGAGTGTTAATGAAAACCCAATGAAATGCTTAACCAATAATTGCATACCCTTTAATTGACTAACTCTACCCTATTTAATAATATTAAATGCAATTTAGGTTAGTTCATCCACTTTCCCACTTTTTTAATTCCGTTATGCCCTAATATTCAAGCCCAGAGAGAATATTGCTTTTAGCTCCTTTAGCATGTATGAACAGATATACACAGCAACACATGCCCCTATATATAGATTACAACTAGCATTTACTATATTTATTTTATTTTCAAGCTTTTATATAATAAGAAAAAATAGATGTATGTGCATGTATAATTATTTATAAACTGTGGAATGTCAGGACAACTCAATAAACCAGAGACCAGAATAATACAAACTCTCAAATATTTATTAACAATAATAAATATCAAGTATAACAACAATAGTAATGATAAAAAAAAAAAATCATCATGTGTACATGTGTCACAAGTCAACCTCTACCATCTTACTAATTAATTATCCTCTAAATCCAACCCTTATACCCCATGGTAAAAATCCACCTATGTCACTTATTCTCTACAAATCATAATTATATAGAAAAATCAACTTTAGTTATTTAATATAATTAAGATGCTGGCTAGCTAAATTATATATTTACAAATGTTAATCTATTTAACATGTTTCCCCAATTTATATATATGAGAGACAGATACCAGTTGATTAGTCAAACATACTGGAAAATATACGTACACAGTTAATCACAAAATAAAACATATAATATGTATTCTGTATAAGTGTTGTAATTTAACTTATATATAAATTTAGAAAATCTTACCTCAATATTTATGTGGATAATCTGATGTGAAGCAGGTGGTATTACCTAAATATTATTTATAATGAAAATATAAAAAATATCAAAATGAACATCCCCCTCTTTTCTTCCTTGCTAATTCTGAAAAATGAGGCTTCAGCATCAGAGTGTGAAAATACAACAGATAGTATGAATAAAAAAAATAAAATAAAATAAACAAAAATTTACAATATTGATTCTTTGATTAAAAATTGTAATTGGAACAAAGTTCATAAAAATCATCATAATAAAAGTAGTAGTAGCTGATAGTTAGGCAAGTTGTTCTTCAAAGCAGTTTTACTTAGTAAATCATTTTCCTTAGCAGGGATAGATAGATACAATGGTGTCTCCTGTAGTTGTGTTTAATGGTAAACATCCTGATCCTCATTTGATTCACCATAAAGTATTCGAATCCTTGTTTACTTTTGACTGTAGGCATCTTCTTGTGTGTTGACAAGAAAGTAGATATATATATAGAGGTATAATGCAGCTGGCAGGAAATACCATGACACCCAATAGCATATTTTGCTCTAGCCCATTTTTATATTAAAGTACAATTTAATAATTATTTATAATCATATATTTGCATTGAATAGTATTGAAGCGCTTACATATATATTAAGAAAATTATTTCATTATTTTTTTCTTTCCAATTTTCAACAGACTTAATTCTCGTTATTATTTTTGAAAAGATATAAAATGTTCAAATTTACTCCAACAACTATTAAAACATGATTTAATTATTTAAGAATTAATCAGTTATTCTTACTTCTTATTTCACTTTCTTTCCTTTGAATTTGATAAACTTTTACTTACAGCATTTGACTTTTATAATGTTTATAATTTAACTAAAAGAAAAAATAAAACTCCATTTTAGCATTCTAAATTTTTAGTTTTAATTGCTGTCTTTTGTCACAGGTGCTATAACAATAAGAAGAACAATTTGTAAACTGTCTTTTGTTTTTATACATTTCACGTGTGTAGATTTCCAGGAACGCTGATATCTTTAACTGCCTATTGTTTAAATACATTTAGATTTATTATAAATAAATAATAATAATAATAATAATAAAATAATAAAATCAGTTTTATTTTCACACATGTGCACACCAACTTAACTTCAGGTCATCCCAAATTCATTTAACTATAAATTAATATTCAATTTTAAATTAAAAAAAATATATACATTACAGTTTATTTAATCAAATAGTTTTATATATATATACAATATTACTTTGTAAAATACTGATCGTATTTTATTTTATAAATATAATAATTTATTGTGTATTATATATATAGGTAATAAATAATAATCTTCCCACTATTAATATAAATTCCAAATGAATTGGGTTTAATAAATATGCTTGATCTTTTTAGGAATGTGTGCATTGTAAGCTACCCTTTACAACCCACTCTCCTTACAGGGTTAGAATTTTAATATGTAATAAAAATTTTAACACTTACACAAGGTTTGCATTTGAAGTTTGATGGGGTTTTTTTCAACAAATATAAGAAGGGTAGTGAAACCTTATTTTACTGTTTTCTACACTCAACTACACAAATTACTTTCTATTCTTCTCTGTTCATTCTCATGAAATACTTTTCAAGGTGGGGTTCAAACATAAGTTTTTTTTAAAAAAAACTAATGATGGTTATATTTTGAGTGCACTAATAAAATGTGTTTCTGTTTCAGATAGCACATATTTTTTTTACCTTGTTATCCTCTATCCTGCTTCTATTGAGTCTTATTGGATTTCATTTGAGGACTAACATAAGATTGGAGCAACCATCATTTAGCGTGGTTTAACTCTTTTAAATAAAGTGGCTCTAAAGTATCTTAATATCTGCTTTGGCATCCATTAGGGAATACTCTCATCATAATTTTTAACCTAACTTCATAATTTCTAATTTTTTTTTTTACTTATCAACATTCATTTTTTTTCTCTCCACACATCAGTTTGAGTATGACAATTCTACAATTACTAAGATTGTCCATAGTATGGTTTCATAATTCAGGTATTATATGTGCCCCTAACTTGTCCTTTCATATCCAACCAAAATGCATTAGGACTTGATTGTTTAACTATTGTGTAAGGTCCTTCATATAGATGGTAAAACTTACTGTATTAATTTTCAATTTGCTTACTAACATGAGGGTTTTTTTATTAAAACTTGATCTTTTACTTTGAAAGTATATGGAATTCCAGTCTTATTTTTGTTCCTTTTATTGGCCTTACTTACCAATTGAAGATATGCTTTCTGCACATTTTCCTCCAGACTACTTTGTTTATATCTAGTCATAGGTTGATATTTAGTGAACAACGTGGGAATTGATTGATTAAAATATAGTTCAATGGGTGTGAATCCAGTGGATTCATTCACACTCCAGTTTATATAATTAATTATCTGGTCTATCTGTCTTACCATGTCATTTTCTTATATTATCATAAGTTGTATTATATATATATATATATATATAAATGTAAAAACAGCGGTCAGATAGGAAAACAATAGAAACAAATAGCCAATGAAAGAAATCCATTGGGAAATCGGACCTCAGCGAAAGGATCATCACATCGATGACATAATGCCAAGTCAATCCTTCGAATACGTATAAAAGGAAAATTTGGAAATTATTAATCAGTGAGTTATTATGATTATTACGATGTGACAGATAGATGTTAGTGCGGAGGTGCGGGAGAAGAGATTGAAGGACGCACGTTCAATCCCTTCAGTTGTTATAAAATGGAAAAATGAAACATCCCTTTTCTTATATTCAGAGGACCACAGGATCATCGGGAAATTTAATGCTAAATTTCAAACGGCAAGCAATTGTAAAAGATGAACATTTCTAAAACCGTAAGAACTTTCTAAGATATAACGAACAATATTAATTTGAAAACACTAAGAACTTTAAATTTTAAACTTTCCTAGTATTTAATTGTTACAAATAGAATCCTATCTGACCAAACTAAATTTTTTATTAATAGTGTTATTTGATGAATTTTTTTTCTTATTTATGTAAAATCATTTCCATTTATTTATTTTTTATTCTTTAAGTTTTTATCATGATTTTTTTTGTTTTTCGTTAAATTAATTATATAAATGTTAAACTTAAGTCGGGCGTGAATGACTGTATAGATTTGTAAAGTTATATTAGGGGAGGGTAATCTTAGGTTATTTGTTTCGTGGTTAAATTGGGTCAATGGATTGGATATATTGGTGTGAGTAGTAGATGTAATATTGATTCGCTACGGGCAGAATCGCTTCATACGCCGCACACTTCCGTTTGCCTATGGAAGGAATGATAAGTCGGATACCGCAGTTCCTTTCTATGGAGTTTTTTGTTTTATTGCTCTTCTTTGCAGATAGATGTAATATTCCTATCTCATAAGAGGCAATTTCTTCTCTTAACCTTTTGTGCTGCCGTATTTTATTACATTGAATACATCGATATATCAGATGAATTGATGCCAGTTTGACTACAAATTTTAGCCTAAGGTTAAATAGGGATAGAATGTTTATTTTCAAAAGCAAATTTATGTGGTCTATTCATACTCGACCCTAAATAAAAATGCAGTAAATTTAAGTTGTTTATGGACGCTTGCATGGATTGGATCGGTTAAGTATGTTTTGGGTTTTCATATTTGATCAAAATATATAGACATTCGATAAATAATGATACCTTACGGTGAGTATCTAAAATGTATTTATTCGGATGTCTTTTAAGTTATTGGTGACAATGCAAGTATCTTATGGTGAATACTATTGGGTTACGTATAAATTTCCCTCCGCAATTGTCAGTAATCAATAATTTTGTATTTTGATCGTTTATGTTTACTTTGAAATGTTTTTACCGTGAAATCTATGTAACCGATCTATATTCAACATTATAAACAAGCTTTCATAAATTTATCTGTGCGAACTTAATTAAAATGAAAAATTAGAATATAATAGTAATTAAATGTAAATTAAAGTCAAAAATCAAAGTTAAAAATAATGTTAAAATGTAAAACTAATACTAAAATAATTTTAAATCTTATATATATGTGCATAAATAAATGTTTGTATGCTAATTACTGGCAGTGGCTTATTTTATTTATTTTTTTATGTTGAAATCTAATTAGATAAGATATTATATTATTTAATCTCTGCTATTCCACTGAGCTAGTGACATGGGCTAATGTCCGGAATTAAAATAAAAAAAAAAATTTTTTTTTTTGACTTACGTATCTGCCTACTTTATAAATTTTTCTAGGTTCAAATGCCTAGATGGCGCCCTGTAGTGCAGTTTACGTTAAGTCACCTTCTCCGGATCGTTACAACTGGCTTTCCCAATCTGGGGCCGATCTTTAATAAAAACTACATATACCCTGAGTAAATTTCTTTTTTCAAAATGAAATATTTTATCTGTTTACATATAGTTGTATACTTTAAATCTTATAAAAGCACTGCCAGAATGAAATAGCACATATATTAAACACTAGAAAGTATAAATAATTTTAAACTGTATTTCGTTAAAAAGAAAGTCAAAAGATTGCGATTGATATTTGGTTGTTGATATATATATTATGCTTTTATGTGTATAGGTGCGCACAGCCACGTAAGTTTATGATCGAAATGTGGTGCCTTACAATGAGTACCTTTGGGAATTACTTCAGTGTAACCCTATGTATGCATTTCAATCAGTCATAAATAAGTTGGTGGTATTTATAATTGTGCTGCAAATATACACGTTTAAACCCATTATTTTTTAAAACATATTTATCTCAATGCAACCTTATTTAAATAAATAATTTATAAAATTTGCTTGTCATGCCGTGTGTAAAAATAAAATGTATATAAAAAAAAATAATAATAGAACTCTTGTGGGGAGGAGGCGTAGACGTAAATGGTCCTTAGGAAAGCGATAGTAAACATGTTTTTATATATAGTCTTTATACTAACCGAATGTTTGTAAATTATGTTAGTCGTGTACCGTAATTACTAACCCTAAGTAAAATATTTTTTTTTGATCATTTTTTTTTAAGCAACTTTACTGATATGTAACGAGCACAGACGTTCGTTACATTGTTGTTGTTTTTTTATTTATTAAACATGAAAGTAAATTAAAAAGTTCGCATTTAAAAATTTTCTTTAAGAATTAAAAATTGAAACTAAATATCATCTTAAACTCTTATATATTAAATCGCACAGATAATGAAAAATTATTAAAATTAAACTTTATTAAAGAAAAAGTATTTTAAAACTAAATTTTAAAAAGATTTGGAGATAAAATTATATTTTTAAATTTATCTTTAAATATATCTTTGATTTGGAAAACAGGTTAATTAATCAGAAATGGAAATGATTGTTAATTAGTTAAATGTAAACCAGCCTTGGGCATTTAAATGTAAAAACAGTGGTCAGGTAGGAAAACAATAGAAACAAATAGCCAATGAAAGAAATCCATCGGGAATTCGGACCTCAGCGAAAGGATCATCACATCGATGACATAATGCCAAGTCAATCCTTCGAATACGTATAAAAGGAAAATTTGGAAATTATTAATCAGTGAGTTATTATTGATTATTATGTATTAGTACGGAGTTGAGGTGAAGGAATTGACAGACGCACAGTCAATTCTTTCAGCTGTTAAAGAAAAGAGAAATGAACTATCGTTTCCTACATTGAGGACCAATTGAACTAAAAAACCTCCGAATGAATAAATAAAACAACGGCTAAATGGATACCAATCTTTTGAGGACAGCGTGGGAATTCCCATTCAAACTTACAAACGACAGATAAAGATGAACTGTTTAAAACCGTAAGAACTTTACAATTAATGAACATTAGATTAAAAACTTTTCGTATTTAAAATAATTGCATTAGTTTCCTATCTGACTAAAGTAGTTAAAATGTTATTTGATGTATTTTTTATTTATTTGTGTAAAATCATTTCCATTTATTTAATTTTGTTCTTTAAGTTTATTTATGATTTCTGTTTTCCGATAAATTAAAATATATCAATGTTAAACTTAAATCGGGCGTGAATGGCTGTATAGATTTTTAAAGTTATATTAGGGGAGGGTAATCTTGGGTTATTTGTTTCGTGGTTAAATTGGGTCAATGGATTGGATATATTGGTGTGATTAGTAGATGTAATATTGATTCGCTATGGGCAGAATCGCTTCATACGCCGCACACTTCCGTTTGCCTATGGAAGGAATTATAAGTCGGATACCGCAGTTCCTTTCTATGGAGTTTTTTGTTTTATTGCTCTTCTTTGCAGATAGATGTAATATTCCTATCTCATAAGAGGCAATTTCTTCTCTTAACCTTTTGTGCTGCCGTATTTTATTACATTGAATACATCGATATATCAGATGAATTGATGCCAGTTTGACTACAAATTTTAGCCTAAGGTTAAATAGGGATAGAATGTTTATTTTCAAAAGCAAATTTATGTGGTCTATTCATACTCGACCCTAAATAAAAATGCAGTAAATTTAAGTTGTTTATGGACGCTTGCATGGATTGGTTATCGGTTAAGTATGTTTTGGGTTTTCATATTTGATCAAAATATATAGACATTCGATAAATAATGATACCTTACGGTGAGTATCTAAAATGTATTTATTCGGATGTCTTTTAAGTTATTGGTGACAATGCAAGTATCTTATGGTGAATACTATTGGGTTACGTATAAATTTCCCTCCGCAATTGTCAGTAATCAATAATTTTGTATTTTGATCGTTTATGTTTACTTTGAAATGTTTTTGACCGTGAAATCTATGTAACCGATCTATATTCAACATTATAAACAAGCTTTCATAAATTTATCTGTGCGAACTTAATTAAAATGTAAAATTAGAATATAATAGTAATTAAATGTAAATTAAAGTCAAAAATCAAAGTTAAAAATAATGTTAAAATGTAAAACTAATACTAAAATAATTTTAAATCTTATATATATGTGCATAAATAAATGTTTGTATGCTAATTACTGGCAGTGGCTTATTTTATTTATTTTTTTATGTTGAAATCTAATTAGATAAGATATTATATTATTTAATCTCTGCTATTCCACTGAGCTAGTGACATGGGCTAATGTCCGGAATCAAAATAAAAAAAAAAATTTTTTTTTTTGACTTACTTACGTATCTGCCTACTTTATAAATTTTTCTAGGTTCAAATGCCTAGATGGCGCCCTGTAGTGCAGTTTACGTTAAGTCACCTTCTCCGGATCGTTACAACTGGCTTTCCCAATCTGGGGCCGATCTTTAATAAAAACTACATATACCCTGAGTAAATTTCTTTTTTCAAAATGAAATATTTTATCTGTTTACATATAGTTGTATACTTTAAATCTTATAAAAGCACTGCCAGAATGAAATAGCACATATATTAAACACTAGAAAGTATAAATAATTTTAAACTGTATTTCGTTAAAAAGAAAGTCAAAAGGTTGCGATTGATATTTGGTTGTTGATATATATATTATGCTTTTATGTGTATAGGTGCGCACAGCCACGTAAGTTTATGATCGAAATGTGGTGCCTTACAATGAGTACCTTTGGGAATTACTTCAGTGTAACCCTATGTATGCATTTCAATCAGTCATAAATAAGTTGGTGGTATTTATAATTGTGCTGCAAATATACACGTTTAAACCCATTATTTTTTAAAACATATTTATCTCAATGCAACCTTATTTAAATAAATAATTTATAAAATTTGCTTGTCATGCCATGTGTAAAAATAAAATGTATATAAAAAAAAATAATAATAGAACTCTTGTGGGGAGGAGGCGTAGACGTAAATGGTCCTTAGGAAAGCGATAGTAAACATGTTTTTTATATATAGTCTTTATACTAACCGAATGTTTGTAAATTTTGTTAGTCGTGTACCGTAATTACTAACCCTAAGTAAAATATTTTTTTTTTGATCATTTTTTTTTAAGCAACTTTACTGATATGTAACGAGCACAGACGTTCGTTACATTGTTGTTTTTTTTTTATTTATTAAACATGAAAGTAAATTAAAAAGTTCGCATTTAAAAATTTTCTTTAAGAATTAAAAATTGAAATTAAATATCATCTTAAACTCTTATATATTAAATCGCACAGATAATGAAAAATTATTAAAATAAAACTTTATTAAAGAAAAAGTATTTTAAAACTAAATTTTAAAAAGATTTGGAGATAAAATTATATCTTTAAATTTATCTTTAAATATATCTTTGATTTGGAAAACAGGTTAATTAATCAGAAATGGAAATGATTGTTAATTAGTTAAATGTAAACCAGCCTTGGGCATTTAAATGTAAAAACAGCGGTCAGGTAGGAAAACAATAGAAACAAATAGCCAAGGAAAGAAATCCATCGGGAATTCGGACCTCAGCGAAAGGATCATCACATCGATGACATAATGCCAAGTCAATCCTTCGAATACGTATAAAAGGAAAATTTGGAAATTATTAATCAGTGAGTTATTATTGATTATTACGATGTGACTATATGTATTAGTACGGAGTTGAGGTGAAGGAATTGACAGACGCACGGTCAATTCTTTCAGCTGTTAAAGAAAAGAGAAATGAACTATCGTTTCCTACATTGAGGACCAATTGAACTAAAAAACCTCCGAATGAATAAATAAAACAACGGCTAAATGGATACCAATCTTTTGAGGACGGCGTGGGAATTCCCATTCAAACTTACAAACGACAGATAAAGATGAACTGTTTAAAACCGTAAGAACTTTACAATTAATGAACATTAAATTAAAAACTTTTCGTATTTAAAATAATTGCATTAGTTTCCTATCTGACTAAAGTAGTTAAAATGTTATTTGATGTATTTTTTATTTATTTGTGTAAAATCATTTCCATTTATTTAATTTTGTTCTTTAAGTTTATTTATGATTTCTGTTTTCCGATAAATTAAAATATATCAATGTTAAACTTAAGTCGGGCGTGAATGGCTGTATAGATTTGTAAAGTTATATTAGGGGAGGGTAATCTTAGGTTATTTGTTTCGTGGTTAAATTGGGTCAATGGATTGGATATATTGGTGTGATTAGTAGATGTAATATTGATTCGCTACGGGCAGAATCGCTTCATACGCCGCACACTTCCGTTTGCCTATGGAAGGAATTATAAGTCGGATACCGCAGTTCCTTTCTATGGAGTTTTTTGTTTTATTGCTCTTCTTTGCAGATAGATGTAATATTCCTATCTCATGAGAGGCAATTTCTTCTCTTAACTTTTTGTGCTGCCGTATTTTATTACATTGAATACATCGATATATCAGATGAATTGATGCCAGTTTGACTACGAATTTTAGCCTAAGGTTAAATAGGGATAGAATGTTTATTTTCAAAAGCAAATTTATGTGGTCTATTCATACTCGACCCTAAATAAAAATGCAGTAAATTTAAGTTGTTTATAGATGCTTGCATGGATTGGTTATCGGTTAAGTATGTTTTGGGTTTTCATATTTGATCAAAATATATAGACATTCGATAAATAATGATACCTTACGGTGAGTATCTAAAATGTATTTATTCGGATGTCTTTTAAGTTATTGGTGACAATGCAAGTATCTTATGGTGAATACTATTGGGTTACGTATAAATTTCCCTCCGCAATTGTCAGTAATCAATAATTTTGTATTTTGATCGTTTATGTTTACTTTGAAATGTTTTTGACCGTGAAATCTATGTAACCGATCTATATTCAACATTATAAACAAGCTTTCATAAATTTATCTGTGCGAACTTAATTAAAATGTAAAATTAGAATATAATAGTAATTAAATGTAAATTAAAGTCAAAAATCAAAGTTAAAAATAATGTTAAAATGTAAAACTAATACTAAAATAATTTTAAATCTTATATATATGTGCATAAATAAATGTTTGTATGCTAATTACTGGCAGTGGCTTATTTTATTTATTTTTTTATGTTGAAATCTAATTAGATAAGATATTATATTATTTAATCTCTGCTATTCCACTGAGCTAGTGACATGGGCTAATGTCCGGAATCAAAATAAAAAAAAAAAAATTTTTTTTTTTTTTTTGACTTACGTATCTGCCTACTTTATAAATTTTTCTAGGTTCAAATGCCTAGATGGCGCCCTGTAGTGCAGTTTACGTTAAGTCACCTTCTCCGGATCGTTACAACTGGCTTTCCCAATCTGGGGCCGATCTTTAATAAAAACTACATATACCCTGAGTAAATTTCTTTTTTCAAAATGAAATATTTTATCTGTTTACATATAGTTGTATACTTTAAATCTTATAAAAGCACTGCCAGAATGAAATAGCATATATATTAAACACTAGAAAGTATAAATAATTTTAAACTGTATTTCGTTAAAAAGAAAGTCAAAAGGTTGCGATTGATATTTTGTTGTTGATATATATATTATGCTTTTATGTGTATAGGTGCGCACAGCCACGTAAGTTTATGATCGAAATGTGGTGCCTTACAATGAGTACCTTTGGGAATTACTTCAGTGTAACCCTATGTATGCATTTCAATCAGTCATAAATAAGTTGGTGGTATTTATAATTGTGCTGCAAATATACACGTTTAAACCCATTATTTCTTAAAACATATTTATCTCAATGCAACCTTATTTAAATAAATAATTTATAAAATTTGCTTGTCATGCCGTGTGTAAAAATAAAATGTATATAAAAAAAATAATAATAGAACTCTTGTGGGGAGGAGGCGTAGACGTAAATGGTCCTTAGGAAAGCGATAGTAAACATGTTTTTTATATATAGTCTTTATACTAACCGAATGTTTGTAAATTTTGTTAGTCGTGTACCGTAATTACTAACCCTAAGTAAAATTTTTTTTTTTTTGATCATTTTTTTTTAAGCAACTTTACTGATATGTAACGAGCACAGACGTTCGTTACATTGTTGTTGTTTTTTTTATTTATTAAACATGAAAGTAAATTAAAAAGTTCGCATTTAAAAATTTTCTTTAAGAATTAAAAATTGAAACTAAATATCATCTTAAACTCTTATATATTAAATCGCACAGATAATGAAAAATTATTAAAATAAAACTTTATTAAAGAAAAAGTATTTTAAAACTAAATTTTAAAAAGATTTGGAGATAAAATTATATTTTTAAATTTATCTTTAAATATATCTTTGATTTGGAAAACAGGTTAATTAATCAGAAATGGAAATGATTGTTAATTAGTTAAATGTAAACCAGCCTTGGGCATTTAAATGTAAAAACAGCGGTCAGATAGGAAAACAATAGAAACAAATAGCCAATGAAAGAAATCCATCAGGAATTCGGACCTCAGCGAAAGGATCATCACATCGATGACATAATGCCAAGTCAATCCTTCGAATACGTATAAAAGGAAAATTTGGAAATTATTAATCAGTGAGTTATTATTGATTATTACGATGTGACTATATGTATTAGTACGGAGTTGAGGTGAAGGAATTGACAGACGCACGGTCAATTCTTTCAGCTGTTAAAGAAAAGAGAAATGAACTATCGTTTCCTACATTGAGGACCAATTGAACTAAAAAACCTCCGAATGAATAAATAAAACAACGGCTAAATGGATACCAATCTTTTGAGGACGGCGTGGGAATTCCCGTTCAAACTTACAAACGACAGATAAAGATGAACTGTTTAAAACCGTAAGAACTTTACAATTAATGAACATTAAATTAAAAACTTTTCGTATTTAAAATAATTGCATTAGTTTCCTATCTGACTAAAGTAGTTAAAATGTTATTTGATGTATTTTTTATTTATTTGTGTAAAATCATTTCCATTTATTTAATTTTGTTCTTTAAGTTTATTTATGATTTCTGTTTTCCGATAAATTAAAATATATCAATGTTAAACTTAAGTCGGGCGTGAATGGCTGTATAGATTTGTAAAGTTATATTAGGGGAGGGTAATCTTAGGTTATTTGTTTCGTGGTTAAATTGGGTCAATGGATTGGATATATTGGTGTGATTAGTAGATGTAATATTGATTCGCTACGGGCAGAATCGCTTCATACGCCGCACACTTCCGTTTGCCTATGGAAGGAATTATAAGTCGGATACCGCAGTTCCTTTCTATGGAGTTTTTTGTTTTATTGCTCTTCTTTGCAGATAGATGTAGTATTCCTATCTCATGAGAAGCAATTTCTTCTCTTAACTTTTTGTGCTGCCGTATTTTATTTCATTGAATACATTGATATATCAGATGAATTGATGCCGGTTTGACTACGAATTTTAACCTAAGGTTAAATAGGGATAGAATGTTTATTTTCAAAAGCAAATCTATGTGGTCTATTCATACTTGACCCTAAATAAAAATGCATTAAATTTAAGTTGTTTATAGACGCTTGCATGGATTGGTTATCGGTTAAGTATGTTTTGGGTTTTCATATTTGATCAAAATATATAGACATTCGATAAATAATGATACCTTACGGTGAGTATCTAAAATGTATTTATTCAGATGTCTTTTAAGTTATTGGTGACAATGCAAGTATCTTATGGTGAATACTATTGGGTTACATATAAATTTCCCTCCGCAATTGTCAGTAATCAATAATTTTGTATTTTGATCGTTTATGTTTACTTTGAAATGTTTTTGACCGTGAAATCTATGTAACCGATCTATATTCAACATTATAAACAAGCTTTCATAAATTTATCTGTGCGAACTTAATTAAAATGTAAAATTAGAATATAATAGTAATTAAATGTAAATTAAAGTCAAAAATCAAAGTTAAAAATAATGTTAAATGTTAAAATGTAAAACTAATACTAAAATAATTTTAAATCTTATATATATGTGCATAAATAAATGTTTGTATGCTAATTACTGGCAGTGGCTTATTTTATTCTTTTTTATATATACTCTTAGATTATATTATTAAATCTCTGCTATTCCACTGAGCTAGTGACATGGGCTAACGACCGGAATCAAAAAAAAAAAAAAATTTTTTTTTTTGACTGACGTATCTGCCTACTTTATAAATTTTTCTAGGTTCAAATGCCTAGATGGCGCCCTGTAGTGCAGTTTACGTAAGTCTACCTTCCTCGGATAAATATATTTGTTGTATTGACGTGGAGTTACAGTTTGAAATTTTGTCTTAAAAGTGCTGCCAGTAAGAAAAAATGCGCATATGTAGAGATAAATTCGAGGAATAAAAACTAATAAATAAAACATAATAATAAATCTAAATCATATTTTTTTAAAAAAAAAAAAGTCTTGTTAAATTAAAATCTAATCGTTCAACTTGCCTAAGTAATAGTTAAAGGTAGGAGAAATGAAACCTGGAAAGGAGGGGGCAGAAATTTAGCTGGTAGTAAGGAATCATCAGTCAATTTTTTTTTTAAATCATTATATTTGTAAGTACTGTTTTGTCTTTTAAAAAAAAAGTTTTGTCCTTTTGAAATTTCATATATAACAAATTTGTGTAACGTAATTACTAACACTAAGTAAATTCTTTTTTTTTTTTTTAATGTTTTTGTTTTTTGAGGAAGTTTACTGATATGTAACGATATATAAATATGTCATTACATTAATTTAAAATAAAAACTTAAAAGTTCGCAAATAAAAGTAAAAAAACTAAACGCTAAAATTAAAATGTTTGTTAAACGTATATACATTCGCACAGATGCTAAACTTTAAAAATATTTTTTTCATAAACAAAAAAAAAAAAAAAAAGTATTTGAACGTATTTTTTTTAATAAAAAAATACAAGATTGAAATATAAAAATATTTTAATAAAAAAAATAACGTAAGTTAAAATAAAAACAGGTATTAATTAATTCCTGTAATCTATAAATGGAAATGATTGTTTATTAATGATCTAAAAGCTGTTTAATTAAAAAGTCAGATGAAAAGTTAGATAAGAGAAGAAAGAGATTTTAGCTTGACCAATGGAAGCAAATAAAGGCCCGGACCATAACGAAAAAACAGAACAGTGACGTTTTTGTTCATGGAATCCATAGGAGGACTATAAAAAGAAAAAATATTGAGTTCCAGTCAGGTTTTTTTTCCAACTTGATTTTGGTGAGTCTGGCGACAAGACGCCCTTGTCGTCCTCACTCACTTATTTTAAAAATGCAAAGTCTGTGATACCAGAGCAGAACCAGCTAATGCTACCTCCAAAATATCAGACCGGTCTTCCAGGAAAGTCTCCATGGGAATTGCCAACGGGAACAGGGACTCTTCTACCGTAAGCAATAGAACTGAACAATTGTTAAAATCATAATATTAATTAAGAATTTTAAAGATTGATAAGTTAATTTAAATTTTATAAAAAGAACTTTTCTCTGACTTATGTGTCAACTCAATTGATAATGTGTAATTTTATATATGTTTGCGTTTGATAAAAAAATCATTTCCATTTATTATTTATTTGTATTAATATTTATTGTTTAAATTTTAAATGAGGAAATTTAAGGTTGGGTATAGACGTTGCATAGATTCGTTAGCGGTTGATAATGTTGTGGTTTTCACATTCGATTAGAATATATGTCAACGATATCACTGCAAACATCTTACGATGAATGCTAATGGGATTTGTATATTCCCTATGCAAGTGACGTTTATCGATGACTTTGTATTTTGATCGGTTGTGTTTAATTTGGAATGTTTTTGACCGTGGAATCTGTGCAGCTGATCTGTACTCAACATTTTAAAACAAATTTTATAAAATTCATTTGTGCGAATGTATTTAAATGTTAAATTTAAGTCGGGCGTGAATGGCTATATAGATTTGTAAAGTTATATTAGGGGAGGGTAATCTTAGGTTATTTGTGTCGTTGTTGAATTGGGTCAATGGATTGGATATATTTGTGTAATTAGTAGATGTAGTATGAGTTTCGCTACATGCAGAATTGCTGAATACACCGCACCAACCCTTTACCTATGGATGGGATTGTAAGTCAGCAAAAAGGATCGCGGTCCCTTCCTATGGAGTTTTTATTTTATTGTTCTTCTTGCTATACAGATGTCATATTCCTGTATTGGACAAGAGTCAATGTTTTCTCTAACTATCCTGTTCAGATGTCCATTCCTGACAGTATAGTATATTTGTGCTGTTGTATTTTCATGCTACATTGAATACATAAATGTATCAGATGGATTGATGCCGGTTTGACTGCGAATTTTAGCCTAAGGTTAAATAGGGATAGAATGTTTTATTTTCAAATGCAAATCTATGTAGTCTATTCATACTTGACCATCTAAATAAAAATCTAAAAATGTTAAACCTATTCCTCGAATTTAGAATATATATATATATATATATATATATATATATAC
Source organism: Epiperipatus broadwayi (assembly GCA_028023455.1). Taxonomy (NCBI): domain Eukaryota; kingdom Metazoa; phylum Onychophora; class Udeonychophora; order Euonychophora; family Peripatidae; genus Epiperipatus; species Epiperipatus broadwayi. Next base: position 2,256,961 of record JAQFVV010000162.1, read on the forward strand.
ACCATTTGATTTATTCATTCATTTATTTATTTATTTTCAAAAAAAAATGTATATACATCTTTTGAGAATTCATCCATGGTAAAAAGTCCATTTTATGTGTCCAAAGTTGCATCATTTGAAGTCCTTCCCTTATTATATACTTTTTCTTTTAAGTACTGTCATTTATATGCCTCATAAATGTGAAGGGTTTTTCATACGTGTTCCATAACTTATGGAACTGAAAACCTTTCTGTTTCATGAACTGCAACATGGTCATCTCTATTCTCATCATATAATTTTCTATGTTTTGATCATCTTGTTGATTATGGAAAGACTCTAATTTCCATAACGCACAGCTAAGATGATTGCATTCACCAATTTCTTTAATGCCTTCAAAAACGGTATTTGTAGTGTGACAGTTTTCTCCTAAGAAAGCTGTTTGAACTTGTAACAATCCATCCTTGTTATTGTTATTATGCTCACAAATTTCATGTCTGGAAAGCATTTTATCCTTGTTTCGATGGTAAACACGAGTGTGCTGCAATGATCTCAAATATAAGTCCAAATCATTTATCATTGAACTTTCTTTCATATACTCTATCATGACATCTTCAGAGTATGATGTGTCATCGACTCCTATTGCTTCATCATTTAACTCGGAATCAATCTTGAAACCTTGTGATCTTTGTATCACTTCAATATTGAGAATATAACTCAATTGCTTTTCTCTCAATTTAAATTCAGTATATTGAGTACTTGAATTAGTCTGGGTTTGTTGTGTTTCAACAACTAATGTACCCTTACTCAGTTGGGATTCAGTGATTCCAAACCTTTGAACAATGGTTTTATCTAAGCATTTTAGTTTTTGTCCCAAGGTTTCTATCTCCATATTTTGTTTGGTAAAATTTTGCTCCAACTCCATATGGATAATTTGTATTTCCATCTGAACCTCATCTTGGTGCTTCCATTGATTTTCATGCACTTATTCCTTAAAATTTTCTTGATTCCTGCATACCTCATCATATTTTGCATTCAATTGTTCCATGACACTGCTTTTAAAATAATCTATTCACTGTTGGTATTTTGTATTCTTTTCATCAATTTCATTCCTCATCTCTAACATTCCTTGCTTCAATTCAATATTGTCTTTTTGAACATTTCCTAATTTAAAGAAAAGTTGTCCCATATCTTCAGACAGATTAATTTCAACATTATCAATTTTTGTTTCCATTTGTTTTTTTATATCATTCACATCCTTCTTCAATTCTTCCTTTATTTTATTTATATCAGCCTTAGTTGACATATTCTCCATCTTACTATTCATATCACTTTTCATATTCTCCATATGGCTATTTATATCACTTTTCACATTATCCATATTACTATTTAAATCACTTTTCATATTCTCCATATTGCTATTTATATCACTTTTTATATTCTCCATCTTTGTTGCCATATCACTCTTCATCTCCATGATTGCTTGGATTAATTGTGCTAATGTTGTAGGGTCTTGCATAGTCTGAGTTACTCCCACTTCAGGCACTTGAACCATCTCACTGGGAGAAATCATCTGAATTTGAGAAACTGTTTGACTTCCTTCCTGCATTTGTGGGGATTGTTCCACTTCCAGAATAGACCCCACAGGTATCTGAATCATCACAGATTCTACCTTATTACTGGTAGTATCATCTATCATCTCACTGTCACTACTATCTTTCCCTATCTCCAAATGTTCTGATTTCATATTACTTAATTGCTTACCACTTCTGGATATCATTAAATATTTATTTATTTGCAAACTATTTATAAAATATTTATTTATGAAACTATAAATAATCACATGCCACAGTGCATCATGTCCCTCCCTACCATTACATTAATCTTTACCCCTCTTTATTTGTGATAGATCTACTTTTAGCCTATGTCCTTTTACATGCCTAACTCTACTATTTTATTATAAATTATTAATCACTTAACTATTTATCGTTGGTCTCTGTTTATTGTCCAATCCTTTATATTTCCAATTTACACTCAATACTTTTTAGATCTCTTATTGAAAATTGATTCAAGTTTATGTGATCTATTATCCCTATTACTATTATTTTTAATGAAAGTGCTAGTTATTTGCCATGTGTATAAGTTCATATGGGTTTATGTTGATAGAAAAATATAAAATGAAATGTGCTTTAACATTTTTTAAAAAAAAAATTTAAACGCCAATCCAATGGCTAAATCACCACTACAACTATAGTATATTCATACCTAATATACTGGATACCAGATGTAACTATTGGTAAATACCTTTGGATACATTTATCAACTGTAATATCTATATGCCTACCATATTGCATGTCAGATATAACCATTAGTAAATATACTTGGATACCTCTATTAACTATAATATCTTCATGCCTACCACATTGTGCACCAGATATAATGAAACGATTCTCATCATACACCCCCCTAATATTCATCATACCAGTCATGCCAGTTGCTAATTTGATCTTTAGAAGTGTGTAGTCCCCTACACATCGTGCATCCATGTTGGTCACCTGATATAACGGACGGAACAATTAGCACTTGGATATATCTATCAGATTCAACAAACAGCTGGTTCGATCACAATGTATGACCAACTTACTCAAAGTATTTATGTGATGATACACCTATCTATCAAGCCCCAAACATTGCTGGTGCCAAATATAATGGACAGAATGATGACCACTAGCCCCAAAAGTTGATGACGCTAGATATAACAGACAGAATGATTACAACTAATCCCAAACACTGCAAACACCATATGTAATGGATGGTCAACTAACTTGCAGACTGTACTACTATGCAGATGTAGCAATATGGTGTAGGGATAAGTACCCCTAATGAAACAATCTGCAGAGACCTACCAGGCTTAGAAGGGAAAAAAGTTGCATCCAACTATGTTCAGACTGTGGGTCATCTGATAGAGTGCTAATGAGAACCCAATGAAATGCTTAACCAATGATTACATACCTTTTAATTGACAAACTCTATTCCTATTAAATAATATTAAATGCAATTTAGGTTAGTTCATCCACTTTCCCACTTTTTAAATTCTGTTATGCCCTAATATTCAAGCCCAGAGAGAATATTGCTTTTAACTCCTTTAGCAGGTATGAACAGATATACACAGCAACACCTGCCCCTATATATACATTACAACTAGCATTTATTATATTTATTTTATTTTCAAGATTTTATATAATAAGAAAAAATAGATGTGTGTGCATGTATAATTATTTATAAACTGTGGAATATCAGGACAACTCAATAAACCAGAGACTGGAATAATACAAACTCTCAAACATTTATTAACAATAATAAATATCAAGTATAACAACAATAGTAATGATAAAAAATAATAATAATAATCATCATATGTACATGTGTCACAAGTGAACCTCTACCATCTTACTAATTAATTATCCTCTAAATCCAACCCTTATACCCCATGGTAGAAATCCACCTACGTCACTCATTCTCTACAAATCATAATTATATAGAAAAATCAACTTTAGTTATTTAATATAATTAAGATGCTGGCTAGCTAAATTATATATTTACAAATGTTAATCTATTTAACATGTTTCCCCAATTTATATATATGAGAGACAGATACCAGTTGATTAGTCAAACATACTGGAAAATATACGTACACGGTTAATCACAAAATAAAACATATAATATGTATTCTGTATAAGTGTTGTAATTTAACTTATATATAAATTTAGAGAATCTTACCTCAATATTTATGTGGATAATCTGATGTGAAGCAGGTGGTATTACCTAAATATTATTTATAATGAAAATATAAAAAATATCAAAATGAACATTCCCCCCTTTTCTTCCTTGCTAATTCTGAAAAATGAGGCTTCAGCATCAGAGTGTGAAAATATAACAGATAGTATGAATAAAAATAATAATAATAAATAAACAAAAATTTACAATATTGATTCTTTGATTAAAAATTGTAATTGGAACAAAGTTCATAAAAATCGTCATAATAAAAGTAGTAGTAGCTGATAGTTAGGCAAGTTGTTCTTCAAAGCAGTTTTACTTAGTAAAATCATTTTCCTTAGCAGGGATAGATAGGTACAATGGTGTCTCCTGTAGTTGTGTTTAATGGTAAACATCTTGATCCTTATTTGATTCACCATAAAGTATTCCAATCCTTGTTTACTTTTGACTGTAGGCATCTTCTTGTGTGTTTACAAGAAAGTAGAAAAATATATATATAGATATAATGCAGCTGGCAGGAAATACCATGACACCCAATAGCATGTTTTGCTCTAGCCCATTTTCATATTAAAGTACAATTTAATAATTATTTATAATCATATATTTGCATTGAATAGTATTGAAGCGCTTACATATATATTAAGAAAATTATTTCATTATTTTTTTCTTTTCCAATTTTCAACAGACTTAATTCTCATTATTCTTTTTGAAAAGATATAAAATGTTCAAATTTACTCCAACAACTATTAAAACACGATTTAATTATTTAAGAATTAATCAGTTATTCTTACTTCTTATTTCACTTTCTTTCCTTTGAATTTGATAAACTTTTAGTTACAGCATTTGACTTTTAAAATGTTTATAATTTAACTAAAAGAAAAAAAATAAAACTCCATTTTAGCATTCTAAATTTTTAGTTTTTATTGCTGTCTTTTGTCACAGGTGCTATAACAATAAGAAGAATGATTTGTAAACTGTCTTTTGTTTTTATACATTTCATGTGTGTAGATTTCCGGGCATGCTGATATCTTTAACTGCCTATTGTTTAAATACATTTAGATTTATTATAAATAAAAAATAATAATAATAAAATAATAAAATCAGTTTTATTTTCACACATATGTGCACACCAACTTAACTTCAGGTCATCCCAAATTCATTTAACTATAAATTAATATTCAATTTTAAATTTAAAAAAATATATACATTACAGTTTATTTAATCAAATAGTTTTATATATATATACAATATTACTTTGTAAAATACTGATCGTATTTTATTTTATAAATATAATAATTTATTGTGTATTATATGTATATAGGTAATAATAATAACAAATAATAATCTTCCCACTATTAATATAAATTCCAAATGAATTGGGTTCAATAAATATGCTTGATCTTTTTAGGAATGTGTGCATTGTAAGCTACCCTTTACAATATTGAAACAGTAAGATTTGAATTCAAATCTTGGTTTCACCTCAGTTCTATCATCTCTCAACATCTCACTCATTATTACTATCTTACCTAAATTCTAACCTCAAATATTGGACTTTGTGTGTAATATTATAAAATATATGTACATTTTATTTTAAAACATCGTATATATGCACACACTTCTATATGAAGTCTATTTTAAAATATAACGCACTGTAGATGATTTATTAGATTTGTAACATAATTTTGTAAGATTTAAATTGCATTATTATTATTTAGGTCATATTTATGTAATATTTTAAATTATAAAATCTAAAATATTTTTTTTTAACTTTTAAAGGTAAACATATTTAAAAACAGATAATCCCCTGCTAATTAGAGTTTGCAAGGCATAGTGAGAAGGGAAAAGATAATAGAGCTGAGAAGTATTCTTAAACTCATTATTTTAAAAGTTTGTTAAAAGCATTTGTAATTAGGTCAAATGTAATGTAAATTAAAAAGGTGGTCAGATTGAAAATACAATTTCAACATGTGCTTCTGATCTACCAAACCAAGGTAGAGAAAAATGTGGTCAGATTGAAATTGCAATCTCAACATGTGATACTAATGCATCTGTTACCTGGAGGGATATAATAGCACAGACTAGAGAGATCACTTGGATTGATGATGCAATGTTTGATGGATCCAAAAGATAAAAGAGAAAGGAATAAAAGCAACAGGGATGTTATCTTATGGGGTTGTTGTTGGTGATTCATTGTTGCTGTTAAATTTTAAAGTTATGCTGTTGCTGTTACTCTGTTTCAGATCCAGATCATACTTTAACCTAACAATGTATGAGGAGTAGGGTGACTGTGGCACTCTTCTGGACTGTGGTTATGAAAATACAGAACTTCCCATAATACAAATAAAACAAACCTGAACTCAAACTGCTGTGTATGTATATGTTCATAATGTGAATGCTACTGAAGAAGGAACCTCAGACTCTCCCATCAAGTGTGCACACTTCAAATAATCGAAGATAAAACAATGCCCAAGAGTAAAGACTCTATTTTGAATTCTTAATTTAAATTTCTCTCACATTCTGTGTCTTTAAAGTTTTGACTCTTAAACTTAAATGTATTGTATCTTTAAAGCTAAACTCTCACCTCCATCTTATAAATCTGTGTTAAAACATAATGTAATATCCTATAAATCTCATTTTTATTCCTCTACTTGGGTATCTATATTTTTTGTTATTTATTATATATTATATTTCATGCCTACATGGTTTCCAAGCTGATGTTCTCTAACTAGTAAATTTGTTAAGAGTTGCTACACATTTGCATGACTTTTAGATTCACATAACACCCCCCTCTCTTTTATAAATGATCAGCTCAGGAATTATAAATTTATTCTTATTATGTTATTATAAATAATATAGAAGAGAGAGCCTCTTATTTTTATTAAATTGTGTATTAAATTATAGCTTGTCAAGCCTTATCAAGCTAGAGTATTATAATCATGGAGGGGAGGGGAATAGATATTAATTTGTTTAATCAGTGTGGGTGGATTGGAAATAGAGTCTCTGTTTTAAAAGCATAGTAGTAATAATAAAATGATTTGCATTCATTTTGTGAAATGAGTTGGTTTATGGATGCAAATTAATTTAAACCACAGAAATGAAATAGTCAGACTCTTCAGATACTCTAGGTTCCATATAATTGGGCATACAGAAATAATCCCAATGGTAGCTAACCTCATCATGTGGTCAGGAATGGAAAGGCATAGACCTCATACCGATGCCGTGCTCATAATTACCCCTAATGGCTCCGGCTCGATGTTTGGCCGTCCCTCTAGTCTCTAGTGTTTCTCAGCAGTTGTACTTGAATAAAAGCCAATCTTCCTAAATTCAGCAACACCAAAACCTATCACATGTCACTTTGTTTATAAATATGAATATCTATGCTAGATCTGTTTCCACTCCTTTCACACCATCTACTCTAGTAGTAATTTCATTAGTATAAACTTATTTATTAATAATACACATGTAATGATTGCCGGATTGGCATATACCCTCATACTTGGGATCTCATCTCGTAGTCATGCTACATTCACATTTAAACGGGAGGCATGAAGTGTAATTGAATAATGATATCCAGTAGCGTCTTAAACCAAATGTAACTTAATTTAACCCTGGTTAAATATTTTTGACAACCTATTTATGCATTTGCTTGTCTGCTTTGTTTAGTAGTAATGTTCAATATCTCATTGCAATTATTATAAGTGCATCAAAGTAAATAGCAGTAGTCCTTAATCTTAAAATATTTAGAGTCTCTTGTATCTACCTGACCACTGAGCCTATAAAGATATTTGCTATTGTTATTCACATGATGTCTTGTGGTGTTTGTTGTAAAATAAAATGACTATGTTTGAACACAGTATGGCAGACCATGAACCCACCTGTTGTGCTGCTCTTTGAACTTGATGTTGGAAATTTGCAATGTGTTAACAAGGCATACAAATTCTTACCATTACAATATGCTATTCACGATTACATGTAATAAATCCAAGTACCTTTATTATTACAAATTAGTTGTTAATTGATTAGGATTCTTTTTTTAAAAAAAAATATCTTGTTGGTATTAATGAAGAATGAAATAAATATATGAATTGTGACTGTTGTTTAAAAATTCTAACTCAATACTTTTGCTCATAATTTAAGCTCTTAAAAGATTTTATTGCTATGAATAGAATAAATGAAATAATCCAATTTCCTTTTAAAACATATATTAATTATATAATTCTTCTTTTCTTCCAAAGTTAATTGTAGTAACACAGTCGAATGCATTGGCGATCATCTATTAATATATTATATAATTGTGTTACTCTCAATTAACCTTTATATAATACGAATTGTCTCTAATATTTTCAATATCAATATATATTGCAATCAATTTAGCATTCTTCCAATCAACTGATATATATTTATCATTTTGTATAGTTTTGCCAATAATTATTCAATTTTTTTAAATCTTTTAAAATATCTATAATAATTCTATCACTTCCTGAAACTTTTTCATTATTCATAAATTAATTGCTTTTTCAGCTTTTCATTTAAATTAATATGAATTTCAAAAGATGTTATAATTATAGGAATACTTGTTTTTCTATTTTTTTTATTTTCGTATAGTTTTTTTTTTTTTTTGTATAAGTAGATTGTTTTGTAGAAATTCTTATTTTTGTTATTATCAAGATTTCCTTATGCGATTATTAACTTTTTTTCACACAAATTAATAAGCGTTGTTAGCCGAGAGGTCAGCACAGTTGATTGCAGACGGTTGTTGTGGGTTCGTCTCCCGGACGATGCTATGATATTTGGGGGGAAAAAATTATAAAATTTCAGCTATTCACTTTTTCTAAATGTATTATTTTAAAATACTATTGCATTCCTGTTTTTCATATTTTGCCTTATTTTGTTGGAAATTTCCCAGTTAATTAGTGATTTTTTGTATATACCATTTGTCTGTATAATAAAGAATCAGTTATCTTCTTATTGATTTCGTTTTTAAGTTCTAGTTTAAATTTAGTGGAGTATTTCTAAAGATTAGACGTATCAAATGTTAATATTGTTTTTATTAATAGCTTTTGTCTCTCCAATTTCGAAATTATATAACTTTATACTTCATTAACTTCCGGCATTTAATCTACTAAGTATATTATAGTCTTGAAATTTAAAGTTTCTGATAGATAAAATATAATTTAATACGGCTGTATCTTTATTTGAAGACTTCCATTTCCATGTAATATTTTTTTCCAAAGAGGGAATTCGTAATATATAGGGTTTTTTTTTTTTCGTTAAATTTTAAAAATCTAATTCGCTTTCATTTCTGTCTTCATAATCAAATTTAATCATTATTATCTTTCAATAATGACAATTTTAAAATGTTCTTTACGTGATCAAAAGCATTTGTGCATAAAATATAAAAATTCTCCATTTCTCATTATAATAAGCTTGATGTGATTTATATATCAATATTATCAAAATTTTGCATTCATTGTTATCAGAATGACTTTAAGTGCTTACTGAAATCTATGTAAGAAAAATTGGATTATACAATTTTAAATACAACTTAATTAAGAAATACTGTTGAAAATACTCAAAACTTCCACAGAAAAATATTATACCTGACTCAATTTAATACATACTTCATTCTTTCATTTAAGCACTTTTGTGCCAGCTATCAGATAACATAACTGTTCCCATATTATAGTATATTGCTCCTAATGTCAAGATATGATTTAGATCTCTCTATTCCCCCAGGATTTTTTTTGTTGAAATGATCATATATTCATATGTTGTTATATTTCAATAAATTATCAATAAACATCACATGATTTATGCTAGCACATAACTGTTATTAAACAGCCAAAACTCTCCTTACAGTAGTGCCACCCTGTGCCAATCAGAGTAATAAATGGATGCCCAAAGGCTTGTACATAAAATCCCCATCTAGTGCCTACTCATCCAATATCCCCAGACTAGTGGAAATCCTAAGATCTAGGTGCAGTGCTCTCAGATCCAAGGTTTCTCACTGATGAAGGCCACAAGCCAGAAACTAGTCTGGGGATATTGAATGAGTAGACACTAGATGGGGATTTTATTCACAAGCCTTCTGGCATCCATTGATTACTCTGGTTGGCACTGGGTGGCACTACTGTAAGGAGAGTTTGGGCTGTTTAAATTATCAATAGTCTTTTTTTGCCTTATATTAATTATATATACAATAATTTATTATACATCATTTACATAATTTTTTCTATCAAATGCAATATTTTAGTGATATCATTGCTATTGTACCTAATTTATTGGTGAATAATGGTAACAGTGCTCAATAGAAGAACTTATGTGTATTCTGTCTTAATTTTCTTTTTTATTAATCCTGTTGTATAGGTTGTAAATAATAAACTTGTACTTAGGGAAAAAATTACAATATTGCTGTTCAAATAACTAAATAAAAATTTTCATTGATGAAATATCCAAAATAAATTCCTAGTCATTTTTGGGATTATTTCTGTAAAAAATTTAAATATTTTCATCTTTTACATGAATGATCATAAAAATTATAATGAATTACTATTTGTTAGTATTATTTATAAGTTTTTCTATTGATTTTTCTTTTTTGTAAGCAAATACTTTCTAATTTTTAATATCAATTTAAAATAATAATGCATATCATGTATTTAATATCTAGAAGTGTATGATATCTTTCTAAATCAGATGTGAAAGTTATACTGTATTTTATTGTTAACATAAAGAACCTCACAATAATGAAAAATTAGGGATTGGATTCCCACACTATTAAGTAAATATCTGTGTTAAATGAATTAAATTTTTATTTACTTTATGGATGTATTTAGTTAAAAAGGCTTACTGATACTACAGGATAGCATCTGCATTGTTAGCTGACTATTGCTTTTATTTATGTATGTATTGGTATCTTTAAAATTGTAGAGTTAATTCTAATGTTATATATAAAATGTAATTTTATTAGGCTATAAAATAATGATAAATAAGTAAATAAATTTATTGCTTACTTTTAAAATAAATATATTTTAAATCATAGTAACAAAATATAAACTGAAAAATATATTGATTTTAAAATTTAGTTTAATCATTTCTAATTGCTATTATAATCAACAAATTTATGACTTATTAGCTTTGTCATAAGCACTAGATGTAAGTGCCATTTAGTTAATACAAAAACATTATTTGTACAATATATCTTGTAATATATAACTTTATGAGATTTGAAAAATTGTCGGATATGTAAAATAAATTAATGCCGCAAGAAAATAAGCAAAATGGTTGCTCTGAAAAAAAAAAAACAATGTTCATCGTGTTATAATACAAAAGTGACTTTTCCTTTTTCCAGAATTATTATATTGTTCTTTGATAATATTTATATCATACAGTTTTTTAACAAGGTAAATCAACTAATGTTTACTTTCTGCTCTATTTTTTCAACATAACATTCATGATTTCTATTTTTTTTATTCATATGTTAGCATGTATTAACAAAATAAATCAAAATAATATCCTCATAATTTAAAAAGGGCAATGTTATAGTGAATTATTGTCAAAAAAGTAGCTATTACTGCAAAATGTTACAACATATTGATTCCCTTTTGATTAATCCATTTGGAACACTTTATTTTGCAGTCAAAAATGTCTAATAAAAAATGTAGGTACCACTATGGCACTCATACACAATCTATTTTTCTTATAATTTCTGTTATTACCCACTTTGTGGAGGTCATGAAACCATATTGAAAAAAACTATTTGATAAATCGAAGATTCAGCATACTTTACATTGACACATTTTTAAAGCCATAAATAATGGAAACTGGAAATATAAATAGTTGGAAAAACTGAATATTTACATGTATTTCAAATTGAAAAATAAACATTTTCCATAACGTTAAATATTTGGCGTTTTTTTTAAACAAAGTAATCTAACAATAAATACATTAATAAAATATTCTCTATTAAAAAAATTGAACATTTATATGTGTAGGTCTTCACTGAAAAATAAAACATTTTCCTGTAACAACAACTAGAAATTTAATTATCAACCATCAAAAGCATTTTGTCAATCCAGTGACTGGAGTAAACACCCAGGTGATTGAACATTCATGAGGTGAAACTATATCCTGAAAAAGATGAGAGCACATTCCTTAAACTATGCTGTCTTGGCAATAAAGTATTGGTATTCTAGCTATTCTTTGGGTCATTCACTATTTATTGCTGGTAATCAAAACTTTAAAAAATTACTCTACCTTTTTGTTATTAATCCATTTCACTTTTATTTACTATATATTAAGTCACACATTTTCTTTTATGAAAAATATAAAAATATATATGTAATTTACAATTGATTTGCCATTTACTATTTCATAAATCTGGACATTTACAGATGACCATATGTTTTGTCCATTTTGAAAAACAAGTAAGAACATTAAAAGAAAAATATAATTTATGGTTAATAAGATTTGAAAAAAAAAAAATTTATAATTTATTTATACTTTAATATTATATACTTTTATGAGAATCCAATTTAAAAAAAAATTCAATGTATCAATTAGTTTACAATGTGATGCACTATGGCTTCTCCTTTTTTGGGGTCAGGAATCTCTCAGTTACTATGCCCATCCTGTTTTTCCTATACTCTTCTCTATCCTGCTCCATCCCATTTCCACAGCATAATCTTTGTCAAACCCATGATATCTAAATCCCCTTTACCCTTTCCTAAACTCAGCATAAAAACCAAGAATACACTTTCTTTATAATCACTATGTTTATATTTACTCTTCCATAACTTCATGATTTGTACCCTGTCTGTTTGCAAGCATTTACATTCAATTAACAGATATCTAATATTTTCTTTGTCTTCCTTACATAATTTGCAGACTAAATCATCCATATTTTTTCATTTATGTGTATATTCTCTTGTTGCTAAAGATACTGTTTAGACCTTAAACAATAAATTACTTTCCTTGCTATTATCATAAATTAACTCACACCCAATATTCTGTTTACTTCTATATATATTTAAACTCTTTTTACTCTCCATACTAGTTTTCCATCTCTCCAACTCCCTATTTTTTATTAATGCATCTATTCTTTTATCCCATTCCTTGCCATTATAACACTCAACAATTTTCCTAACACAATCAAATTCTTTATCCAAGTCTTCTGCATACTGTACTATCTTTCTCACTCATATTGTTGCCTGTCCTTTACTCATAACCAAATTAAATACTATTTTGATTATTCCCTTATTATCCACAAATTTCAATCTACTGAAAATTTTTAATTTGCTTTTTGCATTTCTCATATAAAAACCTGTTCATCCAATTTCTCCTTGAATTGTCTCCTTTGCCATCCACAAGTGCATCTAATGCATGCCTTCCTACTTCTCTTTGTACTTTGTCGTAATCTAACACCCCTTTACTAGCATATAATACATCATTACCATATGCTAACCCTGCTACTGTCACTCCCTTTCATACAATTCTAGCTACATCATATTTATTATATAAAAACATTGTTAATTTCTTTATCAGTCCTTTTCTTTTCTTTGCTTCATTTATCAATTTTTTCTCCCATTCATCCAAGCAATTTTTCTGATTACTTAAGATGATTTCTAAATAGGTATACCAATTCACCACATTTAACTTTATATCCCCCAATAAAAATTCTTTCTTTTCTTTTTCCCCAGTATTTATCTTTATTATTTTTTTATTTATCTTCACTAAATTTAATCCCCATCTCTTTAATCATCCTCATACATCTTCAGCATAACTTCCATATCTTCACTATTTTTTGTGCACAAGAAGACATCATCTTCAAATAAAAGACCCGATAATATATGTACTCTCTTGCCACCTATTGATAGTATCTCTACCCTTATTTTTATTGCTCTCTCCATTTCTCTCAAATACACCAAAAACAAAATAGGTAACATAGGGCATCCTTGTCTTAGTCCAATCCCATTTTAAATTTTAACTGATTCTATATTTCCTAATTGATATATATAGCAATTATTTTCATACATCACTTAATAAGATCCACTAAAGCTCCATCCATTCTTAAATATATTAAACTTACCCATAATCTATTTCTATTTACTCTATCATATGCCTTCTCTATATCTATAAAAACCATATATGACTGTCTACATGTATTTCTACTCATATCTATAAGTTGTGTAGCTACAAGTAAACTATATCCTACATACCTATCTGATTGAAAACCCCCTTGCATTTCTTCCACTATATTATTTTCTTCATCCATTTTGTGACCCTTCCAGTCACCATATGTGTGAAGACTTTATATAACATGGATGTTACTACTATTGGTCTATAATTGCTTAACTTTGTTTGATCCTTACCCTTTCCTTTAAATAGTAGCCGTACTCTTGTATTATTCCAACTATCTCGAAATTCTCTTTTCTGTGCCATCTTATTAAAACATGATAATAGATTAAATTTTGCCCTATTTCCTGAATTTATCACCATCTCTGCTACCCATCCACCTAAACCTCTTGCCTTTCCACTTTTCAATTTCTCCCTTGCCTCATTCAATTCATTTTCTGTAAACCTAATATTTCCATTACTACATGCTTTCATGTTAATTATCACTCTGTCCCTCGCATCTAACATCTTTTCTATATCCATCACATCTAACATCTTTTCTATATCCATTACATACTTATTTAAGATTGTCTCTAATTCTTCTCTAGAGCTACAGTATTTTCCCCCAACATCTACTAATATGATGTATTTTCAAAATTTTTTACTCCCATTTCTTTCACTTTTATTAATATCCTCCAACAATTTACTATTTAATTTCATTATCTCTATATAATTATCTGTTTTAGTCACTTCTTTTTTTAAAAAATACTTTTCCCATTTAACATTTCACTTTATTTGTTCTTACTAGCACACTTATATTCTCTGCATGCTTTCTTTCTCTCTTTTATACTTTTATTAACTTGTTTTCTATTACTTTTATTCTTCTGAATATTCTCACCTAAAACCCTATTTGCCACTTTTTCTACTTCATCACACCAGTCCTTATATTCATCCCTAACAAACTCTTTCATGATTTCTTCAACTTTTATTTTATATTCTTCTTACTCTTATCATTCATTTATCCATCCACGTCTTTCACTATCCTTTCTATTTTTATTACTATTTTTCATCTCATTACTAACCATTTCTATTATAAATAAGTTATGATCACTATTACATAGTCTCTCTTCATTATGAAACACTTTCATTTTCTGTACTTTATTTATTACCTCTTTTTCTACTAGTACATAATCTAATGTGTGACATATATTATTTCTAGACCATGTGCATTGTCCCACATAAATATTTGATAAATTTTCAATGCTCAATTTCACTCTCTGACAAAATTTCTTCAAAAGCTGTCCATTCTTGTTATCTACATCATCATTTCTTCAATATGCCCATTCATATCCCCTATAACCATTATTTTATTCCCCCTTTTTTAGAACTCTGTATATCCTTAGCTAGGCATTTATATATTCACTCCATTATAGTTTGACTATCTCCAGTAGTTTTATATACACTATAGCCACCATCCATTCTTGTTTTCCTAACTTTATCTCAAACCACAAATGTTCTTGACATTTAACAGTATTTAAATATTTTTTGACATAATTCCTATACCACCACTCCTTTTTGTCTTTTCTATTTATATCCTGCCATACCAAGTATTCCACTATAGATTTTTCTTTGTCTCTTAGATAAGTTTCCACTACTACTAGTACGTCAAGCTCTTCATTTTTAACTGCTTTGTTTAATTGGAGTCACTTTTCTAGTCTCCTACCACTTTGCACATTCAAATATTCTGAATGGTTTCGGTGGTTCCACGCAATGTGTAAAAGCAGTACCAAATTATGAGATTTCTTGGGAATCCTTCGGTTAGCTAGGTACTCTCTAATAAGTTTATTAATGCAACAGTTTTTATATATATTATGCATTTGTGTATTTAATTAAAATATTGTTGGAAGACAGATTTTATTTTTTTTCCAAAAACTTTTGTCAGATTACAAATAAATATTAAACAAAAGTAATTTGTATTAAAATTATACACTGGACTTATTGCTAAATGTCTTCTTATTTACGATTTATTCGCAAATTTGTAAAAATGCAAAAAATAATTTTATCATTAACCTTCAACAGAATGCTGCTTTGCCAAAAAAATAGAACGAGTCATCATTAACTCCATTTTAGAACGAATCAGGTTAATTTTGTTGATATAGCAATGACGTAAAGATTGAATTATTTTAGATGAGAAAAAATAAAACAAAACACGTAAAACTATTAATGCATTCAAAATGTTGACTTTTTTAAATTTATAAAGAAAAAATATGTTTTAAAAAAATTATTAATCACCTTTCTAATCTTAATAATGCAGAAATATTAATCTATTATATCTTTTTAAAATTATGCATAGAAAATATTAAATAGAATTATTACAAATTGCTGATCCCAACATTTTCACGAACAACAAATCTAAAGTGTGATTTATTTTAATTAAGTCTAAACATAAATCATTTATTCAGATTTGTTGCACGTTAAAAATGTATTTATTACAATTTAATGTTTTATTAAATTATATATATATAAAGCTTGATTTTTTCTATATACAAATATATATAATTTTTTATTTCAATAATGTTTTTTTTTGTTTATGCAAAAACACGTGTTTGCCCGAAGATTTGTGATGATGGTATTTTAGTTGAACTATAATATGTTGGACTGTTTTCATCATCTGACATTAAATATTGAACACCTTTAGAAATTTTTTTAAATTTTATTTAAATTTTCCAATTACATTCAACTGTTAATAATGGCACACAGGTTAATATGCACTCAATATTTGGAGTGGTAGTAATCTTTTTTACAGATGTTGCTGACCTGACCAGTGACTGTACTAGCACAGGAATCAAACCTGGATCTTTAGATTCTTGAATATTGAATTTTAAGGCATGTTGGTTAGAACATTACCTTAAAATTCAATATTCAAGAATCTAAAGATCCACATTTGATTTCCTGCTATTACTGTTACTAGTTAGGCCAGCAACACCTGAACAAGAGAGAATAATACTACTCAAAACATTGTGTATATACTAACCTGCATGCCATTACTAATTGGAAAATTTTAATAATTTTTAAAAAATTTCTAAAACATTCAATATTTAGTGTTAGATGATGGAAATAGTCCAATATATAACTAAAAACATGTTAGTGTTTGTAGTTGTAGTTCTAAATTTCAAATGATAGGAAATTTGTTTGAAGAGAATAGCAGCTAATAACAAACCACTGCTGACGATGTATTATCACATAATTATAAAACCCTTTTTACCTAGTTATTTTACATGCCTTAGTGTAAAGAATTAATATTCATGTGGTAAATATACTAACATATTTTCACTTCAACTACTTATTGGTAAAGGTTGTCTCATATTATAACCACATTCTTTTGTTTTTATGATCGACCTGGGACACTTATTCTCTAACTAATAACAGTGAGTAGATAAAACTTTAAAAAAAAAGTTTAACCAGCTTATAATCTAAAAAAAACTCTAGGTAATGGACTTATAAAGTGCATGTACTGATATGCCTTGTGATCTTCCTCTTAAAATTAAATTATTTGGTAATAATGATATTGATTAGTTCGAATTTATTAAATTAATATTTAATTATTAAAATTTCAAACATTAAAACTATAAAAATTTACTTGTCCCTTTATTTTAGTTTAATTAATGTATGCTTTTCATGTGAAATGTAAAATATTGTATAGTTTTAGTCCAATTTATATTGAAGTGTAATATATACACTGGTATATATTGACTTCATAGAGAGTAAAATCTTTTTTCAAAAACCACCAATTTGTAGGAGCTATGGCTATATAGTAGATTAAATAGTTTATATATATGTTACATAGATGAATTTCAGTAGAAAGTATAACTGTTTTACAGGAGTGCATCACATGATCAATTAATGTGTATGTGTGTATGTGTGGTTTATATGAAGCAAAAGCATTTTCTTTTAATTCATTTTTTAAGGACATTTTCTAAAAAAACATTTTTTTTAATTATCTAAACAACTTCCTAAGCATTACTCAAATTAAAAGTTTTTAAAATTAAATAATTTAATTTCATCATCTCACTGATAAAGCCCTAAAAATGATCAGTTCTTGTATTTTGACAACTGATTGGAATTCAATTTACGTAATTTTAACTAGGGATTCATTTTATCTATGATAAAGTTACAATTTGGTTTTAAGTAAGAAATTTTCTTGTCCTTGCTAATAAATTTTTTTCTCTTTTGTTATAATAAAAGAGAAAAACAGACCAAGCCAGTAAGAATAGATTGAAATTCCTAATTTAAAAATGTAACTAATTAAAAGTAATCTGGAGCTTTGCAAGAGCTTATATTCTTTTATTGAATAATATAATCCAATTAAATAAGTTCTGAAGCACGTCCTTATATGGCAATAAATTAAAGGTAAATTCTTTTGTAAATCTTTGTATAATACTGGTTGTTTCTAAAACTTTTATTTAAATACTGGTAAAAAAAATCCATTGTCAAGGATCTTTTCTAAAACAATTTGTGGAAGTTGTTTGGTAGAGCTAACATGGGCATTGGAGTAATTATTAGCTAAAATCACTACCACTTACCAGTCAGCTAATCCTCCAATGATAGTGTTTGTGGTTCCTATATCCACACCTATTTTATCAACAGAAGTCTGCCTGTCAAGATCCATAAAGTAACATCACTCAAAAGTGATATATGAATAGAAATCCTACATTAATCTGTATATTCTAAATGCCTGAAATCTACAAATAAGTGTTTAACAAGAAAAAATATTCAACAAATGTGCCAATATTTAAAGTCAATTAATTGTCTTTATAAAGAAAAGCAAGAAATGAAGTTAATGTCAAATTAAATAATGAAGCTCCACTCTTAAATGATGTTTGTTTCTTCATTAAACTCTGGATCCTATAGGAATATGTAAATGGTTGATTTATATGAACTTTTAAAACTATAAGCTTTATATGATCCTAATAATTCAATCAAATTTTAAGTGCCTATTTCATTTTTTTAATATTTTACCCTTACCTTGATTATGATTTTATATTAACATACATATTTCATTTATTTATTATAATCATTATGAACATTTTAGTTTTAAAATCTTAATTAAAGAAATCATGATATGGTATAAGAAATCTTGATTATTTCATCTTCAAATTATCTAGTATATTATTTTGTCAGGCTATATTTTAACACACACAATTATTATTATTATTATTATTATTATTATTATTATTATTATTATTATTATTATTATTATTATTATTATTATTATTATTATTATTATTATTATTATTATTATTATTATTATTATTATTATTATTATTATTATTATTATTATTATTATTATTATTATATTTTTAACACACCTCATACCATTCCATTATTTTAATTATATATATAATTTTTGTTAGTTAGGGTAAAAAATAATTTGTAGTTTGGTCTGTAAAAATACTCAAACACATTTGCTTGAAAGTACGATAGTCATTTGACAAATAAAGTATAAATTGTCCATCTGCTATTAAATCTTTATTGTTACAATTATAAATAATAAAAACGAGGGAGACACCATTAAAAATGTGATGTGATGTATTGCGGCTTCTCCTTAAACGAAGTCAAGAATCTGTGAGCAATTATGCCCAGATAAACCTGTTAGCCACTTAATTTTCCATTTCCCACTCTAAGTTTTCCCATATTCTGCTCCAGATTCTTAGCGGTGTCTCCCCCTGTTTTTATTATTATTTATAATTGTAACAAGAAAGATTTAATAGCAGATAGACAATTTATACTTTAATTGTCAAATGGCTAACATATTTTCAAGCAGATATGTTTGAGCATTTCCCCAGACGCAAACTCTAATAAAAAAGAGAGGAAGACACGACTTAAAAAGAGATCGTTTTTTCAACTTCTAAATATATACACTTAGGTACTATCTAATTTAAGTTTATTGCGAAAGTGGATAATTTAATACTGGATGTATAACATCTGCATAGATGTTTTTTTTTAGATTAATTATTTCATAAATTTTAATCATAGTTTTCCTAAAAGTTTAAATATCATTTGATTAGGTGATGCTTATATATGTGTCACCATTGATTTGACATATGCTGGGAAATATTTTCCATGTCTAAAAGTTATTTAAAATAGTAACAGATGCATTTTAAGACTGTATAACAGATTTCAATAGTTTTATATATAGGCTATCATTTAATATATATACAATCATAGTTAAAGCAGATGACATTTTCTTTCATAAAATAAAATTATATACCTGGTAATATCACCATCTTAAATATGTCTAGGTATGTCCTAGAATACAAGAATTATAATTCTCAGCTTTTGTGAGTCACAATCATATACTCTTCACTCCTTTTATCATCTCATTATTATAACAGTACAATGAATATTTTTTTCTTTTATCATATTTAAATCCAACTCCTTCACCTGATGAAAAGTTATCCTATGAAAGTTGGTATAACCCCTGCTGCAAAATATTTCAAATATATTTATATATTTAAGTATTTTTTGAGAGTAAAGTTGATCATACTGTATGAATAACTTAAAGGTAGTTAATAATATCTAAAGTTTATACTGTGATATTATTCCTAGACAGTGATTGGACTATCTATCCAGGGATAATTATATAGCATGAAAGTAATGTAATCTAATTATGTCCACTGTCTCACTGACTTCTTAGTTACAAAATATTTTCTTCAAATTTAAACTTAATGTAAGAAGCTAGGATTATTAATGTAATTAAAAGTGTATAAAGTCAGTCTAATATTATAAGGTATAATAAAGTATAAAATTTCCATTTCATAACAGTTGAATGAATTTCAATTAATAACAAATCAACCAAGTTTTGATTCAAACCCTAAGTAATCTTTTAGTAAGCTGTGTCTAGCTGCCAATTGTAATGACTACTAGTAGCAAGGTCTGGAATGAGACTTCTACTCTGCAGACCGATGAATCCAAGAGGACACTCCCAAAGTACAAACCACAACTAATAACAGTTAATATTTAGAGTATTTAATAAACAATAATTAATAGAGGTTTAACTATTTACATATATACAAATTATATATTGTAACAGTATATGCCGTTACATTAATTTAAAATTAGAATAAAAACTTTTTTTTTTAAATTCGTAAATAAAAACTAAAGGCTAAAAAAATTAAAAGTTGTTTAACATATATCATATATCGCACAGATCGAATGAAAACTTTAAAAGTATTATTTTCTTTTTTAAAAAAAAAAAAAATATTTGAACGTACTTTTTTATAAAAAAAAGTATAAGATCTAATGATAAAATATTTTTGTAAATGAAAATGATTGTTTTATAAATTAAATGAAAAGCAAACTAGCCCTTGGGGCTCTTATATAAAAAAGTCAGATGAAATAGAGATAAGAGAACAAAAATAAATTAGATGTCCAATAGAAGCAGCAATGAAGGCTCAGACCGTAATGAAAATTTGGAACAGGAAACCATTGGTCAGTGAATCTGGACGATCAGTATAAAAGGAAAAATATTGAAATTAAAAACAGTGACAGCTTGATTTTTTTTGAGAGGCATGATAAGATGCACTTGTCACACTGATGCACTTGTCACACTCTCTCACTATTTTCAAATAAAATGACTGATGAATTATGAACGGTATTATTGCAGACCCCGAATCATATGGATTCTGCAATCAAATAGTACCAGAATTGAACAAGCTAAGGCCACCTCCAGAACAACAGACCGGTCTTTCAATAGAGATGTCACAGGAATTGGCACCAGGAACCAGGATTCTTCAAATGTAAGATATGAACTGTAAAATTTAAAAGTAATTAAGAACTTTCATCAAGATTTGACAAGCTTTTAATATTCAGCTAACCTAAAATTTAAAATGAACTTTTATCTGACTTTTAACTTTCAAATCAATTATTAATGTTGAAACAGTATGATTTCATCGTCATACGTTTCACCTATTCTAGAAATCAATAGCCTTCATTTTCCTAGTTCAAACCCTAAAGGTACACATATATATAACAATATACTTGGGAATTTAACATGTATAAAAACGTATATTTACACATATATGTGTGTAATTGTATATGCACACACGTTTGCTATAATTGTATATATTTTGTAATAATTTTATTTGCTAAAAAAATGGTATATTCACATCTGAATGATATTATCATTATATAACGTACACACCTTATAATTTTATAAATATTCATCTTATGATTTTAAATAATTGAATTGGTTTCAAGCTGGGAAAATTGTATTAGATAAGAACAGAATTCTCTAAAGTATTTCAAACTGGCTTTAAAGTACCCAATTACTTAACCATGTAGAGCAACTAAAAACAAAGGTAGATGTCTCACGTCTAGGATAAAACGCTAGCAGCTTAAATCTCTTTCAGTAAAAGAAAAGGAGAAGCAATCCAATGTTTAAAAAAAAGAACTTTACCAATCTCATGAGACACCGCTGGTACAAATCCAGATTTTAGGATTCTTAATAAAATAAAAGTTGGACAATTAAACCTGCACTGAAATCCAGATTGGAACTGGAATCTGAGAAAAATAAAAGGAACAATGAATAAACCTGAAATCAATCAACCGATTCGTCTGAAGCTGATGCAATTAAGACTTCTTAGATTTTAATGTCTAAAA
Source organism: Epiperipatus broadwayi (assembly GCA_028023455.1). NCBI lineage: Eukaryota > Metazoa > Onychophora > Udeonychophora > Euonychophora > Peripatidae > Epiperipatus > Epiperipatus broadwayi. The sequence goes on from JAQFVV010000162.1 coordinate 2,279,485, forward strand.
ATAAAGATTGTGAATGAACTGTAAGAGGGGGGGTTAAAAAAGTATAAAAAAGGCAGTTGAAAGAAAATTGTCATCCATTTTTGCTTTACTCATGTTTCAACTTATATCCAGGCAGCAGGCCCAGTTTCTACCATGCAAATAAGTGGCTAGAAAAGCTAAGGCCATCTTCCCGATGGTCAAGAACCGTTTTATGGAGCCCGGAGACCCAAACCACAGCCCTACTTAAAGAATAGCCCAACGATGAACCAGCTCAGATCAATCAGTCCATGCGTGTATTTCATACTTTCAAGCTGCAAGCCTCCAGATAAATAACCGGTAACCACTTCTCAATCAAACTAAATCTAAAAGCTATAGCCATCTATAAATCTTTCCTAAAGCTAGCTATATAATAAGTAATGTGCACAAACTCTTCCATTCAAATCTTATAAATTAATCACACTATGTTTAAAAGGTGTATTCTCTCTTAAAGTAATTAACTGTATTAGATAAACGTATCTCAACCTGTATAATTTTAAAATACTTTAAAAGTTAAATGTAAATCTTGCCTGATCTCAAATTCTTAAATCTCTTTTTTAAATTCAACTTATAAAAGCTTATTTGCCTTATTATTTTCTCTATTTGCGTCTATACTTTTGCATCTATATATATATTTTGTTAAAATGCATTTATTGATTTATGCTTTGCCTTCGGAGCAGAGACTATTAATTATTATAACTTAAAGAGACGTTTTGTTCTCAAGTAAAGTAATTATGCTGTTTGGCATATCTATAGATTGTCTCTGGTCCGAAACCTACTTTGATGTATTATTTGAACTGCTATGCGTAGCTTAATATCACATATGTTGCTTATTAAAAGGTTTGTTTGGTTAAATAAAAGAGAGTGATAATTTAAGGCATATTCAGTAGTTAGCCAAGTTTAAGCCCCAGATATGCTTTAGACCCCCTTAATGTAATTGCATATAATATGTAGTTAATTAATAAACTAGATCAATTTTAATAAAGTCCTCTTTAGCACAATTTCAGTGTTTATTTAACTAACTGGCGTAGGGTAGTTTGCAGAAGAAACTATAGATTTCGCGCTTTACTAGTTGTTATAATTAAGATTCCAAAAGCATTGTGAATGAGTTTTTACGAAGCACTGAGGTGCATTCCGCCTTGCTATCATATAATTATTAAGATAAGATTAGGTTTTAAGGGCTATCTTATCATCCTTAGTTCGGACAGCCTTCTCTTGAATGGGATAATGATTTTAAGGGTCATTCCCATTTCCTCCTTTAAAAACTGGAACACTGGAATCCAGCATCTTATATCGTGGCTGTTCGAGCATCCGAACTAAAAGTTCATGTATAGCAGGCGAGCGGTATCTGAGAACCGAGCAAACGTTGCTGAATCTCATGAGTAAAAGCGCATTCAAGCCGCATCTGATGTAATTTGCATAGCGCCATAGCCTCAGAAGTTATGCTACAAAACGCCAGTTCATCTGCTGTATATTAATTGTTCAGCATTGATCTGAACCTAAGATCTAGTTTATCTAAGAATACCTACATAAAGAGCACATTGACTGCTCATCGCGTAATGATAAATTTAAGTACACATTGTATAAAGTTCCCACTCTCTTAGAGTTTAACCCTTAACATACTGAGTAGGAATGGCAGACATAATTTAGACATCAGTATAGACGTAAAATAATTATTAACGTATAAACGATATAATAGAATAATGATCGTTAAGTACAATTGATTACAGAACGTGTAGTTCGTATTTTCACCATCCCACCTGCGAGTGGAATATTCAGTATATTTAATTGTTATTGTTTGTGTTTTGTCAATATTAAATAATTTTAAAATCTATTAACGTCTGCAGTATTATTCACTTTATTTATATTAAATCACCATCCATAATGATTTTATATGCATTAGATAATCAGCCATAGGTTGTGTGAGTGTGTTTGGTTAAGCTATAAAACATTTAGTTAAATATCCCCGAGTCTCTCGTTTTACCCTTTGCTATTGCCGGCGCGGAAATTGAGAGATTACGAGTGTAACCTCATATATGTCATTCATAAGGTAGTAAGTCAGGGAGTGTTGGTGAAGGAGCTGAGGTGCGGTCAGATTTGGTCTCAAACCCTCATCTAGATCAGCCTTGGTATAATTTACCAAAACTCTGGATTTTGTTGCGTGGATGTTCAAATATGACTGTTACATAGTATTTTTTTTTTTTTCCGGGAATGTCGCGCCAACTGGGGCCTTCGAATATAAACCTACATACCTGAGAGGGGATGTTAACATAGATGTGTTTTCATATCATTCGTTATATATGTGTAGATTTTTTTTTCCGAATATGAACGCCAAACGTGGAGTTTCGTTAATTTTCTCCACGCCCTGAAATAAATGCGTGTTGAGGGAAGGGGGAGAAGGGAAAAGATAGATATATAAATTTTTTCACAGATATAGACGCACAAATCATAGATTTATGTTGAAAGTTCAATTTTATATTTTGTCGAATTGATTTATATGTATGATATACGTAAAAATATATATATATGTATAATATGCGTATTGGTAGTGAAAGTTTATTTGGTCTCAGAAAAGCGTTTGATTATTAATTTTTTCGTATTTTTGATTTTTTTGATTGATTGTTATTTAAAGGCAGTGGCAATTAATTTCACATTTTATCAATTTTATATATATGCGAGTGAAAAAGTAAAATGTCGTTTAGATTATAGAATTCGTAAAAAGATTTCTAAACGCCAACGCAAATGTTAAAATCAGTAGTACTGCCGCAAGTAATTTCGCCTTTTGTCAAGTATATATATGCGTGTGAAAAATAAAGTTTTGTTTTAGATCATATGATTTGTAATATTTCTAAACATAAATGCTAAAATCGGCAGGTAGCATGAAAGATTTTTTTAAAAAGATTATTTTATATGTGCGTATTGATAATAAACTTTTTTCTCAATTGTAATTAAAAGCAATAACTAAATAGGAAAGAGAAATTTTTACATTATTTTATATATGTAGTGATAATGGATTTTTCCAATTGTAATTAAAAGATGTAAATAAATAAGAAAGCAGTCTTTTTTTTTGTTGAAATAATTTATATATATACGCGTGTCGAGAATAGTTTTAATAGTTAAATAGGAAGAATTTTTTTTTGAAATATTTTATACATATATACGCGTGTTGATGGTAAATTTTTTTTGTTTGTCACAAAAGGACATTCAATTGTGATTAAAGACAGTGACTGAGATTGATTTCGAATTTTATACGCAAGTAAAACGTTTTGAAATATTTTATATATATGTATGCGTGTCAATAGTAAATTTTTTTTTTTGCCACAAAAGAGCGGTCAATTATGATCGAAAGTAGTGACTAAAATTGTTCTAATTTTATCCACAGTTATGTATATATGTATGGGTGAAAAATGTAAATTTCTAGTCTATGTTATGTGTTGTATAACACACTTTCTCAAATCAAATTCGCTAGAGTTGGAATGTAAACACACTGTGGCTGATAAAAAATTATTTTTGTAATGAGAAATAAACGAAAAATTTTAAATTTGGTTATATAAACAGCAATGCATATTGTGAGGTCCAATACCGTTTATATATAGATACGGGTATCTCATCCACTGGCAACTGGCGCCCGGGGCTCTTAAATAGCTGAGAGTTTCTCATATAAATTTGTTGTCAGGGTGAGACAATTGAAAGGACTCACTGTTGGGAAGTTTGGTTGGTGATTCAATTGTGCTAGATAGAGTGAATAAACAAACGATCAGGCAAGATTGTTCTATATATATGTGTGTACTTAAAAGGGGAATGAAGTTCAAAAAAAAAGCGATCATAGTTAAAAAGAAATAGTAATGGCAGCTCTGCAGTGTTGGAAAGAAAACACAGTGGAAGACAGGCATGGGTAAGAACAATTTCATTATTATTAGTTAAATTTTTTTTTTTGGTTGTTGTTTTAATCTCATATGTTAGATAAATTAAGGGCTTGGTTCAGTTCTAAGTAGTTACTAGTGGTAGGGCAGAATCCATGGACGGTCTTTTCATTGGGGAGGATGGCAATGCGCTGTTGAGTATAAATTAGAGTACATTTAGCAAATTTCTCTAAAATGGGTCTCAGTCCAGAAGAGAAGAAATTGTTAGCCACCCTATTTAGCAGGATAGAACAAAGAGACAGGGAAAGAGACAAGGAAAGAGAAAGAAGAGACAGGGAAAGAGAAAAAAAGACAGGGAAAGAGACAAGGAAAGAGAAAGAAGAGACAGGGAAAGAGAAAAAAGACAGGGAAAGAGAGAGACAAGGAAAGAGAAAGAAGAGACAGGGAAAGAGACAAGGAGAGAGAAAAAGGAGAAAGAGAGATGATAGTATGCCATATGGAGGGAGATAGAAGAAAGGGACCAAAAGATTAAGAAGGAAAAGGAAGCCAGGGACAAGGTAGCCAAGCAGGAACAGGAGAGACTATCAAAAGCTAGAGAAGAGAATAGAGTTACTGAGAAAGACAAAGAAGCTGTAATATGGTATCCAGAAGAGGTTGAACTAAGAGAAACTAAGGGTGAAATGGTGGAAGAAGTTGTAGAGATAGGTAGAGAAACTGAGAACAAGGAGAGTAACCATGAGGATGTCGATACAGAGGAAGTAGAAAAGACAGAATCTCCTTTTGAAATAAGATCGAAAGGGCAAAGAAGTGAGTCAGGGGTTGTAGAAGAAATGTTGCAAGGTAGTATTCAAAAAGAGATGTGGGAAATGAGTGGAAAAAATAGTTTAGTGGAGGAACATGTTAAAACAGAAAGGAAGCCAGAGGATACCATTGAGATAAAGCAAGTTGAAGGAACTTTAGAAGTTTCAACCAAAGATATTTCAGGGGAATCACAGGTTGAAAATCCTATTACTGATGAAGCAAAAATCGAGATTATTAAAGAGGAAGAAATTGAAATTAGGAAGAGTGATATAGAAATTGCCAATCCACCTTCAGGAAAGCTGCTAATTGTGGAATATATCGCTAAAACGGCAAAAGGAGAGGTAGTACATACAGAAGTCGAGACAGACATAGTATTAAACACCATAAAAGAATGTAAAATGGACGTGAAGGTAGTAGAAGACTCCAAAATAGTTGTAGGGATTGAGGGGTTTAACTTTGATATAAAAACTGAGGAAGAGTTGAGACTTGATGAAGAAACTGTAGAAGAGTTTAAAAGGGATACAAAGACTGCTGAGGAGTCGCAAGCTGATTTAATAAAATCTAAAATTGATGTAAATTTCATAACAGAGTCCAACATCAGTGGTGAGATCATGGAAAAGTATAAAATCGATGCTGGGAATATTGATAATTGTAATATCAATATGGAGATATCAGAAGGTTCAAAAATCTATTCAGAGACTGAAATTGATATCGAAAACATGGAAGGGATGAAACCTGATGAAATCATGCAGGGATCTTTTGAACAACAAAAGATAGTTCAGAACATTGAGGACTCTATAGATATGGAAGGAAATGATGAAGAATACAAAGTAAATCTTCTTTCAACCTCATCAAATCATGTTATTTTTATTGAAGAAATTAAGCCAAAATCTTACCCAGAAGTACCAAAACTAAAGGCAATTGAGGTTACCGAAACTTGCATAAATAGGAATGTTTTAGAAGACAGACCTTTCTCAGAAATTTCCAAAATGAATAAGTTTGATCGAGGGGCAGAAGATAGTGGAGCTAAGTCTGAGATCAAGGCCTGGGGGGATGGAGTGATTTTTGATGGTGAGAGTAGCCCAGATACTGCCAGAACCCAAATGGGAAAGACAGGGTGGAAAAGGAAGAGGAGAAAAGAAATTACTTACGTCGTTAGTAGGAGAAAATCATATGGTTCGAATATGAGAAAGCGGATAAGGTTTCGAGGAACAAGGTTTCGAGAGATTAATGATAATGTCCCAAAGAATAAGGTTGCAAAGCCGACAAGGTTTCTAATGCTTAGAGCCAAAGGTGAAATAGACCGTAAAACAAAACCCCCAGATGCATCAGGAATAGTTAATATCTAAGGATCTAGTTCACATTTTACCAGTAGGAATATATATATGTATGATAAGCCTGTTGGTAGAGGTAGTTTTTTTTTTATATATTGTTTTTTTTTATTATTATTATTTCACCAATATAGATAATCACAGAGGTGGTAGCACATTTAGTAGATATAGAGAAATGATTATATATATATATATAGGTAAGAGTAAGGCATAGGTATATTTTATCCATATGAACAATGAGGTATTAGATGTGAGAAATGGATTAGATTTTAGAGTGAAAGGATTCATTTGTTTGTCATGTGTTTGTTTTTTTTGTACTGAGTAGACCAAAGTTAGGATGGGAGGTGCTGATACAACGTGAGAAATAAATTTCATAAATCTTATACACAGAAAATGACTTATGATTGCTCATTTAAATAATAAGTAAATTCATTTTTTTTATTGTTTTTTTTTGTTTCCGGACTTCACTGATATGAAACAGTATGATTTCATCGTCATACGTTTCACCTATTCTAGAAATCAATAGCCTTCATTTCCCTAGTTCAAACCCTAAAGGTACACATATATATAACAATATACTTGGGAATTTAACATGTATAAAAACGTATATTTACACGTATATGTGTGTAATTGTATATGCACACACGTCTGCTATAATTGTATATATTTTGTAATAATTTTATTTGCTAAAAAAATGGTATATTCACATCTGAATGATATTATCATTATATAACGTACACACCTTATAATTTTATAAATATTCATCTTATGATTTTAAATAATTGAATTGGTTTCAAGCTGGGAAAATTATATTAGATAAGAACAGAATTCTCTAAAGTATTTCAAACTGGCTTTAAAGTACCCAATTACTTAACCATGTAGAGCAACTAAAAACAAAGGTAGATGTCTCACGTCTAGGATAAAACGCTAGCAGCTTAAATCTCTTTCAGTAAAAGAAAAGGAGAAGCAATCCAATGTTTAAAAAAAAGAACTTTACCAATCTCATGAGACACCGCTGGTACAAATCCAGATTTTAGGATTCTTAATAAAATAAAAGTTGGACAATTAAACCTGCACTGAAATCCAGATTGGAACTGGAATCTGAGAAAAATAAAAGGAACAATGAATAAACCTGAAATCAATCAACCGATTCGTCTGAAGCTGATGCAATTAAGACTTCTTAGATTTTAATGTCTAAAAATAAAGATTGTGAATGAACTGTAAGAGGGGGGGTTAAAAAAGTATAAAAAAGGCAGTTGAAAGAAAATTGTCATCCATTTTTGCTTTACTCGTGTTTCAACTTATATCCAGGCAGCAGGCCCAGTTTCTACCATGCAAATAAGTGGCTAGAAAAGCTAAGGCCATCTTCCCGATGGTCAAGAACCGTTTATGGAGCCCGGAGACCCAAACCACAGCCCTACTTAAAGAATAGCCAATGATGAACCAGCTCAGATAAATCAGTCCATGCGTGTATTTCATACTTTCAAGCTGCAAGCCTCCAGATAAATAACCGGTAACCACTTCTCAATCAAACTAAATCTAAAAGCTATAGCCATCTATAAATCTTTCCTAAAGCTAGCTATATAATAAGTAATGTGCACAAACTCTTCCATTCAAATCTTATAAATTAATCACACTATGTTTAAAAGGTGTATTCTCTCTTAAAGTAATTAACTGTATTAGATAAACGTATCTCAACCTGTATAATTTTAAAATACTTTAAAAGTTAAATGTAAATCTTGCCTGATCTCAAATTCTTAAATCTCTTTTTTAAATTCAACTTATAAAAGCTTATTTGCCTTATTATTTTCTCTATTTGCGTCTATACTTTTGCATATATATATATATTGTTAAAATGCATTTATTGATTTATGCTTTGCCTTCGGAGCAGAGACTATTAATTATTATAACTTAAAGAGACGTTTTGTTCTCAAGTAAAGTAATTATGCTGTTTGGCATATCTATAGATTGTCTCTGGTCCGAAACCTACTTTGATGTATTATTTGAACTGCTATGCGTAGCTTAATATCACATATGTTGCTTATTAAAAGGTTTGTTTGGTTAAATAAAAGAGAGTGATAATTTAAGGCATATTCAGTAGTTAGCCAAGTTTAAGCCCCAGATATGCTTTAGACCCCCTTAATGTAATTGCATATAATATGTAGTTAATTAATAAACTAGACCAATTTTAATAAAGTCCTCTTTAGCACAATTTCAGTGTTTATTTAACTAACTGGCGTAGGGTAGTTTGCAGAAGAAACTATAGATTTCGCGCTTTACTAGTTGTTATAATTAAGATTCCAAAAGCGTTGTGAATGAGTTTTTACGAAGCACTGAGGTGCATTCCGCCTTGCTATCATATAATTATTAAGATAAGATTAGGTTTTAAGGGCCATCTTATCATCCTTAGTTCGGACAGCCTTCTCTTGAATGGGATAATGATTTTAAGGGTCATTCCCATTTCCTCCTTTAAAAACTGGAACACCGGAATCCAGCATCTTATATCGTGGCTGTTCGAGCATCCGAACTAAAAGTTCATGTATAGCAGGCGAGCGGTATCTGAGAACCGAGCAAACGCTGCTGAATCTCATGAGTAAAAGCGCATTCAAGACGCATCTGATGTAATTTGCATAGCGCCATAGCCTCAGAAGTTATGCTACAAAATGCCAGTTCATCTGCTGTATATTAATTGTTCAGCATTGATCTGAACCTAAGATCTAGTTTATCTAAGAATACCTACATAAAGAGCACATTGACTGCTCATCGCGTAATGATAAATTTAAGTACACATTGTATAAAGTTCCCACTCTCTTAGAGTTTAACCCTTAACATACTGAGTAGGAATGGCAGACATAATTTAGACATCAGTATAGACGTAAAATAATTATTAACGTATAAACGATATAATAGAATAATGATCGTTAAGTACAATTGATTACAGAACGTGTAGTTCGTATTTTCACCATCCCACCTGCGAGTGGAATATTCAGTATATTTAATTGTTATTGTTTGTGTTTTGTCAATATTAAATAATTTTAAAATCTATTAACGTCTGCAGTATTATTCACTTTATTTATATTAAATCACCATCCATAATGATTTTATATGCATGAGATAATCAGCCATAGGTTGTGTGAGTGTGTTTGGTTAAGCTATAAAACATTTAGTTAAATATCCCCGAGTCTCTCGTTTTACCCTTTGCTATTGCCGGCGCGGAAATTGAGAGATTACGAGTGTAGCCTCATATATGTCATTCATAAGGTAGTAAGTCAGGGAGTGTTGGTGAAGGAGCTGAGGTGCGGTCAGATTTGGTCTCAAACCCTCATCTAGATCAGCCTTGGTATAATTTACCAAAACTCTGGATTTTGTTGCGTGGATGTTCAAATATGACTGTTACAATGTTTAAATTTATACATTTGAGTTTGAAAAAAAAAATCATTTTCATTTTTTTTATTTTATTAATATTTATTGTATAAATTATTTAAATGCATTAAATTTAAGTTGGGTATAGACGCTTGCATAGATTCGTTAATGTTTAATTATGTTTTTGTTTTCATATTTGATTAAAATATATAGACATTTGGTAAATAATGATACCTTACATTGAGTATCTAAAATGTATTTATTCGGATGTCTTTTAAGTTATTGGGGTCAATGCAGCATCTTGTGATGAATGCCATTGGGTTTCTTGTAAATTTCCCTCTGCAATTCCATCAATGACTTTATATTTTGATTGTTTATGTTTATTTTGAAATGTTTTTAACCATGGAATCTATATGACTGATCTATACTCAACATTATAAAACAAATTTTTATAAAATTCATCTGTGCGAACTTAGAACTTATATAAATGTTAAATTTAAGTCGGGTGTGAATGGTTGCATAGATTCACAAAGTTATGTTAGTTTAAGGGAGGGTAAATCTTAGGTTATTTGTTTCATGGTTAGATTGGGTCAATGGATTGGATATATCGGTGTAATTAGTAAATATAGCATGAGGTTTGCTACTTGCAGGATTGCATTATACACCGCACATCCTTTTTTGCCTATGGAAGGGGATAGTAAGACAGAAAATGCAGTCCCTTCCTATAGTGTTTTTTTTATTGTTCTTCTTGCCAGACAAATGTAGCATTCCTGTACTGGATGAGAGTCAATGACATCTTTAACCATGCTGTTCAGATGTACATTCCTGACAGTATGGTATTTGTGCTGTCGTATTTCATGCTGCATTGAATGCATCGATGTATCAGATGGATTGACGTCAGTTTGACTGTGAATATTTGGCCTAAGGTTAAATAAGGAATAGAATATTTTCTTTTCAAATGCAATCTATGTAGTTTATTTATACTTGACACTCTTAAAAATATTATTAAACAAATCTGTGTGAATTGTTCAAACTAAAAAGCCAAATTTAAAAATTAAATTAATAACCAACCTAAAATAATAAATTTATTCCTCAATTTTATCTATATGTGTGTTAATAAATGTTTGTGTGTTAATTACTGGTAGTGGTTTATTTTATTGTTTTAAATATTAATATATATTGAGAATATAAATTTTTATTAAAACTTATTAAAATGTTTTAAATCTCTGCTACTCCATGAGCTAGTGACTTGGGCTGATGGTCGGAATAATATATATATAAAAAAAATTTTTTTTTAACTTGCATATCTGCCTACTATATAAATTTTCTAGGTTCAAATGGCCTAGTGGCGCCCTGTACGACTGATACAGTAAGACTCTCATTCTCCCCGATCGTTATAATATATATAAGAAGGCCCAAATGCTTACATAAATTATAATATATATCAATATGACCTGTATTGTCCCTAGCTTGCTTTGGAGGTAAGCTCTCTGCAGTATAAGCTCTCAATGCATATGCTGATGTCCATCACTGATGATTAAAAGTGCATCTGCACTCAGTGGGCTACAAACAGCAAGTGTTTGTTTTATTTTCTCCCTGGTATTCTGTGATTGAAGTTCACTTATGCTGCTGATTGGTTCATCTTCAGATCCAGCTGATAAAATAGTTATTTCAGTTTTTCTATCTGCATTCTTAACAGGAGAATTTGATCTTTTGTTTTATACAGGCAAAAAGTTATTTTTCAGTCTCTGCCATAGTTATCAATGAATGAATCAGGAACTCTGATTCATTCGACTATTACTCTTTTTAATTACAATTATTTTACTTAGATTGCTAATCTTTCTAATTGCTTTTACATTTAAATAGCTTTTTTACTTTCTGATCTCCTGGCTATTTTTCTTTGTACATTTTAATTTTTTCTTCTAATAAATCTTTAATTATATATATTTTTACATTTTGCATTTTACATTTACGCATTTGTATATGTATTTGAACATACACATACATAACATTACCTCTATGTAGTCACTTAGGTAATTTTGAATTCTTTGTTGTCTTTTACTATGTTGGGGTGGATTTATCTTGGCTTAGATTTTTTTTCCGTCTGGTGAACTTGGTTGCTGTTCATCATAATGGGGATTTTTTATTTCTACCTTGATATTATCATTTAGTAAATGGTAAGATGATGTTCATTGTATTGAATAACTCAGTATTATCTTCATGTTTTCATCTTTAGGCAGCTGGTTTATATGCTTTCACAGTATTTCCCCTTTATTCATGTGAAGTCATTACTTGTTTTGACAGGTAGAATAACTTCAGTCTACGATCAAAACTTGTCCATATTATTCTTTACCCACACTCTTTCCTGTGATTTAAATTTACAGATATCAGCATACTGTTTACTTTGATCCACTATTGGCACTAGGTTTTGCAACTTTCTACCTAAATACATTTCAGCCAGTGATTTCCCTGATTTAGCACTATAGGTCACATGTTGATGGAGTGTAGTTAGCACTGCTTCATATATTTTAATTCTCCCTAATTTGTTGATGGATGACTAAGTTCTGTATGGCTTTCTTGGCTATCCCATTGGATTGAGGGTGGTAAGAGGGGGAGTATGTATTTAATTCTCCATTTTTGCATCACTTCTTTGAACTTAGCTGATGTAAATCCAGTTTTATTATCAGAAACAAGCATTTCAGAAAAGCGGTGATGAGCAAAAATTTCATAAAATTTGCTAAGTGTCACATCTGAACTGATGTTACTAAGTATTTTATGTTCAGACTACCCTGAATATGCATGACCACCACCAAAAATAAATGACCCTCAATTGAATCACAGTGGTCAAGGTGTATCTGTTGCCATGGCCTTTTAGATTTAGGCCATGGTTCAAACTTAGCCAGTGGCACTTTAGCGCATGTTTGGCAATTATTGCATTTCTTTATATTTTTCTATGTCACTATTAATGTTGCACTACTAGACATAACTATGAGCTAATGCTCTTGCCCTAACAATGCCTGGATGACCCTCATGCAACAACTTAAAAATTTGATTACTGCCCTTTACCAGGATTAGCACCCAATCACCCCTCAGAATTCCTCTCTTGCACACAGACAACAGCTCATGGGTGTTCCATAATTCTTTATGGAAGAAGCTATGACATTGATTCAGCCATCCTTCACTGATCTGCTTTATTATCCATTGATAGCCATTGTCTTTGACTGTCCATGCAGCCACTATTGTGCTGTTGAAGGTTTGACTCTTAAGGACATTGATATAATTAATTTTCATTTCTTTTTGATATGGTTCAGTCTAATCGGGCATATGCAATAGAGTATCCACATGCCTTATTTGGTTTTCCTTTTTTATATTCAAGTTTATAATCATAACCTGCTAGAATGTTAAGCAAAAGCAATATGCAAGGACTCAGATGTTCAGGAATTTGTTTAATTCCTTAAGATTCCCAGAAGAGGTTTATGATCAGTTATCATAAATCTGTGGTCATAAAGATTTTAATGGAACTTTTTGACACCAACTAATATCACCAGGGCCTTTGTCAAGCTTACTATAAGTTTTGTCTGCTTTGGACAAGGTACATGATGGTACACAATGGGTCATTCACCCAAATGGGCAGAGTAACATAATACTGCTCTGACCCTAAATTCAAATGTGTCTATCATCAGTGTTACTTTCAACTCACTGTTGTAATGTATGAATAAATTTTTTGAAGTCAACAGTGACTCTGTGCATAAAAATGCTTTTTCTCCTTCCCATTTCTGATTCTCTTTGAGATCATATAGAGGTCTGGCATATGGGTTTTTCTTTCTAAAAATTTTTTGAAGTAGTTAACAAGACTCAGGAAGGCTTAAAGTTGTTTCACATTGTTAGGTCTCAGCACTTTTGCTACTGCTTTAACTTTTCTGGGGAAAGGAGATGTGCCATTTTTAGATATAATGTGGCCTAAGAACTTGAATTTGCTTGCTTTCTATATCCAGTTTTGAGTATTGAGTTTTGTCTTAAATTCATTCAGTTTTTTGCAGTCTTTAAGTAGATGCATTCTAAGTTTGTTTTCAGTAGTAGTTGTAATCAGAATATCATCAAAATATGGGATAATGTCCTCAAATCCATTAAGAAGGGTTTCAATTTTTGATTGAAAGATACTAGGGGCCAAAGTTGTCATGAACAGGAGCCTCATATATTTATATAACCCTACATGAGTGGTTAATGTTAATGTGTTAGCTGTCTGCTCATTAACCAGTATCTGATGAAAAGTGACATTAAGATTTAATTTAGCAAAAAAAAATTGATATCTGAAGTGATGCTATTATTTCCTTAGCATTAGCGACAGGGTAACACTTTTACTAATCGACTTGGTTTACTGATTCCCGTAAATTGCTGCACAAATGAATTTTCCCACTGAGTTTAGTTATAATTAATAATGGTATAACCCAATCAGATTTTTCAGTGGATTGCCCCTTTCATAACTAAATTGTCGATTTCCTTTTCAACTTTCTCTTTTTGTGCAAACAGAATTTTACATGGTTTACCTATAGTAGGTAGTGCACCAGTGCTTACTTCTAATGATATAGGGGTCATTTTAATAATGCCTGGTGCCCCATTAAACAAGCTAGGAAAATTGACTGGCATTTCCTTTTCAATTTTGACCTTCTTCACAATTGTTAGTTTAATACCCAATTTTCTAAACCATTGATGCCCAATTAGGGGGGTGATTGGAGCATAAACTATATATAACTCTAACACTATTCCCTCCATTCTACTTACAGGGGCTTTAACAACACTTTTAATTTTGATCACATTGCCATTTACATCTAAATTTTAAGCTCTGTTTTTCTATTTCAAGGATTTTTTACTCTTAGTGATTACAGTAGCCCAATCCCAGACTGATATTAATGATATGCCACTATCACTGTCCGCCTCCATAAATATGGGCTGGTCACATAGTTTTAGTTTTAACATTATTTTTGTCATCATCAGTGGACATTTTTTAAATATTGGTATGCCGATTTGCCTGACCGTGATATGAATGTTTATAGCTATTAGTTTCCTTGCTAGGATCATTAAGTTTTTCTTTACACATTATTTCCATGTGCCCCCCCCCTTTTTTTTTACAAATTTTGCAGCATTCTCTTTTATGAAAACAGTTGCTGGCTTTTTGGCTCTTTTTCCTATAGCAAAAACATATAAACAGGTTTTTACTATTAGCAATATTATCATTACTCTTAGACAATTCTTTTTAAAGGTTTTACAAACATCTATTTGTGATTTGCTATTATACTTAATTCGGCGAATTTTTGAGATTTCTCAAGCACAAGTTTATAAGCTATACCATGTTTTATAGCCTCAATATAATTTAAATCACTAATGGCCAATAATTGTTGCTGTAAACTATCATTACACATACCAGGACACATACATAACAGGAGTTTATAAAGTTATATTCAAATCCTTAACTAGCATATAGTTAATCAGTGAATTTATGAAGATGATTTAACACCCAATATGCTCATGGAAATTGTGAATAAATTTGTCTGTATAGTAATAAATCTCCATTCTATTAATAACATGTAAGTTTTCTTTATTTATTTGAACTAATTACATTATTTATGTTTATTTATTCAACTAGTCTTATGTGACTCACTAACCTAGGGAGATTTAAAAAAGAGTTGGTGCAGGCAAGTATTTCTAGTTAGAAGATGGTATTCATAGAATTAAGGTTAGATTATCAACAATCACGGGTTGCAGATTTTGATTGCGACAATATAAGTGGCCATATAAAACTTATTCAAAACTTGAGTTTAATAATTTAAACTAAAATAACTTGTTAGGCGATAATAAAGAAAATAAATATAATGACATTTTTGTAATTAAAAAATGATATATATAATTAATAATACCTATTTTTAAGGGGTTAATAATTAGCTCTCAGTAATTATTGAAAGATAATAATTAATTCATCAGCATTTAAAATAAATATTTCACACCTAGAAATGCTATTGATGTGGTTATAGTTATTTTAATTTTAAAAGAGAGAAGCAGATATAGAAATCAGAGTACATCAAAGCTAGATCAGTCATACAGTGATAACCTACAATATTGTACTATTTTTTTTAAAAAGGAATAAATTGTTTAGTTGCTCTATGCCATTATTCTGCATGCACAGCACTTTTTAACAAGTGCATAAAAATTCAATCTTCAATGTTAAAATTTTAAAAGCAACAAACATTTGCTTTGTTTTATAAAACAATATGGACCAGTACATTACTACAAATATAAAAAATATTGCAGAAAACCTTTTTCTATGGAACCCAAAAGATAATTTAATTATTCAAATCATGAATATTGTTAAAACAAAAACACCAAAACAACAAAAAAATTGAATCTTAAAAAAATATAACATTTGCAGTAAAAATTGCAAATACACTAGATTAAGTTTACAATATTAACAAATATTGAGTAATATATATAAAAGTTATATTTTGGTGCCACTAAAAATTTAAAAAAAAAAAACCTTTTCTAACTTGTACAATTTTGACTAACTAATGTGTAATCCTTGCAGTACCTTTTTAACTCCAAGTATTTAGGATTATTTAATAATCAGATGTCTCTAATTTCTAATTTACTTCATTTTTCTAAAGCAACTAAATTCAAATGGTAATGTATATTTTATATGACCATTAAACATCACATGATTACCATTCTTTATGCTTATGTGAGCTGTTTACACAGAGACAAAACTCTCCATATAGTAGCACCACTCAGTACAAGCCAGACAAACCTTCCTGCATCCATTGATTATTCTGGCTTGCACTGAGTGGCACTACTGTATAGAAAGTTTTGCTTGTGTGTATATTTTATATGAATATAATTCTATTTGTAAATGAATCATTTGTTTTTACATGAACATATCATTATATAGTAGGGGTGGCCAAACTTTTAGACATTGGGGCAACTTTTTGGTGAAAGTATATTTGAGGGCAACTACATTTTTTTCAGGGCTTCACACTGGAAACCAGAAAAATTTTGCACCATCTATCGGCCATTTTTGGTCACATCTTTTTTATTTTATGCTTATATTGTAAATTCGTAGCTTTATCAGTATTTAAATTCCCAAAAAATCCGTGACTATTTTTCACAAAAAATCGATTTCTCATTGTGGTCTATTGTATATAGTCCTGTCTCTTTTCCCTTATAAAGTGCCACAAAGCCCTGACTGTCAACTTTGGGTATTGTTTTTCAGGTATTTCTAACTGTCAAAGTCAGGAATCAAACCAAAATGTTTTATGCTTTTGTAACAGATTTTGAACTTAAATATATTTCTCACAATTTTTTACATTCATAATTGTTTTTATATTAATTTACCTAAATATAAAGTTTGATTCAAAAATTTTTAAATTTTACAAAAAGAATAATCAAAAAAGTGAATAGTGCTGGACCACTATTCAAAATAAGTGAATAACATTGACCGCTATTGCTTTTGAAATAGATTTTGAACTAAATAAATATATTTATCATAATTTTTTACATTAATTTACTTAAATATAAACTTTGATTTGAAAATTTTTAAATTTTACAAGAAAAATAATCAAGAAAAAGTGAATAGCACTTGACCACTATTCAAGACAAGTGAATAACATTGACTGCTGATAGCTAACAAAATGCAACTATTTTTCATAAATATTTATGGATTTTATGATTACCTTTTACACTACATTGACTAATAATGTGGCTAAATTTAGATTTTTATTTAAAATATTTAATTTTAGATGAAGAAAAGACAACAGAAGTGAATAATCAGCTATTGTAATTTCTAAGACACAAGAACTTATTGGAATTTTCACATAATGATTGGGTTGAAATATAATTCCTTTGTTTTACTGCAGGCTATTTATTGTTCATGTTTTTCTTCAGTTAGCAACATTATTTTAAATTTTTCATTACATTTAACCAATTTGAATGTAAAATAATTCAACTTTTAGAAGCTAAATTAAAACAATTCTGATTATTGTACATTAATATATTTCAGAAAGGAAACTGGCTAAAACCGTTTTTAATGAATCAAATCACTCATTTAATCAATCTGGCCAATAAGAAAATTCATCAGACAAAAGGTTAAATTACCTCATCACCCTCTAGTATTACAATTTGTCTATGTCACTGTATAAAATATTTATTAAAATACAAATTTAAATTATCTATAAATAATTATTTTCTAAAGCTGATCTTGAATTTTAAAAACAATTAAAAAAAAAGAAAATTATTATTTGAGAATTATAGTAAAATAAATTAGATGCAAATTTTACAAAAAAAAAAAAAAAAAGAAATTATGCAGTCGGCTTCCAGAGAC
The DNA here is from genome assembly GCA_028023455.1 of Epiperipatus broadwayi. Lineage (NCBI taxonomy): Eukaryota > Metazoa > Onychophora > Udeonychophora > Euonychophora > Peripatidae > Epiperipatus > Epiperipatus broadwayi. The sequence continues at coordinate 2,297,223 of JAQFVV010000162.1, forward strand.
CTTGCGGTCAACGTTTTGGACACCACTGTTATATAGTAAAATCTTTCTATTATCTTAGTGTAGAAATCATAAGAAAAAATATCTTCACAAACTAAATAATTCAAATTATTACTTTTTGTTTGCATAGTGGCAGAACTCACTACTTAAAAAACTGCTTTAAATAATGTTAAAATTAAATTATATTAAAGGAAAGGCAAATAATAACAAATCACAAATGGTAATAGCATTTGTTACCTAGTAACTTCAACTAATCACCAGGAAATAAAAATAAAATGACAATTACATAATTTGAATATTTAAATAATTATTTTATAACTACTTTTTTATGCAATTATTAGTTTTTTTTTTCTTTTTTTATGAGTATATGGTTTAGTTATTGAGGAAAAAGTAGTGCATACATTTCATTATACATAAATGTATCAAAACTTTCTAAGGTCATTACTTTACATCATAGTGTCTTTTAGATGCTTTAACATATTGAGTATGTACTGAAGTTGTTATACAATATTTTTAAAACATAACAGTAAATTTGGAAATACATATTAGTATTCAATATTTATTTTAAAAAATAAAAATTTGAAATACTGTATATAAAAAAAGTTGTGTGATCATTATATACGTTTTTTTTTTAAATTTATATAAACAATAAAAGATTAGTGTAAACAGAAACCGTAAAAAGAAAATATAATTATAATATATAAAGAGCTTTGACTCCAATGAAATAGATTTTTCTATAAAATATGATCCCCATACAAAAGAAAGCAAACGTAACTGTGCAGTCATTATCCTATATTTGTCAGAGCTACATTTCAAATAAGCTCCAAAAAGTATAAGATTCACACATTGAGAGTAATTGCAACATGAAAACAAATATTTGCAAAGTTAAAAAGAATTTCTGATCAAAACTATAACAGAAAAAAAGATTCAGAGATCCTAAAAATATTTTATTCAGAAAAATGATCAATACGTTCTAATTCTTTTTTTGCATTGTCTAATCCTTATTTAAAAACTTTAAAAATCCACTTTAAAGCATTTAAATACAATGTTTTTTAAAAACTTTTACTTTTAATTGCAATACTTAATTCTGAGATTAAAAAGTATATTCAAAAATATAATTTCACTTTTGAAAATAATTTCAAATAAATATTTATTTAATAACTAAAAAAAAAAATTATTTAACTAATTCATCTTAGATTTCCTCTTTTCTTATAGATAAATAAAATGGTTTTGATATAAAAGATAGAAATAGATCGTAGAGAAGTCTTGAAAATATAAAAATATAGAATCAATCAAAGTTAAATGTGAAATTGGGATGAAATAGTGATATCCATTTGCATGATTATTATTTTTTTGAGAAGAAAATTGGAGGTTTAGACAGAAAAAATGAGAATAGGGATAAAGTTACCCACAGTGAAAACTAGGAGAATATATAATATAGAGAGTTTCCTTCTTTGTGGATATGGTATTTTTTTTTTTGCAAATAGTATATATATATGGGGTTGTTATTAGACAAGCATGGGGAGTAGGAAGAAGTACAAAAACTAAATTTAGTAAATAGATATCATTTAATAGAAAGAATAAAAATGAAGAGTGAAAAATAGGATATATTAATCATGAGGAAGTGCAGGATTGTAGGTTTTAGATTTATTATTAAATGGAAAAAGACAATTAAAGTTGAAAAAAAAAGAACAGGATTGATTAAAAATGTAGTATGTTTTTCATATGAGACACGTAGAATAATTTGGAAAAAAAATGATGGTATTTGTTTTAACATTTAGAAATAAAATGCTTTGTAATGGTTAAAAGATTCTGAAATTTTGAAATAGGAAATAAAAAAAAAAAAAATACACTGACTGGTTTAACAAATGAAGGCTTGAAAGTTATAATATATGAATGAAAATAGATTAGTGAAAATAGTACATAAAGATTATATGGAAAAGATAACAAGCACATTGAATAATAAATGTTTTACAATATGCAAAAACTAATAGATAGGAATTTATTTTTATGTATTTATAAACTATAATATTTAAACAGCATTAAACTGTTGCACATGCGCTTTGGATTTTAAATATAAAATGAATGAATACTAACACTTCAACACCCACATGATAAAGTCTTTGGAAAAGATAGAATGGCCATCTATCTTTTCGAACCCAAATGCTTTTGTATGGGCGAATCTTAAGTGTTTGAAAGCGAAAGCGTGAAGATATTAAATAATCACTTTAAATTACTTTTACATGCTTGAATGAATGACGCTAGTGAAATTTATTAGAATTTACGATACATCATTCTTATTTGAAATTAAATGTATGTAAATAAGTCAATTATTTTATATAGCGCGATGGTTTTTTTTTTTTTATAAACTATAATATTTAAACAGCATTAAACTGTTACACATGCGCTTTGGATTTTAAATATAAAATGAATGAATACTAACACTTCAACAACCACATGATAAAGTCTTTGGAAAACATAGAATGGCCATCTATCTTTTCGAACCCAAACGCTTTTGTATGGGCAAATCTCAAGTGTTTGAAAGTGAAAACGTGAAGATATTAAATAAAAAATAGAATGGGTAAATATTATATTACAGGTATATAATAATGAAGGGAAAGAAAAGATAACACACATAAGTTGATTAGAGAAGTAGAATTATGGAAATGAATAAAAATATAAAACCAAAAATTTCTTACAATTATATATATATATATATTGTGATGGAAAATATATTCTAAAGTATATGAACAATGCTAATTAAGTGACATTGTTTCATAGGTAGCAATATTTCCTTGTTGGATGAGCCAAAATGTGAAGGAAAATAAAAAAGACTGCCAAAGTATAAGGTAAAATAAATGCTGTTCAATAAATAGCTTACATATTGTGGTAATCATGAATATAATAAAATCTAACTCAGCAGGGTTATCTGGCCTGCAAGTGACCCATAGATTTGGGCAACCACATGTAGTAAATAAAATCAGAAACCAAATAGTTTTCTCCACTTACACACTAGATATTTAGGCAATCTAAATATATATACTACAGAAATTTTGTACTTAAATAGACAAATAAATATTTTGACCCACACATGGCTCTATGTCAGTTTAGATTTATATTTACAATGGACTCATGAATTTGTAAGGTGACAATGGTCTATGATAAGTACATCAGTTTGACAAAGAAGATAAAGTTCAAATAAATAATATTTGACTTGCTAATGAGTTATAATATGGGATATATACTGGAATATTTTTAATTATAAATAAATTGTGTAATAAAATGGTTTTATAGTGATTATGCAATAGGCAAATCAAAGTACTTAGGTTAATAATAATAATATAAATTTATTAAAATAAGCATTAACTCATTGATATAGCAAAAATAAAGATTATAAATTTAATTTACAAACTGCAATCCAATATCAAATATCTTTATAATTTACACACATACTCTCTTTGTAAGATTACAATTAATAGATACAATATATATTTTAAATAATTAAAGCATAGTCATAAAAGAATTAAAGACAAACTCTTTCTCACAATATAAAAAAACAAAGTAATAAAAGTTTTTAATAGTTACTTTTTCTTTAAAGAAAGTTCTGATCATATTGTTGAAATATGTATGATTACATTAATGAAAACAATTAATAAAGAAAATAAGAAGACTTTAAAAAATGTTTTATTGTTAAAGTTATCATTATGCTTTTTAATCATTTCTTTTGTTTTTTGAAGAAATGAAACTTATGAGATAGCGGTAATTTAAATGATTTTTATTAGCATCTGTTACATTTTTTGCATATATATGATTTCAACTGATATTCCATTATTTGATGTTTCCTTTGGCACCATTTTACAAGCAAAACACAAATATAAGAATCCATAAGCAATTTGAATCACTAGATGATGTCCAATTATTATTCCTGTTGATATTACACTCTATGGTGAACTTTGATAGTTTCATAGCTTCGTAGCAGTTAAGCAGTGTTTGTTATTAATCATTCCATTTGAATCATAAAGATAACAAATAAAGGGGATGCTAATACTTCCCTCTCTAAGTTGTCTTACTCACAGTGCATATTTCTTTGCTATACATCCTGAATATATTTATAAACAGTAAAATAAATACAAGTTCTTAAGCAAAAAAGTCTGTGTATTCTTGCTGAAATCATTTTCATAGCTATGGTAACACAAAATGCAATCTTTTTTTTTTGACTTGTGAACATATTATTATCTTTTTTCTCACCTAATAAGGGATTATTATCATTTGATAATAATTTAAATATTTCATTTTTAAATTTAATAAATAGTTTACTTATTCCAGATCCGTTCAAAACAAAATATATTTTATTGAATGTATACCCCTTTATAGTTTTCTTTATTTATTAATATACAAGAAAACTGCAGATGGCAACACAATTACATCACTTATTCCCACCCTTAATAAAAAGAACAAAAACAATCCAAAACAATTAACACAAGATCATCATAATCCACTAAACTTTCAACGAATAACTTAGTTAATTAAAACTAAACCATCACAACAATGAAGTCAATGATTATGTATAATTCTGTCTTGTACTTTTTTTTACAATTAGCAAGACAAATATCCTACAATAATTATATTATTGGATTTCATCCTAATCACATATTTGTAAAACAAATCTGACATCATATAAATTATATTTGATTAATAAAATGGACTCCTTCATTTTTAATGAATATGGACTCTGTACCAAATAAACCCATGAATATACTCATTACTATGAACTAAATATTTACTACTACATCAGTGATTCACATAATTCTTTAGTCTCACCATAAACTAAATTTCTTAAATTGGCAATCTCACAAATCAGACTTAAGACTGGCCTTACTCTGTGATCGAGACATTCTTATGATCCTGTCAATGTACATACATTTGCAAATGCACACTTCATGATAATAAAACCATTTAGATTTTAATTGCTTTATTTCTAATAACAAAATCTTACATCTATCACTACTATTTAAGATTGCAATGGAATTTTCTTTGAAACCTGGTCATTTACGTTGGATTACTTTGAATGTAAGCTAATATAATACAAATGACCTCATTCTGAGTTTTCAAACTTTGAATCTCTTGTTTCTGTCTATTGTGTATCTTCTCTAACTCTTTTATCATTAATTTTCTGATACTCATTTAACTTAGTTTGTAGGACTACCTTTATTCTGGCATTCCAATCTATACTTTTTTGATTCATATTGACTCTCTTCTATCTTTATTACTAAGATTTCCTGGCTTTACTTTAAGTCATTTAAGCTCTTCTTGGCTTTACTTTATTTCTTGTTTAAATAGTTCATGACTCTTATCATACAATTATTTATCTTCATTGATCTCATTCCTTAGATACCTATGACCTTGTTTCATTTCTAATATAAGCTCCTCTCAACTTTGCTTTATTAATTGCATAAGCTCATGATTCTGCTTCAATTCTGTTTTCAGTAATTTTGGACTTTCATTGAGCTTATTTATTAAATCTCTTGAAAAATTTTCCTAACTTTGTTTCAATATTTCCTGACTTTGGTCACATTTTTATGACCTTGTTTCATTTCTAATATAAGCTCCTCTCAACTTTGCTTTATTAATTGCATAAGCTCATGATTCTGCTTCAATTCTGTTTTCAGTAATTTTGGACTTTCATTGAGCTTATTTATTAAATCTCTTGAAAAATTTTCCTAACTTTGTTTCAATATTTCCTGACTTTGGTCACATTTTTCTTGGTTTTTATTGATCTTAATCATCAAATTTTACAACACTTCGATTATAGATTCATTTTGATCAGTTTTTGATGTATCACACTTCATTAACTTCTCTTACCTATACTAATATATCTAATCTTTTCTTATTTTCCATAATTTTAGATTTATTTTATTTTACAAAAAACATAACCCTTCTCCTCAATTCAATATCCCAGACCAAACAAAATGAATAACTTGTTTTCTTTGCTATGCTTTATATGTGAAATCCTACAAATTAATTCAATCTCTACACACATCTCAATTTATATAATATACTCTTTTGATATAAAATACTGCAAAAACATCCTTTCAATACTGATTGCTTCAATTAGCCACAAGATTACCTCAAACTAATGTGTATACATTTATTTATTTTTAAAATTTAATCTATAATGTGTACAACATAGCTTGATTATGCTCAAGACTTTGCATTATGCTCTTATCAACAAATCCAAATAGTGAGTATTGAAGATCTCAAAAATAACTAAGGAACAATACCTTCAATAAAATAAGCTAGTTTCAAATACTTTTCATTATTTATTTTACAGCTCCATAAAAAACTTAATATTTATTAGTAATGATCCCACATTGCTTTGACACTTTACTAACATATAACATATATTTAGTGTAACACATATCTAGTGCTTTTAAAATCACAATCATAAACTTATTTTATTATTACATAGCAAGTCCAGGCATTATCATCTGGTACTTTGCTTTCACATGCCTTTTTGGCATATTTATAAAACACTTTATTTATAAAGCATTTTACAACTTTGCTATTTCTCAACTCATGTATTCTTACATTTATTTTGCAGAAAACAATTTGGCAACCCATTCTACATTTAAACTCTTAACAAAGCACAACTACAAATTTAAAAATTATCCATTGAGTCATTATTACTCTATTTAATCTAAAACTATTGTACACAAAAATCACTAATATTAAGTGTGATCATTAATCAAATATTGTAATTCTATCTATCTATTATTATATGACTTTACATCTCTCATGGGTCATGAAATTACCATACTTAAGCCCCATGTTGGTCATAAAATTAAAGTGAATGCTAATGAAATGACATTGTCTCATAAACAGCAATTTGAATGACCTAAAATATGAATGAAAACAATAAAGGTTGCAAAAATGTAAGGTAAAAGAAGTGCTGTTCAATGAATAGCTTGCATATTTGGGTAATCATGAATATAACTGAGTAGAGCTAGCTGGCTTTCAAGTGTCCCATAGATTTGGGCAACCACATATATTAAATAAAATTGTAAATCAAAAGGTTTTCTTCACTTGCGCACTAAATATTTGGGCAGTCTAAAATATACTACAAAAATGTATTTAAGAAACTAAAATTATAACTAATAAATAGACAAACAAATATGTTAATCCACAAATGATTCTATGGCAGTTTAATTTATATTTACAATAGATTCATAAATTTGTAAGGTGTCAATGATTCATAAAGATAATGTTCAAATATATATTTTACTTGCTAATGAGCTATATAGTATGGAATATACACTGGAATATGTTGTGTAAGAAAGTAGTTTTATAATGATTATGCAATAGGAAAATCAAAGTACTTAGGTTAATAATAATAATATAAATTTATTGAAATAAACATTAACTCATTAAGGTAGCAAAAATAAGGATTATAAATCTAATTTACTAACTGTAATTCTATTATATACTTTTATACTTTTCAACCGTCTTTTAAGATTGCAGTTAACCCATTTATAGTCATTTAACTGCAAAATATCCTATTGGCCAAGTGAATTAAAGTTTTGATTGGTCAATTACAGAATCAGTAGTAAATATATGTCTTTTAAAATTATACTCATTTTACTTTAGTTTCTAAAAAGCAAATTAATAATTTGTTAGATTATTAAAATAAATGAAATGTTTTTCAAAAATAAATTTCTATTTATAATTAATAAAAATAATCTATAGCAAACAACATAAAATATACTTTTCTCAACCTATTACGAAATACTGCCTACACCATTGATTTCTTTCTCAATTTACTTTCATGTAAAAGTAAATAATTACTAAGATCTGAACTATTCTTATAAAATAATTATATTTTCACACATATTTTATGAAAATAATAAATATGTAAAAAAATACTCTAAAGCAGTGTTTCCCAACCTGTGGTACGCGAGTTACTGGTACACAAAAAATAATCAATAATGGCGGACATAAAAAAAAATTAAATCATAAAAATATAGAAACGTTTTTTTCTATAATTCATAAAAATTATTTTAATTATTAATATTATACAGTAAAGTTGTTAATATGTACAATCGATAACGATCTTTAATGTTAATGATAAAATTGAAAGTATGATTAAGAAATTAGATTTTTGGAAACAGTAATATATATAAGTATCGAAAACAATCAACTGGAAGTATTCGAAACTCTACATATTTTTTTGTTTGAAAATAAGGTTAGTCTGTCTCAAGATATACGAGAAAATATAATAGCACATTTGACAGGATTAAAATTGTCTTCCATGAAATATTTTCCAAAACCCGAAAACACAAATGATAATTGGATTTCAAACCCTTTCTATGCAGAAAATTTAAAAAAAGCTACATCATTATCAATAAAGGATAAAGAAAATTTAATAGAATTATCATGTGACAGAATTTTACAAGTAGAATTCAAACGACACAATCTAATTAATTTTTGGTTAAACATTAAAGAATATGAACAACTTTCTGAGAAAGCTCTTAAATTATTATTACCATTTTCTAGTACGGAATTAGTAGGAAGAGCTTTTTCTTAATATATTTTTTTAAAAAATAAGTATCGAAACAGATTGAACGCAGCTGTAGATTTAAGGGTATACCTTGCATCTTTTGAACCAAATTTCAAAAAATTATGTTGTTCGAAACAAGCACAAAGATGTCATTAAATTTATTTTATAAAAATATTTGATCATGATAAGAAAATATACTAATTGGTTTTTTATAATTTTGTGTTTTTATTAAAACCATTTATTAGTAAACGAATTATGACAAAATAGTAGATAAATAATGAGTCGAATCAAGGCAAATCAATCTAAATTATTTAATTTGAAAGAATGTATCAGAAAAGGATCATACTCAGAAATTAGACTCTCATTAATTCTTGATCATCTATTGTGGATTACTAGATGTAAGCTAGTATTTAATCATCAAAATTTTAATCCTATTAACTTCATGCTGAACAATATAAAGAAAACAAGAACAAGAGATAACCTGATAACCCCTGAGGTTATTTATATCATGACTTGGGACATGCTGGATTTATACTCTCCATGGCCCAACCAATAGCAAGATGCTCCAAAAAAGAGAAAACAGACTCAAATTCGGGAAAATCAAATGAAGGAATGAGAAAACACTTTGAACAAAATATGTACCAAATAACCTTTAATGTAATAATGTAATCATTAAGAAATTATTTTGGAAAAAATATGAAACTTTGAACAAACACATACATATAAATGTTATAGTGAGTTTATAATCTGGCATGATGTTTAGGCGTGTTTCAATGTAATTTGCCTCATTATAAGATGTGAATATATACATGGTCACCCTATAATATTTATAATGGAAATAAAATAACACACTCACAATAACAAATTTCACGAAATACAATCATTTTTACGAAGTGGTACAATTTAGCGTGATGTACTACCAAGTGGTATGCAAGCCAAAAAAGGTTGGGAAATGCTGCTCTAAAGCATAATTTTCATTTTGAAAATCAAAACAAAGAACTTAGAACTATTACAATTGTTGACAAGCACTTCATTTTATAGAGAATGAGAAACAACCAATCAGCAATTTGGAAGACAGAAGTTATCTCATTGTCATAACTTTAAATATCATTGATTTTTTTGGTTGTAAAATAATTATAAAGGGGGCAGCATGATACAGTACATTTTTTGGATAATAAAAGAACAGCCAAAATAGTATTTATTTGGCTTACGAGTAAAGGCAGGTAACAAGATGGGTGAGAAAGGTAATGTGATATGCAAAAGATTTGGATAAAGAATTTATATCAGTATATTTGTACAAAAGATGGGATTGTGTTAGGAGGATTGTTGAGTGTTATAGTGGTAAGGAATGGGATAAAAGAATAGATTTATTAATAAAAAATAGGGAGTTAGAGAGATGGAGAACTAGTATGGAGAGTAAAAAGAGTTTAAATATATATAGAAGTAAACAGAATATTAGGTGTGAGTTAATATATAAAGAAAGTAGTTTGTTGTTTAAGGCTCGAATGGGATCTTTAGCAACAAGAGAATATATATGTAAATGGAAAAATATGGGTGATTTAGTCTGTAAATTGTGTAAGGAAGGAATAGAAAATATTAGGCATCTATTAATTGAATGTAAATGCTTGAAAACAGAAAAGGTACAAATAATGAAGTTATGGAAGAATAAATATGAAAAAAGTGATTATATAGAAAGTGGATTATTGGGTTTTATGCTGGGTTTGGGAAAAGATAACAGGGATTTAGATATAAAGGCCATAGAGTTGACAAAGATTATGTTGGGGAAATAGGATGGAGCAGAATATGAAAAAACTTAGAGTGGGGAATGGAAAATAAAGTGGCTAACAGGTTTCTCTGGGTATAATTGCTGAGAGATTCCCGACTCCGTTTAAGGAGAAGCCACAGTACATCACATCTTGATAAAATAAGCTCAAAATCAGCAAAATAATGTAAAAATTAACAATTTGAGAGCAATTTAAAGCTGAACACAAAAATCTTTGGAGAACATAATCAACAATTTAATAGATATGATATATATTTTAAATTATTAAAGCATATAGTCATAAAAGGATTATAAAAGTTTTTAATATTTTTTTAAAGTTCTACCTCATATTATTTAAATAATATCAAATGATATGTACAATTATATTAATGAAAATTATTAATAAAAGACTTGAATATTTTATCATTAAAATTATGCATTTTAACCATTTTTTTAAGAAGTGAAATTTATCTGACAGTGGTAATTAAAAGATTTTTATTAGCATCTATTACCACATTTTTGCATATATATGATTTCAGCTGATATTCCATTATTCAAGGTTTTCTTTGCTATCATTTTGCAAGCAAAACACAAACATAAAGATCCATAAGCAATTTCAATTAGATATCCAATTATTATTCCTGTTGATATTACAATTCATGGTCAACTTTGATAATTTCATAGCAATTAAGCATAGCATTTATTAATCATTCCATTTAAAAAATAAAGATAAATAAAGAGGAAACTCATGTTTCCATCTCTAAGTTGTTTTACTCACAGTGCTTATTTCTTTGCTAAACATCCTGAATACTTTTATAAACAGTAAAATAAATGCAAATTCTTAAGCAAAAGAAAGTCTGTGTTGTCCTTGCTGAAATCGTTTCAATAGCTATGGTAACACAAAACAGTATTTTCCTTTCTTTAAACACTGGCTTGTGATTCTCTTTCTTCTCACCTAATAAGGCATTGTTATCATCTGCTAATTTAAATATTTCATTTTTAAATTTAATAAATAAATGGTTTACTTATTCCAGATTCATTTAACACGATCAAATATATTTTATTAAACATATGACCCTTTATTGTTTTCTTTATTTACTTATTTATACAGTACAAGAAAACTATGGAACATCACAATATATGTATATATGAAAAGATACACATTAACACTAATAGCATCTTATTATTATTTGGTACAAGAATGGAAACTTTTAAAAGATAAAAATAAAAAATTTGGTCTACAAATATAGTTTATGTAGAAATGGAAGAAATTGAAACTGAATACTTATTTTTGGAGAGAATGGTATTTAAAAAAAATCAAGATGAATTTTATGGAGAATAGAAGAAACAGATTTTATAATCAGGTTTTATGATTGAAATGGGAAATATATATATATATAGAAGAATTAAGTTAACAAATTTTTTATTATTAAAATGAGATAGGTGAATGATTGGAAAAGATTTAATAAAAAAGGATAAGAAGTAGATAGATTTATTATGTTGTATAATAAATTTCAGAAGAAAAAAATGTTTAATAATTTACTTGGACAAGTATTAACAATACCTGGAATGTTGCTTATTCAACAAACTGAAATAATTTATGAATTACATAAAAATGCTTAAAATGTGTCATAATATAATCTATTATCTAATGAATATGGTTCATTTGCTAATAACCAATGGTTAGCTCTAGCTATATTCTTCATATGATTAATCCAATTTAAACAATTTGCAATTTTATAGTAATTTCTGAGGAACCATGGATCTGAGAGGTCTGTACCTACATCTTAGATCTAGGTGGTGTTCTCAGATCCAAGACTTCTCACTGATGAAAGCCACAAGCTACAAGCTAGTCTGAGGATATTGGATGAGTAGGCACTAGATAGCGATTTTATGCACAAACCTCCCTCTGGCTTGCACTGTAGCACTATTGTATAGAGTTTAGTCCCTGTGTAAACATCTTGTGTAAGTATAAAGAATGGTGATCATGTGATGTTTAGTGGTTTAATTTCTATAAGGTATTAGAGTTTTTTTGAATTTTATATATGTATAAAAAGGTTTTAGCAGCAAAATAGATCTGACCTATTATAAAAGTTGACTTTTTTTATTATAAAAATTCTAATATTCTGTAAAAATTACTTGTTTCAAGCAGAACAAACAAGTTTTTTTTTTTAAAATCTATTCACAAGAAAGTGAATTTATTATTTAAAAAAGACCATCCAATTTATTTTTTATTTATTACCTAAATCAATCTACTTCTAAAAATATATATATTTAACTTTCAAATGGCAAATTATTATTATTGATTCATATTCTATTAGTCTGATGAATCATTTCAATTTTAGAAAAAAATTTAATAAAACTAGGTCTCAGAATTTCAAAGTTTTTACTATTGAAAATATATGCATATATTTCAATGGAGTCTCGATGGAATGTTAGTTTTATTCAAAATGTGTTCAGAATTTTCCATTTTACTTAAGTAAAAAAGTGATATGAAATATATTTCCCTTTGCTTCTTTTAAGAATTAAACTTATAATTAGACAAATTTCTGTTCTACAACTCAGAATAATTGACACTGGAGATACGACAATGTGTAAAAAAACTGTACATGTTAAATTTATCATTACTACAAAAAAAAAAAAAAAAACAGCCCGACAACAAAAATTACTCTTTTATCCTGTGTTATATCTAGATCAGCTCATACTAAATTTTTCTAAAAAATCTACTTCAAATGTGCCCATTAACAAAAAATTTATTTTGATATTGACTATATCTCAAAATATAAAAGCTGTAAGAAGGCAAAACAAATTATTATACCCTTGAAAGCACTTTTTATTCAATGTTGACGCATATACATTTTATATTGTACTAAATAATAGAAGTTATAAAGATGACTGTAATAATAACAGAAGTTAAGAATACAGGTTAAGGCATTTAGTGTGGCTTATGCTAATTCAATTACATAAACTCACTAAGTGAATACTTCTGATAGATCATGTGTATTTTAAATTGGATATTTATCCATTGATACATTTCATATAGGAGAGTATTAAAGCTGTTGGAATGTTAAAAAAAATTTTTTTTTCTAAAATATACTTTGTGGGGAATTAATTAAAAATTTTTAAAAAAATTTAAGAAATAGACCAAAATTAAAATATATGAAAAATATTTTTGTATTTTAGTTTTAATAAAATTTTTCCATTAGTCATTTACTAAAAAAAAGTCAAATATTTTTTCATTAATCATATCAACTAGAAAAAATTGCTAAAAATTACAAGGAAAGAAATTTAAAAATAAAATCATAACAACCTTTTGATAAAGCATTACAAAGTAAACTAAAATGTGACAGATACAAACTGAACAGCAGACCCCTAAACAGAAACATGTCTCAAGATTTCATGTACTGAAAGTGACTATGCTATTCAAAAATTGTAAGATTCAGCCATAAAAACTTTTTTTACTAGCCTTTGCAAAACAGTCCAAAGCCATTAAATGCTTATTTTTAGACTTTTGTGCATTCTAATGCAACCCCCCACCCCTATCCCAAGTAAATAAAACATATAACATTTTTAATTAACCAATATGGCAAATTATCAAATAAATAATCTTTATATTTTCCAGCAAAAATTTTAATTCATACTAAAGGACCTTAAATCTGCTTTTAAGAAATATATTATCAAAATTCCTTCTATGTATACATATATGTATTTGATTGATAAAAATGTTCAATGGTAGAAGCAAAAAAACATAAAATTATTTAAGAAAGTAAAATTATAATTTTTAATTTTATAATAAGCTACCATGAAAAACTAGAAAAATAGTATTTATACATTTAAATCCAATATCTATTTTCAGAATATTTCCTGATTCAGTGTTGATGAAGAAGCTGTATTGAATCAACTCAATTTAAAAAGGATGCTTTTGTGAATTTTCTATCTCTTTTAAAAAGAAAACAAGCAATTTTAACAGGTTATAAAAAACATATCTATTTATCTATCTATATATATACACACACACACAGTATATCCATTATACTTGACAAAGTAGATTTTTATTTATCAGATACTTTCCAATTGAAGATATTAATAAATTATATGAGTTTTATTACATAAAAACCCTAGATCTTTCCAAAGATTTAAATATTTTAATATGTTAAGTAGTTATCAGAAATACTTAGTAAAAGCTTTTTAATTAATACAATATTAACTTTATTAAATATTTTCTTTTTTTTTTTTATTATATCAATATACTTTTTTTTTCAAAAAAAAAAAGAGGTGAAAAGCATTTAATTATAAAATGTTTACAAATATGAGTATATTTACATAATGTCTATTTATTCCAAAATATCAAATCCTATTATATTATAGGTTGATACAATATCAACAGTATAGCTAAGTATACATAGTATATGTTTACCATTGGCTCTATATATGTTTATAAAAATATTTATATACAACTTCAGCTTGAGAACTTCTGTTTATTTCTCTGAAGGCAAAGTTTATACAATAAACAAATGCTTTGTTTTTTGTATATTTGAATCCAGTCCCTTTCAAACACAAAATGTCAAAATTCTAATAATTTACTAATTAAAAAATATGATTCGATTATAATATTATACAATAATTTCATTTATTTTTTTTAAATATTTATATAATTACATAATCATAATATATACAATTATTTTACAAAAACAAATGCTTTGAAATGTGAATTTACAAAACTTTTACATCTATTGACAAGTACAAATTCCCTTTACAATTTTTTTAATATTCAGTTAAAAAAGCAATAATTATAATAAATATTGTTATTTTTTAGCAAATTATGTTACATTAAGAGCTCGATTTCAAAAGTAATTCAATAATGCAGCAAGCCATGTTTTCAAGTTTTATTAAAAAATATATTTTCTTTGGAAATTTTTTTTTTTAATAAAATTTAGTGATAAAAGTTCTATTACTTCCATATTTATTCCCTCCTTAAGTTATCAAGTCGTGCTTGAAGATCTGCATCAGCGTCACTAACAGCCGCTGCAGCAGCTGGTTGTTTATTTGCGGGAGTTGCCAGTGAACCAGCAGCAGATGGAAGATCGGAGATCTGATCAGTAATCTGCAAACCCAATTCATCTAAGACTTGTGAAACAATCGCATCACTACAAAATAAATAAATAATAAAATGTGTGAATATGAATGTATATATATGTATTCATAATGAATTTGAAAAGCAGAAAAAAATATATTTATTTTTTATCTGTAAAAATGATTGATCTTTGATATTAAATTGCATTGCAAGCATGTTTAATATATATAATTAGATAATATAATACTCTACAATAAAAATTTCAATTTTTTGTTACACAGTTTTATAAAATATTACTTGAACTGTTTACCTGATGTTTTAAAAATAGTAATATATTTCTTAAAAGTATAATTACAAATACTAAATGCAAACAATTTAAAATAACATTTACACATACATATAAATATATCTATAACTAGGCAATGGCTATTAAATATGTAGTGCTGAGAATATATCATTTTACAAGTGTGATTTGTGAATTATTATCATAATTAGCATATCAGAGACTTATAATTTAACACATTTATTTTAATACTTTTAAATTGTTGCATAGATATAAAACATCTATTTCGCTGCTAGGTAGATTCTAAACTTTTTAAGAACAATTCATTTTCTACATCTACAAATAAATAAATTCTAATAATTAATGATTAATTTTTGCAGTGATGTGTTCTAGAATCCTTGAAAATTTGGACTAAGTAAAGATATAAAAGCACAATCAGTCTGTCAAAGTTAAAAACTAATTCTTGTTGAAGTTTTTACTTCTAAACTTACTGTCAATTACGTGCAATATTAATTTTGATATTACTTAAACAAATATTATTATTCTTAAAATAAATCAATCAAATTAATTTACTGTCTATATTCAATTAGAACACAAATTATGTTAAAAGCAGTCATAATAATTTAATGGATAGTAATGCACATTAAAACTTCCAGAATACTTTCAATTTATTTATTTTCATCAAAGAGAAATATTATATTCGCATCTATTCATCATGCAGTCATTTTTAGTTCTTTATACTACTCAAGTCATATGCCTAGAATGTTCAAATCTCTATTATTATCTTGAATAATCTTTAAAATAATCACCTTAAAACAAAATTGAAACAGACAACTCTCTATAAATAAAAAAAATATTTAATACATTAACTCAGCTTTCATTCCTTGTCGGAACTTATCAAGATATTTCTTTTTTACGAAATCAGATAACAGCTATTCTATTGTAACTCCACCCATAGCGCCTATATTATTTTACAAATATATTTACGTATGCAAAGTTTTCGATTTAAGTTTTAAATTACAACATTACATTACAATAAATATAATTATTAAAATACATATCTGTACATAAGGCTGCAGAAAGGAGTTTGCTATTAACTGAAAGGAGACCCTTTGATTCCTCATGGAGGCCTTAAAGGAACCGAGCAGGGCAAATTCCTAATGTCCACTCCATATGTTCTTGTCGTTGCAGCTGTTATTACTATGTGATTATTCGTATAGTATACGAACATGGATGGGCTGCTCACCAACACGCATTAGCCAGTGTGGTGAGTTTATTGATCTTTTACTTCTGAGTTTAAGATCAAGAAACACCATGGTCTTTCTTCTCAATTGCCTGATAAGGCAGAATGAAGGTTTGTGTAATTGATGAATATTTTTCCAAGATATATACAATTATGACAGACAAAAATAAATCATGGCCCCTATTCCCAGGAGACTGTAAAGTCACCAACCAAGGCAGCGGTTGGTGGCCAAAGGCGGAGGGTGCTAAGAATCCCTTGATTGCGGACCCAGGCTGCCATTTGATGACGACTTTTTATTTAGATACTTACAACTGCAGATCACTTTCAAGTGAAGGAAGATTGCACAAATTAGAAGAAGAACTGTCTTATATTAAATGGGACATTATTGGACTTTGTGAAGTTAGAAGAAAAGGTGAAGAGACAATTGATTTAAAAAGTAGACATGTACTCTATTATAAAGGCATAAATATTGGAAATACAAGTGGAGTAGGATTCATTATAAATAAAAAGTGGAAAAACAACATTGTGAAGATTGATGGTGTATCGGACAGAGTGGCAAGAAAGTTATACAACTTAATAGTAGATACCAAATGCAGATAATTCAGATTTATGTCCCAACAAGTTCTCATAGTGATGAAGTAGTAGAAGATTTTTATATGGATGTACAAAAGGCTTTTGATCAGTGTAAACAACATTTTAAAATTGTTATTAGAGACTTTAATGCTAGAATTGGTAAACAAATGAAAGATGAAAGCGCTGTAGGTAATTTTGGTTATGGTAATAGAAATGAGAGAGGACAAAGACTTGTGGAGTTTGCAGAAAAATCAACAACTTTATATTATCAATTCTTTTTTTGAGAAAAATGTTAATAAGAAATGGACATGGAGGCATCCAAATGAAGATATAGCAGAAATGGATTATATTTTGACTAACAGAAAATACATATTTCAAGATTGTAATGTTCTTAATAAATTTAACACAGGAAGTGATCATCGATTAGTAAGATGTAAGATACATATTAATGCAAAACTAGAGAGACAAAAATTATTAAGAAAAACAATATTTATAGTTGATATTCCTAATCTTCAGAAACATTCTAATGAATTTAAATTAGAACTCACAAATCGGTTTCAAGTATTAGATTTTGAACATGATTCAAATTTGAATGAAATTAATATGAAAATAACTGATACACTTTTAAAAACTGCAACAAAGACAGCTGGTAGAAAAAAGCAGCAAATGACCAATAAAATTTCTACTGAGACTAGAGAATTTATGAAGATATACAAAAATGATGCATTAAAAAGGATTGAATATCTCGAATTTTGTAAAATGGTGTGGAAAAGAGTTGAAAATGATATAATGAAATGGAAACCTCCCAGCCCACTTTCCATTTCACCATTAACCTAATGACCTACCCATCTGAACTGGTTTCGAAACTATTTTAAACATCAAAATGTGATATATAAGTCGAACGGTAAAATTTGCTATCATGGCCGCTTGAATGGCATCATCCATTTACATACGAAAGTACGCTATAATTAGACAGGATTGATAAAATTATAGCGTAGAAATGCTCATAATTTGTTATAAAATGTTTTATTAATGTATCAGTCAATTCTTAATTATATTTGCTATTATATTCGTATGTGGATGGATAATTTAAACCATGGAATGATGGTATAATAATTCGTATATATATATATATATATTTAAGATTAAATAAAAAAATAGTATAAAATATTTTCTTTAAAATATGTTTATGGTTTTCTGATTTAATGTTTAATAGATATAACTGAAACTAAAGTTTTTTTGTAATCTGTCAAAATTGTTTTTTTAAAAAAACAAATAATATAGGGAAAGAAAATATGTTAAAAAAAGTTCTTTATGTCCAGTTAAAAATAAAGTCATATGTTTATAATTAAAAATGGGAAATTTGTTGTAAGCAAAAAATCAATTAGTGACCACATCTGTATTGGGTAAAAAGTAAAATCTAGTTTACTGATTGAATTTGTTTGCAACAAAAGACTTTATCATTAAATCAGAATACTGTTACTATCTGCTAGGCCTTAAAATTTTATAACACCTAAAAAAGGAATTTAATTAATGAAATCGGAATCAAAATTATATAATTTATATATTTAATTAAAATTTTTTTAAAGTAAATGAAATATAACACCTCAGAGACATTATCAGTAGAAGGAAATCAGATTATATGATTTTGTTTAATTAAAAGTCAATTGGTCCTGAGGCAAACGAAATTCCAAAAGGTGTTAAGGCTTGGTAGGTGGAAATGTATAAATAGGCTATATTTTAAGCAGGAAGGGAACTCCATTTTTCTTTGAAGAGCTGTTACTATCCAAGCTGAAAATTGTTTAATTTCGCCATGTCCTGCTAGACAGGCAAGAATTTGCTGCCTTTCCAGTGACGGACCGTCGAAGTTTGATCCACCCAAGGCCGAAGCAACAACCAACATTGCCCTAACAAGCTTATGACAAATAGAAGATACCATAAGCCGCTAAAAAGAACTCACCTTCGTTCCAATTCAAGCACCTCAGTCCATCTATAGGAATACCATCTTAAATCGTCTCCCAACTAAATAGAAGATGCCATAATCCGCGAAAAGAATTCACCTTCATTCCAGCTCGAGTATCTCCAGTCCAGCTATATGAGGACCATTTTAATATCAATTAAAAATCGCAGAGCTCTGTGTAAAATCGGAAATGATCATTATTTCTTCAAAATCAGGTTAGCTAACCATATTAATGTAAACTCTGTCTAAATTGTCATATAATATTTGAATACTATAAATGACCTACTTTTGCTAAATTTCTTTATTAATGTTTTGCTATATAACTTAGTCACTGCAAGTATATTTACTTTTCTTTTGCTTATTTTAATTATTATTAATTATGCCTATGTTTCGAAACAGCATGCATTTAGTTACAAAATATGTTTTTTTTTTTAAGATATTATTTAAAATCTTCGTATTATTATTTATTATAGCATCATTTAGCGCGCTGTTTCGAAACCCTATTTTATAAATAATGGCGACCCCTTTGTGCTTGTTGTTATTTTGTCATTTGTAAATTATTTAATGTAAATATAAAATGTGGCTTATAAATCCAAATTTGCAACCTTTAATTATTATGTTACTAAAAATTAAACTAGCCTGGAGTGTAACCAGAAGTATATTTTTCTTATTAAAGTATTTGTAAGTCCCTTAAATATACCCCCCCCCCCTTAAGAGTTTATTAATTATAGATAACTGAAAAGAATGAACGGGATAAAGTAAAGTTTATACATATATATTCCCGTCAGTAGCATATAGGTATTTCTCATGCTACAGAAGAATAGGCTCTTTTGATCAAGCTGATAAACTAGTGTTCATGTAATGTATGGTATTTAATTTATAATATACTTCGGCTTGGCGGATGTGAAATTTATTAATATTTTATCATTTTGCTGTTTTGATCTATATTAAGATGGAGCCATGGTGAGTTCAGCCCATCTTCCTCTCTTAGGGTAGTGCAATAGCTAAGACTGAACTAAGGTCCAGATTAGCACATAAGCCCCCCGCCTCTTATGAACCAAATCAAGGTTCTCTTTTAGCAGCAGGACGATCGGTCATTGGGTAGACCGGTGTTGGTCACGAAAACCCTAAAACCTATTCATCCATCCACAGAGCCACTTTGCTATTATATTTACTTGTGCGTAGCGTATTAGTAAAATCTTTATAGCCAACTCTACCTCCCTAATATGCAGTCTTCGGCATTGAACCGTAGCATTCTTGAAAACCCGTTCGATCTAAAGCTATCTGGGATGCTTTATACGCCCATATTTAATATATAAATTTGTCATAATCAGATATATTATTAAGCTTCAAACCAAATCTCTGAAACGGCATAACTAATAAGTGGAATGTAGTGATTTATTATATAGCATAATATTTAGCTTCATTAAATAATAGCCACAAATTTATTTAACTCAAGCATCAATTATTGTTTGTACAATTGCCTAGAGTAATGTTGCTTAATAAATAAAATGCCTGCGTGCATTATCCAACGCTAAATTATGGGTTATATTAAAATATATATGTAATTTTCAATAAATATATTACTAATTCATCATATATCAGTTTCTGTCTCATTATTAAATCAATCCAATTCATTAATTGATTATAGCTATTCATTAGTAATGATTCTTTTAATTAAATATATTAGATTTTATCATGGGAACGTTTCTAGTATTAAATTTGTTAATATATATGTGTAAGTCCATGAGCCTCATTGTCTTCTCCGCTCTGCTAGTGGGCCAGACTTAAGAATTAATTCTCATGTGCCATCATTGTTATGTTATCCATTAGGTGTTTGATCTGGGGCTTGGAGAGTGGGTTCGAATCCAGGTTGATCCCTGACCTAGATCTCAGGCTTGGTTGGGTTTGAAGTACATTTTGTGAATTCCAGCTCGTGTTAGATGGATAAACATGTTTTGACCGGTACAATAAGAAAGTATAACTGTGAACTAGCAAGGAAAGCTGTAGAAGAGAATAAAAGTCTCAAGAATGTAAAACAGCATTTTGGTATTGGTAGGAAATTTATATCTGCAATAAGAAAAAAAGATGGAATTATTACTAAAAAGAGAGATGACATCAGGAAATGGGTAGAAGACTTTTATCAAGAATTATATAGTAATAAAGAACAAGTACCTCCTATATCTAATACATCTTCCGAATTGCCCAGAATTTTAAATAAAGAAGTAAGACATGCAATTAAATGTATGAAGAAAGGAAAGGCTCCAGGTAATGATGGAATTATAATTGATATATTAAAAGAAGCAGGTGAAGAAATAGAAATTTTTTTAGCAAAATTATATACCAAATGTCTAAATGATAAAGATGTACCAGATGATTGGAAGAATGCAGTATTAATATTAATATTTAAAAAAGGTAATAAAGAAGATATTAGAAATTACAGACCTATCAGTTTTATACAAAATTTTTACCAAGATAATTACAACTCGTCCACAGAGAATATTGAATTTCCACCAACCAAGAGAACAAACTGGATTTAAAAATGGTTTTAGTACAGTAGATCATATCCAGGTATTGAGAGAAGTTATAAAAAGGGCAAATGAATATAAGTTGCCATTATGCTTTGGATTAGTAGATTATGAAAAGACATTTGATTCTATAAACATTTCTTCAGTGATTAAAGCATTGGATCATCAAGGAATAGACCCAGGATATTGTCATATTCTGAAGAATATTTATAAAAATACAACAGCAACAATTAGATTACATAATGATACTGGGAAAATCAACATTAAGAAGGGGGTAAGCCAGGGTGACTCCATATCTCCAAAACTTTTTACAGCAGTGCTGCAAGAAGTATTTTGTGGATTAAAATGGGAAGCTAAAGGAGTGAAAGTAAATGGAGATTATTTAAGTCATTTAGATTTTGCAGATGATGTTGTTTTTGCAAATAATGCTTTAGAGCTGCAGGAAATGTTGCAGGAGTTATCAGATGAAAGTAGGACTAAAAATAAATGTTAAAAAGACTAAAGTGATGTTTAATGGATTTTCTCAAAATATAAAAATAAAGATTGATTATGATGAAATAGAAGAAGTTAACAGTTACAAATACCTTGGTCAGATTATTAATACAGATGGAAACATAATGGATGAAATTAATCATAGAATTAAACTTGGCTGGAGTGCTTTTGGTAGAAATAATTTGATACTAAAGGGAAATATGCCTATGTGTTTGAAAAGGAAGGTTCTTGATAAATGTGTTTTACCAGTTCTTACTTTGGATCCGAGACTTGGATACTTAATAGAAGAGCAATACAGAGACTTCAGAGCACTCAAAGAAGTATGGAGAAATGCATGTTCGATGTAACAAGAAGAGATCGAAAACGCAATATATGGGTAAGAGAACAAACTCGTGTTACTGACCTCATTGAAAAAATTAAAAGACTGAAGTGGAGTTGGGCTGGACATATTGCTAGAAGAGATGATAATAGATGGACAAGTGAAATCTTAAACTGGATTTCAAGAGATTGTAAAAGACTTAGAAAGAAACCACATGTGAGATGGGTGGATGAAATAAGAAAGTGTGCAGGGGTGATGTGGAGAAGAGAAGCTAAAGATCGGAGAAGATGGATTGATAATGGTTGGTGATGATCATGATGTACATAAAAATGATTAAATTTATTACAATCCCCCGACTTTTTTAATAGTATATATATTTACAAAACAATCTAAAAAAATATTTTAAATAATAATTCTAAAGTTTCCAATAATCTAACAATGCCCAGCCCCACCCCCCAGCTGTACTGGACATAAAATGAATTTTGTAAAAAATATCCATGAAAGTATGTTAAAAATTACAAAGAAAGAAAATGTTATAAAATTCTGTATATTCAAGAAAATTTAAACAAATGTGTTAACATGGTTAAAGGTCCAGTACAACTAGCAGAAAAATAGGATCTGTTAGATTACTGGAAAATTTAGAGTTATAATTCAAAATAGTTTTTTAGATTGTTTTGTAAACACATATATTACAATAAAAAAAAAAGGAGGATTGTAATAAGTTTAATCATTTTTATGTACAGGTATGTATTTTAATAATTATATTTATTGTAATATAATGTAAATAATGTCCATTAAGTGGAATTGCAGAAGAATAGCTGGTTATGTGATTTTGTAAAAAAAAAAAAAAAATCTTGATAATGTTCCAATAAGAAATGAAAGCAGGGTTGAAAATATTTTTATGTATTTATAGAGAGTTGTCTATTTCAATTTTGTTTTAAATTGACTACTTTAAAGTTTATGTATAAATGGTAACATTATGGACAAATTTTGACTTTGAAATTTGATCATCTAGTAAAACAGCTTGAATAATATATATAATCTTAAAGTCGTTAATGAACAAATAATGCAAATTCAACACTTTTCTAGAAAATAATGTGGAAATTTAAATGTTACATTAACATTTAGTGATCTCTCTGATTACTCAAGCTTACAACAAATGGTTTTGGAGTAATATAATTGGATAGAATTATTGCTTGTAATGCAGATGTTGGAAGCTGAAAAAATCATACAATACTTTATATGATATTATATTTTTTTGTGTTTTGATAAAAAATACATTTTGTTTTTATATTTAATTTGGAATAGGCGTCCCATTCTCTACTAAGTAGCCAACTTTTTTTTCACTTGAAGTTCCTAATTGCTACCATAAAAGATATTTCATTTGGCTTTTATAAACATTACTAATTTTCTGCTGTTTTTTTTTTTAAATTTCTGTAAATAAATATTCACTTTTCTGATGGATATCTTTTTGTTATATTTAACATTCTCATTATCTTCTAATTTCCTTCTTACTTTTTAAGAATATATTCATAATTAGTAAGAAAGTGAAGGACATATTGCACACATATCCATTTGATGTTCTGAAAGAAATAATTTATGGTGATTGCATTGATGTTGCATTTACTAGCAGCATGTTATCAGATTTAAAAAATATTTATATGTAAGAATTAATATTGTAACTTCTTGATGATTCTTAGATAGAAATGGGAATGAAATAATTGTCAGAAATGATTTCATTTGATTTGAAAATGATTCAACAATAATTTACTTAAATAAATATTTATCTATTAAATTCAATTATGAAACTGTTTTAATATTTAGAGATCAAGTATAATGTTGTCACACTATCTTTATGCCATCTACTTGATTTCAAGTGATAGTTATTTTATATCTGACACATTCTCAAGAAAGAAATATTATAGTGAGTATTTAGGTTATTTATGGGATCATTTGACAGAAAGATGACTAGTAAGACTCACGGTTGTTTTCTCATCCTTGGTGTTCGCCTTAAGATGTCGCTACTTCTAGGTAAATTCCTAGAAATATACTGTTTCACCGGCCTTCACCCAACCAAAGAGGAATTTTTCTACGTTATAAATGCAGAAAAGTCCTCACATTATGTTGGACGGAGGAGGCGGTGACAGAAGCCAACACAAAGAGACTTCTTTCTATGATAAACACAGAAAGAGTTCCCGACGGCTGCCGGTTATGGCTTTTTTTTCTATGCTAAAAGCAAAGAGAAAGAAATGCCTTGATCAGCTGCCGTAGTAGTCGATTTTGCTCATCATTTTCTCGTAATAGTAGAATATCTATTTTCTCTGTAGTTTCGAGTGAGAGTGTGTGTATTTGAAGCAGTCGTATTTTTTTTAAATTTGATAAGAAGTCTATTTTTTTTAATGTGTTGTAACTTACTTTACTGTTGTAAGTTTAGTAATAATGTCCTGAAGATTCCATTACGAAGGGGTAACCCTCAAGAATTGCTTTTAAGGGTGCGAAAGGGAAAAAAATAAAGGATCACGCGAAAAGTACCGTTTTCGCGATAATTCGTCCGTGACCAGTTACTTTTGCTATATATATATGCACAAACAAAAACAACCCACTGTCTAATTATTAGGAATTACTTGTCCGAAAAATAAAATTAGTCGGGTATTATTTTTTTTTTGTTTTGTTACATTTATTATTTCAAAATAAGATTAGTTTTTATATCTATACACTAACAAAAACAACCCAGTTCCTGATTAATTACTGTCTTTAAAAAAAAAAAAAAAAGCAAATTCAACGGGGTTTGATTTTTTTCAATGGAGTCTTTGAATTACGGTTTGTTTGTTTTTATATATACACAAGATTTACCAAAAAAAAAAAAAAGAAACCCACTTTCTGATTAATTACTGTCGAAAGAAAAGCAAATTAGTCGGCTATCATTTTTAAATTTAGTATTTCAATAATGGTACCCTTTTTATATAGACAGACTTAACAAAAACAACCCACTTTCTGATTCATTACTGTCCCGCAAAAAAAAAAAAGAAAACGTAAATTAGTCGGGTATCATTTTTCAATCGAGTCTTTTAATGACGGTCCTTAGTAATAGTAGTCGGGTATCAATTCTAAATTGTAGTATATAAATTACGTTACTTTTGATAGATTTAGAATTATGTCTTGCTTTTTTAATAAAATGATTGATTTACTCTTGACCAAAAATACCGTAACTTTAAAAAAAAAGACACCCATAAAGTCCCAAAAAAAAATGAGAAAAAGCCCCGTAACTTTAAAGACACACACAAACTCAAAAACAATCTAAGATTAATAAACATTGACTTATTACATCTTGCTTTGGAATCAAATTATTGATTTACTCTTGCAAAAAAAATACCGTAACTTTAAAAAGACACACCTAAAGTCCAAAAAAAAAAAAAATTTGAAAAAGCCCCGTAACTTTAAAGACGCACACACAAACTCAAAAACAAGATAAGATTAATAAACATTTACTTATTATGTCTTGCTTTTGAATAAAATTATTGATTTACTCTTGAAAAAAAAAAAAAAAAGACCGTAACTTTAAAAAGACACACGTAAAGTCAAAAAAAAAAAAAAATTAGAAAAACACCATAACTTTAAAGACACACAAACTCAAAAACAAGATAAGATTAATAAACATTTACAAAAATGAAAAAAACTAACATCATATAATAGTATTAGTTAGTAGAATATTTTATTACAAATCTAAGAAATCAGATCTTTTTAGATCAAATCGATCATTTAGGTCCAGCCCGGAATCGTTATATGTACGTTTTTGATTAGCAACAACGCCATCTTAAGGCGAACACCAAGGATGAGAATACAACCAGACTCACTTTTATTTTTAAAAAGAAAATTTTTAGCTTTATAAAAATTGATTCAATTTAGAGAAAATCATAAATTTAGAAGTGATTTTTCAAATATATGCCAGTTTACATCTATTCAACTATTATAAACTATGTCTTTAATTTTGTGATATACAAAAGATTATTTTACAATTAATGAAAGAAAAAAAACTAGTATTAAACCTCAATTTGACATCAAAACAAGATGGATTCATGATAGTAATCATTTCTCTGACTTCATTATATTGTGTTTAATGAATGTTAAGAATAATTCTCATAAATAGACAAAATGAATTTGATTCTGTATTATTGATATCTGTACTATAGTCATGATAAAATCTATGATCAATGGGGAAAAAAAAAGATTTTTCCACCAGCCTAATACTTAATTATTATATATTTTAATTTTAACATATTTGAAATTTCCCTGCTTATTTAAGAAATTCTGTTATGGTCTAATTAATATGAAATACCAATCCAAAAGCTTTCATGGGAAAATATTCATATAATTTGGACAAAAATATCATTTTAATGACATCTTATCTTACTATTTATATTGGTATTATTTGATAAATCAAATATTTCAGATATGAATAAAACAACAAATGGCATTTATTTTCTTAGTTCAAGCATCAATCAATAAAATATCTACTAAATTTATGGTGAATTTTTTTATATTTTATTGCTGTGGGTTATTTTTTGTTTTTATAATTTCATTTACTTAATTTTCCTTTTTAAAAAAAGAATTTATTAAAATATATTTCATAGTCCATTTTCCTTAAAGTTTCTCTATTGCATAATCATTCATTTAAAATTTTATTTATAATCTGGATAGTACGATAACAAGTACAAGGTGTGACAATTTAATTTCCGGAATGGCCATGTGGTGTCACCCATGACCTATTTACACCTGGGTCTCGTTTTATGCGGATTATTTTAATGTGATTTTGAAGTTATGCGATTCGTGTTTCTTCTTAATATCTTTCACATTTCATTATATTTATTAGATATCAAGAAATTTAAATTATTAATAACTTATTTTGATTTGAAATACTTTTCTTTTCTTCAAAAATATAACGTTATATTAGCAGCTAACGTAAATATGGCCTGAAGCTGTATTTAGAATCTTAGCTTCTATGTAAATAACCTACTTATACTAATGAATAAATAATAATAATAGATTTATACTTATGTACACAAATATCGCAATAAATATTCAAAAATTTTAAACTTTTAAAACATATTTTGTTAAATATAACAGAAATAAATAATCTTTTAGATTTTTAAAATAACGAAGATTTTATTGATTTTGTAAACCGAAAATAATCTTTCTAATGATAATGTATAATCTTTTTGTTTTGAATGCGATTTCATTTTTTAAATATAGAAACAAAATGTAAACATTTAAAATTTATTTCAGTAGTAAACAAAAAAAAGATAAATTTATTATTTTCTGATAAGTAAAAAACCTCTTAAATTCCAACGAGAGCTAAATAGTTATATGTCTGGATATCGTGAGCTTTATAAACAATTAGTAAAATCATCGTCTCAAAGTTTAATCACCGATTACATTGTCGACAAAAAACCATTAACACAGCACAAGACTGAAAGTGGCGCTAGTTGTACTTGCTCTTGTGATGAATCTGATTTCTTACCAGTTTACAAACGAACACATATTGTCAAATAGCGGTAATGATTAAAATATGTATGAAAAAATGTAAAATTAAATACTGTAGTTAATAAAAAAAGTTTATCTTGTATTAATTTTTTTCAAATATTTGAAATTTTTTATTAGTCATACTTTATTTCCTTATTTTTTTAATGCGAATTTTAAAGTAATTTTTCCTTGTTGCTTTGCTTTTATGTGATTTCTGAAAATTATAAAACTTATCCCCCATTTTTCAAGGTAAGTTAAGTTTATTTTTGTGCATTTTTTTTTTAGTGCGGGTTTTCTGCGGAACCTATCTACTGCATAAAACAAGACCCAGAATGTATATGTTTAAGCTAATATGTATGTAAATTTTAAACTGACAGAGCTAACTATTGAAAACATAATAAATATCTGTGCATATGCTTTGGTGAAAACATAAGTGATCAAAATTTTCATCATGACAATGCGGCAAGTTATATTGTGTTCTCTGTGAGAGACTTTTGACCAAAAAATCAATTACACAACTAGACCATTCAGCCTATTAACTTAGCTTAGCTAGCTGTGATTTTTGATTATTTCCAAAATTAAAAACTGCACTGAAAGGACTAATAAGATTTTCCATTATAACTGATATCCAAAAGAAAGTGAAACAGCTATTCCTAAAAATGAGTTCCAGGAAGTGCTTTCAGAAATAGGAACACCATTTTAATCAGTGACAAGGGAATTACTTTGAAGGCGACAGTAGCCACTAGCATACACTTTCATATGTATATTTTATAAAGGTGCATTTCAAGAATGAAACTGTCACATCTCATAAAGTCAGAAATCAAACTACTTGTTTAGTCGTATAAGTCTAACACTAAGTTAATCATTATACATTTTTTAGTGACTTCACTTATATGTTAATTGTAAATCTATTGCACACAAGTACAGTTTATAACAAAACAAAGCATTATATGATTTAGTATCTTCTTTAACCACAGTAATCTATTGTATATAGTTGGACAAGCAATTCAGTTTAAATTCAAATCTGCAAGATGTTACAAGTTTCAAATCATAAGTTTTAATAGCAAAATAGAGATAAAAGTAATTGCTGGATATATATATATATGCAATACAGTTCTCATTTATGAATAAGGTCACTAGCTAGAAATTAGTATGAGTATTTAGTTAGCAATACTACCTGTATTTATTGATTACTTGTGCTTATATGGATTATTCCAGAATAGAATAATGTATTATTATTATTGCTATTAATAGATGCTAACATATAAGTGAAATCAAGAAAAGATATATATTGGGGTTTCTGAGTTATTGTTAGACTATAGGATCATATAAGTTTGTATATTGCTTTCAAAATCTTACAATATTGAAACTTTCAAAGAGAAATAAAGGTGACATTTGAATAGATATGTGCAATCTAATAACAAAAAATTTGGTTGACATTATCAATTGGTACTTATTGATTTCCTATGTTTATAGATAGTTTTAGAATATGATGATTGTGGTGAATTATTGCTGTTAACTCTGGTTAAGCATGCTAATAATAACATTTCTAAGCAGTAATAATAAAAAAATAATTGAAAAACTGATTGCATACGATTCTTCCTCATCATCTTCATCTCCCATTGCATCATCAATTGCATCATTCATCATTTCTTCTTTCATATCCATAATTTCAGCCTGTTTTTCAAATTCCATCATAATTTTTTGTATTTGGGGTAATTTTAACTAAAAAAAAAAATTAGAAAAAAATAAACAATTACACAAAATTTAAAAATAAATCTAAATTAAAAATTCTGTCTATATAAATAAGAAAAAAATCAATCAATTTATTAAACAAATAATGAGTTTATTAAAATATGAACAAAGTAAACAATAAGTTCATAACTATAATTAATAAAATGAAATACATTAATATTGTTATATTTAAACAATCACTTTGTAACTAGTGGTAAACATTTAAATCACATTAAACTTTATTTTGAAAAGCACATATATTACTTGAGATTAAAATTATGAATTTCAGTTTTATTTAGTAATTAAAGCTGTATACAATTTAGAAAGTTGATTGTAAAACAATTGGTACTGTTCTATTAGCAGGTGTCAGTCTCTCAATGGCGTTGTTGCTATGCAAAAACACAGAAATATAACATTACCGGGCTGCCATAACACAAAGCAAGTGCTGGTGGCAGTGGCCACATATAAATGGTATCTTTATGCATTTTTGGATAGAAATAATGCCAGCGGCGGCCGCGTAAATGACATATTTCAGTTTTTGCATAGAAATAATATCAAGTGGCTGACACTGGTTAATAGAACAGTACCAAACAATTTTAGATACTATACAGTTCACAAATACCATTTTCAAATATTACAGGAGAATTGATAATATAGATAAGCTTGAAGGATAAGGGAATTTACTTTGTTCTTTAAAATCTTTGCTTACGAATGTGTGTCAATTCAAATCAAAACAGCGCATGTGTGAAGATTGGTTTATTTCCGAATATATTACAAGGAAAATTATTTGTAAATACTGAATGTATTTATATGAAAAAGTTCCTTTTAATTTTGATTTAGTCCTTGCTTCTGAAAGTTATCTTGTTTAACCAGGTAACAGAGATTCATTGTTACAATGATTGGACATCAAAGGAGTTGTGTTAGCTTATCTCATTTTTTAAATTTATTTTTTAGAGTATTAATTTCAGTCTTTATCATAATGCTAAGCATATTTTGAAGAGAGATCATGTTGCCGCAAAAATGTCCTGTGGTGCAAGAATACAATCTCTATCCTTAATTTTTTTAAGTTTGTTGTAGTAGGTATTGGGGTGTCTTCTTGGATTGTTTCCAAATGTGAATGTATAACAGGTGCACCAATTTGCATATAAGCTGAATATAGCTGCACGTATTATTGGTATTGTGCTTCTTTTGTATGTGTCTACTATTTTACTAATTGTGTTCCTATTTTGTCTGTAGTTGTTCAGCATCATTTGTCACACTTTTTCTAGGGTTAGACAATCATATAGGAAATGGGTTTGTGTTTCTTCATTTCTGTGTGTTAGCATACACAGTGGATCAACATTCATGTAAAATCTCTCATACCGAATAAAGTGTGTTGGTGGTAATGCATTCAGGTTAAGTTTGATAATAAAATCATAAAATTTTGGTTCCAAGCACCATCTTTTGAACTTTCTTAACAGTTGGCCATTATTTATTCCTAATACTGTGAGCTGGTTATTGGCTTGTTGGTCTGGAAACAGTAGATTTTGTATTTGCCAATGTGTGTATTTATTTGTGTTTTTTAGTGTTATATTGTTTATTATTGGTTCACAGCTCGCAAGCAATGGTAGAGATATAGTTTTATGTGGGGAGGCCAATCAGTGGGTATGATTTTTATTATTCCCTGTATCTCTGGAAAGCATCTAAATATAACTAATAGCAGATTTACTGTTTTTTGGGTGTGAAACACTGGTACTAAGATATTTTGTTTATTTCTTTAGGATAGATTTTGCAATTGAATTTTAACATTCTTCTATTAAATAAATCTCTTTCAATTTTTGTGCAAATGTTAGAAATTGATGACAATGCAATATGATAATTATTTTAGGGTTGGCAAATGGTTTATATAATCTAAGAGTGCTTGCAGACCAAATTTCAAACACTCTGATGTTGGTTCAGTAAGTTTTCAGTGATGCATATGAGAGTGACATATTTTTTTAAATGCTTTTATTTTAAAAAAATAGGTTACACTAAAAAGTGTTAATGATCAATTAAAATAAAAATAAAAACAAATCTTAATTTCAATTGAATGTAAAAAAACAGCTTATTTTAAAATGGATGAAAATTTTGCTTTCTCTTGACTGTAAAAGTTTCTTTTTTAAAATAATTTTTCCATAAACAGAATAATATTGGAATCAATTTTTAATTCACCACCAATTTCTTTTAAATTGTTATACAGACATTGTTTTCATTCTCCATTTTAAATAAGATAATAACAAAAAATATCCAAATATTAAAAAATTAAAAATATAAAATATTTTATAGTTAATGCTTTTATTTACTGCACACTAAAAAGCCAAAAAATATTTTTTTTCTTCAAACACAATTGGGGAGTTTATATTTAACTTGAAATAAAAATGTGGGATGTCCAGAAATTAATTATTTCAATCATTAATTTTACAACAAGTGTTGAATTAGCTAATTTCTGGATATCCCAAGCTTTTATTTCAAGTTAAATATAAAAATCCCAATTGTTATCAAAGAAAGCAATTATTTTTTGATTTTTTAGAACACAGTAAATAATAAGTTTTTATTTAAAAAATATTATATATATGTTATTTTTAAATAAAATCAATGATGAAATGTCTGATTTTCATTGTGATTAAATATTCTCTGGACAATATTCCTTTTTTTTCCAATAATCTTTTTCTCTTGTAGAAAATAAATAAACTAATCTCATTATTAGAAAACTACAACCTCTAATTGTTTTGATGTTTTTAAGACAATTTCAACGTTTAAGTATGTTTTTAAATTTTATAAAAAATTTTGCATTACTGCTTAAAAAATATTTTATATAAAACACTGCACATCTAATATGAAAAAGATAATGAAGGATGAATAAAATATAAGTGCTTTCAACATAAACCTGAGAAATTTTATTAATAAACATAATCACATACAGTGCTCCAAGATAGAAAAACAGATGCTGATATACTGTAAAATTTATTTACAATTTTTTTTTAATGATCACATACGATACTCAGAGATGAAAAAATGGCTGCTCACACATAAAATGTATTAAATTTACTAATCTGAATGATTTTTGTTTATTTATGTTTTTGTTTGCTAACATTTATTTTTGGATATATACAATTCAAATCATTTATATTAATATAGCATGTTTCATGACTTATATTGTTATGTATGATCATACATTTTAAAGTTAAAGATAATTACATCAAATAGTTGAAAATTTTAATTTCTGCAAAAGATTTATAATGACAAGTTTAAGTTAATATGTCTGCTTTTTCCCCATAAAAAGTTGTTTCACATATTAAATTATAATTTGAAAAAAATGAAAGAGAATTACAAACATTTCCAATAATACAATTGGTACTCTATATCCCATAGAATATTGTTCT
Organism: Epiperipatus broadwayi; assembly: GCA_028023455.1. Lineage (NCBI taxonomy): Eukaryota > Metazoa > Onychophora > Udeonychophora > Euonychophora > Peripatidae > Epiperipatus > Epiperipatus broadwayi. The sequence goes on from JAQFVV010000162.1 coordinate 2,330,663, forward strand.
AAAGTAACTTCATTGGGAAAAGCATAGACAGGTTCATCTCTGATGACTTTTATAATAATCATGATGGTATTTAGATATACAAATATCTTAAAAGTTAATAAAACAAAAATCACTTGACTGTTTTAGCTTACATTTAATCTACATTTATTGGTAGTAATGATTTTTTTTTTTCACTCCAGATTTATTTCTGCATGCACAAGTAATTAATAGATATTCTTTAATGGAAAGAAGTATTTTTGTATTTATTCACTTAAAAATTTTGTTTTGCTCATATTATGTTATACAAACTAAAACAAATCTGAAACATTAAACATTTTGAATTCAGGTTATATACATATATATATGAAAATAATTCCAGTGCATAATGCTATCTAAAATAAATATCAACTAACAAATCACTTCAAATGCTAAGAAATTTTCAGTTATGGCGAAGCTGAAAATTTCTTAGAATTTAAAGTGATTTGTTATCTAACACATGAATAATGAATTTAAATACATTAAAGGAGTCAATAATTAAACAATACCAATATCAATAACAACAATTTTAAACTTTTGTAAAGTCAACTTTTTATAATAAAGTGGATACCCACCTAATATGTTTATATAGACACAAGATTGCAACTTGACTACAAAGAGTAAGACCATTAATTCAAAGAACTTTAAATAAACCTCATTAATTAAACATGCAAATATAATCTGTTCTGAAAGCAGACTAACAAATAGTCAATTATAATTTTCAAAGTTCACTGAAACTATGCATTATTATTATCTAATAATGCTCAAGACTAGATAGGTTTATAAATGTAAATACATGAAAGCAGTCAAAGCTTAAACAATACATATAAATTGGACAAAATAGGTATACTTTTCATGTTAGCATTTTAATTCTTTGATAATATGCATTACAGAAATAGAAATTAATTCCAACAGAATATTTTTCTATTTTATATATAAATTCTAACAAGGTTAATAGAAAATATATGACAGGAAGTTAGATGTTTGAATAGTAAAATTACATTCATTAAAATGGGGAAGAAATATCTACTAGAATCAATTGTAATCAAAAATCAATTTTTACTTAAAGTGATCAGTAGAAAAGTGTAAAAAAATACAACACAGAACAATAAATCATGTCAAAATCTATTGAATCTACAAAACAATCTATCTTGCATTTCACAAACAAAAAAGTTTATGGGTGCTTGTCTTATAGATAAAGATGCCATTGGATGGCGCCATTTTCACGCTAAAACTATAAAATATGACCATTCCCGGGCCGTTGATTATAATAATTTTTCTGTGCTTTTTTGTAATGCAAAAATAAAAACAAAACAAAATCGTCTTTTATAAATATTATTTTTTATTAACGTATACAATTTAAATGATAATAATAAATGCAAAATAAAATCAACAAATTACAATTTCATTCGTGTTTTTCTATCGTATATATTTTTAATTGTGTTAAGGCCTTTTTTTATAAATTTTCTATCGGATATTTTTTTACTTGTGTTACGGCTTTTTTTTATCAATTTTCTATCGGATATTTTTTTACTTGTGTTACGATTATTTTTTTTTGTTTGTTTAAGTAAAAAGAGATATTACGGATATTTTTTACTTCAAATAGAATGACAATAAAAAGTAAAAGTTGTTACAGTTCGGTTTAGGGTTAGTTTTAGGGTTAATGTTCTGTTGCTTGTAATGCTAAAATAAAAAAATTCAAAATCGTAACCGTACTCGGACAAAATAAAGAAACTAAAACTTTTTTAAACAACAACAAACACATATAAATGTCTTCTTTACTTATTAAACATGTTTATAATATTTGCTTTTTATGAAATTTACAAAAAATCGTGTATATTTGTACTTTTCTTACTGTATATTTTTTTGGTACACGCTCTTCTTTGTCTCGTGGAATGTTATGAACAGTACGTTACTTGACGCGTTACCTAATTGCAACTCACTAAAAACATAGATATTTAACATTTTCACAATTAAAACTTCAATACAGTACGTTGTAAAAAGTCTTACAATTATTACTTTCAAAAATCTGAACATTTCAATACTTTAAAAGAAAAAAAATACAATAAAAACAATATTTCCATCCAATTCAAATATAAACTCTCTCATCAAGCCGTAACTATTTTATAAACTGTGCAAATTCGGAAAATGTAATTGCTGCTTAGCGACATACATGCTGTACTGCGACGCGACATAGTGGCCTGCATTCTGTAGCACAACAAAAAAGTTATATTATAGTAAAACGCGGGTTCGAACGTGTCGGCCGCGGAAACAGCATTTTTATGTGTTTTAGCACGAAAACCGCGCCATAGAACAAAAAAGTTTATGATTAAGACAGCATTTAAAAACCAATGATTTATAATCAAAATGCAATACTATGAAAGTGATGAGAACATGAACAATTGATGACCGGAAGCATATCATATGATCAATCATTTTTTACATTTTTATCAATCCTTTTGGCAATCACTAAACATCCAGACTATCATTTTTTCATCAACTATAAAACACTCATGATTTGGGCAACCATTTCATGATATTCTCTTGATCCAATCTTTATTCTGAACTGACAAATCACAGCCATGGATTATTTAATTACTTGGGACATTGTTTCCTCATAACCTTAACATCTTTTAAGATGAGAATACTTTCATAAAGATAAAGTGATTTGAGATGAACTAAGAAAAATGTGAAACATCACCCATATTATATAACTTTCATAGTCAAATCACTTAGATTTTAAAATATTTTCGAGTCTCTGTATGCCATTTTTAAACAAAAAAAAAAATTGATATTCACCTGGGTTTCGTTTTATGCGGATTATTTTAATGCAATTTTGAAGTTATGCGATTCATGTTTCTTCTTAATATCTTTCATATTTCACTATATTTATTAGATATCAAGAAATTTAAATTATTAATAATTTATTTTGACTTGAAATACTTTTTTTTCTCAAAAATATAATGTTATATTAGCAGCTAATGTGAATATGGCCCAATCTTAGCTTCTATGTAAATAACCTTTTATACTAATGAGTAAATAATAATAATAATTTATACGTACGTATAAACATATCACAATAAATATTCAAAAATTTTAAACTTTTAAAACGTATTTTGTCAGATATTAACAGAAATAAATATTTTTTTAGATTATTAAAATAAATAATAACAAAGATTTTATTGATTTTATAAACTGAAAATAATCTTTCTTATGATAATGTATAATCTTTTTGTTTTGATTGTGATCTCATTTTTTAAATATAGAAACAGAAAACCATTAACACAGCACAAGACTGAAAGTGGCGCTAGTTGCACGTCACGAATCTGATTTCTTACTAGTTCACAAACGAGCGCATATTGGCAAATAGCGGTAATGATTAAAATATGTATGAAAAAATGTAAAATTAAATACTGTAGGTAATAAAAAAAGTTTGTCTTGTATTAATTTTTTTCAAATATTTGAAATTTTTTATTAGTCATACTTTATTTCCTTATTTTTTTAATGCGAATTTTAAAGTAATTTTTCCTTAATTGCTTTGCTTTTATGCCAATTTCTGAAAAGTACAGAATCTATCCCCCATTTATCAAGGTAAGTTACTTTTATTTTTGTGCGATTTCTTTTGTGCGCGTTTTCTGAGGAACCTATCTACCGCATAAAACGAGACCCAGGTGTATTCTACTTTTATCTTAAAAAAACAAAAAAAAATATATATTTTTTTTTCAATAAAGAATGGCTTAATAGATCTCCAACAATTCTAAATACAAATGATGACCCTAAACTATATCAATAAACATTTCACAGATCTTACTATTTATTCAATGACTGATTATTTCACATTAGGTATGAATATATGTACACATCTAAGAGCTTTGCAAAAAAATGTTATTTACCAAAATTAAATACCCCCCTTTGATAACAATAATCTGTCTTCATTTCAGAACTATCACAACAATCACAAGATTCAAACACCAATTTACTGAATCTTCCTTAGATCTGTTTGATAATACTAACTGATATTTGATTTTTCATGCTTATATAAAAAAAGAGCACTTATGTGAAGAAAAAAAACGTATTTTTGTCAAATACAGATTAACTAAGTAATGTGATGATTTACTTTGGTATATGCCTTTTTTTTTTACAAAAAAATCAAAGATGCTTGCAATTCAAATTTATGCACATACATATATTATAATATGGACACATAAAATTAACTGCAGAAATATAAAAAGAATTATATTCAACCACATATTAACAATAACAACCATAGATTCAATCATTAATTTATTGGCCTTCTTTGGATCTGTTTAGTAATATTGTCTGATATCATTTCATTACTCATGCTTACAAAGAAACTTTCATGAGAAGAGAAAAACTTCTATCAAATACAGATTAATTGTAGGCTAGGTAATGAGATTTACTTTGGTATACACTATTTCTTTTGCCAAAAAGTCAAAGATGCTTACAATTTAGATTTGTAAATATCATCATCATCATCATCAACCATTATCAATCCACTGCAGGATGAAGGTCTCTCCAAGTTTAATCCATCTTCTCCAATCTTTAGCTTCTCTTTTCCACAACATCCCTGCACATTTTCTTATTTCATCCATCCATCTCACATGTGGTCTCTTTCTGGGTCTTTTACAATCTCTTGGAATCCAGTTTAAAATTTCAATTGTCCATCTATTATCATTTCTTCTAGAAATATGTCCAGCCCAACTCCATTTCAATCTTTTAATTTTTTCAATAAGGTCAGTAACACCTGTTTGTTGTCTTACCCATACATTGCGTTTTCGATCTCTTCTTGTTACTCCCAACATACATCTCTCCATACTCCTTTGAGTGGTCTGAAGTCTCTGTATTGCTCTTCTATTACGTGTCCAAGTCTCAGATCCATAAGTAAGAACTGGTAAAACACAATTTGATAAAAACCATTCTTTTCAAACACATAGGCATATTTCCTTTTAGTATCAAGTTATTTCTACCAAAAGCACTCCAACCAAGTTTAATTCTATGATTAATTTCCTCCATTATGTTTCCATCTGTATTAATAATCTGACCAAGGTATTTGTAACTGTTAACTTCTTCTAATTCTTCATAATCAATCTTTATTTTCATATTTTGAGCAAATCGATTATAACATTACTTTAGTAAACATTCTTATATATAATATTAACTGGGAAAATATACAAAGAATAATAATCATATACTCAGATATTGATAAACACAATCCATTTCACAAACATTTAGAATTTCATAGTAACTTTTAATAACAATTGTGTAAAATATTAGAATATGTAATTATAAATGTGTTAATTTTTTTTCAACAATTCTTAATTAATATTTTACAACTTTCTACATTAAAATATATAATTATCAATGTGTTTTATTATTTTTAACAGTTATTATGTGTAATCTTAGTGTTCATAGAAAAAAAAGTTGTGAGAACCACTAGTTTTTTTTTTTTGATGTTTAGAAAGAAAGCTTTGGAAGAAAATTTCTTGTTTTAAGACAACTTTAATATCCTTATTGTGAAGGATTTTTGGGTCATTTTAGTCAGTAAATAAAATTAAGCTGATTAGAACAACTGATCTAACTTGGTTATTATCAATACAGTTAAGATGGAAAACTATGCAATAGCTGAAAATCTCGTTACAACGGGTAAAATGTAATTAGTGCACTAATCAAACCAAACATTATGTAGATCCCTGCAGAAGCTGATTTTATAAGTGCCTCATTTCTACCTGCATTAACCCTGAGGATATAGAATTAGTATTACCTGTCATTTTTCACGATTCATAAATGCATAATCCTATCATACCATCATTATATCCGAAGAATCATTTAAGAAAATACATCCAATAAATTTTTAGTCTTAAAACTGTTTTAAGGATCAATTTTTGAAAAAGATTTGAATCTATATTTTATTAAGGATTCTGATGCTGTACTAAAAGAAATTTGTTTTTTAATTAAAAGGCCTTTATAAAAGAATAAAAGTAATAATATTTATAATCAATATTAAAGTTAATAGTAATATGCTATGAAGAATTTTTAGAAAATTATTTTCCTCTAAATATGTATTAATTTTTAGTTCTTAAGATAATAATATTTTTTTTTTTACAAATGCTAAAGCAAATATAATTTAAAATTGATTTCTTGGTCAATTAATAATCGATATTTTTTATAACTTTGATATATATTTATTTATCAATTAATTGATATTTTTCCAATATTCATTTATATTATTATAATTAAATAATAATATTTATATGATTGTTTTATATTGTATGTAAGAATATCAGAGTTCATAAGTTAAATGCAATCTAATTAAATGAATTTTCTCTGATATGGATACATACTAACTTAAATATACTTATATATTTTATTTTTTTGTGCATTAGATTCATCCCTAAGTAAATATTGTAATAAAATTTTGTTTTATTAAATTTATATTATTTTAAGTGACCATTTTTGTCCCTCATTTTAAACTTAAGTAAATATAGCTATCACATACACCCTATAACACATTACCATGTTTTTTTTGAGCTAGTAATGGGTGAATGAAGGGGTTAACATTAAAGAAGTTAGGCAGGGATTTGAACCAACTTGTAAATGTTTCTCATTTTAGAGAACAGCATCCTAATCTGCAATATGGCAGATATTTTCTTAAAATAATAAATAGTATTTATAATGGCAATGGATAGAGCAGCCTCTCTATACTTTGAATGATGGTCAGAAAATATGGCTGGATACTCAGTCTGATAATCACCATTAAAAGTTTTAAAAAATAATTTATTGTTATTCCTAACATCCATTAAACTGAAGATTTAAATCCTCTTAAATTCTGATAAAGAATTGCATATATATTTAAAAAGGGGAATAAAACTGTAGACATTGGCAACTTTAAACACGAGACTTGAATAAATGTATTTATCACTTTCTAGACTTAAGGTAGGCCTGTTTCATTCGGCATCTTTAAACTTGAGGCTTGAATAAATTTATATACCACTCTCTAGACCTGAGATAGGCCTAAAAACTGAAATATATGTGTTTAATATCAAATATAATTATGCATGTAATAAAGCAAAACTGGAGTTAATCCTATAAATTTTTAATATATCAATATTAAACATCTAAATAAATATTATCGATAAGTAGTTTAGTATATTTGTCACTTCTTTCATACTAAATACAATTTATTTTAAAAATATATTAAATTTAATAAGATTTACTCATTTTGTTTGATTGGTTATATATGCTACTGAAGATATAAAGATGTCAAAAGCTGATTATAGCTCATATTTAGTTAGATATTTAATAAGAGCACAAGAAATTTTGAAAGATTAACACTAGTCTTGTTTTGATTACTATAATTACATATACGTTAGTGAATAAATGTAAAACAAATGTGTTAGCAGAATTACATATAATACACATACTTAATCTTATAGATTATTCTATTTATAAAATTTACATAAAAAATACCAAATGATTCAATAAAAAATATTTCAAGTTGTTTTCCAATAATGAGCTATTTAGAAAAAAAACAAAAAAAAAAAAACAACAATAAATGTATATACTTTTGCCATAAGCACATTATGCAAATCAATATTGGTAATAATGAATTAATATGCATGTAAAGTTTACATTTCTAAGTTTAAATAAATACCTGTTTATTCATGGTCTGCATAGCTTTCGTGACTCCTTTCATTGCTTGGGCCATGGCATTATTTGATTTAAGTGTCTGAATTTTTAAAGACACAGCTTGAATATTAGCACGCATTAATATGAATTTCTTAACATAACGCCGTGTTCTGACTAAATCTTTGGCCATGATTTTGACAGCATCCTAAAATAAAAATAATGTATATATTTGCAATTCTGTGCTTTTTAAAAGAAATTAAATTTATCAATTAAAAAAAAAAAAAAAAATTAAAGTAAAAATAAGGTTGAAAAAAAAAAAAGATTATAAAATAATAAACTATTAATAATTCTTTCATGAGAATGCAAAAATAAATAAAATATTAAAAATACAGAATACAAATTTCAACATCATCTGAAACAGATTATGTAATTTAATGATAATTAGCAGGCTGTGCTGTACTGTTCACAATTAAATTGTTATAAAGGGTAACAGAGATTTTGAATACAGTATTTTCTACTTTACTAATAACTTTAGGTACACAAATGAAGAAATTATTTAATTAATCATCATCATCAAAAAAAAAAAATGACATGGCTTTCACCATTTAGATCATATATGGAAATTTGAAATTATTCATTCAAATCCCAAATTTAATTCTTTTGCTAAATCTAGACCTGATTATTTTATGGTTAATGTTTAGGAAAGAATGGGAGTTTGAACATGATTAAATTTAAATTGCAAATTACCAATATAATTTCTTTGTTGTGACCTTTAGTAGACATATATTGCAAACTATAATATTTGACTATTTCTTCCTGTTCTTAAAGTGAATTCATCCATTTTATATTTTAATTCCATTAAATAATTGGAAATTAAATATTTCCTTAGTTAAAGTATACAAATAGATTTATGTTTGCCATCCTTTTTTTTTTTCATTAATCCTTACACACTGTTTAGTTATTTGAAATGCCTTATATAATTGATTTAAAAGCATTAAACCTGTAGTGGAAGTAGATATGAAAATAAAGTTAAGTTGGCTATAGAAAGCAAATGAAAATTGTTTCATTTCCGTATTGAGCATATTAAGAGAATTAAGACTGCTTAATGTAGAATTAAAAACTATTGTAAAAATATGCATAAGAAATGTTAGGACAATGAGCAAAACAATAACAATAAATCAAGTGGTTTATTGCTTGGGAGTTGTAAGAAATTCAAGCACCAGAAATGACAACTTTAGCATGAGCTACTGACCTCGAGTTCCAGAGTCTGCCATTCAATTATTGCATTAACCCAAATAGGCCAGTAAGATAGTAAAGACGATAAAACTTGTTAATAAAAGTAAAAAAAAATTCTATAAAACACAATGGTAGTGTTATAAATAAAAAAATGAACAGTACAATATTATTCATAATATTGCAAATATTGTTTTAAATCCAAGAACAAAAGTGATTTTTATAAGGAGTAAATAACAGATTATTGATAATTAGATTAAAATATATTTTAAAGATATAGTTATTTAGCTATGCATGCCAACAAGTAAACTTGATGATAATGAAGAAGAAAATATGTATAAAAAAAGATGTTTATGTTAAAAAGAGTTGTATGCTATTTCAGTTTTATTCTCCAATTTTAAGACAATAATCTTTGGAATAGTTTATATCAGATTCATAGAAAATATATCAAAATGAGATATAATTACTGATGGTGAGAGTTTTTCATTTGAAGTAATTAAAAACAAGAATTTTATTTTCTTGACTTATAGATTTACTTTATGCTAATGTTTACACAATTTTGCCAATTCAAGAGATAATGTACAGAATTTATTTAATAATTGATGTTAAAAAACTCATCAAGCAAATGAAAGAAAAATCTCATCAATGTTCTCTTCAACGGTTGTCCGCTTGAAAATGTGTATCATCACTCTTTATCTTTTTAGATAGAAAGGCAAACTAATATGTTAAGTGCTACATATTCTCTAATATGTTACAACTAAATTTGATGAGTTAAAAGACAGGCTATTTCATCACAATCTTATAAACTATGCCAACTAAAATAATTAAATATAGGACTGTCATTCTCCTAAATTTATTATAAATAAATGAGATATGGGCTTCCTATTGATACAAGACAAAGGCACATCAAAAATTTCATTTATAGATGATCCACAATATTAAGAACATATGATAACAAAATCATAAAGCCACTCTGTTATTAATATAATATTGAACTATAATTATAATAGTACATCTTCAATGAATTATCGTCTTGCCATCTTTTAGTGCAATGTCAGAATGATGGATCAAGAACTAAAGGTTTCTAAATCAATGTTATTTCTGGTTCTTGATTGTCACATGATCTCGAGTGACAAATTCTACTATTATTTTTTTAAATATTAAATTGGACATGTACAAATTTCCTTAAAAAAAAAAAAAAGAAGAGCATTTTATGTTGAATTGATCATGATTTCTTGAAAGAGTCAGACCATACTTAAATTATAAAGATTATTTCAAAAGCATTTTCATAAAAATACAATATTGATGGTTTTCAGTGACATAGAATATGGCTGAGTCTAAAATATGAGATCTCCAATTAAACAAATCCTTTAAAGATAAAAGTTTGCTGAAGAAATCAAAACAGTATCACAAAATATCACCTAACAATTTATGTTTACATACATCAAAATAAATTGATTTATATAAATTCCCAAAGGTAAAATTATAACATTTAGGGATGCATGAAAAAATCAGAATGGTAGAAAACAGTATATAAATCATCTATATCAGACAAGTTATAATTTAAAAGCTATTATCAATTCATATTATTGGCTTCATTTCTCAAAGCTATCTGATCTGTAGATATCAACACAATTGTCTTATAAATCTCAAATAACAGATATTTACTCTTCAAACTTCAAATATTAAACTTTATTCTCTCTATGATGTACTTTCTAATTAAATTTGAAGATGAAATATACAATTTATAAGTTATTCAAATTTATAATCTTAACAAAATTCCTATTATTCATATTCTTTCTGTAAATAAATATATAAAAGCAACGAGCAAAAGAGAATGGTTTTAGATGAGACATGTATTGCGATGGTAATTTGCAATTTTTATATGTCTTTTGAAAATTACCAAAATCACACTTTTCTTTATTTTTGCTAATTTAAAAAAATCAAAAGTTATGAAATTAATATTATGAAGATTGATAGAGCAGGTTTTCATCATTATTTAACATGAAAAGTCTCCCTCTCTCATTTTATTATTTTGGAAAATGATGAAAAGATCCTTTTTAAGCAAAGTATGGATTGTGAATATATCACTATAGTGCATATTTTCAATAGTGCATTTCTCTGAGGCTCAGCTTTCTTTTACTTCACTAATATTTAAGAAATGTTACATCAGTACTAGTGTATATAGAAGGTCATCTTAATCAGCTGTGTCTTTAATAAGTGCATTGAAAGTGTTCTCTTTATTATTTTAAAATTCATGAACTATATATAGGATCATTTATTGAAAACTAGTATATTCAAAAAGGTGAAGGATAATGTGGCAAGTGATCAATCATCAGAAATTTCTCATGACAGAAGTAACATTTTAGCACAGAGATAGATAGAAAGCAAAGACTTCAGTTTTTTTGAGCAGGTAAAAAGAGAAAATATTGTGATGAATGTGTAAAATATGGATTTCCATAAATAAGAAATAAAAATTGCACTAAGTCCCAGTGTATAATTTAAAGTTATTATCCAAAGCTAGCATGAAATTTTCTTTGTATTTGCAGCTTTATATAAGAAAAAAAAATGTTAGCGAACAAAGAATGCAGTTTTGTTTCATCACATAGACATCAGAAAAAGACATCCCTTCTTATTATAAGGTAACAAAAATAATTAAAATGAGTTTGAAACCTTCCAATGTATTGGTTAAACTTTGTATTGCATTAATTACTATGGAGTTAGAAGTGGTAAGAATCATACTATAGCTAGAATTTTTTCTTGTGTAAAAGATGCCATTCTGTGCATGTCTGGAAAAATCATGTGAGGAGAATGAATACTATCTTTTATTGAACAATGCAATATTTTGAAAATTTTGGACATGTCTGGCAATAGTAATAAGTAAAATAGATAGGATTAAAAATAAAAAAATTTTTATTACTCAAGTTGATGAAAGCAGAGACTTTGCTAATTTTTCTTGTTATTACAAGCCATCTGAAAGATAATGAAATTAAAAAAAAACCTTTTGCTTTGTCATCCTCTGTTAGATTACACATAAGGTGAGAAAGAAAAGGACATTAATTGATATGATTGTTGCAAAGTATGTACTAATGAAAGCAAATCTGTCAGATTTGTTACTCTGATCTTACTTATTAAATCATGAAAGTAACTTCCAATATTATCAAGAAATCATTTCTCCATATGTAAGCAAAGTCTAGCAACTAGATCTCTCTAATGAATTAATTTTATGAAGTCAAAATCCCTAAAGTTTTGGATTTTCAAAGCACTGTGTGAAGAGATGATGAATCTTCAATCTACTTTGCTCCTTCATTGAAAAGTAAAGTGGCTCGCTTATAGTAAAATCCTTACCCGATTGTTCAAATATGGATATAAGATGCAGATTTTTTTAAAAATCCACCTTTTCCAACTTGCTGCTAAGTTACAAAACAGATTGGCTTTAGGTTCTTGCACATAAAATATTTTTCTTCAAATAAATAATCTAAATTTGGCACTTCAGAAAAGTTCAATAATGATCTTCAAAATTTCAGACAAAATTGAATCTATGATTAAAAAGTTAGATTTCTGAAATTCATATATTGTAAAAATAAAATCTAAGCTATTTGAATTTTATTCAATTTCCTAGCTATAAATCTCACTTGAAATGAGTGAGAAATTTATAAATACTTAAAAGAGCTAATATCATCTTTGAAGAGGTATTTTTCAAACAACTGAATTGCCAATTCCTTTGAATAATACTTCTGAAATATCAGATTACCAATAAAATAAAATAAAAATTGATTGAATTTTCAACTGATATTATTTTAAAAGCTAAATTAAAAAAATAATTCTTTATTAACTTTTGGACATACATCAGCAGAGAATATAAACAGCTTTCAGAGAAAGTACTTAACATTTTTATTGCTGTTCACAAAAAACTATTGGGAAGAGCTTTCTCTTCCTAGATCTTTATAAAAATAAACAATGTAATATCAGAATTAAGACAGTCTCTTATGTCATCTGAACATAATTTCAAAACTATGTACACCTGGGTCTCGTTTTATGCAGTAGATAGGCTCCACAGAAAACCCGCATTAAAAAAAAGTGCACAAAAATAGACTTAACTTACCTTGAAAAAATGGGGGATAGGGTCTGTAATTTTTAGAATTCGCATAAAAGCAAAGCAACAAGAAAAATTACTTTAAAATTCACATTAAAAAAATAAGCAAATAAAGTATGACTAATAAAAAATTTCAAATATTTAAAAAAAATTAATACAAGACAAACTTTTTTTACTTTTTTTATTAACTACAATATTTAATTTTACATTTTTCATACATATTTTAATCATTACCGCTAGCGTTCGTTTGCAAACTGGAAAGAAATCAGACTCGATGTGATGTGATGTATTGTAGCTTCTTTTTAAATTAAGTCAAGAATCTCTCAGCAATTATGCCCAGAGAAACCTGCTAGACACTTTAATTTTATTCGTGATGTGATGTACAACTAGTGCCACTTTCAGTCTTATGCTGTGTTAATGGTTTTCTGTTTCTATATTAAAAAAATGAGATAGAAATCAAAACAAAAAGATTATACATTATCACTAGAAAGATTATTTTCAGTTTATAAATCTTCGTTTTTTATTTTAAAAATCTAAAAGATTATTTATTTCTGTTATATATAACAAAATATAAATTTTAAAAGTTTAATTTTTTTGAATATTTATTGCGATATTTTTTTATGTAAGTATAAATCTATTATTATTATTTACTCATTAGTATAAATAGGTTATTTACATAGAAGCTAAAATTCTAAATACAGCTTCAGGTCATATTCACGTTAGTTGCTAATATAATGTTATATTTTGAAAAAAAAAAAAAAAGTATTTCAAGTAAAATAAGTTATTAATAATTGAAATTTCTTGATGTCTAATAAATATAGTGAAATATGAAAGATATTAAGAAGAAACATGAATTGCATAACTTCAAAATCGCATTAAAATAATCCTCATAAAACGAGACCCAGGTGTATTTCAAATCAAGCTCAAGAATTGTATGAATATCTGTTGTTTATAAAATATTTAGTGTGTGTTTTATATTCAGCAGAGAAATCAAAGGGCTAAATAGGTACCAATCATAGAAGGATCAAGACATTTCAATTGAAGATATTAATTTTAAAATACTATTTAGAATATTGTAAAAAAACAGCGATTGATAAATATGAAGCACCATGCTTATGAAATTCAAAGAAGCAATTAGAATATCAAAGAATTAAATTAATGGAGTATTATGTAATAAAAATAAGATTTTAATGTGGTAAAATGATCATAATCATTGCAAGCCCTAAAACAATTGATACAGGAGTGCAAAGTTTTGGCCGAGGCAACAGAAAACTATACAAAAAATAGAATTTCAATAAAAAATTACTGTATATAAGATACACTGATTTATTTTTATACTAAAAAGAGGAATCCCAGAAGGTTCACCATTAAAGGCATTGTTTTTTCACCCATTTATAAAAAAAACTGAAAATCATGTGCCTAATCTTTATCTACCACATAGAGTGTAAAAGTAGTAATAATAACTGCTTTTATCAGTAATGCAATAATAATTTTATAGAATGTTTATAATCTTCAGATTGTAATAGATAGTCTGAATAAATTCCAAAGAGATATTGGATTTTGTATACAATCAACAAAATACTACATAGTAAAAAAAATCCCATGTAAACATTAAGCAATGTCATTAGTTTATTTGGGAATTTGAATAGACACTTAAATAAGATTATAATTAAGAAAATTTGTGAAAAAAAATTAACTTTTTCATTGATAAGATTGTATAAAATTACAAGGACAAGAATATTCTAGACTACTATGCCTCTTAGCTTAATTTATTCAATATAACAATAAATAGCAAGACAAAACAACAAAGAAATGCATTTGGGAAAATCATAACAACAATTGTCAATTTCAGTACTACAAATAGCTAAGAAGGATTTAAGCTTATTAAAACAAGATTATATAAATCATATATAAAAGAATAAACATATAATAATGTAAAACAAAATCGATGTTTTAGACCAGCTTTAACAGATGCAAATCTAATTAATAAAATTAAAAAATGAAAGAGATTTTATAAGGTTTTATTTATAGCATATAAAGACTAGGAACCTATTTATAACATATAAGGACTTATAGAGTGATTTAAACTTAATCACATTGATCAATATTAGTTATAAAAATATGAAAAGATGAATATGCAGTCTAAGAAACTCATGGAAGAGAATATCAAAAATGAAAGTTTAGAATAATTTACAAAAGAAAGTTAATGCTGCACTATTAACTTAAAATGCTATTTTTTATGGCAATATAATTAGTGTTGTCATTCAAAAACAATATAGAAATTACTAATAATCTGAGAAAGAGTGAAATCAGTGTATATTTTGTTGAAACTTTTAAAATTAGTAAAGCAACTACATGTGACATAAAAAGCAGAAAAAAAAAAAAAAATGAAATTTGCTTTATATTTAGACTGACAATAAAAATGATTATAAAATAAAGAATTTTATGAAAAAAACCTAGCAATGAGTAATGAGAAGATAATTTACTTATGGTATCAACAAATAAAAAATTTAGGTAAATCTATTTCTAGACCATTACAAAAAAAAAAGCATTAGAATTGAATCAAAAACTTGAAGGCTCATCTAAATGAATATATAATGGCAAAAAGACTTCAAATCTCATCTGAGTGAAAGAGGGATAAAAAATCTAAAAAACTATACAAGGTGATCTCTGACTACAAAAGTTACTAAATCTTTATAAAAACAATAAAAGTAAAAGATTTTTCCAAAGATGGCATTCATATGCAGATAATAGTAACTTTGTCAAGTTTCTTTGACAGCTTATGGTTCAAAATCTAACAAACAGCATGTTATAATTATAGTGTTTGCCAATATAATTTGATGTGTCCACAAGTCAAAGAATAAAACTACAAAAAAATGGATTCTAAAAATGAAAATATATCTGTTAAAGTTTTGCAAATGAACATTAATGCACCTATTTCATGACTTTCTTTTTTTGCTGCTATTCAATGGATCAAAATGTTACAAGAAAACTAAAAAAAGGTGTATAAAAATAAATCATGAATCACTTATTAACAAAAAGATAGGCAAAAAAGAATGATTAAGTTTCCAAAAATCTCAACATTAAATAATGTTGTTATATATTAATAAATATCTGGAATATTTTATTGGGAAAAAAAAAAATCTGACTAGATGAGCTAGAAATTTAAAGGTGAAAGAAAAAAAAAATTAAACATGGGCAAGAAGTGAATGATGGAACATTATATTTAGAGATTCCTGATTTTCATATGAACAATAATATGATGCCATTAAAAGACTACACAATGATGATGATAATTCTGGTTATCCATTTAACATGTTACATTAGTCAAAGATTAAGAATGTGGTAACATTAATGAAATTTGATTCTGATTTTTAAAAAAAGAACTCTCAGAAAATTTTCAATGTATTAAAAACTGGAATGAAATGTATAAACAGCAGATTAAATGCAGATGAAGAACATTATTGAAAAAAAATTTTTTTTCATGATTCAAAAAAAAATTCAAACTTTTATATATTAAAAAAGACTATCTCAAAATACACTACAAACTTTTAGTGTGCAATTTCTTGCATTTATTTGTGTTTATACATATATAAAAAAAATGATAACTGAAAAACAAACATAGAAGTTTAAGAATGTATACATTATTTTTTCAAAATGTTCTAGTTATTATTTACAAACCATTTTCTAAATCAAATAATTTTATATTTCATAGTTCAAAATATTATATTAATAATCTTGTATACAATAATTTAATGGTAGTCCTAATTACTCTGTGTTTATAGAAACTAGGTACTTAAATAACTGAATCAACTGTTTATAAGACATTCTATATTCTACAATAGATTTTAAAAATCTGTAAAAATTATTAAGTTTTTTTTCTTCAAATATTTTTGCTATTTGTATAAATATCTTTGAAAATTTGTATTATATAAAGAAATGGTTTCAAACATTTATATAAATTTTATTTAAATGCAAAAAATAATATTTTGTATCAATAATTTTTTTAGAATAATGATATAAATAGATGTTATATTATTAATTCAAAATATTTTGATTTTAAAAAAATAATATATTAATAAATCTATGATGCAATATTTAGCTAAATGGATAATTGAAAATGTGTGGTTAGTATTTATTTGATCAAACAAATACATGTTTAAATAAATGAAAACACTGATCTATAAACAATATCTAATATTTATGTATGAACAAATTCTAAAGTTAATAAAATCATTATGTATAAAAAAATTTGAATTTGTATGTGCATGCATCTCAATAATTAGATATGCTTTTTAATGTTTTTATTAATATGTGTAAATAAATATTAATTTATTTAATAAGTAATCAGTCTCATATTAAAAAAAATAAATCAATATTTCAATGTGTTTACATAGTTACACACACACACACACACATGTTTTAACATAAAAAAGATTCCTACCATTTGTCCTTGTTTAGCCATTTTTTTGATATCCATAATAATTTTTTTTTCTTGCTGTTCCAATTTTGATCTCTCACGATCAAGATCTCGCATTGCTTTATTTAAGGCCCTTTGGTTATCTCGAAGCATTTGCTCCGGTGTTTTTCTTCGTCCAAATAACATTTCCAAAGGCATGTTTAATAACTTACTTTCAAATACAATCCTTAAAAAAAAATGACAAAAAGATATTATAATCTAAATTTTAAAAATTCTGCTTAATTATATCTACTTTATTAATAGCAAATTGGACATGAAAATACATAGAATATATTTTATCAAATAAATTTGTTATATACAAAAGTACACAAAAAAATTTCTTATGTAATCTTCTAAAAATGTAAGAGATCTTGACTTATTATGTATAAGCTTAAGTGAATTTTAATAACTATCAAAAGCTTGTCCAACATTCTAAACAAAATCTATTAATTTTAGGAATAGCATCATAAATTGATTTAAAGTTTCAAATATAGTCAATAATGAAATGGAAAAATGTGAATTGAAATGAAAAAAATAATTTAACTAAGATTAAATAACCAGAAAAATAAAAATAAAAGTCAGAAAGCAGAGTGGTAATTGACAAAAAAAAAAGGAGGGAGGGGGGATCTTTTGAGGAGATTAAACAGGAAATTTCTAAGAGCAGCTAGAAAAGACAAGAATTTGCATTGTAGCAATATTTACAAAAACTTTAAAGACAAACTTTGAAAAATAATATCAGTTTTTTGGAGCATGTGAAGTATTTCCAAATTTGAGTGGTTTTGTTAAATGATAAACTATAATTGAAATAAAAACAAAACAAAACAAAAAACTCAAATAGTAAAGATGTATTAATGAAGTCAAGTACTAACAAATTTTCAGTATAGATGAAATCAGATTAGTCTTTAAATTATTGCCAAAGGTAAAATCTCAGAAATTGATGATATTGCATCAAAAATTTTACAGAAATCTGAATAAACAATTTTTACTGTTCCGAAACCGCACAATGACCTATAAATTGGAAATAATCAATTTATATTAAGATATATAAAAAAAGATGACTTGAAATGAGTTCAAGACTATAGCACAATATTTTTATTCATACATTATGCAAGTAAGATTATCTTAAAATCATTCAGTATAAATAAATCATATTTTAAAAGAAAGTTGCCAGATGTATACGTTAGTTTTAAGAAAGGTGAAATTAAATGCATCATTGTTAAATCACAGTGAATAACTGAAAATAGTGAGAATAGCAGAAATAAGTTTATTTATGATGATTATGATAAAGCTTTAAATGAATGAAATAGAGCATTTTATTATTCTTATAAAGAATCTCTATATTGGACTTTAAACTACTTGCAATTAAAACCATCTATGATAAAACAGATAGGTTTCCCTAAGCAAAGAATTAAGAATGCTTATGATCAAGTTACTTATTCAATATGTATACTGCATATACCAAGAGAAAATCCAGATTTGAAGTATAATTATTTGTTGAATGAGGATTCGTGATTGATTAATCAACATCAATGACTTAACACTCGCAAAGCGTATGCACAATTAGCTTAAAAAAGGCTGATATTTGAATATATACAATTGTAAACATACGCTATATAAAATAAATGCTTATTTACATATGATTAAGTGTCAGTTGGAATGACGTTTAGTAAATTCTAGACAATTTCACCCATGTCATTCATTCAGACATCGTATATAGTAATTTAAAGTGACGGTTCCATCCTCACGCTTTACTTGCCAGTACTTCAGATTTGCTCATATATAAACATTTGAGTCATAGGAATAAGAGGATTCCTTTTATTCCTGCATAAATACTATATCTTGTATTGGTGAGAAAGTATTCATTTATTATTAACACTCGCAAAGCGTATGCACAATTAGCTTAAAAAAGGCTGATATTTGAATGTAAACAATTATAGTAGAAAATTGAGAAAATATTATGACATTATTTATTTAAAAAGTTAAAAAATAAAGTGAAAAGGTTGGATTACACATAAACATAAAAATATATAGAGATTATAATGACAACTTCTATCTCCTTGGACCAATCATTATCAATAAAAGAGCCTCAATTCAAGAGATTATATCACAGAATGACAAATCTTAAATATCAATGAAGAGGCTAAAAAAAAATACTAGAAGATGGAATATATCTTTAAAAATGAAGATCAAAATAGTTTAAACTATATTTCTTTAGACTTTATAAATATGATAGTTAAATTATTAAATTATAAATAATAATAATAATAAATATCATATGTAATAGCTAAATAAATTACATCTAATTCTGTTTTTACTCGATAGATTGTTTCCCAAAAATTATGTGCAAAAAAAAAGTTGGTAACAAATTACATTCTATATATAGAAAATTAGAAGATTGATTCTGAACCCAAGAAATCAACAAAAATAATGAAATAAACCAATAAATATCACATAATCACCATTCTTTATGCTCTCACAAGCTGTTTACACAAAGGCATAACTCTCCATACAGTAGTGCCACTCAGTGCAAGCCAGAGTAATCAATGGATGCAGGAAGGTTTATGCATAGAATTCCTATCTAATGCCTACTCATCCAATATCCCCAGACTAGTAGTTTCTAGCTTATGGCTTTCATCAGTGAAAGTCTTGGATCTGACAACACTGCACTTTGAACTTAGGATCTAATGCAACTCCCCAGCAGCCACCTGTTATCTTTTTTAACTAATTATAAAGCTTTGAGTCCAAAATGAAAATGCAATATTTACAATTCAAGTTCACTCACCTATATAATTATATAGATCTCAGTTCAGAGCTATATGACTATACCAGAGAATGAGCTTGATTTGGAAAATATTATTGTTTTCATGTTGGACTCAAAACTTTATAGTTAGCTAAAAAGGTAAAGGTGGCTGCTGGAGAGCTGCATCAGATTATACGATCTAGATGCAATGCTGTCAGATCCATGACTCCTCACTGATGAAAGCCACAAGCTAGAAAATAGTATGGAGATATTGGATGAGTAGGTAATAGATAGGGATTTTATGCACACACCTTCCTGCATCGATTATTCTGGTTTGCATTGAGTGGCACAACAATACGGAGAGTTTTGCCTCTGAAATAAATCATATGAAAAATCTTGTTAGAATCTTACCTTTTTTTTGCATGCTATCAAATTTTATTTCATAAACATTGTACATAAATAAAAATGAATTATAGAAACATAAATTTCATTATAAAACAAAAAAAAAATTAAAAAATTAATGAACCTAAAAATTGAACAGAATATGTAATCTGAATTATACATAAGATTTTATTCATTGTCACTTCCTGACAATAAACGTGGACATTTGAGCATGATCACAATATCACTGCTATCACTTAATTTTCTTCCAGAACATACCGATTTCCTAATAGCAGCTTCATTATCTCAAATAATTCTTTGGTAGTTTCATGTAAACCAAAATTCTTTCCTATAGATTATTGTCCTTCTCAAATTGTAAGACAATAAAAATTTGAATTTTAGTATCCCAAAAAATTGCTTTCCTTTTTTTTCTGTAGATGAATTATTTAACATTGTATGAGGGCTACCAAAAAAATGTTTCAGACTTAATTAACAAAACATAGATTCGAAAAAATGCATGCAATGTATAACTTACCATCTATTAAATTTTGACAAAATTAATAAATCGAATCTTACTTTAATTTTATTAAATTTTTTTAATGTCAACCACAAAGTACATTTTTTTAAAAAAAACTTAATATCAAAATGCAAACAAAATATCAACACCACTAAGGTATTTCTTTTAAAACAAAACATTAAAAACATTAAAATGCAGACAAGCAAATTTCCCCATTTGCAGAAATATTGCTGAGAAAGATAACTTTTTGAAAAATAATGGGAAATAAAAAGATTAAAACATTTATTTTTTTTTTATCAAATAAGATGATAATAACACACATAATTTTTTTTTGTGTTAAATCAAAATTGTTTAAAAAATGTTTGCATAAAAACAGAATTAGGTATATATATTGTGCCCTTTTATATTGGTACCCCCCATAGTAAATTAAATTAAAAGTAAATTTTAGGGGAATAATTTTAAATTTTGTAAAATAAATATATGTAGTTGTAAAACTAGGAAAGATAAGGGTTACATTGGTTGTTTGGGGTTTGAAATAATGCCATTTAAATTTAATCAGTATAAATTCTTTAAGTTTTAGTTAAATTACTTATTTTAATATTATATAAGAAATAAAAACAATGCAATATAACTTAAAAGTAATTGTTAATTTTTTAATATTTAAAATTGTAATGAGGTTCAAATATAATCTTTATAAATAAAATATGTGCTATAGATATATGTAATCGTGTTTATGCGCATATGATCTAATAAAGAAATGGCTATTTCAGGTAAAATCTCAATTTATTTTTAAAAATAAATAAGATAATATTGATTTTTATTATTTTGTGATAAAAGATGTAGAAAGTCAATTTGGGATTTACTTTGTAAAAGATAAAATTAAAATTGTTTAAATTAGTTGTAAGTTAACTATTTTTTTATTATTATGTTTATTAAATATATTTTTTTTTTGTCAGTAAACATTTCTAAAAATAATATTGGCTTTAAAAAATTATTTAAACTGTTTGTAACAAATTAAATATTCATGATAAAAAGATTTGAAGAATTGACCAATAAGATATCATGATTTGAAATGTTTTAAAAATAAGCAGACGATGTTTTGGGGAATTGATTGGAAAATTATGGATGGAAGGAAGGAATTTAATTCTTTCCATAAAATTTAGTTTAAATTATTAAATTATTATTATTATTTAGTTAAAAAAAGTAAACTAACTAGTATTTAGCTAATAATCTAAAATTATTTTATAAAGTTTTTTGAAAACAATGGAGTAAAGAAACCTTTAAAATCTCTGCTGTCAGCAAACCAATATTCAGTGCTCTGAAAAAGATCTATTTGGAATCATTATATCATGTAAACTACCAGAAACAATGAAAGGAAAAAGTTGTAAATTTATGCAAGCATGTTATAAGATAAAAACAGAGTTAGAGCAAAAACGGTATTATATCAATACATAAGTTAATTACCAAGCAAGTGGATATAATTCTACAATGTGTTTGTAATAAAAACTATAATAGATAGGATTGGAATATATGGATAAATAAAAGGAAATATTCATGTGAACTTGACTTACAGAAACTTAAAAGTAAATCAAATAATGTTAATGAAAATATTTACCTAAGAAAAGCTTGATTTAATGCTAGTAGAAAGCAAGCAGAAGTATGTTTAACTAGTAATTTGAATTAAGTGAACTACTGGAATATGAATATAGTTCATTAAGACAGTTATATATGATGGATTTTATAGATGAATTTTATATAATGAATGAATGACATAAAAGTAAAAGGATATATTAACATTAAATGAACTAAAAGAAAAAAATAGAAGAATATTTTATCTACATTTTATATAAGACTTTTACTATAAAGATAAGTAAATTGCTTGTTGATAAGATGAGATTGAAAAATATTATGACAGCAAGAAAATCAAATAAGCAATGATGATAAATGATATTGAATAGAGATGAATTTTAATTGGAATGGTTTAATAAAGTTATGAATTAAATATCTTATTGTTCAGAATGTGTATCACTTATATCCAGGATAATATCAATCTGCATAACAAATGGAAGTTTGTATAAAATCTTAAAATCAAAGGATAATAATTGTAAGGAATATTCATGGCATAACATGAATTATAAAATATAATTTCTGAAGTTGTGAAAATTTATTTTTATATTAAAAAGAAAGTCTACAATTATTGTAAATGAAAATAAAAACATCTAATTGGTAAATAATTGTTTACATTAGAATTTCTGCAGTTCATTATATTTTAAGAAAAAGTGTAGATCAGTGAAGGGGGACCCCAACTGTAAGTTGTTTAAAGCATTTTTGCCACCATGGAAAACAAACGTACCCAAGGATGAAATTTAGTAAACTCGTGTTATGTTTTAAAAAGGAGAAAAAAAATTTTTTTTAAACTTTTATTATTGGTGTTTGAATAGTTTTAATCTTTATATTTCAGATAACTACTATAAAGATGGGGGGATATTTAAATGTATAAAAATCACTAACTTGTTTTATTTATGTATTTAAATGTTTTAAATCTTAATTTGTTTAGCATTATCAATAAATTATAAATGGGGATAAATAATAATATAGGCCAATATAAGTATAAAACAATATATATTAATTTAAAGAGGATAAAATATGTGTGTAAAAATATAAAATTAAAGTATATATTATGATATTTAAGTTTTGATCTCATATTTAATATGATATAATTAGAATATATTTACATTCAATCCTGACTCGTGATTCTGTTTAGTTTATTATTAGTGTATTATATAAAAGGGTATAGGTTGAGGATGAAAGCAAAAAAAAATTTGCATAATTAAAGAAGAGTCTAAGTTTATGGTAGATATACTAAATTTAGGAATTTCTTGTTTTAATGATGTATCAAAATGTGTTATATTAATATCCATGATAGTATACTGAAATTTAAAATTAAGTTATTTCAAAAGATAATAAGTTTTAAGATATATAATGTTTGAATTGTTAAAGCTGGTATTAATGATTGAGTGTTATTTTAAAAACCAATAGTTCAATAATTATTAATTAAAATTATATTAACATAAAGAAACAGAGATCAAAAATAATAAATGTCATAAAATATAATAAAAAAGAATCTTACTTTTGAATGATATAAAAATAATATTTTGTTTTAAAGAAAATACATATTTTTAATCTTCTTATAAATTTAGAGTTGTCAAGAGTTTATAAATTATATTTGTAAAAAAAAAAGCTCTAAATGATAATGAGTGAAAATAGTAATCATAAAATGTTATTGATTGTCAATACAATGTTATAACACAATATGTGTACAAACTTTTATTGGATAAGGAAAATAAAGTTGAGCTATAACAAAGAAACCTTATCTTATTTAAAGAAGGCATTTAATTTCTGGTTCTTGACAATTAAAATTAAGAGAAGATAAAGATATTCTAATGTGTAAATAATTTTACTGTGTTATATTATTATATTTTTTATTTTGTAATTTGTTAAATTAATTATTAGTTCAAATTAATTATTTAGAAAAGTTGTAAATAATATGTTAATAAATTTAATGTTTATGAATTTGATTAAATATAGTGAATTGTGTTTCTTTGTTCTGAATCATCATTACACCATCTCTATAGAGTGATAATAGTACAATACAAGTTAATTAAATTATGAAAGTTAAATCTTAAATAAGAATCAGTTTAATAATAAGATAATGTATAGTAATTATTTAAGAGAAACATATTTTAAAAGATATATTAAGCTATAACAAATTATATGATCACATAAGTCATCAATGAAGTATGTATTCTAAATGTAGTAAAGTGTTTTGATTTTGAAAAATCAGATTATTAATTATTTTAAAGTTAATATTATGTATTATTATTTTAATTAAACTAAAATTGGTTATTTATTCTTAAAGTATTATAGATCATAAAACATAAAAATGATAAGATAGTTTTATTTATAATTATAATAATTAAAAGATTTCTTAATTATTGCATTACTTATAGATTAAAGTAAAATCCCTCTTTATATCTAATAGATTAACTAAAGTGTTAATTAAGAAGCAGTGATAATTCTGAGATCTTCTTACCATAATATTATTTTTATTTTTTTTAAATTTATAATAAAAATTTTATTAGCAAAATAAATATTTATAATTAATACAAGTAATTAAACAAAGAATAAATATATGTTACAGTTTTGTATACCAAAACACAAAGAATTTTATATATTCCACTATTAAGACAAAAAGGCTCCAGACTATTAGATAGTTATCTTCAACTCAAGTAGATTGACCTATAACAATGCAATAGAAGGAGACTAAGACATCAAGCAAATGCAACTCAAATGAGCGAAGCATGTAACAAAATGTTTGATTAGCCTAAGGAATAAGCAACCCAAAAGAATTCCAACTTTTACTCAAAACAAACGTTTATCTGATAATCTCACACACAGTTATTCCAGGTCCACCCCAGATTTGATATATCGTCTTCCTTGGCAAGTATCTGACATTGATTGAAATAAGTTTCCCAATCACTACAAAGTTTTCTCAGCCAGTTGAATTTCTTGTTATCGAATATCATAGTACATCTTATATACCATATTATCTTAAGGGTATGCACAGTTACTATTGTATTGTGGGGGTAAAATTTCTCAATGTATTGACTAAGTAGAAGTTTTAAGTTTATGATTGGCCTGTGGAACACTCTAGCTCTTATCTGTCCAAATGCCGAACATTCTTTGAATAGATGCTGAAAAGTTTCATCACCAGATTTGCATAGTAAACAGATCAAATCCAAATTCATATGTAGTCTTTCATTTAGAACCTTAGCTGTTGGAAACAAGCCATTCATTAGTTTGAAAACAAATTTCAAGTAAGATTGGGGTGCATATATAGAGTGGAACTTTTTCAACACATTTTTTTTTATATATATCCAACCATGCATTATCATGACTTTTAAAATGATTCATTAAGTCTTTATATTTAATATCTTCCAGACTGGGCACATTCAGATCATCTTGAAGATCCTTATAAGCAATGAAGAGGTCAGCTATAAAATATCTTCCCTTACATCCAATTTCATTAAAGGTGCCAGCATGATCAACCAAAGGCCCAAGAAATTGACTTTTAATTAAGTTAATAAATGTACTTGCTTTGATGTAAGATACGTATAGCCCTGGATCAATCAGGCCAAGATTTCCTTTTTCTATTGGCATCTGCAAGGTTGATATTGGGATCCATCTTGAAACTCTACCCCAAATATATTTCTATGCAATCTGGTTTATTCTGAGAATTGTTTTGTTATTATTAATTATAACGTTATTAGAATAGTAATGATGTGGAAATATATATATTCATTAAAGTCATATTATAATCTTATTAATTAACATTAAAGTAAATAGTTATAGATATTTTATTAATTATTAGTGTTAGTCATAGGAATATCTAGATGCTTAATAAGGAGGAGTATCTTTGTATTTTTATGCCATTGAACCGATACTTTGGTATTTGTTTAATATTAAAAGATTTGTGATCTTGTTGAATAGGATATTTGGTCTCATAATTGCTAGTTTAAATTAAAAATAATTTGAAATAATAAGAGTATAAAAGTGTACCTAAAGAAAATAAAAGTATAGCCTAATTTAAGTACTTGTAAAATTTCTATAAGTTATCATCCTTTTGGCAGGGTACAATATATATTAATAATTATCCAGAAAAAGTATTTTTCAACATGATTTTGTGCCCTTATCAAATGGTGACTATCCATTTTGATTGTTAATGTATTATTGCACACAAAACACTATCTACAGTTTGTAATAGAAATAAAAATAACAATAATAAGATAAAACATAATTAAACAAAATAAAATTACGATGAGCAATCCAGATCGTTAGAAATCCATTAAAAGTTGAAAGAAATTTACATTATAACATAACAATATACAAAATAAATAAAAACATGCACTATACAACTTTATATATACTATTCGTCTGAAGGTTTGTAATTATGGTATATTATAAGATGTGATATGTTGGACTATTTCCATCATTTGTGAGTGAATGTTGAATGTATAGAAAATTTTAAACTTTATTTACACTTTCCAAATACAAACAACTTGTTAGTAATAACACACACATACATGTTTTGAATAGTATTAGTCTCCACCCTTCTTCAGGTGTTGCCGGCTTTTATGCACAGTGACAATATTCGCTTAGAAGTTGAACTCGCATCTTTAGTTTCTTGAATATCGAATTTAATACTACTCGAAATATTGTGTAATTACTAACCTGTATTGTCTATTTGTGTGTTATTACTAACAAGTTGTTTGTATTTGGAAAGTTTAAATAAAGTTTAAAATTTTCTATACATTCAACATTCACTCATAAATGATGAAAATAGTCCAACATATCACATTTTATATATACTATCTTATTATATAACTTTCCTATAGACTCATAAAAAGCATGGGTATAAAAGATGCAGTTATTTACAATTTTAAATATAGAAATAATAAATATAATACAGTTAATAATGTAGCATTTATATATTGGACTATTTCCAACTCCCAGTATTGAATATTGAATGTCTTTAGAAAAATGGCTTAGTTGATTAGAGTGTTCTACCTTAAATTTCAATATCCAAGACTCTAAGGGTCCAGATTAGATTCCCATGTTAGTACTGTCACTGATTAGCTGAAAAACACTTGAAAAAGAGAAGAGAATAATATCCCTTGAAGCATTGTGCATATACTAACTTGTGTGTTATTACTAACAGTTGGTGTACTTTGAAAATTTAAATAAAGTTAAATTTTTCTAAAGACATTCAATACTTCATACTAGATGATGGAAATAGTCCAAAATATAAATACAACTGAAATACCATCATCACAAACCTTTAGAAAAACAATAATGCAGCAGGTTTATTAGAAGACACCATTTATTGAATTATATAAACATTGTGGATATAACTCTAAAAATATACTTTTTTTAATTGAAAAAAATCTATATTAGATAATATTATTTCTATGCAAAATCATTATGATGATAACAATAATCGGATAAAAAATGGATCAAAATTTCATGTTATTCACAAATTTATAATACATTAATAAAAAACAAAAATTATATTTATAAACATACAAATATTGTATGGTCAAAAAGTAAATAAAAGTCTAGAAAAATTAATATGTAATTATAAAAATACAAAAAAGAATTTGTATATAAAATTAATTAACAATTGCAATATGATTCACTATGGTCATACAGGAAACAAATGAAAGAGCCAAAGATCATAACAATGCAATTAATAAGAGAGATGATACATCTGCTTTATACATTCACTATTTAATATACGGATATAAATTTAGTTAACAACTGATCAATTAAAAATGAATGGAAAACAATATAACATAGTATATTATTTATTTTGTGTATTGTTATATTATATAGTTAATTTGTTTTAACTTTTAATGGATTTCTAACAACCTGGATTGTTATAACATCATTTAATTTTGTTTATTATTGTTATTTTCACTTCTATTAAAAAACTAGATAGCACTCTGTGTGTAATAATACATTAACAGCTAAAGTGAATGTTCAACATTTGATAAGGGCATAAAATCATATGCTGAAAAAGGCTTTTTATGTATAATAATTAATATATATATATATTGTAACTAAATTATTATTGAGTCATTGAATTTTTAATAAGTAGTAGCTATTATAATATTTCATCCTTTGGTAATCAATTTAAATTAATCATTGTAACTAAAATAATTCAAACAAGTTGTAACTAAAAATAATCTACTTAAGATATTTAAAAAATATCGTAATATCAATAATTAGAAACTAGTCATTTCAGTTATCGGGTATCTGACCTATTTCAAACCCTAGTTGGGCAGTCATTGTATCCTCAATAAACAAGTAGAAACACACTGTAACTTTAATAAACTATTAAGACATTATAACTCATGAAACAACATCAAGTGGGAGAATACCTTGGTGATCCAATAAAAATATTTCCTCAATAAATCCAACAGTAACTTTTATCCACTTTTATCTCTTGGTTTTATATTAAGTGAACATCTAAGTGGATAACAAGTGGATATGTAGTGAATACGGTCTATCAGGGCGCCACTAGGTTATCTGAACCTAGACAAAGTTATATTTTATAACCTTTTCAAATGTACCGGGTTTAAACTCCTTTTGTACCTTATTTCTAACAAAATGTAGGATTTTTGATTTTAGACCCATATCACCATATGCACCAATATTAAGTTAAACACAAAACATCCTTAAGCTATAGTGATGTATATAAAATGCATCAGACAGAAATTATCTCCTAGATTTTAATATGATAAATGTGCTTTAATACCTTCATAAGTTTTACTAGCTCATATTATACTATTAATTTAGGGTGGCAATTCACTCATTCTAGAATGATGTAGATGATGGAATGGTGGTTATTATAATATCATGAAATCATTTATTTATGGCCTTTAAACATTTATCTAGCTCATTAATTGACAACATGATGATAATGACGATGATGATGCTGGTACTTCCAGAAACAGCTTTAGAACTAAGTCTAACATAAAATTTAATTTTTAGAAATTTATAACTATTTGGCTAATTTTAGTATATCTAATTAGAACTTAAACAGTTAATATTCATCAGTGATGATGAACGATCACAACTAATAAAGAATACTCTCAATGAAAATATACGCCTTGTTTAATAAAACAAATTAACATTTATTAATGCATTACTAACATATACATACAATTTAAAGATAAAAATGACCAATTTATATGACTAATAATAATAATAATAATAATAATAATAATAATAAATGATTATATTGAAATCATAAGATTAATATTAAATTCTTCCCCCTTCCCGTTCATGACAATATCCCACGTTTGTAATGTATATCAATTGGGATAACAAATTACTAAAATTCTCTATCCACAAAAAAAATATTTCATTAAAAAAAATAAACACTCTTTGTGCACACATACTTTTAGATCTTTGTAATCTAAAGTTAACATATAAAGTAGAATGATTAATTAGAAAAGTGTTAGTCAAATCGAAAAGAAAAGGATTTCCAGAAACAAATTTTGAATTACTTCTTTCCCCCTCTCAGCTATTGATATTGCTATTCCTTAACTCCAAAAAAAAAAAAGGAACCTAATCTAATATTTCAATCCTATAAGTCTACTATTCTCATATTCATATGCAATTATATACATGTGGCAAGTATTGTTATATTACCGTGTATGTGTGTTTAGCCCCATTATAACTAAAATATTATTTAAAAACAAAATAATACAAAAAAAAATCTTTTACATATTAACAAACATTTCTTAATTTTAGATTAATATACAATAATACTCTTTAGAAAATAAACTTCATTAATAAGCAGGTATAATAACTTTAGCATACATAAAATTATTACTCAAGGTTATAGCTATTATTACTGAAGAAATTCTTGGTTTAACTAGATTATAGTTCTCAAAGTTCAGATATAAGAAAAGATGAAATTTTATTGCTAAAATTTTACTAATAGTCCCTGATATCATAAAAGAAAAATATATAATGAAAATTCATATTACCAGTCCCTTTTATTTTGTTGAGGCTTCCAAGAGTTCAAACTTGGCTTGTTAATGTCTGTACATTTTTCAATAAACACATACCAATTTGTACCACGGGTATACAATCAATTGCTGCGGTTTACTGGAAACAGACTTTCTTTGCTTGACTTGAGGTTTGTAATTCTTTTATGGTGATGATAATGAAGTCGTTTACTTTAGTAGGAACCATTTGGCACTGAACTGTTCAGCATAATTCTTCTAATGGGTGGAGGACATCTGTTGTTCTCATATTTCTACTTTTGCTGGGGTTTAAACTCAGTCACTGGAGTCTGAACTTGTATGGTTCAATACTTATCAGCAGATTATTTATTTTCATTCAGCTTTGAAATGCAGGTGAATGTTTTATTTTACTTAAAATATAGATGAGCAGTCAGTCATCTTCGATCTCATTTTCCCAAATCAGTCATAAGATGTAGAATACTTTTAATTCAGACAATTTATTTTCTACATGGGTCAGCCAATGGCAGTCTGATATACAGATGAGGTATATATATAGATTTTAACCAGCCATCCCATTTATATCAATCTTCAATAAACAATTTATATAAAAAAAATGATTTCAAATTGATATCTTGCAGAATTTAAAGCTTGTCTTTTTCCCAGTTTCAATATTTAAAAAGTCTCTAGACTCTCTTTATATTCCATTTTTCAGCCAACTCATCAAATTAGATTCATAGTGTGATTTTTTCTTTAACTGCTGGTCAAAAAATATAGTAAATTCACAATAACATGATTTTTGGAGAGGTTAATTTATTTTTAAGAAAAATTATCTTAAATGGTTTTTTCTTCATTCTGGTGGTAAATATCACACTCCTATAACATTCCAAATCTTTTCTTTGATCTCTCTAATGTGAAGATTTTTAAGCTGTCTGAGCTTTATCAAAACAAAAAGTCTTTACATCAACTAAAATCTCCAAGTAAAAAAAATAGTTTAACAGAATTTTCTCTTTTTTTTTTCAATATGTGTAAGTGTAGATTTATTTATGCAATACATTCACACACACACTGCCATTCACATCATTTATAAAAACTGGCCTATTAAAATAATCTAAATGCTTCTTAGAAACTATAATTTTAATATTTAAAATTAAATCCTTAAAACTTTTAAACCCGAATTATAATCATAGAAAAAATAGAAATAGAGAATAAAATAGCAAAATTAATCTAGCAAGTGTAGATTAATTTTGAAGAAAGTTAATATTTGAAATATAAAATGACAAACTAAATATCTTGTCTACAGACAAATGCCTATATGTGTTATATTCCTACTTTTAAAAGAACTATTGAATAATTAAAAGTGTGTACCATTATTCTTTTTTGAGTTTTGTTACACAAACAAATAGAGAACATAACTATTTCCCCCACTCTCTTTCTGTCTTAGGCTTTTGGGACTTGATCCTGTAGGGTTTAAACATGGGTGCCCCTAAAGCTTCCTTTACTATATAAAAATGTGATGATGATTTTTGGTTCCATATTTCCTTTCATGCACGACTACAATTTTAGCTACTGGCTAAATTGAAATGGGCACAATATATATATTAGATAGCTGTTAGATACAATATTTTTATTATTTTTTATAATTTATATGAAAAACACCAGCAGAATGGATTTCCTTTATTTTCATTTTTGGTCATTTTAAACTATTAAAAGAAAAAGATTGAAAAACTATGATACTTTTAAATTACGATATGAGAAAAACGTGAACAGCAAAAAAAATGAATAAATGGATATGTGATCAAATTATGCTTAATTTTTAACTTGAATATAAATAAGAAGATAAAAAAAAATATCTTACTTTATATAGTAGATTATCTAATCGATTAGAAAATTATATATTACTTAGAAAAGTCAATGTTTGAAGAGAATGATCAGCAATGAGATGGATGCATGTATCATCACAATAGTGAATGTGCATATCATTGAGTATAAGACTAAAGAGTTGGTAGCTTTCTGGAAAAATGTTATTCATAGGACTGCTACATGTTGATAACAATAATGTTAAAAATAATAATGAATTGCCTAAACATGCATATATGTAAGCAATGAAAATCTTACTGAAAGTTTTCCTGCAAATTTTTTTTTTTTGATAATAAACACCATGTAATCAATCAAGCAAACAATTAAAAACAAGTCAGGCAAACAGAAATTACATCATATTTTTTCTAAGTCATAAGTGGAATCACTCTTAGCTTATTCCCTAGTTAAATAAAAAAAATAGATTAGACATCAATACTTCTTTATATATGTGAAAGTTTAAAGAACACAAGCTTCCCAAATATTTTCATAAATATATAAAAAGAGCTATATATAATAATCAGAAATTTTTCATAGACTTATGGATATGAACATAAACCATTTCAATGACGTTTTTCTGTATGTTTTTATTATTTGAGGCTGATGTATATAAGCAAGCAACCAAGTAGAAATTGGATTATCCAGCAAAAAACTCTCTATAAGCCAAAAGAGAAATCATTTTTAGTTTACTCTCTAGCTTAAATAATTTCTTAGATTATTTCTTATCTAAAATATAGGAGGTAGATTAGATATCAATACTTCACATGTTGAAAATTAAACCTCTCTCATAAAGAGTAGCCAAGCAAGAAAACAATTAAAA
Organism: Epiperipatus broadwayi; assembly: GCA_028023455.1. Classification (NCBI taxonomy): domain Eukaryota; kingdom Metazoa; phylum Onychophora; class Udeonychophora; order Euonychophora; family Peripatidae; genus Epiperipatus; species Epiperipatus broadwayi. The sequence continues at coordinate 2,364,021 of JAQFVV010000162.1, forward strand.
ACTGATTGGGCAAACTAAAATTATATCACCTAGCAACAACATTTATTTGTCTGTCTCTCTTATAAGCCAAAAGTTGAAATACTCTTAACTCATGAAAGATGTCATTAAAACTTTCAATAAGTCTATGAACATTTGCTGACTATTTTATATAGCTTATTAAGTGAGAGATTTATTTACGTATTAAAGCATTTGAGCAAATGTCAGAATTGTTGAACATATAAAGTATTAATGTCAGATCTACTTCCCTTATTTAAACTACGAAATAAATTAAGAATGGTTCCACTTTTAACTTAAAAAAGGTCAAACAAACAAGTACTATTACTGAATGATGTAATTTAAATTTGCCAGCCAAGTTTTTAATTAATTGTGTGCTTGATTAAATTGTAACTAAGCAGTAAATAAATAAAAAATCCCATTAAAACTTTCAATATTCACATCTATGTCTATGAAAATATTATAAATAAATACATATACTGTAATAGACCAGAATAAGAAAATTGTTATATACAAGAAAAATGCATATAATGTATTATCTTCTCTTGCTGCATGAAGTGAGTGAAGAGTTCATTATTGATAATTATATTCTGCATTGAATTGTTAAAGATAAATCTAAATTAATCATCATCAAACTAGAGATATATTCTTATCCTAAGTTCTTGAGAAAAAGCTATTTGATTTCCACTTGTTTTTTTTCCCACATAATTTAAAAATTTTCTAATAAAATCATTTATCATCTAAAAGAGTAAAGACATTTTACTTTTATCAGTAATCATTAACTCTGATTCTAGTTCAATGTGAAACTTTGATTCAGATAGTTATTAAATAAACAGATGTATGGTTCAAAATGGAATACAAAATGAAAAAAGAACAAATATGATATTGACTTGGACTCCAATGTAATTAATTTTAAATAAACAATAATTAATAGCATAAGAAAACAATAATATAAAAATATCCCATGCTATATATAAAAAACAAACATAATTATAAAGAATAAATTGATAACTGGTGCTTATATATGCTCAATTGCATATCTTTCAAATGTGTTAAACTCTCATAATTAAAGTAATATGCTGGAATTTGAGATATATTTAAGAATTATTAATTACCTTACACATAGCCTCTAATAAATGATATAATATTCAGAAGCATTTTCTAAACAGAATGTTGTAAAAAAAAAATGCAATCTAATTTTCAAGATAATTTAGATTAAACCACTAAACATCACATGATCACCATTTCTTATGCTTGCTTATAACTTATTAAAACAGGCAAAACTCTCCATACAGTAATGCCACTCAGTGCTGGAGGGTTGCATTAGATCCTAAGATGTAGGTGCAGTGCTCTCAGATCCAAGGCTCCTCACTGATAAAAGCCACAAGCTAGAAACTAGTCTGGCGATATTGGCTGAGTAGGCATTAGATAGGGATTTTATGCACAAGCCTTCTGGCATATTACTCTGGCTTGCACTGAATAACACTACTGTATGGAGAATTTGCTTGTTTTAATAATTTAGATATTAGACAAAAAAAATTCAATAATTTGTATTAATTAAAATATATGTATATAAGTATGATATATATATATTATTAATAGAATAATCAAACCATATCAAAATATTTATCACTAGAATATTTTGTTTAGGTAAAAATATATATATATACCCTATTTTTCTACAATTCAAAATATGCTGTAGACCTTTATTTTTCATATTATTTCATACTGGATATTTTTCGATTATTTTAAAGTATCTATACTAAGTCATTCGGAATCATGTTATGTATTACTTGGTTTACAGTTATAAGACTAATCTTTTCAAATACTTATTCTTTATTGATTGCACATAAATCAATGTTTCCACTAATTGCTAGGCTTATAGGTTAGGATCCATTTATTATGACATAAAACAAAGGGAAGGTATCTTCTGACATATGCATAGAAACTAAACTACTTCAGATGTACATTAATTTCTTCCAAGAATCATATTTCAGATAAGAATTTGCAATGTAAATAACAACTTTGTTCAAAACAATTCATTATGATGATGGTATACTTGAAGATATTTCTGTTCACAGCTATTGAGCAAATATAGTGAAAATTACTATTTTCCAATGCTGGATTGATATTTTTCATAATCAGACAAACTAATGACTGCTTCCGTACTGTTTATTTTAATATAATAGCAGTGCAAAGGACTATATGTAGACAAATCCCCAAAAATAAATGAATAATAATTAAGTTTTTCCTCAGTCCCTTATAACTTGCTCATCTGCTTATGTCTTACACTACTCTCTGTACCCATAAATCAATAGTTTTTTTCTTTTTAATAGCCAAATGAAACATTTCAATTCTCATTTTAATCTAGTTATGTTGTTTTGTAGTAAGTTTTCTTCATTACAATTTTATAAGATTTTTTATTCTTGTTTTCAAATTTCCAGAAATTAATCTTATAATAATTTATTATTTATGCCTTATATAATTTTACAATATTATACTAAACCATATTCAAAAAAATAATAAATTATGCAGTATGGACTTAATGAATTAATTCCAACTGTGATTTTGTGCTTCCAAAATTTCTCTCACATAATTTATATTTTTGGTAATTACACCATTGATAAACAAAACTATATATTGCATAATAAAACTAAAAATGGCATCCTTTCTATTATACTTGCTTTATAAAATGACAAATTTAGCATTCATTGCAGATGCACACATACATAATTATGGGTTAATAAATTTGTAATCACTAAATATTCTTTATCCAGCCATAATAAATAGTCCCAATAATCATATACTATATCTCGTAATTTAAGAAGGTAAATTGCTCTGAATTATAAATACTCATATAAGTAGATCTGTGAAATCATTGATTATTACACTCTACCCCTAACACATATTTAAAAGAGATACACATTTTATATATTAGTTCACTTAGTTAGTGTGTCTTTGAGTCTAAATAGCAATAATGAATTTGACTAACAGTCCTCTACCCCTCCCTCCATTTTTGAATAAATTAATTTTATTTTCTATTAATCATTCTTTATAATTTTACTTTAATTAATATATTACCATTATTTGAAATACACTATATTTATTATTTAGGCAGGTTATAGTTTATTTTTAATTTCTTTTGTCCGTGGGTATTACATAACTGATTCTCATGTTATTATTTTACCTAAGATATTTTAAGTTAAATCTTTGCTAGGCTATGAAATAATATCATAACTATCCATAAAATTTAGAGAGAAAATGAATTAATAAATAAGAAAACAATACTCATTACCCTAATCAATAGCCAGATAATAAAATTTATTGCAGTTTTCTTACTTAATTCTCTAGCTAAAGATAGCCAGTTAACCATTTAATGCATAATAATTGGATTATTATCTGGCTGGATGTGTGTCAAATACTTGGAAATCTACAAATATTCCAAGATTTATAAAATTGCAATTCCTAATACTATAGCTGGAAAAAAATTTAAATATAGAAGTGATATGTTAGTTTCAATATTATTGAATTTATTTAAGAATGTATGGATCCGATTCAAACTTTAATAAATAAAAAAATGGATAGATTATTTAAAAAATTCATCTGAATCTTTATTATTACACACATGATAATCAAAACACTTCTGCCTATCTTCATTATATAAAAAGATACTTTAATAAAATAGAATAAATAATAGTGATTTGTTGTTCTAGAATTATGCAATGTTTGTAGGCCAAAATTATAGATCGAATATAACAATTCCATTCAACTGCTCAAACTAAGATTTTTTTTTTTTACTCTCAGTTGGAATTTAGTATATGAACCTTTAACTCTTCAATATGGCACCCATCCACCGAGCTAACCAATACAGTTCATTAAGAAGGTGAATGCTATTACTTTTCAGGCCCAAATGCTTAAAACAAAAACTCTATTAAGGTAACCACATGAGTCAAAAAATGATTATATTATTTTAAATTTCTATTCTATTCATGATGCATCATATTTTTATTATTATTTATCTTTTTCTTTAATAAAATTATTAATATTACAATCATCATCAAAAAAAGTCAGAATTCTTCATTTTAGTCAACCTAAAACAGACTTACTCATATCTTTGAAGAATTTCATGCTTTGTAACATAATAAGCATAAAAATCCAAATTTACAATTTTTGTGTTTAACAGTTGTTGAAATAAAATCAACATCAAATTCTTGATTCTGGAGTAGATACTTTTAGTTTTTAATAAAAGTAACATTTTAATCTTAGAGCATATTAAACTATAATCTATTCAATAAACAGCATCTATATCTTCATATAGTATTAATCTTTATAACGTAAACATAAGATGCGAAATATTCATGATAATCAAGTCAAGCATTGTATAAAAATTAATTAACAACTGAAACATACAGGCTTATTATATACCTGTGTCTATATATAAAAATTAATTAACAAAAAATCAAGCAACTCAGAGAGCCAATACTATTATTTTCAATAACTTTGAATCATAGTTTACTTCCTTATTTATACAATAAAATTATCCAATAAAAATTGAGCCCTTTTTTCAGAACATAAGCAATTATAAAATGGGCATATTGTAAAAATTTCAAAAATAGAAGTTCACAATGAATCCAAAACTTATGGCAATCTATTTAATTACTTTTTTTCTTCTGAAAAATGAATTTCATTAAGAGTATCTACACCAGTCTTAAATCCTGATAGCTCTTTAGCAGCAGGCATTATGTTTAAATCTTAAACAGTCTACATCAAGCAAAATTCATACACTTTATGCATTTGTACTTTAAAAAAAAAAAATGAAATACTTACTTCATTAGCTTCTTCTTTGCTACTATTACCATTCTTGATGTTACAATTATTTCTATCACTAAAATGGATAATCTATCTAGATCAGTGACCTAGCCAGAATTTTTTAATAAATGCAATTATTATGTATCTTTTCTAGATCTGTTTAAATCCATGGAGGGAGTGAAAATTCCTAAATAGGGATACTAAAATATACAAAAATTTGCTGAATGAAATTCCTATTCCAAATCAAGTTTGACAGTGATTCATTATTGACCACAATGCCTCATGCAAGCCTCTAAGTTAGAATTCATAGTCTGTAAAATCTGTCTCACTTTACTTGTTCATACTTTTTTTTTCATACAAGAAAATAAAATGATTGGAATCAAAATTGTTCTGCGAAGAATTTAAGAAGGAAAATGTGGTTGCACAAAAATGTGATTCCAATGTTAGTTAATGCAAAGAGATAATAACTGAGGGCATGAGAAGTTTGTGATGATTGAACTCTCTATCAACTAAAAAAAAAGTAAGAAAAAAAAACTAAGTGAATGAAATAATAGATAGGAAAAGCAAAACAGACTTGTTTGTAGCCAGAAAGATGGTTAGCATATTATGAAATCAACATCATATTCTTTCATGTAGCAGTGTTTTTCATATCTGGATTTATTTCTATACTGACCAATTGTGAACTTTTTAAGTAGCCTGAATTCAGCATCCAATAAATAAATAAAAAATACAATAAAAATCAATTTAAAATAAAACAAATTCATAATTTGATGACAGTGACCAATCTTTTTTATTAAAAACCTTAACAGTATTATTAATATTAGCAGCAATGACTTCCTTTACTAAAAAAAAATCTGTTAAATCTTTTAAATTCATAATATTAAGTCAAGAGCTCATTTAACAGTTTATTTCCATTTTCAAAATTTTATTTAACGATTCTTTTACTAAAGGAAATATGTATATTTTTGCAATTATAACAAATTATTTCTGTAGTCTAGTGACCTTCTTGGCCAATATTATATACATAAGGTGAAGTTTAAAATTTATTAATATTAACAATATATTAAATTACAAATATAGCTTTAAGATTAGTGATATGCTATCACATTTATATAGTAAACATTTCACAAATACTGTGTAATTATTTTAAAATCTTGGTGGTTCACATTATCATTACTTATCAGCAAAGCCATATTAATTTTCAAAAAACATTTATCAGGCAACGTATTTGCAATTAGTAGGCTTTCACTACTGTATTTAATTTATACAACATGTTAATTGAAGAAAATACCATACTGTACTTCATTTACAATTTGAAATTTAGATTTCTAATATTTGTTGCAAATTAACCAATTATCAAGTGAATATTAATAGATTCATTAAAATTTACCTGACTTAAGAACCCAGTAATAATGAAATACATGATGGCATTAAAAACAAAGTTTATATATATTGTACCTATATTGATATAGGCACATATAATTTTATCTAAAATTATATTATTAAAATAATTGTTCATAAAAGAAAAACATAAAATTAAACGTTGAAGAGTTTATTACAGTTTGTTTTAGAAAAGGATAAAAATCAAATAGTTTTCTAGCGTTAGTTTTGAAATAAAAAGCTACAATTAATTAATCAAAAGGGGGGAGGGGGAGTCTTGGTTTGAGAAATGAAACTAAAGGTTTACAAAAGGAAATAAATAGTTTTATTAGTATTCGTAAAAATATAATTTAAAAAGTTAAAACATACAAATCTCTTTTCATTCAAGTTTAATTAAATAAAAAATAATGTTAAAACTAAATAGTAAATTGTATTAAAAATATATGTGCGTATATATGTGCGATTTGTAAATAAATAAAATGTATGCGAAATAAAAGAAGATTATCATTAAAAACACGGCAATGGCTATTAATAAAATAAAACAACACGTTTTATTGCATGGCTATTACTAATTAAGCAATCTTCCAAAACACGTTTATCAAAGGATTAATTGCTAAAGAATTTCGACAACAGATCTTTGCCGGGAATATTTCGACAACACGTTGCAGATATAAATAGACTTTTTTTTATCGGACAGTAATCAGTTCACAAAGTAATTGAGTAGTGCAGTTCAGAAATTAATTGGGCAGTTAACAAACAAAATGCAGTGTTGAGAAGATCTTGGGAATGCACGTTTATCTCCAGCCCAGATGTCCGAGAAAACAGCAGATCTGCCCGTGAAATAATGTCAGCTTAACATCTTAGAAAATCTCCGTCAGTATCTATTTGTCTCCGATAGTAATAATCGTGAAAATCAGGAAATTCAGCAAGGAAAAGTCCCAGCCGGCTGAAAGCATTCATACTGGAACCATTCATATTGGAAGAAACAACAAACAAGAAGAAAACAAAGTGTTAAATCTACGTTCAAAATCCTAGGTAAAACATTTGCTTATTTTCGTTTATACTGTAATAGCCATTGCATTTCATTAATTCGTGCGAATCCTCCAAGAGTCTAATTATATGAACTTTATATCATACATAAATGAACTATTGATGTGTGTGATTAAATTTCAAATGCTATGTAGTCCTTTACTATCATTATTATGTGTGTGCACGAGTTAATATGTGCGTGATCACTATATCAATATTTATTAGTTCTGTTATTAAATCTATAGGAATATTTAAACTATTTAGAAATGTTAATTTAAAATATGCGTGTGTTTTATTAGAATTATAAAATGTTTAAATTTAGTAAATAAATGTTAGTTAATAAATTATCTTTCAAATTAAACTTTATTTGTCGGTCAATTCTTTTACAATTCTTTTTATAAATTCTTTTTACAATTCTTTATCAAGTCTTTTAACCACTAATTATGTATAATCTATTAGTGATTACAAACAGCTGAGCTAGTCGTGGATTTAGGCGTTGAGCTAGTGGCCATTGCTCAAAGTGCGTTATTTATTCATCCTTGAATAGATAGCTGGCGCCCGTGTTTATACACAAACAAAAAAGTGCTTTGAACTTGGTGTTGAACTCAACAGCCGAGAAGAAGCTATGTCCTGGAAATGTAACACTAGTTATATACTTTATAGCTATCGTTTGGGCATACATACTCTCCGAGAATGTTCTTCTCTGCCTAAGAAGCCGGTGTTTCGAATGCACATATTCGAACTCGGTTCAATATATATTTTACTATTTCAGCATTTAACATAAGTTCCTTGATATTATTTACATTTCCAATCAATTCTATATAAAGTGTACTGTTAACTGTTAATATCTACACATGCTTCAGCCAAATATAGAATTTGTCATAATTTTGTTATGGAGTTATTACCTGTGGAACTGCATTTGTGAAAATGTAAAAAAAAAGTGTATTACTCTATTAAAAGATCTTTATGAAGTATTATAACTTTATTTTTATTATTGCATAGACAAATTCATGGAATATTAATATCATTTACATTCTTTATTATTTTTATTCATGTATTTAGATTTTGTTTGTTATAGTTCTGAAGAAGATTGCTGGGGCAATCGAAACCCTCAATAGTGGATTGTAAAAGACATTGTAAAATTAATAAAGAACGTAAATGATATCAATATTATTAAAATATCCTTATTGGCAATGTATATAGATACTTATATTCTCCTCTTGAACCATAAGGTTATGCAATAGGTTTTTACAAAATTAGAATCATCAAAGATAACAAACTAATGGGAAATATCATTAATAAACTAATCATAATCGGCATAGAACTTTCTCAAAATAGATGAAATCGAAACATCAAAAACATATAACCTACCAATTTCTAGTTTTAAAGCATTTGGGAAATGTACTGTATTCGAAAATCAGCCTATTAAGGTCAATTGTTTAGATATTTGAAAAAAAAAATCTCTTATACTATAGTTATTATAATTTTCAATAGAAATCGTGAACATAATTGACTTAACAAGTCCAATATTACTTTTCTAATTTCAAACTAAACTAATATACGAAATCATAATAAATTACTTTAAGAATTTTTGCCATTCTTAGTAAAAACTGAACTTCTTCTCTCGATAATAATTGATATAACATTATCGTTTCCTTTAATCTTACCTCAGTAAAGAAATGGCTTGCAGAACTTTCTTCGAGACGTTTAAAACTAGTATTATTGCTTTGCATATTAATATTAAAAGTATAAATTTTGAAAATATATGATTAATTAAGTAAATGTGTGGCTAACACCATTAAAATCTTTACTTCATATCGTCAATATTTATTTTTATTATTAAATATTTTTTAACAATCAATTACGTTTATAAAAACGGATTACAAAAAGGATATAAATACCTTTTAAGTCACGAGATACCTTAAGCAAACATAATAAACAAAATGAATAAAAAATATGAGCGTAAAGTAATACTAAATTTACCTAATACAAAATTATTATTTATATATATTGATAAATTTTTACTTTTGTATGGAAATAAATAGTTTAAGTTATTAAGTCGCTGATAAAACTTAGTGTTTATTTTTATTCACTAGATTTCTCCGATCCTATTATGACATAACCTTAAAAAATTTTCTTTCCAAAAGGAAAAGAAAATCAAATTTTAATTTTTTAAGATAAAAAAATTATTTTATAAAATATTTAAATTTTATACACGCAAAAAACCCTCATTTATCTATTTTAAAGTATTTTATTTGTAATTTTCTGTTTTGTCTCTGAATCATTTTTCTTCCAACAGCACTCCAACATGGCGGCATGTCTGCAGTGCCGTGCTGTCTTTGGGTAAATATTCAATCTTTTTATCTATTTAACGCTTAAATATTCTACATTTATATTAAATCTATATATTAACCTTATCTATGTAATAATGAGGTAAAATTATTTGTGTGTATAGTTTTCTTGAACCATATATAACTTAGTAATGACTAGGCATTCTATATATTCTCTTTTATCTTTAACTTAAATTTATAAAATTTCAAAGTGTTAGTTCAGAACTATAGTATTATGTATATATATTTAAAATATATTTGTTTATTTTCATTAGAGATATTTTTTTTAAAAATAGGTAGGGAATAATTTTTACATAAGTGTTAACTTAAATTCTACGAACGTAACTATTTTGGTAGAGCTTAACAACTAATATTCACACTTGGATTAAATCAAACTTTTTTTTTTTTTTTTTTCGAATTTATTTAGCTCTTTTTTTTATTTTTTTTAACTAATGAAATTATTTTTTTGTACAATTTTAAACACTGATATTTAAACGAATTTTGAATATGTACTTTTTTTAATTTAGTGTTTATTTTCAATTTGTGTGTGTGTATATATATATTGTCGTAAGTGCCTATAGCTAATTAGTTATTGTATGTAAATTACAACACCAAAGTCCTTGATGTAATATTTTATTAATTTATTTAAACGTAAGAGATGTAAATATAATGATATGCACACATATATTTACATGGTGTTAAAAAAAAATAGATCGTTAATTACTGACAGCTAATCTTTGTTTTACCTATTTGAAACAATATCTATCTTATTAAGACATACTTTTAAACATTTTAAGAATTTTTTTATGTATAGTCTGCCAAATGTAGAAAGTAGGGTACTAAACAAACCTAAACACATTTGTTATTGATGATCACAGTCTCACTCAAATTTTTTAGGAAATAGCAGTCATAAATTACTTTATTGTTTTATTCTTTGAAATTAGTATAGTCTCTTAATAATCGAATTAATGTTTTTTTATTTATAAAAAAAATTTCCAAATAGGATTCAGAAACATGCTTTTACCTGCGTAATTTGAAATTGTGTTCTGCAACTATTGCTAACATCATCCCATATTGCTATTTGATGTAAATGTTAATAAAATGGCATTTAAAAAAAAACGATTAATGTATTGAAAATTTAGCGAATAGACAGAATCACATTCATATGATTTTAAGGAGTTAATTTTGTTGACTTTTTTTAATTTTTGCAATTTTAAAAAAGTGTACATTTTCAAAAAGGAATATATATATGTATCTGATAAAACATTATTTTGTTTTTATGCTATATAGGAAAAAGAGATTAATTTTTGAACTAATATTGAATATATACTCAGATGTATAATTTTAATAAAGTTAGTAGTTACTTTTTATGCTTCTAAATTAATTTATATAAAGTTATATACAATCTGATGATTAATCAATGGAAAATGAAACACAAAATAGTGACAACTTCATTTCATTATTGCAGTGCTTATAATAATCTCCTAAAGTTAAAACACTGAATTGTTGCAAAAAAATCTTTATTATATATATGGAAAAATTATTTCAAAAACATTTATTTTAAAAAGTTTTAATTTTAAGTAACTTCTAATAAGATAAAAGTATCATAATTTTGGCATTGTGAATATATATATTAAAATTTAAGATGGGAGTGAATATATATATTGTACCGTCCGTCTGTCATTTTTCTTTGTAAACAAAATGAGGAAAATCTAAATTTTTAGATTTATTTATTTCTATCCCTTTTGTTTAGTCTATCACTATCTTCGAAGGCTTCTGGTCATTCAGGTAGAGATAATAATGTCACTGGTAGCAAGCTATCAATAATACCAACTCTGCTACTAAATTATAACACTGGTCATCCAAGCACTATTTATTTTAAGGAAAAACCTTTAGGCGCCAGTTAATTACTATGTAACTAACGTGCTTGCTCAACCAGCTGCGAATTTAATACCTGACCTCCCCCAGCTAGCTCATCGGACTCTAACTATTCCCAATTCTCTGCCTACACTATGAATCTCTATGTTTCAAAATTTATATCACAAATATTTGATTAATAGAATATTTATGCGTTATTTAATTCTTCCGCATAAATCCCTCCCTTTTAACATTACATCAAATTATCTACCTAACGATAATAAAAATATTTTATATCCAGCTTTCTTTAAATGCTCACACTCTTGCCTTATAATATAAACGTGTATACACATTCTATTAAAGAATATATTTTAATACATTTCAAATCACACACATATACATTTAAATAATAAATAAAATAAACACATTTAATCATATGACACACACATAATTAATGAGATATTTGATTTCAAAGTCTTATTACGAAAGCTAATGCATGTAGTTATATCATGGAAATTAATAGTTTTATATTGGATTAAATCTCACTTATAGTTCAGATGTTTAAAAGTTTTCTCTCACTTATTTATGGCTGTGAATTAAAATTTTAAGACAAAAAAATGAATGATTTGCCTAGGATTTGAACACTTTCATACGCGAATAGGGCAATGGTGATTCCTCGTAGACCTTTTTTATTTTATTTTCTGATGTGCATATGAATTACTTGTGGGTCTTGGCATGGATACTCCGATGATTCCCAGTTTTCACACAAACATGATTTCTTCCTTGAACTAACTGCTGATGTTACTGCAGAGAAGGTTCAGGCCGGCCACACGATCCAATGGGTTCAGCCACGCATTCTATATGACAGCACGTTCATTCTTAGTTATTTCAATATTTTTTAGATCAAATTTTGATTGATTCTGATTAATTAATGATTAATGATTTTTTTGATTGATTGCCTTTAACAATACGAAATTTCCCTTATATAGACAGTGTTCCTTATCTGAGGATCGATCGAGCAGTCTGCTGCAATCCTATTGGTTTTCTATTACTTTTATTTAAGAGTTTAAGATTCGTTATAGTCTTTCCATTGGCTTTTTATTTTAATCAAACAGTAGTACTTAGTCCCTTTGTTTGTTAATTATATTTTCTTTGTTTTGATTTTAAGTTTTCAGTTCTTTTATTTGCATTGCATTAACTTTCAATTTTATCATTGTAAAAAAAATTCCTTTCTTTTTAATTTTATTTATACACACACATTCCACTACTTCCGTATTATAAGACAAAAACGAGATATTTATGTTATACATTAATTTAAAATAACAATGTTAATTCTTTTTTTTTTTATAATTATTATTCATTACCGAAATCTTTTCCCCTCTCTTTTATTCTTTTCTTTTTCTTAAACTTTCATGAAAATCTTTTTTCTTTTTTTAAACTTTAAAAATATTTTCTTAAAATTTCTTTCACTAAAATTCACTCTTGATAAATGCTAGAAATATTATATAATGACCTACATATTTAATCCAAAAATTATGAAATATGAAATAAGTTTAAAAACAGTCTCAATGAAATTTCAAAAGCTTAATTGCTTATGAAATATTCTATATAAATGTCAGTATAATTTATTAAGTGCTATTATAATACACAATATTATAATTATTTTATAAATGGTAGGAATTAAAAGGGATGAAATCAAGTTTAATGCTTCTTTGTTTTTCCTAATAAAAGTATTAATGTATGGGAATATATTTAAGAATTATTGTTTTAAACTAACTATTTATATTTATTTGTGGGTGCATTTAATTAGAAAAAAAGTGCCTAGTATGGAGGTATTCAACATTTTAGATGTAGTTCTATGCTGCACTATTTTCATTTTTTAGTTGAATCTTCTAAATGCGTTGAACTATTAGTAACTAAGTAGTTTTTTAGTATGGAATTTCTAATGGGGTTATATCTTCAGATGTTGCTAATAATCAATGACGAGCTAATAGAAGAATTAAATTGATCTTTAGATTCATGATTACTGAATTTAAGATGATGCTTTAATCAAACTAAATTAGTCAGTTAAAGGCAACTGTTAGAATTTATGTATATATTATCTTTGAGGATCCTGATTTCTTCATTTTATCTTTTACGGTCAAGATTAATGATTAATTTTTCGACATTATGGAATATCACTCTGTTTTCTTATGGGATTATTTGTTATTTTCATTAAAACTGCTTTAACCTTTGTTTTTGTTTTTTTTCCTTCTTTGTTCAATATTCTAGTTTTCTCTATCAAACATGTTTTTGATACATGTACATTCTGCAACTGTAGACGTGACTTTTTCACTGTGATCATTGTTTTATGATCTTTTATTTTTTTGATTTGGGGAGATTGTAAGTTAATTTTATTAATATATATTGTTATGGATTTTACATGGTATTTCATAGATAGTGTTTTGTTATTGTGGAGGTTAGGATTCTTCATTATGTGCTATGACTTTGAAAAGCTATTGTGTTATTGTTGCAGATTTTTTTAGTTTGCTTGACATCCCTGATATGTATGAATATGTTAAGTGCCTAATATTTTTTTATTTATTTATGTTTCTTGAAAGTTTCTTTAAAATTTTCTTAATCATTACTGATAGGTAACTAATTTTTATAATATTTTATTTTATGTTGCATTTTTCCAAGTCACTAGCTTCTGAACAAACTATTTTTTTCTCTGTTCTATAGTGATAAAATAATTCCATTTTTTTTTGTATTTCTGTCATATTTGGATATATGTGCTTTTTTATTTCTGTAAGTGTATGTATATATATATGTAGAGGATGTGATTAAACAGTAAGTTTGATTTTTCCATGAGATACTCTTGTAACAAAACCATCTAAGAATGTCACTTTTTATTGCTATTCTAATTCTATTGTGAATTTAATTGAAGGAAATATGTTATTGATATATATCCAGAATGTTTATAGTTACCTTTCACAATGTGTTCATGCAATAAATGTATTGACATAGCAAAGTCATATTTTTAGTGAAGCTGGAGTAATATTTCTGTCCTATTGGTCAAGCCGGCAACACCTTACAGAGGAAAATTATTCAAAATATATTCCATACTGAAAAAGATATTAATAATTAAAGTACATGTTTAAAGTAGTTTGAACGTACAAATAACTTTAGTAAAATGCCATAATGAAAAATGTTGTGATAGTTGTAAATTATAAAACAGATTTAAATATTTAAACATTTGAATTTGAAGAAAATATTTTGAAACCATTAATGATTTTGTAAGATATAAAATTGAAAATCAATGTGATGTTGGATTTTTATTCCACTTATTTGTGAAGTATTGAAATTAAACTGCGAGGCTTTAGGTGCTTTCAGCACATTTAGCTAAAACATTTGTTACATGTAAATTTATTATTATTGAACTTCTTTTCTCACTAAATTTGAATTTTATAACTAATTTTCAGGTATGTATGAGTTATTTTTCTGTTCTTATAAATAACTTTTTTAAAATTCATGTTATGGAAAATCATATTTATTTTGCAATGATAGAATACCATCTATTGAACATTAAATGATTATTTGCAGGAAAGTGGAATAAATTAGTTTTGTTTATTGTAATAATAGTAAATCTCTAACTGGGGGGGGGGGGTAAATTGCTCTAAAAATAAGTTTTGCAGTTACTATACAAATCAGTCTTGAATTGCAAATATGCGCACATGTAGAACCTGATTATCCATTTTTCTCTTCACTTGATATTTTATAATGCTATCTTAATTTTTCATCAGAAAACCTTTCTGAAGTACTTCAGCACCATGTCTAATTGTGGTTCTCTAATGTATTCTATTCTCTGCCATATCTCACCAAAAGAGACTGTCAACATTGCATCTCTTCAGAAAGCGAGATAATTCTTATAATGCAAATGAGATCTACCTTTATCTGACAACCATGCCCAACTTCATTTTAAAACATACTCTTGCATTGTTTGTTCATTTTGCATGTCCAATCCAAGGATGTATTGTTTTTACAACAATAGACTTTATAGTATAACATTCAGCAAGTTGACGAACGTGGATCATTTTTGTAATCTTCCCATTGTTTTTTCAGAATTTTACAGAGCATTCTTGTTTGAAATTTCTTTAATGTCTTAGTTATTGATAGCATGTCTCACTTCCATACAATAAATAAGGTAAAATAACAGCTCTATACATTTCTTAGTTTGCAATAATTTTATTTCACTGTGATGAAATACTGACTTTTAATTTGTTAAAAGCAACCTGTGGAAATCTATGTATATCTCAATGTTTAGTTCATTTTTCTACTTATAAAAATAAATTATTGATTTATTATTTTCAAATTGATAACCATACAGGCTTAAAGTTGCTGAGGATTTTTTTTTTTTTTTATTGGCTAATAAAGAACTTGAGTTTTTTGAACAGTAATTGTTAAACCAAAGTTTTTATATATATGCATTTTAAAACATGAAGCACATTCTGAAAATTGTCTTCTGAACTGGCAGAAATTGCATAATCATCTGGATACTATAAATTCAGAATTAAAAAAGCTTTTATTTTTAATCTATTCATATTAAAATTTTTATCAAACCATATTGTATCTTGAACCCTGTTTAATTAAGCTGCCTACAAATAATTCCAAAGATCACTCATAAAAATTGGAAACAAAGTTGGATCAGGTGCATTTCAAATGCCTATTTTCCATCTGCAGTAATAGCACTTCCTCTCATTTCAACAAGTAGAAGCTGTATTAAGGTTAACAAACCATATTTCAAAAAATAATATAGACACTTTCTATTAACTGAATTAAATGCTTTAACCAAATCAGTAAAAACTATATAAATGGCCTTTTTTTAAAAAAAAAAAATTGAAACAATAAAATCATTCTTAAAATATCTGGTGGCACAACTTTATGGCTCCATATATTCTTAAAAAATTCTAATATTTTTGAAGCTAACATATCACCACCATATTTCTTAAAATTTGTCCAAATATTTCAATAGGATCTGCAGCCTTTATCCATTTTTAAGATTGCAATGAGCTGATATGATTACTTTAAGCTGGATATCTTTGTCAAAATCTAAATGAGTAGATAAAATGGATATATCATTAAAAGTTGTTCTGTCAATTCTTGCATCGATATTCAAAAGATGATCAAAATATTTCAGCCACCACTTTAAAATATAATCATCATATATGAAATTTCCATTGCTGGACATAGTAGGATTGTGATACAATTTCTCATGTCCATGTGTTGCTTTCATTGCATCAAAAGAACTGTAAAGACCATAATCAGTAAATATCTTGTCTGCAGTTTTAATTCACTAGTCATTATTAAGTCGCTTGTCTTCAGAACTCTATATTTTATGTTCACATTTAATCTATTACTCTGACAAGCAGAAAATGCTGTTTTAGTTTAATCATTTCACTAATAACAAGATCATTGTCAGAAAACTAATCATAATTATTTTAATTGAACCCAAGAATAGTTTTATTTGTATCCATAACACACGCGTTGAGACATTTCCATGATTCAGTAATATGTCAGACCTGAAGATCCAAATTAGTAATTTTATTGTTTAATAGTTACAGTAGATTTTTTTTTAAAAAAAGAACATCAATTTTATTGAAAATATGATTGGAATATTTATTTTTTAATGCTACTATCATTTTAATATTGGAGTGTACTAATCTCTGATCTGTGCACCAATCTGTCCTTTTGTTTGTGTAATATTCATTTCTCTTGTATTCTGACTTTTACTATAATCTAATCTATTCTAATCTAAAAACCATTGTTTCGAGCACATTATCCATCCATATGTTGGGCAAAAATTCAATAATAGCAAACTATTTGAATTTACAACACAAATATTATTTTCATTAACCTTTGCCCAAAATCTATTATTTGTATCAATATATGCTTTAAATTCTCCAAGAAGAAAAATGTGATCTTTTAATGATATTGCCAGAATAGTGGCATCCAACAGGCAATAACATTTTTCTTTGATTTCTCTGAATCTAAGATTATAGTGTAGGCACTAATAAAATGTCTAATAACATTGTGTGAGTTTAAACATCTTTAATTGATCAATACAGACTTCAGACTACTCAAAGAAGTATGGAGAGATGCATGTTGGAAGTAACGAGATCGAAAACGCAATGTATGGATAAGAGAACAAACAGGTGTTACTGACCTCATTGAAAAAATTAAAAAGATTGAAGTGGAGTTGGGCTGGACATAATTGCTAGAATAGATGATAATAGATGGACAATTGAAATCTTAAACTGGATTCCAAGAGATTGTAAAAGATTCAGAAAGAGCCCACATGTTAGATGGATGGATGAAATAAGAAAGTGTGCAGGGGTGATGTGGAGAAGAGAAGCTAAAGATCGGAGATGGATTGAACTTGGAGAGACCTTCATCCTGCAGTGGGTTGATTGATGATGATGAATTGATCTTTTAATGGAATTAGAGAATATTATCCAACAGAGAATTAATTTTCTTTGAATTTTCTAAATCTAAGGTAACATAAGCATCAATAAAATGAGCACTAATATCATTGTGTGAGGCAAATTTTAATACCATTAATCTTCTATTGATTCAATAAATAATTACAATAATAGATATTAAATTAGATTTTACAGAAAATCCATAACCATGCATTCTCCTTTCACTTATTGATCTGCTTTTCCTAAAATAAAAATTTTTTTGGATCGATCCATCTGTTCTGTTAAGTTTCCTTCATCTGGTAGATAAGTTTCGCTAAGAGTGATTATATTGATGTTAAATCTTGACAGTTCCTTAGCCAATCATTGCAGGCCTCTATTCTTGTCTTGAAGAATTTATATCAAGGGCCATTATATTTAAAAAAAAAAGGATTTATAATATTTAGCTTCAGTATTATCACTGCCTTCTGTTTTATTGTTATTACTGATTTATCACAATTGACAACCTAACCAGACTGTGTGAGTCAGGCCACTTTCAGATCTTATTTTTGGGTTGCCTAATATAATCTTTGCCGAGTGAAACTCCTGTGTCCATTGAAATCCAGTTCCAAATTGAATCATAAGTGATTGTGCTGGTTTGAACAAAGATCAGAATTAAGGATTTCCATCTTGCTGAGCATCACAATTTAAGATTTCTAATTTACTAAACCTGTTCCTATCATAGCTTTCGTAATTCTTGAAGATTTGTGCTAAAAAAAGAAAAAAGTATTGGAGACAGAAATGCTATGCAAATAAAATGTTGCACAAACTTATAATTCCATTGTCGCAATAGGTATAAGATATCCAATGGCATGAGAAGCTTATGACAACTAGGCCCAACACTAACTTAAAGTGGCTGAAGAAGTGAAGGAGATGGAAAAGATTACAAGGCAGTAGGAGCATTTGGTCAGGTACTATTTATTTGCTTTTCGCAGTTGATCTTCATATCTAAGGTCATTTCACTATCCACCATCAGTGGAGCCTATCTGTAGTCTGAGCGTAGCATCTGACATTTTAATATGTATATACAATTAAGGGTAGTAAATCAATATTCTTCATGACATGAATAAATAACCTTCTGAATGTTAACAGGATCAAGAATAGAATGGATCCAACTATTGTTTAAGCTTTTTTTGTTTTTTTATCCTTCACAACGTTAATGTAAATTCAGACTATAATCAAATGAAAATATGGCATTAATAATTATTCACTAATAGCAAATTATATGAGGATAAAGGCAGTCTCACTTTTAATAAGCTTGTTTTAATAATTAAATTAATAAATGTAAACATGAAATCAATATAGTGAATAAATATCAACAGCCTTTTTTAGATTAAAGAGATTTATTCTATTCTTGATATTCTGCAATATACAATGCTATTTATTCACAGCCTGAAAAGTGATTTACTTCTTATCAAATAATATGCTATGCTGATTTTATGTTTATATGTTCCAGATAAATGATTTTTGAAAGAGTAATGTTTACCGAATTGGAATTAATTTATATTTTTTAAAAACATTTTAAATAAATAATTTAATATATTTTAAAAATCTGTTGATAATTTTTTTAGAAAATAACAATTGTAACTTTGCTTTGTATATAATTTTTGTATAAAAGAGTGATTAATATCAAATGTTTTTTTTAAGTGGCAAATTTTTTTTTTTTTCTTGGAATTTTAAAAAACGATTCTATGATATGTTTATATTGTCTAGAATAGCATTTAATTGAATTTTGAAACCATTCTGATATTCATTTGCTTTAATATTTGCTATCCTATAAATAGGACGCTAGCGCCTTTAATGTATTGAAATTTTATGAATCACAGATTTTTTGTTTTACAAAATATTTTCTTTGATTTAAATATTTATTTACATTACTTACATATGATACATTAATTATAGAAACTTATTTACTAAAAAACAATAATAGTATTAAAAACATTATATAAAATAAAAATTATTTATGAAATTTCAGGAAACATTGTGTATATAAGGTAATTAATATCACATTTTGTACAGTAAGTCAGGTTTCCCTTTGCAGTTAGTGAATTGATCGCTTTGCTTTTCTCTTTTCCCAATCAAGTGTCCTTTTCCATCTAACTTCGCATGATCCAATATTTTTGCCGGAAAAATTTGTGTGGTTATTCGCCGACTAACACTGCATCGCACATTGACCCCAAGTTTGAGGTAGATGACAGCTATATATCTTCTGAAATCCTTTACAGTTGACATGTTGTTATTGATGATAAAGACATTGATCACAGCCGTATCAGTAATTCTAATAGACAAATACCATTTCTCCTTGAATTGCTATAGTATGCTTTTCTAATAATTAGTCATACCTGTCCCATAAACTAATTGTGATGTTGAATTATAACAGGTTGTTGAATTTTTTTTTTTCTCCTCTGACATGTCTTGACACTGATGCTAACGGTTCAATACAATCAAAATTGGATACCGATGGAATCCCTTTAGTAGTTTTCCTCTCAGAAGAGACTATGACTTGCTTCTTGGGGGAATTTAATCATCATCAGAGTTTGTACAGATCTCATCCATCATCATCATCATTGCCAACCACTATCAATCCATTTCAGGATGAAAGTCTCTCCAAGTTCAATCCATCTTGTCCAATCTTTAGCCTCTCTTCTCCACATCATTTCTCAGCGTCTAAATTTATTTTCATCTCCTGGAACATCCTGAACTAGGGGAACTCCCAGTTTCTCTTCATTGAATCCCTCATCTGTTAACTCATCAACCTGGCACAGCCAGAATATCTGCTTCTTTCTCCTCTGAAAATAAGTGTTTTATAGCTTCTTCAGTAGTTTTAAAAGCTTGATGTAGTGACATGTTCAAAATCAGAAAGTGGAAATAAAAAGTTGATAATACCATTGCATATATATTCATTTTACTTTTTGTATTATTTTTTAGGTATATGAAATCCCTGCTAACATCAGTTAATAATCATTCCTGACATTGCTTAAATATATAAAAAGGATATGCATACAACATCTATAAATTAAAACAAAAACCCATGTTCTATGTTTTCAGATGTACAATATGGGCCGAAAGTCCATTTATAGGACAGCAAGTTTAGTTGTATGCATTGTTTAGAAAAATATTTTTGTCTTAGCAAATTTTATTTATTTTCTAGTAATGTGTAAATTGACTGTGCAAAATTGATGATTTAGAACAAGAAAAAAGATACTTGATGAAGAGCATAAAATCACGCAAATTGGCTAAATGGCAACTCCAACAAACTGACTGGTTTGGTAGGTTCAATTAATGCAAACTTTAGATTGACATGCTCTGAGTTAAGGAGCCATGGAAACAGGATGGAACCTGTACAGATATGAAAAGTGATATGATGTGATATGGCTATTTCCTTTATTGAAGTCAAGAATTTCTTTGCCAATATACCCAAGAAAAACTTCTTAGCCACTTTCCATTTCCATTCTGCCACCCCATGTTTTCCCATATTCTTCTCTATCCCATTTCCACAACATCTTTGTCTATTCCATGGCCTTTGTATCTATATTCCCTTTGACTTTTCTCAACCCCAGCATAAAGACCAAAAAACCCTTTCTGTATAATCACTTGGTCTATATTTATTCTCCCACAACTTTATTATTTGTATCCTTTCTGCCTGTAAGCATTTACATTCCTTTAGCATATGCTTAATATTTTCCATGCCTTCCTTACATAACCTGCAGACTATATCTCCCATATTTTCCATTTATGCGTATATTCCCTTGTTGCTAACGATCCTGTTCAAGCCTTAAACAGTAGACTTTCCCTACTATCATAAATTAACTCACATTATTTTATTTCTCTCTATATATATTTAAGCTCTTTTTACTCTCCATACTAGTTCTCCCATCTTTCAGATCCTATTTTTTATTAATGTATTTATTCTTCTATCCCAGTCTTTATCACTTTAACACTCAACAATCCTCCTAGCACAATCATCCCACTCTATACAATTATGCTGACACAACTTTATCCAAATTTTCTGTATAGTGTACTACTTTTTTCACCCATGTTGTTGCCTGCCCTTTACTTGTAACCCAATTAAATACTATTTTGGCTATTCTCTTACCATTCACAAATTGCAATCTAGGGAACATTGTCATCTTGCTTTTTACATCATATTAAAACTTGACTATCTCATTTCTCCTTGAATCGTCTCCTTTATCTTTCACACATCTAAGGCATGTCTTCTACTTCTCTTTGTACTTTTTCTAAGTAATCTAACACCTCTTTGCTAGCATGTAACACATCATTACCATAGGTTAACCCTGTTACTACCACTCCCATACAAGTTTTGCTACATATATAAAAATACTGTTAGTTTCTTTATCAGTCCCTTTTTTTTATTTGCTTCATTTATCAATTTTTTCTCTCATTCATTCAAGCAATTCTTCTGATTACTTAAAGTGATTCCCAAATAGTTGTACTTATTCACCACATTTAACTTTATATCCCTCAAGAAAAAGTAGTATTTGGAGATTATTAGATGGCTTTCCCCAAGTATCTAAAAAAAATGTCTCAGAGTGCTTATTAAATGATTACTCAAATAAATTCCTAATTTTTGTAAAACAATGTAATTTGTATTCAGAGTTAAAACAGTGGAATCTCGAGAGTTATATTACAGTTAGAAATTAAAATGTAAAAGATTATACAAATACTTAGGGATTCAGACTATTGGATATCATTAAAAAACAAAACATCTCTATCTTTTGGCGAAAAATTAAATATTCATTCTTTAGAAGCAACTGATTTCACAGTTTTTAAATAAGAAAATTTTCTATTTTGATTTTTAAGTTTGCCATATTACTGAGGCATGGAATACTTTTAATGAATGTGATAAAGATACGAGTAAATGTATTATTTAATGATGAATAGAAAAAAGTTTAATTGATTCTCTGGCAATGATTATACTTCTCTGCTTATAATAAAATGAATAATACAGATATTTAACAGCTCAAATTCAAGAAACAATAAGAAAACTTAAAGAAATAGATCATATAATTTTCTTCTTCATTTTCTTATGTATTGATTTCTATTTTTACATATACCATTTACAACTTTCCTAAACACTTTAACAATACTATTTTTTATATCAAAACTTTATTCTAACACTTTTGACTGTCTTGCAGTTATCATCAGAGCTACTATATTTAAATATATAATTATATAATTAATACATTTTATACATATATTCATATACATAATTAAAAACAAATAAAATACAAATTTTAACCTGTCCATTATAAATAATCATTTCCCATTTTATTATTTTACTCTTAATTAGTTCTATCCACATTTATTTTATATTATTATTAGAATTAATAAAAAGTTTAATAATATAATAAAATTTAAGATAGTAAATAAAAGAAGGAAGAATATACATAATATATTTGATAATAAATATGTGAGAAAAGTAGAAAAATGCATAAATGGAGTATATAAAATTGAATTCAAGTTATGTAAAAGTAAAAATATAAAAACTAATTATGTAGGAGAAACAAAGAATTCAATTTATATAAGATTAATTTAATATAAAACATGATAAGAGATTACCTATTTATTTGCATGCATTAGAAACAGATCATAGGTTTGAGAAAGAGTGTAAAAATAATTAATTATACAAATAATAGAAGGGATAGGAAAATTAAAGAGGCAATATTGATTAAAAATATTAAACCAAATCTTAATAGGGATTTAGGGGTGAAGACAATAATTTTATAAACAATTATTATTAATAATAGTTTGAATATGAAAAAGATTAAAAGAATAAAGTTGAAGAAAATGACAATAAAGGGAGGTGTTAAGCAAGTATAAAAGTATTGGAAATTTTGTTATTTGGGTTTTTAGAAATAGGATTGTAAAGAGGTGAGTAATTTTATAATGTGGAAAAAGTTAATAGTTAATTATAAAGTATAAGAAAAGATTAGAACTTGATTAAAAACATAAGTAAAAAGACAATAATATACATTAAATAGTAGAATAAAAAATTAAGTTTTTTAAAATTAAAATTATAATAAATAATTTTAAAAATAAAATAAATGTGGATAGAATTAATTAAGAGTAAAGTAATAAAATGGAAAATGATTATTTATAATGGTCAGGTTAAAATGTATGTTTTATTTGTGTTTTTAATTATGTATATGGATACAGTATGTGTATAAAATTGATTAATTGTATAATTATATATTTGGATATTGTAGCTCTGATATGACTATGAAACAATAAAAACTGTTAGAATAAAGTTTTGACATAAAAGTGTTTAAGAACATTGTAAATGGTATGATATGTAGAAATAGATCATGGATGGCTAATATAATGCATTGTGAGACTAAATGTGGACTTCTGATCACAAAAATAAAAAGTTACTAATTTTTGTAAAGTAAATACTATAACCCAAAATCAATTTTTATTAATAACTCAAAAACCGAAATTTAAATTTAGGGATTAAATATTTTTTAAAAAGGATTTTTTTCTAAGTACATATTTGACATTTGTTTAATTTTTGGGTTTTAATCTAGAATGAGTCTGTAATAGTTTTTAATTTTCTTTCTGTAATTAACATTTTTATAATATAAGTCATAATGTTTTTCTTAAAAAAATTTTTTTTTTCAATTACCTATCGCACTACAAAAGAAAATGAGTTAAAGAAAATTGCAAGATGGTAATGATTAATTCAATTATCAATAGTAAAATAACTTTTTATTAATATCAGGACCATTACAAAAACCATTATGTATTGATTGAGAAAACATATTTTTGCATAATAGATGATCGCATTAAGTAAACTAAAATACATTGGATTTAAATAGAAGGAAAACAAAAGTTATTATTGAGTCTGAGTTGTAAAAAAAAAAATATATGTAATAAAGAAAATTAAAAAAAAAAAGAAAGCGATAAAATATTTTTTAAAGCTCTAAGAGTATCCTACAAAATTAGTTTAGTGAAAAAAAAAACAATCCTTTTTCTGATGGTAAAGAAATTAAACTTTGTTTCCAATTATTTGCAAGCTGTCATGATGATAAAAAAGTATCCAAAGACAATTAGATGAAATTATCATATCAAAGCAAATGATTATGTTACACGTTGTAGAACGTTTTTACAATATATCTCAGCCATTGAAAGATGTCATCCGTGCTTACACATCTATTTTTTTTTATCTCTGGACAGTTTTACTGACACATGTAGTAAAGCACAATTAAATACTTTTATAAAATAAATGAATGATAATTTTAGCATTTATGAATAGCATATCGATCTTAACCATGATATTAAGAGTCAGACATATCTGACTAAATAAAATTATGCTTAGAAAATCTACAACTAGATTCTTCAGTTTGGTTAAATTCCTGAGTGTTTGTACTGCTGCAGCTGCACTGATGATTGGTAAGATCACTGGAATTACAATTTTACTTGAATTTTTTTTTTAGATCATTCTCTAACTAAACATCATTACATTATACATCAAGAATTCTTATGTACAAAAATTTGAACTTGCTACAAGTAACGTTAACATTTGTAAAATGAATAAAATTTAAGCAAGAGAATTAAAATAGATAAAAATTCAGAGAATATTGTGAAATGTTGGATAGGGAACATGGTGTCTCATTTATGATATACACTGGTTTTCTATGGGATAGTTTTTATGTAGATTTTAGAAGCTGAAAAATTATATTCATAATTTTTTTAAGAAAAAAGAGCTATTATTCAAAAACATTCTTTATATAATAATAACTGCTATTTAATTTAACATTCCCAGGGCAGATAACAAGCCATTTCAATGGTTAAATCTGAAAATGCAAGACACACCAAATTGTTACTTAATTTAGTAAACAATATGAATGCATTCACAATGAAATTTAAACTGTTTACCTCTCAATTAGGAAAGAAGAATTTGACCAAGTTAATAGCAAAGAAAATATAATAGGATAATATTAATTTTATAAAATATATTTTAAAAATCAATACTGGAAGAATATTACTTTTATGATTTCTGTTCAGGATAACATGTTTGCATTTACTCAGAGAAGAAAAATTCTTGAGAATGCCTAGTAATATACACATGGAAATAATTATCATGAAAACAAATTCATTATTAAAAAATTGATGAATTCAATTACATATGCTGCTGACATGGTGTGATGTTTCCAGAACAAAAAAAAAAATTACCCAGATGTAAATCTACCATTGTTAAAACAAACTTGTGACCAACTGATTCAAATTTCAAAAATGCCCATCCACTTTCATTCTTTTTAAGATAAAAGGTAAATAAATTACATTGTCTAGAAAAGATACTTGATAAATTCTTAAAATCAATTTATCTGTCATATTAACCATCCTTAATGTTGAAGTTCATAACCCCTACGATTGCAAATTGGAACAGTTGATTAAAGGATCCACCTTAATCCTATAAAGCTTATATTTTTAAACCAAGTAATAAGTGAGAAGAAAATGAACCATGCATATCTAAGAAGTGATAAAGCATTGTGGGGATGGAGTGGCTTGTCATTCAAACATGATTCCAGATATGATTATCATTTCAAATTAATATCATGACGACCATGATAGTAAAAGATCTACAACACCTACAATCAAGCAAAGAAAGGATCTCAGTATAGGATAGTTTTTTGAGTCACCAACATGAAGACCCAGAGGACCTTTCCTAAGAGCAAGGATACTCACACATTTCACAATGTGGATTACAAGACGTTGGACTATGGCTAGACTACATGCTGGATTAACATCCCAAATTATATTTTTATGTATATTTTTATTCTTATTTTGGCTTGTTAAATTGGATTATTTCCTTTGAAATAGATAGTCGATTCACCCAATCTCCAATTATTCTCAAGGGAGGGGAGCTATCAATTCTTTTTTTTTTTTTTTAATTTAATAATAAAATTTAGGAGAAGATTCCTGACTTGCTTGCCAATTGGTATATCAGTCTATTGACTTGAAAGGTGAGCCTTTAATCTTATTCAATATTAAGTGTTCACACTTTGACAGATACAATATTTTTTTTTTGTTCAATGTTTGTGTTTAATTTTAACTTAATTACTTGTTATTCGGAATGTATGACTACCTCTTGAATGATTGTTCTGTCCTATCATAAATCTATATATCACCAGAATAGGAGAGAGCTCAGGATCTATAAGTAACTCTTAGAGATCAACAAATATAGACAAGCAGAGTAGAAATGAATGCCCAAATGATTTCATGGAATTTTGGACATTCAAGAGTTAATTGTTAAAATATAGTTTCAAAATTGTCTTCGATGTAAATTTGAGTTTGTTAAATTGGAATAGAAATAACCATCCTTGGTAGGGATTATGGGTTAATAAATGGTTAATGAATACAAAGAATGATCATGCCTATACAAATCATTAAATATTAAATACATGCACCACTTTATTAAGAATTATGAATAGTGATCATCATCAAAACCAATTTTTTAAATATTAAATCAAATTGTTTGATTTTTCTATTTTCCAATTAATCACACTATATGCATATCCAATGTACATATCAGATACAGACTAATCTCATCTTGAAATAGATACATGCACATTCTCCCTGAATTTGAACTCTGTGGCATAATGAGGATCAAGAGAGGTGAATTAAGGGAAGTTGTACAAGTGTGAATCCCATCCCACTAAATCATTAATCATCATGGGGCCACTTCCTAAAACTTACAAAATCATCAAATAACTGACTTGCCTTATCATGTGTAATGCCCTTCCATGAAGACCAAGTGGGCAACCATAGTTAACTACACCACATAAAGAGAATAGATCACCCATTCCATATGGCATCCAATGTGTTGGGCATGATCACACATATATATATCACCCATTACAATATTTATATTAAACAATTTTTGTGAGATAAGTATATATAGTAATTTTAATTTACATCATTTTTTTCAGTTTATTGGTAATAATAATAGGTATGTATTATACTTGCATATAAGCATATTTAACCAAAAAATGTTAAGTACAGAATTGAACACTTTGGTATAGAAGTAACGTCTGTATTCAAATCCTCTTGAAAAAAAATATTGGTCTGCTAACATTTTTTCCGCAATCATATGAATACAATACAAGCTAATGTTTTAAAGATAGTTCACTTTTCTCAATGTTTAGATCAAGCAAATTTAGATTTTTTTCCTTTTTCCTAGATTGTAAAAACATGTAATTTACATCTTTAATGAGAAAAAAAAAAATTCTGATTTGTATTAGAATCATATTTTAATCTACTTTTCAAAGGTCCAATGCCATATACTTAGAAATTACAGTGAATAAATTCAACATATCAATGTCTTTTCAAGATTTGAGTTGAAATTGTATTATGGGACTAAATAGTTATGACTTATATATAAAGAATTTTCTAATTAAAAAAAAAAATTTTATCCATGAAAACATCAAATGCAATAAATATTACAAGATCATTAAATGGCTATATTCACATGAAGAAAAAAATAATAATAAAACTTGCTTTTTCCTCATTAAAAATAATTTAGTTTGTTTCTAATAAATAATTAATTCTTACTTATACTTTTTATCTTTAGAATCTAGACCTTTTTAAATTCATCTTTTTTAAAAAAATATGATACATATTATAAATACATATGCACATTATGCTTCAAATCAAGAATTCCCAAACCTTTTTCAGCCAGAGACTCCTTTATACAAAACTTTTGAAACTATTGACCCCCTAGTAATTTATTGTACTTACTCAAATTAATAAATTTATACAGTACTGGATATGAAATATTTTACTAGATATCAAACTTTTCATTTTAATCACTTGTAATTAATGATTGAAAAAGATAAAAGGACTAAGGAATATGGCATTATCGTGTGCAACATTTAATATCAAAACCTGCAACTAACGGAAATTAAAGCAAAAATAACAGGAGCTGAGTTTTTTTAAAATTTTTGTCATTTATGAAATATGTAT
The DNA here is from genome assembly GCA_028023455.1 of Epiperipatus broadwayi. Classification (NCBI taxonomy): domain Eukaryota; kingdom Metazoa; phylum Onychophora; class Udeonychophora; order Euonychophora; family Peripatidae; genus Epiperipatus; species Epiperipatus broadwayi. The sequence continues at coordinate 2,392,897 of JAQFVV010000162.1, forward strand.
ATTCAAAGTAAGTATAAATATTGAAATCACTTTATGAAGTAAAAATGGAATGAAAAAATCAACATATTCAAATAGAATTAAACATCAACAAAATTACAACAACAAAAAGATTTTAATCAGAATTATAAAAATAAGAATACCAAATAAATTAGCTTGGAAAACTGAATTTAATGAGATATCTATCGTAGTTCTCTTCAGAATTTTAATTGAAAGTATTACAAATCTTTTTCTTTTTTGTCAGAGTGAATTCTGTTCAAGTGATCTGCTAGTTTTAATGGTTTCATATCGTCTTTGCTAATGTTTGATATTGATGGGACAAATCCTAGCTTCAAATAGTCCAAGCTGCATTGTTTGTATTTCTTTTTTGATTCAATCATATTATATCGTAAAAAAATAAAAACATTTATTATTAATACAAACAATTTCAACAGCCTCTGTGATAAAAAAAAAATCAAGTATGTACTTACTTGAAACAGAAGATTTTTTTACAAACTCAAATAAATAAACCATGTCCTCTAATTTTCTTTCTTGTAGTACTTCTCAATAAATAATTATATTCAAAGTTCAAATCACAAATAAGTATATGTCACATCAAATGTACCAATTTATAGTGTTTTATAAAAGCATGACCATACAAGACTGATAGATTCTGCTAATATCGAATATCGTCTCATCCCACAGTGAGCAAGTGCGGACATGTAACATTTTTTCATGCCAGTACTTGATTTGATATGTTCGATAAGACAATGCACAGACATGTTTGTGCTACATGTATTTTCATGCATTCTTACATGTGACTTTTGTAATGACACATTTTACCTTTTTATTTGTAAATTTGGTATGTAATGTGTTTTTATCAAAAAAGTGTTGGTTTTTTTAAAATTATTTTACATCTTAATTAGGTACCTATTGGAATCATAGATATTTTAAAGTAACAAACAAATAGCAGTAGTAAGGGGGTATATTTTTGCTGTCGTCAACCCCCAAATTCTGTTATTGAAACTATCAAACCCTAGAAAGTTCAAATAGATCCCAGGGGATCAATATTGACTACTTTGGGAACTTTTGCTTTAAAGAAAAATTATACAGTATTACTTAGCAAACAAAATCTATAAATAAATATTAGCTACAACTAGCTTATAGTATATATGCTATCTTTGGCAAAATTCTATTGGGAGTTACCACAGTACTGTAATTTAAATATAGCTAATATTTAGTTATAATTTTATTCTTGATATATTAAATTTAAAAAAATTAATTTCAAATGTTTTTTATTGCATTTAAAAATTAAAAAAATAGATATCATTTTGTACTGAATTTGCAAATTATTTTAAAGATATGTGACTTTATGAGTTTTGAACATTAAAACATAGAACCAAGATATTTTCAAATTCTGAAAAATATTTTTAAAAATGAAATAGCAATGATTAACATTAAGAAGATTAACAATGTAAAAATATTTGACAAGGTAATTCAATATCTTCAAAACTTTTTATAGCAGTTTTACAATAAATATTTTATAAATTAAAATAGGATAATCTATGGAAATTATTTAAGTCATCTAGATTTTGCAAATAATGCTTCAGAGCTTCATGAAAGAAAGAAAACCATAAGTAAGATAAATGCTAAAAAGACAGAATAATGTTCAACAGCATTCTAGAAACTGAAAAATGATAATAATTTATTAGAAGTTAATAACTACAAATATTTTAGATTATTAATGTTTGACATAAACCATTGATTAATTTAATAATAAAATTAAAAATGGATAAGTATCTTTGGTAGAAATAAAAGGAAATGCACCTTTGTGTTTGCAAATGAAAGATTTTAATTAATATATTTTACTAATGCTTATATATATCAATCTGAGACTTAAATGCTTAATAGAAGAACAATATTCATCATCATCATCACCAACCATTATCAATCCATAGCAGAATGAAGGTATCTCCAAGTTCAATCCATCTCCGATCTTTAGCTTATCTTCTCCACATCACCCTTGCACACTTTCTTATTTTATCCATCCATCTCACATGTGGTCTCTTTCTGGATCTATTACAATCTCTTGGAATCCAGTTTAAGATTTCAATTGTCCATCTATTATCTCTTCTAGCAATATGTTCAGCCCAATTCCACTTCCGTCTTAATTTTTTCAATGAGGTCAGTAACACCTGCTTCTCTTACCCATATATTGCCTTTTCGATCTTTTCTTGTTACACCCAACATGCATCTCTTCATACTTTTTTGAGTGGTCTGAAGTTTCTGTACTGCTCTTCTATTAAGTATCCAAGTGTCAGATCCATAAGTAAGAACAATATTAACTCCACGTATATATAGTTAAATATGGAAAAAGAAATTGGGAGCAACTAGTAAATCAAAAGTGAAATACATGAATGAGAGAACAAAAAGGTATTGATATGACAAAAGATAGAAAGTGAAGTCTTAAAAACAGCACCCAAATAGATTATGAAAGATACAGAAACAAACCTGACATGAGATTCACAAAAAAATTAATAATTTTTATTTGAATTATATAGAGAAACCAAGAATCAGAAAAATTGAATTAAATATGGAGACATTTATTCTCCAAATGATTTGACACATTAAAAAAGATTATATAAAAATAGATAAATTGTTTCATTGGATTATGAATTCAAATAAATGATATTATCATTATTCTCACTGAAAATTTATTTTTTAAAACTAATAAACTGCAATGATTCATTAAAAACCAATTTTCAGCAATGAAAAATGAATTTGTATATTTATATACATCCAGACATATTAGTAAATTAGTCAAAGATGTCCTTAAATTAATTTTCATAAAACAATCCTTTAAACAAAAAATTTTTTTAAAAGTTATATGAAATGTTACATATATATATATATATTATTAAAAACCAGACAAATACTTAGACAATTCCAATAACAATTTCAAACTGTTATCAAAGCAAGCTCCTTTTAACAATAAAGATGGAATACCACCTTTATAAATGGTCTAAAATATTTATATAGACTAAAGATTGCAACTTAATCATAGATATTGAAATTATAGATACAAAGAAGTTTAAATACATATCTTTAAACAGGTAAATATAATCTATTCTAAATGCAGACTAATAAATAGTCAATTATAACATTACAAACTGCAATTATAAATTTCAGATTGCGTTCAATGTATTACTTAAATAATAAGTATAATAATGCTCAAGGCTAAATGGGTTTGTAAGTAACATTAACTAATCACGACTTAGTCAATGCCAATATCAATAACAATTTCAAACTTATCAAGGCAAGCTCCTTTTAACAATAAAGGTGGAATCCCACCTTTATTAATAGTCTAATATACTTATATAGAAACTAAAGATTACAACTTGACTACAGAGATTGAAATTATTGATATAAAGAAGTTTAAATAAACATCTTCGAACAGGTAAATATAACTTATTCTGAATGTAGACTAGTAAATAGTCAATTATAACATTACAAACTGCAATTTGAATTTTATAATTGCAGTTTGTAATGTTATAATTGACTATTTATTAGTCTACATTCAGAATAAATTATATTTACCTGTTTGAAGATGTTTATTTAAACTTCTTTATATCAATAATTTCAATCTCTGTAGTCAAGTTGTAATCTTTAGTTTCTATATAAGTATATTAGACTATTAATAAAGGTGGGATTCCACCTTTATTGTTAAAAGGAGCTTGCCTTGATAAGTTTGAAATTGTTATTGATATTGGCATTGACTAAGTTGTGATTAGTTAATGTTACTTACAAACCCATTTAGCCTTGAGCATTATTATACTTATTATTTAAGTAATACATTGAACGCAATCTGAAATTTATAATTGCAGTTTGTAATGTTAGAATAGATTATATTTACCTGTTTAAAGATATGTATTTAAACTTCTTTGTATCTATAATTTCAATCTCTATGATTAAGTTGCAATCTTTAGTCTATATAAATATTTTAGACCATTTATAAAGGTGGTATTCCATCTTTATTGTTAAAAGGAGCTTGCTTTGATAACAGTTTGAAATTGTTATTGGAATTGTCTAAGTATTTGACTGGTTTTTAATAATATATATATATATATGTAACATTTCATATAACTTTTAAAAAAAAATTTTGTTTAAAGGATTGTTTTATGAAAATTAATTTAAGGACATCTTTGATTAATTTACTAATATGTCTGGATGTATATAAATATACAAATTCATTTTTCATTGCTGAAAATTGGTTTTTAATGAATCATTGCAGTTTATTAGTTTTAAAAAATAAATTTTCAGTGAGAATAATGATAATATCATTTATTTGAATTCATAATCCAATGAAACAATTTATCTATTTTTATATAATCTTTTTTAATGTGTCAAATCATTTGGAGAATAAATGTCTCCATATTTAATTCAATTTTTCTGATTCTTGGTTTCTCTATATAATTCAAATAAAAATTATTAATTTTTTTTGTGAATCTCATGTCAGGTTTGTTTCTGTATCTTTCATAATCTATTTGGGTGCTGTTTTTAAGACTTCACTTTCTATCTTTTGTCATATCAATACCTTTTTGTTCTCTCATTCATGTATTTCACTTTTGATTTACTAGTTGCTCCCAATTTCTTATTCCATATTTAACTATATATACGTGGATTTAATATTGTTCTTACTTATGGATCTGAGACTTGGATACTTAATAGAAGAGCAGTACAGAAACTTCAGACCACTCAAAAAAGTATGAAGAGATGCATGTTGGGTGTAACAAGAAAAGATCGAAAAGGCAATATATGGGTAAGAGAATAAGCAGGTGTTACTGACCTCATTGAAAAAATTAAGACAGAAGTGGAATTGGGCTGAACATATTGCTAGAAGAGATAATAGATGGACAATTGAAATCTTAAACTGGATTCCAAGAGATTGTAATAGATCCAGAAAGAGACCACATGTGAGATGGATGGATAAAATAAGAAAGTGTGCAAGGGTGATGTGGAGAAGATAAGCTAAAGATCGGAGATGGATTGAACTTGGAGATACCTTCATTCTGCTATGGATTGATAATGGTTGGTGATGATGATGATGATGAATATTGTTCTTCTATTAAGCATTTAAGTCTCAGATTGATATATATATATAAGCATTAGTAAAATATATTAATTAAAATCTTTCATTTGCAAACACAAAGGTGTATTTCCTTTTATTTCTACCAAAGATACTTATCCATTTTTAATTTTATTATTAAATTAATCAATGGTTTATGTCAAACATTAATAATCTAAAATATTTGTAGTTATTAACTTCTAATAAATTATTATCATTTTTCAGTTTCTAGAATGCTGTTGAACATTATTCTGTCTTTTTAGCATTTATCTTACTTATGGTTTTCTTTCTTTCATGAAGCTCTGAAGCATTATTTGCAAAATCTAGATGACTTAAATAATTTCCATTTATTTTTATTTCTTTAGATTATCCTATTTTAATTTATAAAATATTTATTGTAAAACTGCTATAAAAAGTTTTGAAGATATTGAATTACCTTGTCAAATATTTTTACATTGTTAATCATTGCTATTTCATTTTTAAAAATATTTTTCAGAATTTGAAAATATCTTGGTTCTATGTTTTAATGTTCAAAACTCATAAAGTCACATATCTTTAAAATAATTTGCAAATTCAGTACAAAATGATATCTATTTTTTAATTTTTAAATGCAATAAAAAACATTTGAAATTAATTTTTTTAAATTTAATATATCAAGAATAAAATTATAACTAAATATTAGCTATATTTAAATTACAGTACTGTGGTAACTCCCAATAGAATTTTGCCAAAGATAGCATATATACTATAAGCTAGTTGTAGCTAATATTTATTTATAGATTTTGTTTGCTAAGTAATACTGTATAATTTTTCTTTAAAGCAAAAGTTCCCAAAGTAGTCAATATTGATCCCCTGGGATCTATTTTAACTTTCTAGGGTTTGATAGTTTCAATAACAGAATTTGGGGGTTGACGACAGCAAAAATATACCCCCTTACTACTGCTATTTGTTTGTTACTTTAAAATATCTATGATTCCAATAGGTACCTAATTAAGATGTAAAATAATTTTAAAAAAACCAACACTTTTTTGATAAAAACACATTACATACCAAATTTACAAATAAAAAGGTAAAATGTGTCATTACAAAAGTCACATGTAAGAATGCATGAAAATACATGTAGCACAAACATGTCTGTGCATTGTCTTATCGAACATATCAAATCAAGTACTGGCATGAAAAAATGTTACATGTCCGCACTTGCTCACTGTGGGATGAGACGATATTCGATATTAGCAGAATCTATCAGTCTTGTATGGTCATGCTTTTATAAAACACTATAAATTGGTACATTTGATGTGACATATACTTATTTGTGATTTGAACTTTGAATATAATTATTTATTGAGAAGTTCTACAAGAAAGAAAATTAGAGGACATGGTTTATTTATTTGAGTTTGTAAAAAAATCTTCTGTTTCAAGTAAGTACATACTTGATTGTTTTTTTTTTTTATCACAGAGGCTGTTGAAATTGTTTGTATTAATAATAAATGTTTTTATTTTTTTACGATATAATATGATTGAATCAAAAAAGAAATACAAACAATGCAGCTTGGACTATTTGAAGCTAGGATTTGTCCCATCAATATCAAACATTAGCAAAGACGATATGAAACCATTAAAACTAGCAGATCACTTGAACAGAATTCACTCTGACAAAAAAGAAAAAGATTTGTAATACTTTCAATTAAAATTCTGAAGAGAACTACGATAGATATCTCATTAAATTCAGTTTTCCAAGCTAATTTATTTGGTATTCTTATTTTTATAATTCTGATTAAAATCTTTTTGTTGTTGTAATTTTGTTGATGTTTAATTCTATCTGAATATGTTGATTTTTTCATTTCATTTTTACTTCATAAAGTGATTTCAATATTTATACTTACTTTGAATATACATATTTCATAAATGACAAAAATTTAAAAAAAAACTCAGCTCCTGTTTTTTTTGCTTTAATTTCCGTTAGTTGCAGGTTTTGATATTAAATGTTGCACACGATAATGCCATATTCCTTAGTCCTTTTATCTTTTTCAATCATTAATTACAAGTGATTAAAATGAAAAGTTTGATATCTAGTAAAATATTTCATATCCAGTACTGTATAAATTTATTAATTTGAGTAAGTACAATAAATTACTAGGGGGTCAATAGTTTCAAAAGTTTTGTATAAAGGAGTCTCTGGCTGAAAAAGGTTTGGGAATTCTTGATTTGAAGCATAATGTGCATATGTATTTATAATATGTATCATATTTTTTTAAAAAAAGATGAATTTAAAAAGGTCTAGATTCTAAAGATAAAAAGTATAAGTAAGAATTAATTATTTATTAGAAACAAACTAAATTATTTTTAATGAGGAAAAAGCAAGTTTTATTATTATTTTTTTCTTCATGTGAATATAGCCATTTAATGATCTTGTAATATTTATTGCATTTGATGTTTTCATGGATAAAATTTTTTTTTTTAATTAGAAAATTCTTTATATATAAGTCATAACTATTTAGTCCCATAATACAATTTCAACTCAAATCTTGAAAAGACATTGATATGTTGAATTTATTCACTGTAATTTCTAAGTATATGGCATTGGACCTTTGAAAAATAGATTAAAATATGATTCTAATACAAATCAGAATTATTTGTTTTCTCATTAAAGATGTAAATTACATGTTTTTACAATCTAGGAAAAAGGAAAAAAATCTAAATTTGCTTGATCTAAACATTGAGAAAAGTGAATTATCTTTAAAACATTAGCTTGTATTGTATTCATATGATTGCGGAAAAAATGTTAGCAGACCAATATTTTTTTTCAAGAGGATTTGAATACAGATGTTACTTCTATACCAAAGTGTTCAATTCTGTACTTAACATTTTTTGGTTAAATATGCTTATATGCAAGTATAATACATACCTATTATTATTACCAATAAACTGAAAAAAATGATGTAAATTAAAATTACTATATATACTTATCTCACAAAAATTGTTTAATATAAATATTGTAATGGGTGATATATATATATGTGATCATGCCCAACACATTGGATGCCATATGGAATGGCTGATCTATTCTCTTTATGTGGTGTAGTTAACTATGGTTGCCCACTTGGTCTTCATGGAAGGGCATTACACATGATAAGGCAAGTCAGTTATTTGATGATTTTGTAAGTTTTAGGAAGTGGCCCCATGATGATTAATGATTTAGTGGGATGGGATTCACACTTGTACAACTTCCCTTAATTCACCTCTCTTGATCCTCATTATGCCACAGAGTTCAAATTCAGGGAGAATGTGCATGTATCTATTTCAAGATGAGATTAGTCTGTATCTGATATGTACATTGGATATGCATATAGTGTGATTAATTGGAAAATAGAAAAATCAAACAATTTGATTTAATATTTAAAAAATTGGTTTTGATGATGATCACTATTCATAATTCTTAATAAAGTGGTGCATGTATTTAATATTTAATGATTTGTATGGGCATGATCATTCTTTGTATTCATTAACCATTTGTTAACCCATAATCCCTACCAAGGATGGTTATTTCTATTCCAATTTAACAAACTCAAATTTACATCGAAGACAATTTTGAAACTATATTTTAACAATTAACTCTTGAATGTCCAAAATTCCTATGAAATCATTTGGGCATTCATTTCTACTCTGCTTGTCTATATTTGTTGATCTCTTAAGAGTTACTTATAGATCCTGAGCTCTCTCCTATTCTGGTGATATATAGATTTATGATAGGACAGAACAATCATTCAAGAGGTAGTCATACATTCCGAATAACAAGTAATTAAGTTAAAATTAAACACAAACATTGAACAAAAAAAAAATATTGTATCTGTCAAAGTGTGAACACTTAATATTGAATAAGATTAAAGGCTCACCTTTCAAGTCAATAGACTGATATACCAATTGGCAAGCAAGTCAGGAATCTTCTCCTAAATTTTATTATTAAATTAAAAAAAAAAAAAAAGAATTGATAGCTCCCCTCCCTTGAGAATAATTGGAGATTGGGTGAATCGACTATCTATTTCAAAGGAAATAATCCAATTTAACAAGCCAAAATAAGAATAAAAATATACATAAAAATATAATTTGGGATGTTAATCCAGCATGTAGTCTAGCCATAGTCCAACGTCTTGTAATCCACATTGTGAAATGTGTGAGTATCCTTGCTCTTAGGAAAGATCCTTAGCATGAACTGAATGGTAGTCCATCGTATAGTCTTTGGTCACCATCTGGGTCTTCATGTTGGTGACTCAAAAAACTATCCTATACTGAGATCCTTTCTTTGCTTGATTGTAGGTGTTGTAGATCTTTTACTATCATGGTCGTCATGATATTAATTTGAAATGATAATCATATCTGGAATCATGTTTGAATGACAAGCCACTCCATCCCCACAATGCTTTATCACTTCTTAGATATGCATGGTTCATTTTCTTCTCACTTATTACTTGGTTTAAAAATATAAGCTTTATAGGATTAAGGTGGATCCTTTAATCAACTGTTCCAATTTGCAATCGTAGGGGTTATGAACTTCAACATTAAGGATAGTTAATATGACAGATAAATTGATTTTAAGAATTTATCAAGTATCTTTTCTAGACAATGTAATTTATTTACCTTTTATCTTAAAAAGAATGAAAGTGTTCTATCTTGTCTTATGGTTTTTTTTTTTTTTTTTAGATCGTGAGTTTCAAGTTCGCGCTTTGCTTTCATTGTTAATGTCACTTTAATCTTTTTATAATTTTATGCTGGATTAATAATAATAATAAAATGACAATTTAACATTAATGATTTCTTTCTTTGGTTTTTTGAGATTTTTACTTGATTATGTTTAAGGGTTTGGTATACATATAAATTAGTATTGTCAATAATATAATTTTAACTGACAATCCTACACAAACATATTAACTTATAATCAATAATATGCTTTTGTGTTTGGTTGATTCAGTCTTTATGATATGCAAGTGGTGATTTTTGTGTGGTCGTTTAATGTATCCTCACATTTATATTCATATATATATAATTAGAACGGTCTTGAACTCAGACTTTCATGTTCCCTACAGCTGTACACTCCATTTTATTCAACCAATATACTATAACGAGCCGCTTTGCCCGCTGAAGGGTCGTATTAATAATTCATAAAAAGGGCTGTGGTTAACTTGAGATTTAACCTTATATATATAAATTTTTTCCTATCTGCATGATCCCCGGGCATATTTATGGATAGCGTGTTTGCTTCCAAGCGCCAAATCTATTTGCGATGAACAAATAAGAATTACACCGCGGGACTCTATAGATGCAGAATATACCCCGGTAGCGACTCGATTTACTATCGCTTTACCTTTCCCTGTAATTTAAGGGGGAGGGGTGTTAATTAGCCTAGCTCATCTCAGGGGTGGTGGTCATTAGACCGTGGACGGGAACTATGGATTCCGACACTACTTTCTTTTAACTGAAGGTGGATGGATATACATAACCAAATTTCTGTCTATCTAAAAAAATAAACGATTATAGAAATCCAATCTTATCGATTAGACTTTCTCTGCGCAAAAGGGGAATTCCCGTTTAATTTCAGATGAGTGCGCTCGCTACCCTACCCTAAATTCCTCCATACCGGTTGTTCAAGGTAGAGTATACGTTTTATGTTAATTACGAAATCTTTAGCTCTATAACTATGAATCTTATTAAAATAATATAAATAGAAAAACAAAAAAAAAATATTCACAGATATTCATAACATTAAAACAATTTATTATAAAATAAGAAGGTTAGGATTTATTTAATTGACCCGCCATTATTCATAACTCGTGCTTCATAGAATGTCAAGCATACACACACATACGTACAGATTAAGCATTTTATTCTTTGGATCTTTATAGGCAACACAACACATTATTAATGTTTCTTGATTAAATTGCTTCCTTGGACTTTGTAGTTTGAAAGTTTTATTGAAACATGTTTTGAATATAGAGAATTTAATTTATTTCAAAGTTCCGATGGATGACGCAATCCGTTTAAGACTCGGATTGGCTTTTAATAGCAAATCAATAAGCAAATAATATAGTTCACGTTACCTTAACATTCCCGGGAATTTAGGCATTTCAAAGGCATATGTTTTACGATGTCAATGGCTTTAAAACTGGACGATCTCATAGTTAGTTTTTCCCGTAGCTATCATTGTTCCTTGCCATCGATGACCGGAATTCGGCGTTCTTTAACTATCTTCTTTGCAGCACCTTCGGGATCGTAGGGCAGGCCTTCATCGCCTGTCAAGTGAAGGGTTTTTACCCCACTCGATGCATGATACGTTTTTTTTTTGTTCTCTTTAGCTCTCTGGACCCGTGGAAGAAGAAGGATACCCCCTGGCTGTTTCCTTTTATATCCCCTCTTCTCGTCCTTTCACGTCCCTTTCCGTGATTCCATCCCTCGAAATTCCCCGGTTGCGTCACCTAAAACCTGCGTTTGTATTTTAGAAAGATCTCATTTTGCTTTAACTGGCCATCTACTTGAAATATATCAACCATGCACATATATATACTCGCATGCCACAAACACTCCAATAAAGCACTAGTTTTACGAAGTTTTTCCCCCCTTTTAAAATTAAACAAATAACAATTAGCTACAAATAAATATACGAATAACATACTGTTAATATTGAATTATTCCCACCACCATTTAATATTAGTATTTACAATTATTAATAACTTTATTAGTTAATAGTGTTAGTAATATCTATATCCCTTCATCTTGTAACTTTTGGCGGACCATTGGCTCTCCCCAGTCCGCACCTTGTTACAATGCCTCTCCGTTCGGAAGCCTTCAAACACGCTCTATGGGTTTGACAGGCTTATACTTCTCTTGTACTCTCTGCCGGCGGGTACCGCTGCCGGATTCCTTAGGGATTCCTCATCGGCGGGAGATCTTTGGCTTCGTGCGGGTTTCAGCGCTCGTGCATTATATGAGCCTTTAATTCCCGACCCTGTATCTACCCAGAAAGCATTGCTTCCCTGACATTTAACAATCGGAAAAGGTCCCTCGTACAAATCGCAGAATTTCTTGCATATGTTTCTGCTTGTTTCGCTTACAGGTTGGGCACGCACCATGACCCAGTCTCCAACTTTGAATAAATGGGGGCGATTCCCTTGCCTGTTCTTTCTCCGTTGCCCCATCTTTTGCATGGTCTGCCGTGCCCTGCTTTGGTCATTTTCCACATCTACCGGACCCTCTTCCATTCCGGGAAGGACGGTCTTAATAAGGCAAGGTATATGGCATCCGAAATGAAGCCGGAAGAGTGCTAGACCTGTTGACTCATTTACGGACCAGTTTATGAAGTTAATAATTTGAGTGGTGAGCTTGACCCATCCACGATGGTTATCCCCGGTATACGTGCGGAACAAACGCCCCAGTTCCCTCATCACCCTCTCACAAGGGTTAGATTGAGGGTTACGAATCGAGGTTAGGCAATGTTTGATCCCTTGATTCCATATCCATTTGCGCCATTCATTAGATGTGAATGGAGTTTCGTGATCCGATAGGAGGACACGAGGTTTTCCTACTTCATTGAAGTAGTTGGTTTCAAGCATCTTAATCGCGAATTTGGTGTTTGCCTGGGCGATGGGATATGCTGCCACATGTTTCGAGAACAAGTCGTACGCCACAATAAGATACTTTTTCCTTTTGAACGCGGGTAATGGTCCGTAAAAATCAATGGCTGTTACTTCACGAGGACCTGTGGGGATGATAGGCACTAGGTTTGCTGCATATGCACGGTTAGTAGGCTTGGTTCTCTGGCAACTTTTACATTCCCCTACTATGGCCTTCACTGAGGTGTGGATTCCAGGCCAATAAAACCATTTCCGAATTAGGTGTTCCGTCTTTAAGGCCCCGTAATGCCCATATATCTGGTGAACATAGGCTACTAATTCATTTCTCAACCGACCTGGTACGCTGGGCTTCCAGTTCTTTGTTTCTCCACACGTTGGGGATTGAAGGATTCCATAGCATATGCGGTGTTTACTCGCGCGCTGAGGGTCCGTGCCCCCCTCTAATCTTTGGATTAGTGGTCCCAAGTCCTTATCTTGACGTTGCCATTCACCTAACTGTGCCAATTTTTTTTCTATCTCCTTGCTCATTTGTAGGTCCATACTGGCGATGCATGCGTTTTCTGCCCTCATATGTTCTGCTTGGTGCCCCACCGGGTTCCGGCTGAGAATGTCGGCTATGATATTATCCACCCCCTTACAATGATGGATGGTATAGTTGTACTCTTGGAGAAGTAAACTCCACCGGATTAGTCGACTGTTGGTAAGATAGCTATGGTTGATAAATTCTAAACTTTTGTGATCTGTCACCACTGCTACCTCTGACCCCAGCAGGAGTGGGCGGAATTTCTGGAAGGCCCAGACAATGGCTAATGCCTCCTTCTCTGTAGCAGAATAGTTTAGCTCCGGCCCTTTTAACAACCGGCTTATAAAATATAACACTCCCATTTTCTCTTCCCCTTGTGTTTGTGACAGAGTCCCGCCCAGCCCGTACCCACTACTATCAGTCTGGAGTATGAACGGCTTGGCAAAGTCCGGGAATGCCAGCATGACCTGTTTGGCAAATTCTGTTTTTATGTCCTCAAATGCTTTCTCTTGCTCCTCAGCCCATTTCCACGGGATATCTTTTCTTAGCAAATGCACTAGAGGCTCAGTATGTTCGGCCATCCGTTCATGGAACCGATGGTAGAAATTACATAGGCCCAGGAAAGAACGAACCTGTTTTCTGGACCTAGGTATAGGAAAGTCCCTGATGGCAGGTATTTTGTCCGGATGGGGTTTTAGTCCTTGATGGCCCACCAAGTGCCCCAAAAATGTCACTTCTTCTTTGACTAGATTACTCTTTCCCAAATTGACCCTGATGCCCTTGTCTTTACACTCCTTGAGGAACATTTCAACCTCCTTCTCGTGTTCTTCCACACTACCTGACGCTATCACGACGTCATCGATATACATCGTGGCGATTTTCTTCATATCCTCCGACAATGTCTGGTCAAGACACCGTAGCAAACCCGCCCCGCTGTTTATGAGGCCAAATGGCATCCTGTTGAATTGGTATGAATACCCATCGTACCGAAAGGCGGTGGACTGCCTGTCTTCCGAGTGAAGTTGAATCTGCCAATAGCTGGCGGTAAGGTCAAATGTTGAGAATACCTTCTTTCCCTTGAATTTTCCCAATAATTCATGCATGGGTGGGGGAATGGTACAATCGGGAATTGTTGCCCGATTCAGCTGCCGCGCATCAAGACATATTCTAATCGCACCGTTTTTTTTTTTTACCACCACCAATGGGTTGCAAAACGGGGATGAGCATTTAGAAATGACGCCCCAATCCACCATTTGCTCTATTTGTCTTCGGACCTCCTCTCGGTATTGGTGAGGGACCGGGTATGATCGTGACTGAAATGGCTGGTTCTCCCTAAGTTTGATTGTCTGCTCAAATCCCTGTATCGTTCCGGGCACCTCTGAAAACACTTCCCTATATTTTTTTAGTATTTGCCCAAAAACCCTCGCTTTGTCTTCGCCGACCATCCTAATCTCTCTAATTTTTTCTTCCATTATCTCCTCTACTTCTTCTACCTCCTTGATCCCTATAGATCCACACCAGTTGGTTGTGAGGAACTTGATGGGTGTCCCTTTACATCTGAATTCCCCTCTGCGAAAATCCAACATACATTGGTTTTTATGAAGGAAGTCCACCCCCACTAATACCTCATGTATTAACCCCTTCATGACTAGAAACACATGTGGAATCACTTCCTCACCAATCTGTAGATCCACCCAGACTTGTCTGGGTTCTATTTTCGCTCTTTTGTTGTTGGCCATCCTAACTTGTATAGCTTTTATGGGTAGTGTCTTGGTGTCTGTTTGTTTCTCCATCATCTGCCGGTATATCCTTTCTGATAATACTGAAATTTGACTTCCTGAGTCAATGACCACCTCTACTTGGGTTTCTGCGATGCGTGCTTCCACTTTAGGGCATGTTTGATTGGTGTAGTTGGGGGCTCTGTCTTCATCATCACAAACCAGGTTTCCCACCCATCTATCTTCCACGCTCTTATGTTCCTTCTCTTCCATCTCTCTTCGCCACTGGCTGCAAGTGCCCAGTCCACATCTCGAGCTAGCCCCCTTTTAGCGGTCCTGGCTATGGCGGCTACGTCAGGTGGCACATTCCTACACACTATACCCACGATCCGTCCTGACAGTTTTAGCATCTCCACTTCTCGCAGTCGAGCCACTTGTCGCCTGAAGAAGTATATATACTCATCGTGTGGCTCCCCGAATGTCTGTCTACTTATTTCGTTGAATATATATTCTTGGATTTCTATATTCCAAAAAGCTTGTTTGAGAGCTCTTTCGTACCCCTCAAAGGCTTCCGGTTGCTCACTCAATGCCTCCCACCATTTTTGGGCGTGTTCCTGTAGGTGGCTTGCTGCAATTATCACTTTGTCCTCTTCCTCTGCGGGGTACCTGCAGAAATATCTTTTTAGACTGCGGATATGTTCCCCGGGGGATTCCCACATCTTCCCCGAAAATCTCTGAACCCTAATTGCCTCATTACTTATATTATTCTCCATTACTGTTTATCAATCTCTCTTCACCTGACTGGCTTTGATTACCCTGCCCCCATCCAGTGCTGTTGCTTTCATTCTTTTTACTCTATAATGCTACGTTTCTATGTGCTGTTACATATTCGTATTTCCCATTCATAAGCTTTGAAATCTCCAATTTATGGCTTTATCCTCGCACCTCCAAACAAGAGAAGAAAAAAAAATATTTATAATTGCGCATGGGTTCGCGTATAGTTTATACGTCTCTATTATCACTACACGTTGCCCAATTTCCCTCTCTTTTATTATCGATCTATGCTGACTTCTTCTAAATTCGGCTAAAACGCTCTATTTAGACCTCTGAAAACCATTAGGGTTAACAGTAGTTTTTATTAATAACTCAGGTAACGTATAAAAATATATATATATCCATTTCCAGCGTATTAATACGGCTCAGTGTTATTGCTCTAACATATATATTCCAGTCTTTTTTTTTTTTTTTTTAACAATAAAAAAAAAATTTACACAACAAAAAAAAAAAATTTAAATCATTCGCCGTTTTTCTTTTCTTTAACCTCATAAAATGCGTGAAAGTATCGGATTTTTGTTTACTATACCGACTTCGTGTCAAATCCACTGGTCGTTGCGCCCTCTTTTATTTGAACCTTCTATGATATTTCTATTCCCCATCGCTCTCCAGAGGCCCCACAGTTGTGGCGTCCACTTATAACGAGCCGCTTTGCCCGCTGAAGGGTCGTATTAATAATTCATAAAAAGGGCTGTGGTTAACTTGAGATTTAACCTTATATATATAAATTTTTTCCTATCTGCATGATCCCCGGGCATATTTATGGATAGCGTGTTTGCTTCCAAGCGCCAAACCTATTTGCGATGAACAAATAAGAATTACACCGCGGGACTCTATAGATGCAGATTATACCCCGGTAGCGACTCGATTTACTATCGCTTTACCTTTCCCTGTAATTTAAGGGGGAGGGGTGTTAATTAGCCTAGCTCATCTCAGGGGTGGTGATCATTAGACCGTGGACGGGAACTATGGATTCCGACACTACTTTCTTTTAACTGAAGGTGGTTGGATATATATAACCAAATTTCTGTCTATCTAAAAAAATAAACGATTATAGAAATCCAATCTTATCGATTAGACTTTCTCTGCGCAAAAGGGGAATTCCCGTTTAATTTCAGATGAGTGCGCTCGCTACCCTACCCTAAATTCCTCCATACCGGTTGTTCAAGGTAGAGATGTTAATTACGAAATCTTTAGCTCTATAACTATGAATCTTATTAAAATAATATAAATAAAAAAACAAAAAAAAAATATTCACAGATATTCATAACATTAAAACAATTTATTATAAAATAAGAAGGTTAGGATTTATTTAATTGACCCGCCATTATTCATAACTCGTGCTTCATAGAATGTCAAGCATACACACACATACGTACAGATTAAGCATTTTATTCTTTGGATCTTTATAGGCAACACAACACATTATTAATGTTTCTTGATTAAATTGCTTCCTTGGACTTTGTAGTTTGAAAGTTTTATTGAAACATGTTTTGAATATAGAGAATTTAATTTATTTCAAAGTTCCGATGGATGACGCAATCCGTTTAAGACTCGGATTGGGTTTTAATAGCAAATCAATAAGCAAATAATATAGTTCACGTTACCTTAACATTCCCGGGAATTTAGGCATTTCAAAGGCATATGTTTTACGATGTCAATGGCTTTAAAACTGGACGATCTCATAGTTAGTTTTCCCCGTAGCTATCATTGTTCCTTGCCGTTGATGACCGGAATTCGGCATTCTTTAACTATCTTCTTTGCAGCACCTTCGGGATCGTAGGGCAGGCCTTCATCGCCTGTCAAGTGAAGGGTTTTTACCCCACTCGATGCAACTATCTTCTTTGCAGCACCTTCGGGATCGTAGGGCAGGCCTTCATCGCCTGTCAAGTGAAGGGTTTTTATCCCACTCGATGCATGATACGTTTTTTTTTTGTTCTCTTTAGCTCTCTGGACCCGTGGAAGAAGAAGGATACCCCCTGGCTGTTTCCTTTTATATCCCCTCTCTTCTCGTCCTTTCACGTCCCTTTCCGTGATTCCATCCCTCGAAATTCCCCGGTTGCGTCACCCAACCGGACTATGACTACGTCATCGCGGTCGCCATTGTACTAAAACCTGCGTTTGTATTTTAGAAAGATCTCATTTTGCTTTAACTGGCCATCTACTTGAAATATATCAATCATGCACATATATAATACTCGCATGCCACAAACACTCCAATAAAGCACTAGTTTTACGAAGTTTTTCCCCCCTTTTAAAATTAAACAAATAACAACTAGCTACAAATAAATATACGAATAACATACTGTTAATATTGAATTATTCCCACCACCATTTAATATTAGTATTTACAATTATTAATAACTTTATTAGTTAATAGTGTTAGTAATATCTATATCCCTTCATCTTGTAACTTTTGGCGGACCATTGGCTCTCCCCAGTCCGCACCTTGTTACAATACATAACCAAATTCTTGTGAAAAAGATAAATGATCTCCAATATACATATTTTGTGCTGAACCAGCATTCACCAGTTAGTCCAGATCACCATCTCCTGCACATATATACAATCAGAGTTTAGTTTATATTAAGATAGCAAATCTTGAAACTTTAATGAACAAGCTTCAGTCTTTTCCACCCTCCAACTCTTCAGCCATCTATATCATTGAAAATCCGGTGATGAAAAGCTGAAAACCCTTGTTGATATCAATATTATTGTTATACCCATATTGACTTTCAAGTCACTCTGATCCCTCATATATAGAAACTTAAAATGTCCATTTTAATACACAAAAGAGTGTTGGACAGATTACTGGTTGAATATGCAATATTCAAGTATAAGCATATTGTCTATACTGAAGTTAATGTAATTAGAATGGGCTTAAACTTAGATTTTCAACCTCTCTACAGCTATATACTTCATCTTATACAAATGATACACATGACCACATACATGTGAAAAAAATGAATAATATCCAATATACGTATTTCGTGCTGACTCAGCATTTAGCAGTTTGGTCCAGATCATTATCTCCCACAAATATATTACAAGCAGTGCTCAATTTATATTAGGATAGCAAATCTTCAAACTTTAATGGACAAGCTTCAATCTTCCTCACCCTCCAATTCTTTGGCCATTCTTATCATTGAAAATCTGATGATGAAATGCTCTAAACCCTTGTTGATGCCATATTCTGCCCATCTCTCTTAAAGTCCATATGTAAGGAGTCAGAGTGGCTTAAAGTCAATGTATGATAATAATATTGGTATCAACAAGGGCTTCAAGTGTTTCATCACAGGATTTTCAATGATATGAATGGCTGAAGAGTTAGAGAACAGAGAAGATTGAAGCTTGTCCATTAAAGTTTGAAGATTTGCTTTCTAAATATAAACTGAGTACTGATTGTATATATGTGTGGGAGATGGTGATCTTGACAATTGCACAAAATATGTATATTGGAGGTCATTTATCTTATTCATCATGTGTATCGGTTATATGAGATGGAATGTATAGCTGTAGGGAGGTTGAAAGTCTGAGTTCAAGTCCATTCTAATTACATTAAGTTTAGTATAAACAATTTATATTCCTAAATTAAAAAAACATTTTATATTAATTTTATTTTATTTTGACTACATTTATTTTTTAGTAGTCCTATTTTAGACTGAAATGTTTATGATTTAATTTAATTCAATTTATACATACTAAAATATCTTTGATAGATTGCATGCCAAAAATATTCTGTAGTATTTTGAAGTCACAAAGTAAAATCAGTGGGTTTTAGTCTTAGTTTTCCATTTCTATCAGATAATTAATTTCAAACAGTAAGTTAGCTATCTTGCATTGGTGGTCGAGAGGTCAGCGTGACTGCCTTACAAGCAGTTGCCCGGGTTGCGGGTTCACGTCCCGGCCGATGCTATGACACTTGAAAAAAAAAACAGTAAGTTAGCATGAAAATATATATATATATAATAAAACTGAAAAATTTGAATTTGTATTATTGATTTTTTTTTTTATTGTTTAGAAAAGAATTTAAATAACATATTTGCTGCTTGTTTCCTTTTTTTTTTTTTAATGTCACAAGCATTGTTTGCATATTGCTTGGTTGACTTATTTAATAAGATTTTATAAATATTGGCAGAATTTTTTCTCTTTTTTTACAAGTCAGGTAGTATTAATTTTCAAATTAAGATTCTTTTCAAATAATATTTTATAAAACTTCCTTAAGACATATTGCAGTTAGTTATTGGGAAAAAAAAATATTTGAAATATTTTAAGATAGCAGTGGTTTTAAAATAATTTTTGATATTCACTCTTAAGTATAAATTTGTATCATCTGGCTTATTCTAATAAAATGCATTACAAATTGTCCTGCCTAGATAATATATATACATACACATAAATATTTCTCTTTATATGTATATGGTATGCTTATAAACATCAAAAGCACCAAGAATAGATGGATTCATTCTATTCTTGATCCTTTGTTCAACATTTAAAATGCTTCATAGTCTGAGAAAGGGTGATTTACTCTCTATTTACATATATACTTTGTGCTGATTAATTTAATATTTATACAGTATATATTATTCTATATATATACAAATACAAATGAGATAAGAACGTGATAGTAATGTTATATTTTATTGATTTTAAGAATATATAATATTGTGAAATTTCTTTTGATTCTTTAACTGAACTTTAAGTTTACATTTTAAAAGGCTTGATTTAGCTTTTGATAATTTTATAGTTTATTATAAGTAATAATCCAATAACAATATTTGATTTTACAGAAATATTTATTTCAAAATATTACTATTGTATAGTGACTTCAAATAAAAATATAGTCTGTTTTCCAGGTTAATTAGAAGTTGCATATGAATGTGTAGAATTTAGCAATATGTAACCTTTTTTTTTTTTTTTTTGGATTATAAATTGATTTTGATATTCTGTAAATCATTTAATAAAATTTAACTTTATTTTCTTTTTTTTCTTTTTTTTTTTTTAGCAAGACATATAGACTTTAGTATGCTTCATTTTTTGATTGATAGCAAGGCATCCTGTCTGCCTCAGACTTGACCAAGCACGCACTGTTTGTACATCTGAGTGACTACCAAATTTTATAAACAAATCAACCTTTCCAAAAGTTTCGGTAACTAAGCACTAAAATCAAGCAAATTAATAAACCAAAGCTAATTTTTTTTTCTTGTCAAGATTTTAAACCAAGTAGAAACAATGGCAAGTCCTCAGTGGAAGGTAATTGTTTAATATTAAATTTTAAAATAATACTCTATAATGTATAATTATTTATTATTTTTTCTTTTTTTAAAATTATTTTTCATAACACAGAAGAACTAATTAAATAATTGATTGTTGTTTTTAATTACAAAAATAGAAAAAAATTACAATCTAGTTGGACAGATTAGAATGGGTATTCAACCAAGATACAATCTTTATAGCAAGCCTGGGCATACTTTTGCAGACCAATTGTTACTTCTAATTTTATGCAAATAACATGGACTATCATGTATTTATTACAGCATAATAATAATAATTATATCATATGATCAAGTAATATATTATCAAAAAACAACAAAAAATTCAGTATCAAGTATAAATTTAAAGAGAGTTATACAAGTTTATATTAATCTTGAGTAACTTATTTCATAATTAATAACCACTAATTTTGCTTAGGATTCTAAATATTCATCTATAATACGAATATTGTGTTGACCCACTTAATATTTATTTTCCAAAATAATTTAAATATGCAGAATCAAAAAAGGGAATATTTTTTAAATTATGAAATATTTTTTACATCCATTAGAGTCCAAAATTGATTATTAAAATCTGAATTATAAGTTTTTAAGTGTATGTTCTTAAAAAAAAGAACTATTTATGGAAGTATATTAATAATTTTTATGAGTCATTCATTAGACTAGAGATTATCTACTTAATGAATAATAGTTCTGTAGTATAATTTTCACTACACCACTCTCACGGAATGTAGGAATTGTTTCTACCCATGTTTAATACCTTATGGAGGGGTGTAATCATAAACATATGAAAAAAAAGATGTATGGTTCCCTAGATGCATTTTCTGTGCTGAACTAGCATGCATCAGTTGGCCCAGATCACAACCTCTTACACATATCTGTATCATTGTTCAGTATATATAGATAATTTATCTTTTCAGTCATAACTTTTACACCAACAATGCAAAATTGGTAAACATAAGTGTAACAATTGTTTCTTATTTTGTAAATTATTAAAATCATATATTAAATTTGAGGCAAAACTTTCTATGCCACTCAATTTCTAGTTTGTGTCTGGGGATATTGTATGAGTAGGCACTAAATAGATATTTTATGTATAAACCTTGCATCCATTGATTACTCTGGCTGTACTGAGTGGCATTACTGTGTAGAGAGTTTTGTCTCTGTTTTTAACAGCTTGACCAAGCATAAGAAATGGTGAACATATGATGCTTAGTGGTTTTATATTAAATTCAGAGTGAAGAGTTATTATATTCCGTTAATATCTGCCTAGTTGAATGCACAAACTATATTTTTGCAATTTTTCATTTTATCATTATCTGGAATGATATCAGCTTTAATTGCTTTTGAAAGTATTAACATATCTATTTATTTCAGCTATTATTTTGGTTCTCTTTGCAATTGTAAGTTCATTTCATTAAGATAATTACTTCTACAACTGTTCATCAACCAAATGCTATCACAAAATTCAACACATACTTCTAATATGTTTATGTGTAAGTACACGCACATACATGTAAAGGTAATAGTAAATAAATAAAAAATAATTGTAGAATTAAAAGATAAAAATTAAAAGATTTATCTTTTAAATACAGAAGTAAAAAAAAATTAGAAGCTATAAGATTATAAAAAAGATTATATTCTAATTATAGCAAAAAAGTAAAATTAATGATAATAAAATAAAAAAGTGCTTATAATAATTAAGGAATGAGAATCAGATTTCTGTTGAAAATAACAAGAATTTGAGTCTCATAATAACTCGTTAATTAAAGTTAACAAAATATAAAACATTTTGGAATCTGACATGTATGCACTTGGAGAAATAATTACCTTATCTGATGTGCGGGAATTCCAGCCAATCAGCTGTAGGAAGAAAACAATGAAAGAAGACATGCAAGTTGGAGGAGAAAAAGTAAAACAGTTAACGAGGTGCTCAACTTGGAATTGGACTAAAATTTGGTTGCTGAACGTCACCTTTTGCCCAATAGCTTCTAGAATAGGGTGCTTGCCTCCAAACATGAAAAAGCAAGCTAGGAACTAAACCGGTTAGAATAATCTTTATTATTATTTTGTATGCCTACAGATTTATGTGCATATATGTATATAAAATGTAAAGTTACTCTAATAATTATTGTCAATTAATGTATTAAATTATTGTGAGTTAAATTTATTATATGCACTACATTTAATCGAGGAAGTGTTAAGTCATTATTGGGTAAACTATTGGAATTCACTCAGAGAATAGTAATTCTCCCCGATAAGGGTCTGAGGCGTAAAATTTGGTAAGGTGTAGACATAACAATTGGTGCAGTCACAGTCGAAATGAATCCCAACACTTAGCGGATCTAATAATTGACAGCCATTTTGATTGAAACTAAGAATCAAGGTTAATCGGTTAGATTTCTGTGCCTTGAGAGATTTGCTGAAATGCAATCTGCTGTAGGAGAATTCGACATCAGCTAGGCAGGTAACTGGCCCCCATACGTCCAACATATAGAAAAGTATCTTTTTATAAATAAAATCGAAGATGACAAATTCAAAATAGCAACAGTATTATGCTTTGCTGGAAAAGAGGTAATAGAGATTGCAAACAGGCTTGCAGAGTTTCTGATTTCCGAAGAATGCTCTTGCATTTATTTAAAAATCAGCTGTCAAACTATTTCAATCCTCATCCCGCTAAACATATTGCCAGATTGCATTTAGATTGTGATTGTTCTCTGTGGAATCTTGCAAAGAATTGTGTCTACGGGATATTTCTAGATGAGGCCCTCCTTGAACAATTTTTAGGAGGAATTAATAGTGACAGTTTAAAGCAACAATTATTGTCCTATACCAATTTAAACTACAGTGAAGCCATAAAGTGTAACATAGCTTAGGAACTCATGTTAGAGCAATCATAAGTTCACCGAGTTCAATAGTAGTGAAAAAAAGCAAGCGGAAGTCTGCAAAATATGTAAACCTTGTAAAATATGAAGTTACAAATAGTAATGATCTAACGAATTACAGCAAAAAGCCATTTATTTGTTTTTGCTGCGGTAAAAATGGCCATAAGGTCAGTAACTACTTTCACAGACATGAGCTGTGTAAAGTTTGCCAAAAAAGTGGGCACTTGAAAATAATGTGCAAGAAAAAAATTAATGTAACTAGTAACGAAATAACTAATTATAACCGTTCATTTTAGGGTCAGGAAAAGCAGTTTATTAACATTAAAAATATGTAGAGACCTGATAATGATAAAATAATGCTGAATATTAAAACGTATAATCAGCCTATATCTGTGGAGGTTGACAGTGGGAGTGGCATATTTCTGATATCAGTCCATGACTGGTATATTGTAACATCGAATTAAACAAATCCCTGTTATAACTAAAACAGACCTGAACGCATTAGATATAAATGGTAATGCTATCAAAATTAAGGGCATAGTTAAAGCCCCAATATGTAGAATTGAGGGTAAAGTTATGGAACTAGCAGTGTATATAGTATTCGTCTCCAACCCCCTAATTGGCTGTGAATGCTTAAGAAAATTAGGAATTAAACTTGCATTCGTGAAAAAGGTCGAGCTTGAAATGAAATGGAAAATAAATTTCCTAGTGTGTTTAAGGAAGGACCAGGGATAATTAAAATGACTCCTGTATTGTTAAAAATAAACATGGAGATGCTACCTATAATCTGTAAAATGCGAAAAGTTCCATTTGCCTAGAAAGAAAAAGTTAAGAAGGAAACCGAAATCGACTATATATATATGCTGTAAAATCGAAACATTAACAGTAAAATTATAGCTCGTTAGACAGAAGACAACTACGGCTACCGATGGTTCATAAAGCAATCAGAGAGAGCTGGTCTCATCAGCACCCTAGCTTCCTCCATAAGGAACTCTGGAATGCCCATGAACAGATTGTCTATAAAGGATGCATCCTGAGGGCAACCAGGTGCTAATACTATTCATAGGTATACAGCAAATATTAAAGTAGCTGCGGGGCAAAGGCACTATCCCGTAGTTATATATGATGACTGAAACATTAACACAGACATCGAAAAATACATAAAGAAATGCAATAATTGTCAGTCGTACGCTAAATCACTTCTGTCCAAATTTGAAGCATGGCCGAAAGCTGATAAGCCATGGCAACAAATTCTGATAGACCACTGCTGACTATTCAAAGGTCATCTGTTCTTTGTAATGGTTGACTCAGATTTAGGGTATGCTAAATACAAAATAGTAAGAATCACCAATACAGACAAAATACTGAACAGACTGTACAAGATATTTGCCTTTTCTTGGGTTTCTCGAAACAATAATTTCAGATAATGGAGTGTTGTTTACATCACAGAAGTTCGGGGAAGCGATGCAAGAATGGGAGATAAAACACTCATCCCCCTAGAGCACCCCCCAATTAAATGGACTGACCAAAGGAGCAGTGCAAAATTTAAAATCATCTAAAAGAAAAATAGTTAAAACTAAAATACAGGAAGCAGTTCCTACAGATCTGCTCTACCAACATTCAACCCAGCTGCCAAATCTGGAAAATCACCAACTGAATTGTATTTAGGAAGAGAGCTATGCACAAAACTAGAAAACATAGTACCAATAGCAGATCAAAACAAGCAGCACAGCTGTTCATATAAATTTAAATCTCAAGGAAGAGTATGGATCGTAAACAAAATAAATAACCATTGGGACAGGGAATTGTGATTCGACATCGTTCAAAACAAATTGTGACAGTGCACATGAACGATGGGAAATATTAATGAAGCATGTAAACCAATTGCGGAAAGATGAAAGAGTGGATTTAATACTCATGTTAGTCACAACAGAGACTGATGCAAAGAGAAAATAAAACAGAAACAAACAATACCCTTGATGACAATGAACTGTAATCAAGCACATAAAGAGAAAACACAACATATGAAGTGGAAATTATGCCTCGCTATATTAAAAGACAAATTAAAACCCCAAAGTGTCTTAGCGGCCATATAAATTATATCATGAGAAAAAAGATTGTATTCTAATTATAGCGAAAAAATTAAAATTAATGATAATGAGATAAAAAAATAATAATTAAAGGAATGAGAATCAGATTTCTGTCATTTATAACAAGAATTTGAGTCTCATAATAACTCACTAATTAAAATTAAAAGATAAAACATTTTGAAATGTGACGTGCTTGCATTTGAAATAACTACCTTATCTGATTAGTAGGGATACCAGCCAATCAGTTGTAGAAAGAAAAGCAATGAAAGATGATATGCAATTTGGAGAACAAGTAAACAGTTAACGAGGAGCTAAACTGGGAGATGGACTAAAAACGTCACCTCATCCTCTGAACAGTAGCTTCTAGAGTGGAGAGCTTGCCTCCGGAAAAGAGAAAGCAAGCTAGGGACTAAATAGGTTGGAATGATCTTTATTATTATTTTGTAAGCCTACAGGCTTATATGTATATAAAATGTAAAGTTACTCTAATAATTATTGTCAGTTACTGTATTGAACTGTTGTGGTTTAAATTTAGTACATGTACTGGATTTAACTGAAGTAGTGTTGAATCATTATTGGGTAAACTATTAGAATTCAGTCAGGAAACAGTAAAGCTCCCAATAAGAGTCTGGGCTATAAGATTTAATAATGTGCCGACACAACTTCATCTTTTGATATTAAAAAAAAATTTTTTTTTTTTTTTTACTGCTGTAAGAAGTCTGAATGTTTGTAAAAATATACTCTAATTTAATTAAGTAATAAATATTTGTATGATATAATAAGTTCTATGTACTTAGATTCATTTTTTTTAGTTGAGATCTAAACATTCTTCTCTGAAGATTTCCTCGAATAGAGTTCACAATTTTTATGTAGAATTCCATATGATACATATTTGGAATTTTACATCAGCGGGGTTTGCTGATGAATAATTCAAGAGGAAATGTGGAAAGTTATCATCTCTAGTAGCCAAAAAACTATTGATGTTCCTAGTAAATAGAATCTTTTTTTTCTCTTCTGTTTAATTTTTTGAAAGTTCAATAAATATATCTAGTTTTCTTTTAAAAATATATTGTTAATAATTTTTCATTCACACTAAGGCTGAGAAATATTAATTACATTGATAGATCCATCAAGTGCAAGAAAAAACATATAATTATTGATATCAGAATTCATAATTTAAACATATAATTATTGATATCAGAATTCATAATTTTCATACAGTATGTGACCATTTTAGCCAAAAATTGCATGCCTTTGAATTATGAAAAAAAAAATTTTTTTAATTCTTGAATGAATACACGGTAATAATAATAATTTCTAAAAATGATTAGTTATTTTTTCATCTCTATTGGATCTTTTTTAATGTTTTACTAACACATAATTTGCACTATGTGATATACAATTGTTGCCTGAAATTTAATTACGAGTTTAAACAAATATGTTTTTTGGCCTGCTAGTTGTGATTTAAATTCTTTAACCTTTGTTTGCATAATTCACTTTTTTTCAATAATTTGTATCAAAACTTCCATGTATACTTGAAAAATATCTTTCAACGTTAGTTTTTTTAGAAGTACTACACTTTTAAAACATATATAACTTTTACATTTTGATTTTACCAGTATGAAGTTTCATTTTCTATATTAAAATTGTATATATTTTTTTTAATTGCGCTTATTTTACAGATTGTATCTCTCTTTTAAAATAGAATAAAATGTTTTTTATATAATAAAAATATTTAAATCTGCACTAATCACAAAAAGAAAATTGATAGTTTGTTGTGCATTATTCTACATTTTTCTTTTGACTACATGCATAGCAACCATGTTATTGATTTGTTGCTATTTATTTGAAACAAACTTAAATGAGTATATAGTACAATTACTACATTGTATTATATTTTGAACCAAAATACAGTCAAAAAGAGACAAGGTATCCATAGAATTAAAGCAGAAGTTTTTCTGCCAGGGCAGCTTGAACTGACAATTTTGATGATTTGAAAATGATAATTTTTTGATAATGTGTCACCTCAAAATATTTTTTGAGGCCACTATGATCGACTTGTTATTTAGTCCTGACCTACAGGATGAAAACTTAGTGAATCGTGATGTAATGTATATATATATATTGCAATAAATAGAGGTGATTGATTAATGGTCACTAACATCTATTGAGATTCAACGTTAAGGGCAATCATTATGTAATGGATAGTAGCTCTAAATGTTAATGAAGTTACCTAAGTAAAATTATTAACCCCTCACTCAACATCCTCTTTTAAAATTGATGATGATGACCAAGTTTACAGTTAATACTTCTATAAATACTTGAAACAAGTTATATTTTCTGATCATCACTTTTGTGACAATCAACCTGAAGATCGTTGTATACCGATAGTTTAATTTCTAGTCTCCTTGCAATGACCAGAAATTCAGGGAGCCATCTTCCCTCACAGAAGAGTTACCAATGCACACAACCAAATAAGGATTGACTTCAACTTTATAATTCCTTTTATTTTACTGACAAACATTCCAAGCAATAACTCAGTTCAGAGAATGAACTTATACACTGTTCAAATGAAGAAATGATGAAATGAATAAATGATGATAATTTGTGGGTTGATAAGCTAATTTTGAAATCAGACAAATAACAGGAATAATGAACTTTTATATTATCTTAATAATCTTAACAATAATGAATCATTAAACGAAATATACACAATAATAATAAATCAATCACCAAATTGAGTATTATTATTTGGTTGTCATGTAATATGTAACTGTAAATGTACAGCTAATATAATACATAGTATCAAGCAATAATTGTTACTAGTATTAAAAAAAAAAAAAAATTTGCACACCATATTAACCAAAGTATAAATAAATTTTAAGTACAATAATATCATTCAATTAATATCCATATTATTTCTATTGTATTATTGTTATGAATACATGTGTATTTTATTCATTTAAACGCTATAAATTTTGTGATAAAAATGTAAGCTTGCATGAACCTGTAGAACCCAATAATATCCTTAACTTTATTGAACTCCATGATATTTTTTTTAGTTATGCAATGTTTTATTTTGTAGATTATATGCATGTAGCATTTTACAAAGAACACTTTAAATGTATTTCCCAATAAAATAATCTTCAAAATTGATACTTTTATTAAATTCCAATAACTACAATTACAACTGCCATTAATCGCAGTAGATTAAAATAGTCAAAAATTGAATAATAAAATAGTTTAATATACTGATTGACAATCTCAATTTAAAATTTATATTTAAAAATATAGTAGTTGGCAATTGTAAATTAAAATTCAGGTGTTACAAACTAGATTGAATTTTTTTATTAAATGTAGGTTTTATTATAATCATACACACATTGATAAAGGTCTCTGTTTAAAATAAAAAGAGGTCAATTTTAAATTTAGTTTTAAAAAGATGAAAACTAAATTTATTTCAACTAAATTTGTTTTTAAAAAATTTATGTTAAAAAACAATGCTTAATTAAACAATAATTAAGAAAATTTTGCTCAAATAGCTTATCTTGTTAGTAATTGAAATTCTTGGAAACTGATTTCTTTTAAACTTTCTTTTATGTTATGAAAGTGTTTTAAAATGTCAAGCATATTTTTAGGGATTATGATAGTTAATATTATCTGTAAACATGATGTTTATTTATCTGAAGAATTTTGTAAACATGAATAATTAAAGAAAAAATGTGTTCTGTAAAGTTGATAATGACATAGAAGGGTCAACTCAGAAAATAATTATGTCTTTGCTCTTTTGTCAATGTCTTTGTTCACTAGCTACAACTGATCCATGTGGTTACCATATAAAGTACACAGAACCTCTACCAGCCGCTGAACTAATAATATTAGCATATGCAACTAGAAGCCACTAAAGAACTTGACTCCAGATCATGGAGCCCATAATTATCAGGATGTCAAGCCATTCTTGCTGAATTAAATCCAACACTATGCCAACTAGCTTTGTGTAGGTTAAATTGCAATTAAAACGAATGTGCTTTTCAATAGTGAAAGTAAACAAATTTTCAAAATAAATTCTACTTGGAAATGTAAAACTCTATTGTGACTAAGATTTGAAAAATGTAAAGGGAATGATTTTACTAGTAAACCATCAAAGAGCTACATACATAAATATAATTTCACATTTATAGAGAAATAATCTCCTCTTGGACTTAATCAGTTTACTTACTTTATGAAAGATTTAATAAACTTTTAAAATGCAACTTACCAAGCCAGTATGAATTAGAAATTAAAGAATTTATAATTTAATGTTTGTGAGTTTATGTATTCATCTTATTTATCTTGAATGTTAAATTAGTTTTAAGTTTTATACTTTATAATACTTAATTTAGTTCACTGTATTTGATATTGTGTCATGCTTTTAAAATATATTAAAGATGTAGATGCTATTCTAATTTTCTATTAGAAGTCCTTTTAAAAATTATTTGAGTATATTAGTCAACGTCTTTGAATATTCAAGATGAAAGAAAAAAATCAATTTCATTTCTTAACTTTTTTTCTTTCTAAGGAGTTTTAAATAGTAGAGGTGGTTTTAATAATCAAAAGTTAGTTGTAAAATAATCAACATTTTATTTAAATAAATGTCAACTCAATCTTTCTTCAAGAATTAATCTGTTTTAAAGGTATGTAAGAAAGATTTAATTTTTAAATAGCTAAAAAAGTTATATCTCTAAGGCTATTTAAAGAATCATTTGAACAATGTATTTCAAAATAAATAGAAATGTAGATGTGTTCTAATGCCAATGTGCGCACATATATATAAATTGTTTAGTATGTTCATTTTTTTGTGCATAGAACTTGTAGGCAGATTGCTACCATTATTTTATTTATATTATTCATGAAATTAAGGATTAGAATATATGTGTGTGCATTTTATGTAGCAATCTTAGATATTGTATCCTTTGCATTTGAATTCTGTATATGTTTATTTGCCTCCCTGTGATATATATATATAATTTCCCTGCAGTTTGATTTTGTGTATAACCACTTGTGGACAAATTTAGATTTTAATCTGAATTTAGAGACAATTCTCCCCAGAAACTTCATATGTTTGTGATTTAAGTTTATATGTAGTTTACTTATGTGATGACTTTTAATTTGTACTCTGTGTCCTAAGAGATTTATTTGTTGTCTTGTTTTACTTTTAACACAGTGTAGGGTTCAAGTACATAGGGTATGAGTGATTTTGTTATGGCAAGTTGGTCGTGGTTTTATTATTGCCTATTCTTTTAAGTTCATAGAAAATAGACTTCTTAATTTAGCTAACAGAATCGGATAAATAATAGTTACTTGGTAATAATCTTCAGAGATGATACTGAATTATTAAGTAACTAACAGAATCAGATAAATAATAGTTACTTGGTAATAATCTTCAGAGATGATACTGAATTATTAAGTATTTAGTTGTGTTAATATTCAAAGATTGCCGATGTCGAATGCACTAAATGCCAATTCAATTTGTACTTGAACTGTACAAAACAAAGTTTATTTACAGTTCAATATAGAACTGTTAAAAAACTTTGCTATTAGATTAATTTTAATATATATTTACGGTGCTCTGTTCTGTCAATTTATATTTCTGAAGAATCTGTTCTCTGCAATCTAGAGGCAATTCTAGGTATCTATTAATAATGATGTAGCTGTGTAAGTGTTTGTAATTAAGATCTTCAATATACTCTCCTATAATGTCTCTTGAGAAAATATTCTGGGCTATAAGCTCAGTGGCTCTTTATGGTATTGGATATTGATTTGCCTACTGTCCATTAAAATGTATATATATTATTGTAGACAGTTCTATTAATATTCTTTATAAAAATAGTAGAGATATTTTGTACACATTTCACTTTGTAATTCCAAATACCACGAAATGTTAATTTGTTGACAATGGCATATAATTGAATAAAAAAATAAAATTTACTCCAGACTGGTACAAGTCTTTTAATAACATTTTTTTTTTTCTGGAGGTGCATTGAAATATGTGCTTTGACAATTCTTGAAAATGTGTCCCATGTTATAAAGTAAACTCAATAACAGTTCAGATTTTATATTCAACATATTTATGTTAATTATGGATTCCAATATTAGGAAGAAGAAAAAAAACTTATATCACATGTTACCCATCTGGGCAACACAAATTTAAACAATGCACTGTTTATGATTTAATAATTGTCAGCTGATAATACAAATTCTATACGCCTTGGTGTAATTAACATTAAGATTTATTATAATTTTACAAATTAAAATAACATAACAATTGTACTATATTTTTTTATAATTAAAGATCAATTTTAATTTTTTGTATAGACATTTACAAACATATTTATTTGAATCAATTCAAACAAAACAGAAGACAAATTCAAAATTACCTAACTTTGAAATAATTCGTTTTATCAATATTTAATTTCTCATTCATAAGAAACATGCTATTAACTAAACTGAAATAATTACTTTGCATTGAGTTATGCAATGTCAACAATCCCAAAAAGATAGATTGGTAACATTCAATTTTTTTGTAGTTATGATTATTTATTATTAACTAAACTAGTATAAATTACAATATTTTTAATTAAGGGCAAAACTTTGCAAGCTTTTTTGATTTTGTCTGTACTTTGTACGTATTTAAGTTAACATTGTAGTGAATTAATATCAGTTATTGGTAAGTAATTGCTAATCTATATATATCGTTTGTGACTTTAATTATAATTTTAAAGTTCTTTTATAAATTTGCATACAATATATTTCCTAATGATAATGGGGATGATTACCATCATCTCATTACATTTGCCCCCTCCCCATTCCAACATATAAAGGTGGAAAAACTGACTAAATGACAGAATTATTCGTTTTTGTTTTTTTTTCAAACTTCATCAATATTTTTAACTTAATAAAGCAATATTGGTGACCTCTTAAATAAAAATGAAGAATAATTGAAAGATGTCTTCAACTTTCTAAACCTTGGTTAACGTTATGCTAAATAATGACAATAGGTTAACACCATAATTACATTTTGAATTACAAGTGTCAAATTAACTCAACCCACATCTTTGACACAATCCACTTTAGATAAATATAGTTATGACTATTATTAATCATATACAGCAGTGTTTCTCAACCTGTGGTACGCGAGTTGCTGGTTGGTGGTACATGAAAAATAATCAATAATGGCGGACATAAAAAAAAAATTAAATCATAAAAATATAGAAACGTTTTTTCTTATAATTCATAAAAATTATTTTAATTAATAATATTATACAGTAAAGTTGTTAATATGTACAGTCGATAATGATCTTTAATGTTAATGATAAAATTGAAAGTATGATTAAGAAATTAGATTTTTGGAAACAGTAATATATATATATAAGTATCGAAAACAATCAGCTGGAAGTAATCGAAACTCTACATATTGTTTTGTTTGAAAATAACGTTAGTCTGTCTCAAGATATACCAGAAAATATAATAGCACATTTAACAGGATTAAAATTGTCTTTCATGGAATATTTTCCAAAACCCAAAAACACAAATGATAATTGGATTTCAAACCCCTTCTATGAAGAAAATTTAGAAAAAGCTACATCATTATCAATAAAGAATAAATAAAATTTAATAGAATTATCATGTGACAGAACTTTACAAGTAGAATTCAAACGACAAAAAACAAAACATTAAAGAATATGAACAACTTTCTGAGAAAGCTCTTTAATTATTATTACCATTTACTAGTACGGAATTAGTAGGAAGAGCTTTTCTTCATATATTTTTTTAAAAAATAAGTATCGAAACAGATTGAATGCAGCTGTAGACTTAAGGGTATATCTTGCATCTTTTGAACCAAATTTCAAAAAATTATGTTGTTCGAAACAAGCACAAAGATCTCATTAAATTTATTTTATAAAAATATTTAATTATGATAAGAAAATATACTAATTGTTTTTTTATAATTTTGTGTTTTTATTAAAACCATTTATTAATAAACGAAATATGACAAAATAGTAGATAAATAATGAGTCGGATCAAGGCAAATCTGTCTAAATTATTTAATTTGAAAGAATGTATCAGAAAAGGATCATACCCAGAAATTAGACTCTTATTAATTATTGATCATCTATTGTGGATTACTAGATGTAAGCTAGTATTTAATCATCAAAATTTTAATCCTATTAACTTCATGCTGAACAATATGAAGAAAACAAGAACAAGAGATAACCTGATAACCCCTGAGGTTATTTTTACCATGACTTGGGACATGCTGGATATATCCTCTCCATGGCCCAATGCTCCGAAAAAGAGAAAACAGACTCAAATTTGGGAAAACTAAATGAAGGAATGAGAAAACACTTTGAACAAAATATGTACCAAATAACGTTTAATGTAATCTTTAATAAATTATTTTGTAAAAAATATGAAACTTTGAACAAACACATACATATAAATATGTTTCAGTGAGTTTATAATCTGGCGTGACGTTTAGGCGTGTTTCAATGTAATTTGTCTCATTATGAGATGTGAATACGTACATGGTCACCCTATAATATTTATAATGCAAATAAAATAACATACAATAACAAATTTCACGAAATACAATCATTTTTACGAAGTGGTACAATTTAGCGTGATGTACTACCATGTGGTACGCGAGCCAAAAAAGGTTGGGAAACGCTGATATACATTAGTAGTATCAACGATCGTACCAGTCGCTTGAGAGCGCTGGTGCTACTCAAATATACTAAGCTACAGATTGTCTATAGCATAGATATAAACTTTACAACTCAATCAAAGATTAATATATCTAACGTTTTAAAATTAAACAAACACATGGAGCTATTCACATATCTTTTTCCCACATGTAATATCTTTATGAATATATTAAATAATGTCAGTATTACCACATTCATAAATCAAGATACAATAAAAGACAAATGACCCCCATGATGCATATCATGATCAGTTGGTCCCGACTATTATCTTTCATATATATCTTTATTATATAAAAAATATTTTTCTATATTAAATAATTATATTTTGAATTACAAGTGTCAAATTAACTCAACCCACATCTTTGACACCATCCACTTTAGATAAATATTGTAATGACTATTATTAATTATTTATTAAACTAGAGATTGTTTCTAGCACAGATATAAACTTTAAAACTCAAAGATTAATATATCTGATTTTTTTAAATTAAAAAATACATGAAGTTATTCACATTTTTTTTCCCACATGTAATATTTTTATAAGTATATTAAATCTCAATATTACCACATATTCTTTTAAATTCATATAAATAAAGATACAATAAATGACAAATGACCCCCAAGATGCTTTTCGTGCTGAACCAGTACTCATCAGTTAGTCCAGGTCACTATCTCTCATATATTTATTATATGAAAAATATTTATATTAAATAATTAAATTTTAAATTACAAGTGTCAAATTAACTCAACCCACATCTTTGACACCATCCACTTTAGATAAATATAATAATGACTATTATTAATCATTTACTAAACTAGATTGTATCTAGTACAGACATAAACTTTAAAACTCAATTAAAAATTAATATATCTGATTTTTTAAAATTAAACACACAAACACATTTCTTTTTCCCATATGTAATATCTTTATAAATATATAAAATAACCTCAATATTACCACATGTAAATATATTACCTGTAGAAAAAATAAATGTTAATAACTCCATATGTTTGTGTGTTTAATTTTTAAAAAATCTGATATATTAATCTTTAATTGAGATTAAAAGTTTATATCTGTGCTAGAGACAATCTAGTTTTAGTAAGTGATGAATAATAGTCATTACTATATTTATCTAAAGTGGATGGTGTCAAAGATATGGTCGGTTATTAATTTGACACTTATAATTCAAAATGTAATTATTTAATATAGATATACATGTTTCATATAATAAAGATATATATGAGAGATAGTGATCTGGATTAACTGATAAGTGCTGGTTCATCTTGGGAGGTATTTGTCTTTTATTATATCTTTATTTATATGAATTTAAAAGAATACATGGTAATATTGAAGTTATTTAATATATTTATAAAGTTAACCCCGTAAATTGTGAGAATAAGGAAATAGGAAAAAACTAGAAAATACTTACTG
Source organism: Epiperipatus broadwayi (assembly GCA_028023455.1). NCBI lineage: Eukaryota > Metazoa > Onychophora > Udeonychophora > Euonychophora > Peripatidae > Epiperipatus > Epiperipatus broadwayi. Next base: position 2,429,122 of record JAQFVV010000162.1, read on the forward strand.
CCCTTATCTGGGATTAAACAAAATCTGATAACAAAAACTACATGAGTTTAGTGTTCTAGAATCTTTTCTATATAAAAGGTGATTAGTCCTCTGAGATATTAACTGATCTATAGATCTGATCACTCGCACATTAACATATTATCAACCATCATTGAAGCATTGTTATAATTTTAAAATACCCACCAACAACAAAGTTCTTTTATATTGTGTTGCATCATTTTTTTTTTTTTCGAGAAAGGCCTAAAAATTCTGGTATTCTTTTATCAATATCATCATTTTGCATATAATTGGGTATAAATGAGCAATAAGACTTATACTTGACCACTTATCTGGGTGTTATCAGATGTACTTATGGATTGCCTTATAACACCATTTGTATTGTGAAGATTGAGAAATTTTATTATTTTATACTGCTGCCATTTTTTTTTAAACTTTTCATAAGAGAACCATGGATAACTAACGTGAAGTCCTAAGACTAAATCATTAATCTGAAACATGGAATAAGGATTGATATTTTCCTTTCCTCTTATCGTAAGTAATGACCTTTTGAACTTTATTGGTATATGTTTACCAAAATACAATTTAGCAAACTGTAATGTTTCTACTTGACAATATCTTTTTTTACCTTCATTAATGGGCATTCTAAAATTCTCTATTTTCTTTTCTTGATCAATCATTTTTCTTTCTAGAGCTGGCATCCCTAATTTCAGTACTTTCATAACCTTATCCAATTTTATTGATAATTCTTCTTTTAGTCCATTTATTTCTTGAGACAGTTTCTCTTGACTTTTGAAACATTGCTTCTTGATTTTTTTTTAGCATTTCTTGAAACAATTTCATTGTTATATGCCATTCACTTTTCTGCATAAATAGTGATTCTGTCCCTAAATTCTTTTCAAATTGGGCTCTTAATTTCTTGGGTTAAGCGTGGCTCATTGCTTACCATTACTACATTTGATACATTAATTAAGCATTCATCAATATACCACCTAATATCTTGTTGCTTTTTTTTTTTTTTACGTTTTTTATTTTTAGCTTTTTTCATCATATTATTCTAATATTTTATTTATATCAATATTTTTTTTTTATTCATATCAAATTTTGGTGTATTCTCCAAACACCATCTCATACACATTTCTTTTAAAATTGAATAACTATAATCCTAAACTAGACTTTTATGCTCCTACAAAAAAAAATTATTATTTTTTTAGCTATAACCTATATCTTCAGTAACAATATTCTCATAATATTTAATATTGTAGTATTAATTTGTTATTGCTGTTATTTTATTCATATTTTATTTAGCATTATCAATGCAGACCTGAACCTACTTTGAAACCTAAATTCTGCTACTACTCACTTTTTTTTTTATCTCGGATAAATAGTTACATTTGCCCATGATCTAGATAAATAGATTTATCTGATGTCATGCATTATAACACCAAACATAATAATGGCCATGTTAGTTGCAAATTATGAACTGGTGTTAATTATATGCCAAACATTAGGTGCCATTTATGTAATGGAGAGGTGATTAGTTAATAACCATTAATATCTGTTGAAATCCCTCTTTAAGGACAACTGTTTATGTAATGAATAATGGCTTTAAGTGTCAAATGAAGTTAACCCAATATAATTATTGATTCCTCACTCAGAATAATGATGATGATCAAGCCTAAATATAATCCTTTTACAAATACTTGAAACACAAGCTATATTTCCTGATTATCATCATTTTTGTAACATTCCCAAAGATCACTATACAATAATAGTTTTATTTAGAAATTTCTGGCAATGACCAGAGTTTCAGGATGCAATCTTACCTTATCGAAGAGCCACCAATACACACAAACAAATAAGGACTTACTTCAACTTTATAGTGCCTTTTATTTCACTGTCAACATTCTAAGCAATAGCTCAGTTTAGAGAATGGACTCGTACACAGTTCGTATGATGAGTTGGTGAAAGGTTAATAAGATTATTTGTGAAATCATAAACAAAAAAAAAAAATATCAAGAATAATGAACTATATATATTTTTATTATCTTAATAAACTGTAATAGTAAGAAATCACAAAAAAGAAATATAATATGGGCAATAATAAATTAATCACTAAATTGGGTACTATTACTTTATCATGTAATACATAAATATAATAAAAATAAATAAATATAAATAAACAACTAATAAAATGTATAATATCGATTGTTACTGGTATTAAAAAAAAATCTAATAATTAAAATACAAATAAATCTTAAATACAATAATATCGCCCACTTATTACCCATATTATTTGAAATATATAATACTTATCTATATATATTATTGTTATGAATACATATGCACTTTATTCATCTAAACACTAAATTTTGTGGTAAAATCTTAAGCTTATGTAAGCCTGTAGAATCTAATAATGTACTTAACTTTAAAAGTTTTTTTTAACTTCATGGTATTTTCTTTAATTATACAATGTTTCATGAAAGCTTTAAATGCATTCCATGAGAATGTAGTCTTCAAAGTCGATATTTTTATTAAATTCTGATAACTATAATTACAACTACTATAAATGCATTCCTTGAAAGATTTATTCTATTATATCCTTATATATATATATATATTATTGTAGACAGATCTATTAATAATATTTTTTATAAAAACAGAGATATTTTGTACAAATATTTCATTTTGTAAATGTATTCCAAACTGGCACAAGTCCTTTAATTACCTTTTCTTTTTCCAGAAACACCTTGAGATGAGTGTTTGGACTTTGTCTTAAAAATTTATTTCATGTTTTAAGATAAACTCAACAACAGGTTTTTTATTCAGCATAATGATGTTAATTACATATTCCAATATTAGAAAAAATATTTTATTATTTTTATTTCTTATAACTAGCATTTATTTTATTTTATTTTTATATATCATGTGCTTTGCACCTGTCCGTCACAAATGTAAACTAAAACTAGCAGTACAAATTACGATAATAACATTGCAATTGTACTATTTTTTTTTATAATTAAAAATTGATTTTAATTTTTTGTATAAAGAGATTTACAAAGATATTTTTGTTTATAAAACATAAAACAAATTCAAAAATGCCCTAACTTTGAAAATGTCTTAATTAAGGGCAAAAATATTCTAAGCCTCTTTGATTTTATCTGTACTTTGTACATAATTAAGATAACATTATAGTGCGTTAATATTATAATGAAGATAAAAGGGAAGTGATTGTTAATTTATGCTTATAGTTTGTGATTTTAATTCTAAAGTTCTTTATAACTATAAACTAACACATAATGCATTCCCAATGATAATGAGGATGATTACCATTATTTCACTACTTGAGTTTTGTCTTGGGTAGTTCATTTGTAAATATCTTAATTACTCATGTGTATTTGATATTTTACATTCTTGCATATATGCACATACGCAAAAATTTTGGATCATATATAATATTTCTATCATGATTCTTTTATTTGTCTAAAAGTTGTTTGGAAAAAATTTTAAAATATATATGCTTACCTTTAACAATATCCTATAGTATATTAGGAATTGGTCGTAAATATTTCAATTATAGTACTGGCATTAAAGATTCTCACAACTCCTAATTTTTATTATAGTGATTATAAATTATTGCATAAAGAAAATAAAAGTTCAAAGCTGATTGCCATTATTTTAAAGAATGAAGTACTCTAGAAATTTTTTTTTTTTTTGATGAATTAAAGGCTTAAAAATAGGCAATTGGAATATTTTTGTATCTGAATTTTGAGATTAAAGTTTTTTTGTGTTCATTTTAGTACCGTGTATACATCATTATTCTAAAAATAGTTTTATGCTCTATAAAATATTTTTGCTTAAATAATAATTAGGTAAAAAAAATAGTAGCTGCATTCACAATATCTCATTTTTTATTTTTATTTAAATATTTTTAAAACTTTGGGTATATCTGACATGGTAGAAAATTTAATGAATGTTTATATTATATTGACGAATGTTTTTCAAACTTTTTTAAGTAAACATATGTCTCAAATGTGGTCTTTTTTCATTATTCATTCATAAGTCCATTACTTCATCTTAAATCAGTTATTTTCAATTGCTTCATAATCACATATTAATGTTAGTTTACTTATATCTATTTATTTATTATTCTGGACCTTTTTGTAACCCTCCACCCCCCTCTTCTATACCTTTTTAGTATTATTGCAACCTGTTTTATCCTTGTTCCACTACTGTAAATTAAAGCAGATTAGAAGACATTAATTAAAATTTTTTTTTTCCCTAAATATAATAATTGTGTCACTTTTTGGGGGGTTTTTTTTTAAACAAAAAAAAATAGAATATAAAATGTATCATGCATTCCTAATTTTTTCTCCCCTAAACTAGCCTAAACAATTATTTACATCCTGTGGAAATCATACCGATTAAATATTTTTTATTTTAAAGATTGGTGTTCTGATGAAATTAATCTCTGAATTAGGAATCTTCAAATTTTACTATTTCAAATTCTATGATTTTCCAAAAGTGATTTTTTATTTTTTATCTTTGAAATTGGTTTTTACTTCAAAAATAAATAGCAAGTTTTATTTTTTCTGGGTAAATTTGCTATTGATTAGTTTGTTTCATTTTTTAATATTAAAATATTTAAATTGTAATATAAAAAAATCTTAAATCTTTTACTTTATTTTGTTATTTTTAATGTACATTTACTTTTTAAAGGCCAAATATAATAGAATTGTTTTATTGGTCTCTCTTTCAAATTTTTCTATTTTCATTAGTTAATAACTCCTGCAATGTTTTTGAATTCTTTTATTTAATGAAATGTATATATACTATTTTCAAAATCAAATTTTTACACTAATGCAATATGTCCAGTGCTTTTCTTATTATAGGAAGCGACTTGGGTAATAAAATAAAAAATGAAGAATGTCATCATTTTTTTATTTTGTAAAACATTTTTGAAAATTCTACTGAATCTTAAATGCTTAAGCACAATTATTAAATATAGAAATTCTTAAACAGAATAAAATGCATTATTTATTTGAACCAATACTCTTCTATTGCTTTAATAAAATTTTTCATATCAAACAAAAAGAAAAAAACACTTATTCGGTAATACACTGTATATTGGCTTTAGAAAGGAGTCTTCTGTTAATTGAAAGGAGACCCTTTGATTTCTCTTGGAGGTCTTAAAGGATTCGAGCAGGGCAAATTTCTAATGTCCACTCCATACGTTCTTGTTATTGCTATGTGATTATTCATATAGTATACGAACATGGATGGATTGTTCACCAACACGCATTAGACAGCATCGTTAGTTTATTGGCTTTTTACCTTTGAGTTGAAAGTCAAGAAACATCATGGTCTTTCTTCTCAGTTACCTGATAGCTTTTAACTGAAATATCAGTTGAGTTTTCTTGAAGGCAGAATGGTTTGTGTGAATGAAAAAATTTACAATCATGACAGACAAAAATAAATCAAGCCCTTTATTCCCAGGAGCCTGTAAAGTCACCAGCCAAGGCAGCAGTTGATGTCCGAAGGCGGAAGTGTTAAGAGTCCCCTGATTGTGGACTCAGGCTGTCAACCTTTTATTTAGGTGCTTATAACTGCACATCATTTTTAAGTGAAGGAAGATTGCAAGAATTGGAAGAAGAACTGTCTCATATTAAATGGGACATTATTGGACTTTGTGAAGTTAGAAGAAAAGGTGAAGAGACGACTGATTTAAAAAGTGGACATGTGCTGTGTTAAAAAGGCCCAAATATTGGAAGTACAAATGGAGTAGGATTCATTCATAAATAAAAAGTGGAAAGATAACATTGTGAAGATTGGTGGTGTATCGGACAGAGTGGCAAGATTAGTTATTCAACTTAATAATAGATACTAAATGCAGATAATTCAGATTTACATTCCAATGAATTCTCATAATAATGAAGTAATAGAGGATTTTTATATGGATGTACAAAAGGCTTTTGATCAGACAAAACATTTTAAAAAATGTTATGGGAGACCTTAATGCTAGAATTGGCAAACAATTGAAAGATGAAAGTGCTATAGTTAAATTTGGTTATTGTGATAGAAATGAGAGTACTCATAGACTTGAGGAGTTTGCAGATAAAGAAAAACTTTATATTATCAATTCTTTTTTGCGAAAAATGTTAACTGGAAATTAATGTGGAAGCATCCAAATGAAGGTACAACAGAATTGGATTATATTTTGACTAACAGAAAATATGTATTTCAAGATTGTAATGTTCTTAATAAATTCAACACAGGAGGTAATTATTGATTAGTAAGATGTAAGATACATGTTAATGCAAAACTAGAGACAAAAATTATTAAGAAATACAATATTCGTAGTTGATATTCCTAATCCTCAGAAACATTCTAATAAATTTAAATTAGAACTTGCATAAGTCTTGATAATATGAAAATTAATGGATATTTTTTTCTATTATATTTTTTATAAAATAATTGTTTTTAAATATGACAAACTTATCACTAATATTTTATTTTCATTGTTACTTTTGAACTGAATGGCAAAATACATGTATGTGTTTTTTTATGCAAGGAAAAGGGCATTATCTTCTACCATATATATTTGGTTTTTTTAAAGGTTAATTTTTTTTTTTAATCAGTTTTACATCTACCATGAAATACTTATTAATATTCTATTTTTAATGTTACTTTTTAACATTTTAATTGAATGGCAAAGTACAGATGTGTTTCTTTTCTAATGCAATGAAAAACCAATATTGTTTTTATGAGTCATACTGAAGATAATTGCTATTTAATATATATATATATTAAATTTTACTTTATAAAATTTGAAGTGTTATTGTTATATAGAAATGTTTTTTTTTTTTTGATATTGTATTTTTTATAATAAAATTTATTCTAAAGCTTTTATTTCATCTTATTGACTATTAACTGCAAACATTTTTATTTATAATTGGGGGAGGGATAAATATGTAACATAGTTATTTATTAATATTTAATTGTTTATTCATTTAGAATTTCCAGCCGCCATCAAACCATAATGGTGCAATACTGACATACCAGCGTTCCTCAAGCTTTTCCAGTCCCAGCATGTCCCAGCACGCTCCATGTGGCCTAAGAGAGGCAGGAGTTATAGAAAAATTACTGGTTAGTTTATAAATATCTTAGATCAAATCATCAAAACAATAATATTATTAATGTTGAAACAGTAAGATTCGAATCTTAAGTTTCATCTTTTTCTATCGTCTCTCACCCACCACCTTTATCCTACCTAAATTTAAACTTTTTGGTATCGAATTGTGTTTAGCGATATTAAAAATATATAAATATCTGTAAAATTCACCGTAAACGCACACATACTTCGATAACAAATTTAAAACAATAAATGAAAATATTTGATATAATTTTAAATTTCTCTTTTAGTTATATAATGTTTATATAACTTTAACTATTTATTTTAAATTATAAACTTTCGTTAATTTATTGCTATTTTAAAAATCGTATTTTAAATAATAATTTTGAAATTAGATTTTAATTTAAAGAAAAGTAAAAATAAATTATAAATCCCTTTTGTACTTGAAATTTTGGAAGTAATGGTCGGTGAGAGATACTAGATTAATTAGAATAATTCCTAAAAGTTTTAATTAATAAAATGTTGAAAAGGTAAAATAAACCTAAACAATAGGCATGTAGCTCTATGAATTAATTAAAATTCTAAAACTGGCTAATGCATTGATTCTCCTCGGGGCAAATGAATGGAGCTAAAAATAAACTAGAATGAAATTGAAAGATAAGATAAAAAAAGAGAGAAGGACATTTTTGATTTTAAACTTTTAATTAGACTTTGTGCTGTGCTCTTGCTTGGTTGAGAGAATCAGAGAATCTTAAATTAATTCATCCATTATAAGATGACCAAGTAGAAAGCGCCCAGACTATTCTCCCCCGGAGATGGTCGATCAGAGGCCCGAACCTCCACATGTGCCCTTCACAAATTAAATCATGAGGATCTGCTGTCCAAATAATCGGAAAGCTGCTGCTGCTATTGAAATGAATCCATAACCTGAGTACGGGAAAGAATTGCTACTGCTTCAAGTAACGAACAATTTGCAACTGACCATGGAACATGAAAAGCTCTTTATAAAACAGGTACCTGTACCCAAGGCCTTTAGAGTATTCTAAATTCTATTCAAGCTATAGCTCACTCTATATAAATTGTACACTGATAAATTTAATTGTTAATCTATTCTGTAAATTCTTTTAATAATCTAGCTTACCTAACTCTGTCTACTTCTTGGGTGCGTATTTCTACTTTTACATTTTTTATTATTATTTAATAATAGCATGCCAATAAGATTTCCGACCGGGCCTCGCCAAATTTTAAATATAAATTCTAATTAAAACGGTTGCCTTCATCTTGTGTGACAACCAAATCTTAAATTTCTTTTCTATACTTCCGTTGGCTGGTCAGTTCGGAAATCACCATAATTCTTTAATAGATAAATACATGATTACATGAAATAGTAGATGTGTGTCCTGTAAATCCTATGATTAATATTTATTTATATTAGATTATTTTATTTCAGTGATTTTCATATTAATCGACACACATTCATTGCTTCACTTATTGTAAATGCAGGAGTCTACTATGTAGCAAGTGGCGGACATATTGGTTCTTAGAGTAACCACTCTAACTTACAATTACCTTTTAAACTTGCTTTTAATTTTAAATAAAGGTTATTCTGTCGATAAACCCATTAAGTGCATTTTTTTGAGAGCAAAATACGTTATTTATTAAATGTTGGTAATGTGGGACCGAGTCATAAATTTTATATTAAATCTTAACAATATATTATGTTAGTTATACATGTGTTACAGTTTAAAGATGCGATAATCCATCTTCGAGTCTTGGAGATTCCGGATCATACAGTATTTACTGAATCCTAGTCGTCCTACACAAGTGGACATAATGAATGTTCTCATAGGGCTTGATGCCCGTCGCGCAGTCAGGGAGTAATTGCGGTACAGACCCTTGCACCTGATGATGCTTATGTGACCTCTTTACCTTTGGGTCTATGGCAAATGCCAGCCCATTGTTTTAAATTCATCCATTGGCTCCGCAGTTTTAATGTACTGCCACATTTGCATCGCATTTCTAAACGTACCACGTGTTTCTTTATTATTAATTTTATTATTCCAAGTATGACTGTCTCTACGTTATATGACATAAATTCGCTCTCAAATCAATGTCTGCCCATAATTAATTCCCTATAAATATCTTATTTAATTAAATAAAATATATGTCCGTAGCTGCTATTATCATTTCTAATTTAGATTCTTGCATTGCAAAGATATTAAATCCCTGAAGGCATGATCTTGAAATACTTGCTCAAGAATTCAGGTAGCTAGATTATATCAGTCATATAATTGTACTTCATTGTAAATATAAAACAGTATTGGAAGAATAATACCGCTACTAGAATTTTAATATAATAATGTTTTAATTAAATAAATTTTAGTATGAATTTTAATATAATAATGTTTTAATTAAATAAATTTTAGTATGAAATGTTATAATTAAATAATTTCAAGCCATACGTCTGCCGTCATATATTTATTTGTTCGACAGACATTCAGTGTAATATCTCCTCGATTATTTAAAATATCAATGTCTAGATTTAATATTGCTATCTCTCTAACTCGAAAATAAAGTCTATGAGTCTCTCGCATCTCCCTGATCCCCATGCTTAAAGAAATGTTTACTAATGTAGCATCGGATGCGTTGTTTCGTAGTGTGTATTGTGGAACCGATAAACCATGTTCGAACTCAGTATGTATTGTGGCTTCTCCTTAAACGAAGTCAAGAATATCTCAATTTTCCTGTATGGTGGTCGAATTCTGCACTTTGTTAACGAAGCACACGAATCTGACCGTTACAATGTTTGCATTCCATATTTTATGTGTATGTTTCTATATATATGTTATTAAAAAAGTATTGATTAAAAAGATAAAACAAAGATGACTTAATAATTAATTGAGAAGAGAAATAAATAGAATTAGGCAAATTGTATAGAAAGTGAATATGTAAAGATAATCAAATTACAAAGAAAAATAAAAGTAGTTTAATTAATTTCACCTGCTGAAATGAAATAATTGCTGAAGCAAAGAATAATAAATTATTAGAGAGAGAAAAAGTATGCTAATAAATGAAAGAATAACATTTGTTACTTCAAGAAGAAAATACCATAGTTAGTGTTAAAATTAATAATGGAGCCAGAATTTGCAAAAAATGTAGCTGAAGTAAAAGAAGTATAGTTTAGATTCCATATGAAATTTCCAATGGCAATTAATGAAAAGAATTTGACAATAATTGGCTTTATGATTGATTGATCAATAGGCAACAACTTTTAAAAAAATTTAATAATGGGCATTAGAATTCCAAATTCCATTCAGAGAATATATTAAATAAAAATAATTATTAAATATTAAGACATTGCCAAATTTAATATTAGTATATATATATATCTGATTGTCTGGAAAGGTTTAAACTATAGTAACATTGAACCTTAAAGAGAGAACTGACTTATTACAAGGCTTAATGCAATTATGAACTTTAACTTTTAGATTTTTTTCCTAAAGTGTGTTTATAATCCGATAGACGTTTTGTTTTGATAATGTTGTGCCTTAAGTATAAAAGTAAAATATTTTATTTCTTAGATCTGTGTGCTCTGTTGAGTCCTTTCATTCTGTCATTGTGGCTAATGATTCAATGGTCATTAACTATGTAGTTCAAGGTTTGTGTATGTCCACATTTACGTAGATCAGATTAGTTAAAATAAAGTACAAATCAGTTATTAAATCTAAGACCAAAACAAAATAATTGTTATTTACTTCTGACAAATATTAAAAGTTGGTTAATGGTGATAATATAGTATTGTAATTTCTAGCTGTCATTTAAATGTGCTTATTTCTTCATTGCAGCCGGAGTTATTCGAAGTATCATTCAAAAATGTTGCAGATTAGATCTAGTTAACCGTTAGTAGTATTCTCTTCTGAAAAAAAAAGAGAAAAGAAAAATTGATTTTATATGAACAAAAATAAAATTACTTCTTTTTTTTTTTTTTTTTTGCACACTTATTTGTTTTTTGTTAACCAAATTTGCATAACATTTTACTTAGAAGAGAGAGAAAAAAATTTTTTAATTTTTTTATTGAGATTGTTCATGTCAATATTTTTAGATGATTTTATACTTGTAATATTAACTAAAATTGTGTGTATCTAATTATCATATGATTCGATGCTGGTATCTAAGCTATATTGTAATTTTTTATTTCATAGCATAATTTTCATGAAAGTGCTAAAAAAAAATCCTGCTACAGTTTGATTGACTTGTATGTTGATCTTTGTACTACTTTCTCATTATAATTATTGTTATTCAGTAATGACTTACATAAAGGTTAAAGAGCAAAATGAAAAAAGTGGCATTATTTATTTTTTTGGTGTACTTTTTATTATATATTTGTTAAAAAATCAACACACTATTTAGAAAAAGCTAAACTTTTTTTTTTAAATTAATATTTAGATGTTATAGTCACAGTTTGGTTTGATTAACTTTTTTTATTTATAATACCATATTTATAATATAATATTTTTTCTTTAAACATTTAAACTTTATATTTTGTCATTGTATAATGTTTTTAAAAATAATAAATAAGAAAAATATTAATATGAAAAAAAAAAGTTATGTTTATTGATTAAAAGAAAATCTGTTTGACTACTACAAAATATTTTTTGTTAGTTAGTGATACTACGTTATTCTTGTATTTCAGCATTCTTATGGATTTATTCAATGTTATGACCGCCAAGCAAGACTATTTTTTCATTTTAGCCAATTTGATGGCAATATAGAAACTGTTAAATGTGGAGGTAAGATTAAATTTATGAAACTAGTCTTCCTAAATACTTAATGACATATATTTTAGCATAAAATTAGAAAACATATAAAATAATGAATAAAATTTTTATTAATGATTAAATAGTATATTCTAAAATAAGATTTTGTTAGCTTTTTGAAAAATAATAGTTAATATAATAAATAAATTTGGGTTGGTAAAATAATTTTATTATCTGTCCTATCACAAGTAAGTATGTTAGAATTTATATACATACTTGGAATGTTTAACAATAAAGATATTTTTAATTGTGTAACATTTAAATGTAAAATATGTTTCATATCATTTAACTTTTTCTAACTCATCATTATCAATAATTTTTTTTCTTTTTTTTTGAGAAAGTCCATCAAACATTACTTCAGTATTTACCTTTTTCCTACTTTTTACTTTCACCAGATAACCTTTGCAACATTTCCTGAAGCTTTGAAGCATTATTTGCAAAAACAATTATATCATCTACAAAATCTAGATGACTTAAATAATCACCATTTACTTTTAATAATCATTATTTTTAATCTCTTAGCTTCTCATTCCAATCTACAAAATCTGGTTAACTTAAATAATCACCATTTACTTTAATAATCACTGTTTACTTTTCTAATTCACAAAATACTTATTTTAAAACTGCTCTAAAAAAATGTAAAGATGTGGAGTCATCATGACATATACCTTTTCACTGTTAATCTTTTTAATGAAACTATGTAATTTAATCATGGTTGTTGGATTTTGATGAATATTCTTCAGAACATAACATTAACCTGAGTCTATATCTTGATGACCCAATGTTTTAACCATTGAATAAATGGTTATAGAATTAAATAACTTTATATAATTCTCAAATCCAAACATAATGGCAATTCATTGGTTTTTTAATAATTTCTTTCAATACTTAAATATGATCCACTTTACTAAACCCAATTTTAAATCCTGTTTGTTATTTTAGTTGGTGAAAATCTAAAATTTGCTGTAGATGAGTTGTAATTATCTTGTAAAAATTTTGTATAAAACTGATAAAAGACTGATAGATCTGCAATTTCTGATATTTTCTTTATTGCCTTTTTTAACATTTGTAGTCCAAACCACCATATTGAATTTTTTAAAATACTGATTTGAGACACAATTTTCACAATAATTTCAGTTTTAATTATGTAGAGCAAAAAAATTACATTAATAGAAACTAGAAAAACTAAGGCAAACAATAAACATAAGATAAATAGTGATAACTATATAAAAAATAAGGAAAAAAAGAAATTTTCACATCCAAAATAATTATTATTTTATTGTTTGTTCATAATTTGGAAATTAATATTAACTAAAATTCAAATTACATCTTCAATGATAATTTCTTTGTATTCCTCACAAATTTATCTTTCTAAACATGTATAACATGTCTTACCTGAGATAATGTATAGCTTCACAATCTCCAAAAGAAGTTGGATATGAATTCTTCATTTTTATCTTGTACCCCAACAGTTCCAAATGTCAAAGGCATCCATAAAGAAAAAGATTCACCCTAATAAAAGATACAAAAGAAATCATCATAGCAATTGGCTTCTTGTCTATCTAAAACTAGAAATTGTAGGCTACTGTCTATATCACCGATAAAATGAATTTCATCTTCATTTTATATTCTTTTTGTGCACATCAGTGATGTTTATATTCTTTATGGACACCAGTAATGTTTATATTCTTTATGTACACAAGTGATGTTTATATTCTTTACGCACACAAGTGATGCTATCTTGTTATATTTATTGTATCACATAGATATAATTTATTTGCATATAATCCATTTGTTAGCTATAGACTTGAAATAATGTTATGAAACATATAGCAAAACCAGAGTGACTCCAAAGCATGAACAAGAATAAACGTAAACAAGAATCCGAATTTGATTATATGCCTGCGTATGCAATCTTTCTATACATTTGATTATTAGTTTTATAACTCATTACTTGTAAACACAAACATATTATATAAACATAATTGTTAATAATAAATAATAATTTATTAAACTTTTTGAAAATCATAATTTTTATAAAATAAGTGGATTAGAACTTTAGAAAATTATGATAGACATGAATTCTATATGAGCATACATAAATATATAATTTACTAACTACAAACTAAAATTAATAAAAAAGATAATTTTTTCAAAAATTAAATATTATTAAAAAAATTAGCACACGGCAAATGTTGACTTGCATTCGGTAAACCCTTTTTTTTCTTTTATCGCTTCAAAGTTATCAAAAAACAAACAAAAAAAAATACTGCCATCGATTAAAACTGCTGCCAAAAATCCAAATTTCAACGGATTTTTTTGAGGTAGACATTTTTGGAATCACTGACTAGGGTTTATACCAAAACTGACTTTTTAGAAAAACGGTTTTCGAATTTTAACTTTTCCATAAAACCGGGTTCGAATTTTTCTGGATTAAAAACAAGAAATACTTACAACTTAAAATAGAAATTTAAATTTTTTTGTTTATTATAATTCAAAAATACAAAAAAGAATTGATAAAATACATATATGTACATGCATAAAATTATTAAAATAAAACATTAACACATTTAAATAATTATACATTAATACTCTTTAAAAATTACAGAAGTCAAAAAATGTTTAACATTCAACTGATTAATATGTAAATTATTAATTTATTTCTTATTCTGTTTAATAAAATATGACTTCAAAAAGCAAAGGATGTCAATAGATTTACTACTTAGTCATATCCTTACTTTCGACACAAAATTGCCAGAAATAGAAAATACTTGCTACTGAACTGGGCTTAATTGTCTTTAAAGCATTAAGTAATAAATCTAAATTTTTTGTTTTTTTATTTGTAGTCTCCTGGACCAAAAACTTTTTCTTTAATGTTTGAGGAGTAGAGGAGGTCACTTCTTCAGGTTCTTGCAGATATTTATTTATTGCTATTTCAATAGCATTTTTCAACATAAATATATCTTGCTCTTGATTATCTCTTTCATCACTTTTTTTAACTTCACATTTTTCTTCTGTAGAGTAATCTTTATATAATTGATAATATCTGTCCGGATAGCTTAATAATGTCAGTTTTAGTAGTTAATGGAAGGAATTTATTAGATTTTGTCAAAAGGGTTTGAGAATTTTGTGAATAGAGGATAAGTGTTACTAATACTCTATCTCTTCTCTCTTCAATCCTTGACTTTAAAGTGTGTAATAATTTGCGACTAATTTCAGATTTCAAATTTTGTAATTCACCCAACAAAAATTCAAATATGCCTTCACTTATTAATAATTCGTATCTTGTCTACCTAAAGCTTCGGTTGCTAATTTTATCGGACCTAAAACTTTAAGGAGCTCTATAATTTTTGTTATATTCTTCTTCATCTTCATTCCACATGTGAGAAGCATTAAGGTCATTCAGAGTTAAAACAACACATTCTTTTAGGTATAAAAATCTTTCTAATATGGCCTCTAAACTATTCCATCTCGTTTTACAATCAAGGATCAGATTATATTTTCCATATTTCTGTTTTACATAATTCTGAAGAATGCTATTTTTGACAGATTTTCTAAAATATTTGCAAATTTTTCTTACTTGAGAAATAATTTTTTTATAATTATCCAATAATTCAGAAATAAGTAATTTACAATCATTTATGTCAAGAGAATCTAACTCTTCCAAATCATTCTCAGACTCGTCACTTTCAGAGTCCTCACTTATAGGATTTAAATCTGTTTCAACTAAATTTTTATTTTTATATGATGTATCAGTAACTGCTAAGTGTATGGCATATGAATAACACAGTTGATTAATTGCTGGTGATATATGGCCAAACTTTTTCATAACAGCAGCACCATCATTTGTTGATGCAATTATATCGGTTGCTAGATCCAAATGAAAATTTTTTAGCTTCTCGAAAACCTGTTTTAACATTGTTTTAGCATCACAAGAACTTGTTATCGGAGCTAATCCTAAATTAAAATCTTTTTCAAGTTGATGTACGCTGATAATTCAAATATCTTCAATTTCCTTTACTAGTCCATTCATCTAGAGAGATAGAAAAAAATTTCCCCTCTATTCTTCATACAATCTAATTCATTTATAGTTCCATTTTTGATAGTTTCATAAAATGAATAAATGAGATTCATTACTCGAGAGTTATTTTGTGGTAAGCAATAATTTCCTTGTTGTAAAGACTCTCGTATGAACGAGCTAGTTGTAATGCAATTAATAGTTAATCCATCCAAGGCAGAAAGTCTTGATACAATTTTTTCTAAACTAGTCCTTTTCAAAAAGTTAAATATGCGGGATGTGTTTGTGAACTCGGGCCGGCATTAGATGATTTTTTGTCTTATTTTTTCGTGGACTGTTTTTAAATGATTATGGAGACTGCTTGTGGATGATCCTTTGCAAGTAAGCACTTTATTGCAGTAATTACAAGCTTTTTCTTTTTCAACTTTTTTGAAGTAATTCCAAACATCTGACATTTTGGGCTAAAAAAATAAAAATATATATATTATAACGGGACGATCCTTTTCAGGACTCGAGGAAGTCGCATCTAACTATAGTCGGACTTTGAGTCTTCTTATAGAATGCCATGGATGATGTTATTTAAAATATAATCCAATTCACTCCTCTATTAATAACCTCGTTATTCTCGGAATTCGAGCTCAGAGTAGAAATTTGCAATCGACTCTCTTCAGGCATTTCCACAAATATCCCATAGTAATAATAAATTTAATATAAGCTATATATAACTTCTTTATAAATATTAAATCACTAAGTTGATTTAACATATATATGCATGAGTATGTATATTTATAAATATTGGTTTTATAAAACGACTAAATAAAATAAACAAACGAGACCTGTTTAATTTTGAAATCAAGTTTAACACATTTTAATCAGTAATAAAAAACAAAATATTATCACATAAAAACATTAAAATTTAGAATTATAATCTGTGCTTATATACACTAATAAATTATTTAATATTAAAAAAAAAAAAATAATAATGTAATCATTTACATATATATATAATTTAAAATCATGCGTATAATAAATACACATGACACATTATAAATCTACCTATTGTGTCATTAAAATAATTCAGTGTGTGTTGTATGTTTATATACGATAACATCCATTCACACTAGATTAATAATAGAATGTATTCTGATATTAGTTATGTATGTTTAAAAATATATTATGTTAATTGTCATGTAAGATTCAATTTGGAATATAATAAAACGTACTTCCAAATTGAAATAATTTAAAAACGTTTACCTTAGTCAGCTGTCATTTCCATCAGAGTATATATCAAAATATCAACATCTAAATTTTATTAAATAAATAAAAAAAAATAAAGTGTTCATCTTATCAGTTCTCCACTTTAATATACGAAGTAATTTTTCTAAGTAAATATAATTATCCACAAAGGAAATAAAGTTTAAGAGTTCTTAAATTATACAATGAAGTAATCCAAGACGAGAAAGAATGCGGTTTTATATCCCTCCTTAGACGAAATAAAATGATGATGAATGTTGAAACATAAAGTTCATTGATCATCCTTCGAAGAGGCAATCCAGATATTCATTCTTTAAATATTTATGTAGTAAAATATTTAACATCTTCTTCAATATAATACTCCAATATTAAAGCAGCTTTTTAAATGAGAATTACGACGATTATATTTTAGGCATTGCTTAAGTAGGAATAAATTTACATGTTCGGGTTTAAAACATCAGTAGAAATCCCTGGCATAAATTATCTAGCCACAGAACATCTTTATAAATTTTTGTCTTCTTAAATATATATTTTGTAAACTCATTTCGAAGACGTTGATAACTTTTATAACCTTGTTAATTACAATGATTATTTTTTTATAGTTCTTTATAATATTCAAAGGCAGTAAATTAATTACTTGAAGCAGGTTTTAAAATATTGAATCTTCTTTTTTTTAATTTTTCTTAAATGTGTTCTAAATTCGAACACATTTAAATTTACAAACGTAGTTCTTGCCTTGATAACTAAATAGAAGATTATTGTTATAACAATATTAGTTCGTTTTTATACTGGATTAATTTCAGCGAGCATATCACATAATCATGTGCACGCTCTCTATTGTTTAACATATACAATTTGTAATTAACCCCAAACATTTATTTATTTCCTTTGTTTCAACTGATAAAAATGCAATGTTGACTTAAGGCTTTGTCAAATGTCAAGTTTTATATTAACAAAAAAAAATACTATTAGTTAGAAACATTTATATAGGCGTGTGTATAAATAAACTAGAATTATTCATTTTTAGAATTATTCTTTTAATACTAACTAGTTTATATATATATATAGCTGATACATGAAAAGCTTAAGATAGGTGTAAGTTATTTATATCTGTTGATTCGATATAGGCACAGTTAAATTCACAAAGAAACACAAATTGTTTTAGGTGAGGCTCATATGGTACTCTCACATTACCCCCTTCCTTAAAAAGTTCAAATTTTATATTTACCATTAAAATTTGGACACTTAATGTGTGTCAATGTATGCATTAAATATAAAGTTGTGGAGCTTGTTTTTCTTTCCTGCTTTTATCAACCCTTATTATTTGCTCTATTTTTTTTTAACCCTTTCTCTTTCTCTACATTAAATATTATTCAATTTAAACAGAAGGATAAGGAAGTTTATATATATAGGGTTCTTTCTTTTTCTTCCCTTTTCTATTTATTTTCCTTTGATGGATTTATTGTCATGTGCATCTTTTATAGATGTCACATATATTTGTTTGGTAGTCTCCATCCTGCTTTTCTTTAAGACTTATGGACTCTTTTGAGAACTATCCAAAACCCAAGAACATCCATCATTCAGCATGGATTAACTCTTAAAACAGTTTTAGTTTTCAGGTATCCTAAGAATTAATTTTAATTGCTCAACATACCCTCATCAAAGAAAATTAATATCTCTTTTGACTTATATACATCCTTATACATATATATACCCATATACTTTTAAATGAAAACTTTTTCCCCCCTTACCTATTCTAAATGATCTTTTCTTTCAATATTTTACTTTATACATAAGTAAAATGTGGCAAACATTATTAATTTGTTTGACCAAAATAGGGTTTTAAAGCTCTAGCATTGTAAGTGCCTTTAATGTCTCCCTTTATATTTATCCAGAATGCATTGGGACCTGTTTGCTTTATGATAGTATAAGGTCCTTCATATTGATGGTAAAACTTTTGATATTTGCACTCTTGGGGTTTACTCATATGAGGTGTTTTTATAAAAACTTGATCCCCAATTTGGAACTTGTGTGAAATTGTCTTCACATTTTTATTTCTTTGACTGGCCTTTTTTTTTTTAACAAGTTGTTTATAAGCTTTTACTCTATCTTCTCTTGTATCCATATATATATCCACAAAGCGCATGTACATTGGCTTAATGGTGATTGTTATTACAGTTTAACAACATCACGCTATATAAAATAAATGTCTTATTTATACATATCCATATCAAAATATATAATAATGGATTTGCATTTTATAAATAGTGTTTCAACATCAGATTGCATTATCGTGATGCTTAATTAATCTACCATTATTACTTAGTTAACTAACCACAACTTGAACTTTAATAAACCTGTAAGTATTTTTTTTTATACTTTGGTTAACTTGATGCATTTTTATTGCTATTAATATCAACTTCAATTATTTATATACATATATACATTTATTCTCATAAAAGAACAGCCTAATGGATTCTATCATTACCGAAAGTCCATTGTCACATACCAAAGTCATAATCCATGAAGTCCTTCCTTATATGTGTGCTTTACTTTTTAAGCACATCCATTAACATGTTCAATGAATGTGAAGGGACCTTCATAAGTATTACACAATCTATGGAATTGTGAACCTTTCTGTCTCTTAGATAGTATTATAAATATTTTTATTATTGTCTGAAGACTTTTTATAATTTGTTTATCTTCAGGATTATGGTGATGCTTCATACACCATAATTTACACTTAAGACAATTAAATCTATTGCCTTCATTCATATCTTCTATATTAAACCTTCTATTAAGACAACCTTCTTTTCCATTAAATATCATAATTGATAATGATATTATCAGATGGTTGTCATACAATTCATCGACACTTTGTTGATGAAATGTTTTACTTTTGTTTTGGGAGTACAAACAAATATGGTGGGATGACTCAAAATACATTTCACTGTTGTATTCATCTATTATATCTTTAGATAGTGGAGTCATCTCAAGTTTCATGAGTTCATGATTTAACTTGTTATTAATACAAGAAATCTGAAGTCTTAATTTATCTAGACATTTAGTATTATCAGTTGACTGTGTTTCCCTCAATTCCTGAGATTCAGAATTTAATTTATATTTCACATGATCCATATCCTCTTCTCTTTCTAAGATTTTTGGATCAGGTTCAAGCACTTTATTAATGATGCAATGATCTTCTACTTCATTGCTCTGCTGTATGGTAAAATGATAGTCATGGCAGTTTTCTTCTGAAATATTCATTTGAACTAAGAGTGATTTGTTTTGGATGCTATCATCATATTCACACATCTCATGCTCAGGGTAAGTTTTGGATTCTTGGCATTGAATTGCCATCAATATTGTTGATACTTTTGTGTCATGAAGTCTTTCTACTTCATTGGCAGTTTGTTTCTTTTCAACAACTTTGATTTCTACTTGCATCTTTTCCTTAACATTATCAATATCTTTCTTTAACTCTTCTTTTATAGAAATTATGTCTTCTTTTAATTTCTTTTCCATATTATCCATATCAACTTTAGTTACCATATTATCATTCATTCTAGCCATTTCTCCCTTCATATCAGCATTCATTTTATTTATATCAGCATTTATAATATTCATATCAGCTTTTATATTATTTATATCAGCTTTGGTTGCCATATTATTTATATCATCTTTAGTTACCATATTACCTTGTAGATGCATTATCATTTGAACCAATTGAGCTATATGCTTATGTCTTTCTTGTACTGTTATAGCTTCAGTTTCTTTTTGTGTTTGAGGTAATATTTGATCTGTCATGTGAACCTGTGAAGGATGTTCAACTTCTGCTACAGACCCCTCAGACATTAGGACTTGTAAAGACCCTTGTTCATCACTAATTGAAGTAATTTCTATTTTACTATCTTCATTACTTAAAGATTCTTCGAAACTCTTTACTTCCATTATTATTAGCTTTTTCCCACTTCTAGTTATCATTAACGAAAAAAAAATTTAAAGTTATATATATATAAGTTACTTTCCTTTCAAAGTAATAATTTAATATATGCCATAAGATTTCATGCTGTGCTTATGCCCTTAAATGTAATTCTATTTTCCTACTTTTATAAGATGTTGTTATAATATATATTTTAATGCCCAAATTATAATTGTATTTATTTATTTATTTATTTTAAAGTGACTGATTTATCTGTTTGCTACAGTTTATTTTATTTCAAGGTCTCTATTATTTATTATTCAGTGTTTTTACCAATTCACAACATACTCATATAATTTTTTTTTTTAAAACTATGAATTTAACTAATGGAAAACTACTGTTTCATGCCTTAAGTATGGGCACCATGTATAACGGGACGATCCTTTTCAGGCCTTAAGTATGGGCGCCATGTATAACGGGACGATCCTTTTCAGGACTCGAGGAAGTCGCATCTAACTATAGTCGGACTTTGAGTCTTCTTATAGAATGCCATGGATGATGTTATTTAAAATATAATCCAATTCACTCCTCTATTAATAACCTCGTTACTCTCGGAATTCGAGCTCAGAGTAGAAATTTGCAATCGACTCTCTTCAGGCATTTCCACAAATATCCCATAGTAATAATAAATTTAATATAAGCTATATATAACTTCTTTATAAATATTAAATCACTAAGTTGATTTAACATATATATGCATGAGCATGTATATTTATAAATATTGATTTTATAAAACGACTAAATAAAATAAACAAACGAGACCTGTTTAATTTTGAAATCAAGTTTAACACATTTTAATCAGTAATAAAAAACAAAATGTTATCACATAAAAACATTAAAATTTAGAATTATAATCTGTGCTTATATACACTAATAAATTATTTAATATTAAAAAAAAAAATAATAATAATGTAATCATTTACATATATATATAATTTAAAATCATGCGTATAATAAATACACATGACACATTATAAATCTACCTATTGTGTCATTAAAATAATTCAGTGTGTGTTGTATGTTTATATACGATAACATCCATTCACACTAGATTAATAATAGAATGTATTCTGATATTAGTTATGTATGTTTAAAAATATATTATGTTAATTGTCATATAAGATTCAATTTGGAATATAATAAAACGTACTTCCAAATTGAAATAATTTAAAAACGTTTACCTTAGTCAGCTGTCATTTCCATCAGAGTATATATCAAAATATCTACATCTAAATTTTACCAAATAAATAAAAAAAAATAAAGTGTTCATCTTATCAGTTCTCCACTTTAATATACGAAGTAATTTTTCTAAGTAAATATAATTATCCACAAAGGAAATAAAGTTTAAGAGTTCTTATATTATACAATGAAGTAATCCAAGACGAGAAAGAATGCGGTTTTATATCCCTCCTTAGACGAAATAAAATGATGATGAATGTTGAAACATAAAGTTCATTGATCATCCTTCGAAGAGGCAATCCAGATATTCATTCTTTAAATATTTATGTAGCAAAATATTTAACATCTCCTTCAATATAATACTCCAATATTAAAGCAGCTTTTTAAATGAGAATTACGACGATTATATTTTAGGCATTGCTTAAGTAGGAATAAATTTACATATTCGGGTTTAAAACATCAGTAGAAATCCCTGGCATAAATTATCTAGCCACAGAACATCTTTATAAATTTTTGTCTTCTTAAATATATATTTTGTAAACTCATTTCGAAGACGTTGATAACTTTTATAACCTTGTTAATTACAATGATTATTTTTTTATAGTTCTTTATAATATTCAAAGGCAGTAAATTAATTACTTGAAGCAGGTTTTAAAATATTGAATCTTCTTTTTTTTAATTTTTCTTAAATGTGTTCTAAATTCGAACACATTTAAATTTACAAACGTAGTTCTTGCCTTGATAACTAAATAGAAGATTATTGTTATAACAATATTAGTTCGTTTTTATACTGGATTAATTTCAGCAAGCATATCACATAATCATGTGCACACTCTCTATTGTTTAACAGATACAATTTGTAATTAACCCCAAACATTTATTTCCTTTGTTTCAACTGATAAAAATGCAATGTTACTTAAGGCTTTGTCAAATGTCAAGTTTTATATTAACAAAAAAAAATACTATTAGTTAGAAACATTTATATAGGCGTGTGTATAAACAAATTAGAATTATTCATTTTTAGAATTATTCTTTTAATACTAACTAGTTTATATATATATATATAGCTGATACATGAAAAGCTTAAGATAGGTGTAAGTTATTTATATCTGTTGATTCGATATAGGCACAGTTAAATTCACAAAGAAACACAAATTGTTTTAGGTGAGGCTCATATGGTACTCTCACAATATAGATAGATAAAAATCGTTATTTTTAACAATATAAATATTAAAATAATATTAGATGAATAAATACTGCCATCTGTGATGAAATAATAAAAGTGAAAATTATTTCTGAATTTTAATTAAGTAATTTCAACACACGTTTATTTTGCAACCCGATTAATAGCACATGATGCATTTATTGTAACAGTGCCGGAAGGTATAGTTTTAATTTATACTTACATTTTATATGTATTTATATTGATAGATGGAACAGAGCACTGAATTTGAATCACAAAATACAACATAGAGTGTACTGAACTGTATATAATAAAACTATTAGACATACTAATATAAAATTTAAATTAATTCTTCGCATATACACTACACGCTGCTCCTTGGAATCATATCAGGTTATTCATGCTTGACTTTTGTACGGCGCAATAGCTACAATGTAGCTGCTACACTTTGTCGGGTGTTTTTCCTTTTTTTTTCTTCCGATTTAACAATCTGACACAATTATACAGGCACAAAATGTACATTGCTACATACTTGCAACAGTGTTGCCATCTTTCTTTAGTATATATAACTTGACGAGTACTTTTGCTTGCATTTTAATCTTTTTAGCAAATTAATATATAAGTGTTATGTATACATTTAAAACCGATCTTTTTTTACAGAAAACCGGTTTTCGAATTCCAAAATTTTCTTTAAAAAACCCGGTTTTTAGAAACCGACAAACCCTACACATGACAGAGAGCTATCAAATGCCCGTATTTTGGTTGACGATATGCTTATACTTTTTACGTCAGCAAAAAAAGAAAACAACACGTCATCCGATTAGCGCTTAATGTGCTCAAAGAGCCGAAGCAGTTTAAATATCAAAATTACTACTACATTCTTCTAATCATCTAGTATATTTTTATTATTTAGACATTTGATATATAACGTTGTCAATAATTTTTCTGTTTATTCACCTATTTTTAATTCCATTATTACTAGGAGTTTTTTCCTATGTCTCACTTCTTCATTTAAAATAGTGGACAATTCAGAAGATTGCAAAATTTAGGAGATACTTTGTTTTCTTACTCTTTACTGCTATATAATTCATCATATAGCTTTTCCATACATTTCATGATGCCATATCTCTTTTTTTGTAATAGTTCCATTTTCTTGTTATAGAAATATGTTTTCTATCCATTCCAAAATACTTTTTAAAATATTTTTAAGGCTTATTCTCTTCAATAATTTTCCTTGCTAATTCACAACTATATATTCTTATGTTGTTATTAACTTCTTTTTACACCATTTGTTGTTATTAACTTCTTTTTACACCATTTTACCAACTATAGATATTCAATTCTTAATTAATCATTTTTATATATTTTCATATTACTTTTTTTCTTCATACATTATCATGTCAATAGAAAATGGGTCAGTGAATTGCTGTTTTCTTGAACTATATTTGTTACAGTTCTTAATACTGTAGGTTATTTTTCTATTGATTTTATTCAAATCTGAACAATCTTCAAAATCAATTAAAGTTTTAAAACAATTTTCAAATTTAATTTAAATTCATTGGAATGTTTTTATCGATTAGGAATATCAATTACAAATACTGTTTTTTTTAATAATTTTTGTCTTTCTAGTTTTGCATTAATGCATAACTAATCGATAATCTTTTTCTGTGTTGAATTTATTTAGACCATTACAGTTTTGAAATACATATTTTCTGTTATTCAAAATAAAATCCTATTTTGCTGTACCTTCATTTGGATGCTTCCATGGCCATTTCCTCTTAGCATTTTTCTGAAAAAATTTATAATATACAGTTTTTCATTTTCTGCAAACCATAACCAAATTTATTTACATTTTCATCTTTCAATCATTTAGCAATTCTTGCATTAAAGTCTATCATGACAATTTTAAAATGATTGTTTGGTCTGATAAAAACCTTTTGCATATCTATATAAAAATCCTTTACTCCTTCGTCAGAAAGAGGACTTGTTGGGCATAAACTTGAATTATTTGTATTTTGTATCTTCCATTAAGTTAAATGATTAATCTTACCACTGTCTGATACACCATCAATTTTCACAGTGTTGTTCTTGCATTTTTTATTTATAATGATTTCAACTCCATTTGTGCTTTTATAGTAAAGTACATGACTACTTCAATTTTCTCTTTACCTTATCTTTTAACTTCACAAAATTCTACAATGTTCGATTTAATATTAGACAGTTCTACAAATTAATGCAATCTTCCTTCATTTGAAAATGATTTGCAGTTGTAAATACCTAAATAAAAAATCATGAAATGATAGCATGGGTCCACCTTTGGCCACCAACTGCTGCCTTGACTAGTGACTTTATAGCAAGGGCTATGATTTAGTTTTGTCTGATATGATTGTAATAAATATCTATTACAAAAAAAAAGTTCATTCACACACACACACACACTCATTCTATTTCCAAAAAAACTGGACTGATATTTCAATTAAGAACTATCAAACAACTAAGAAGAAAGACCATGGTATTTCTTGATATAAACCTCTAAGATAGAAAGCCTGAAAACTCGCCACGCTGATTGATCCATTTTAGTGAGCAGCCCATCCCTGTTTGTATACTATATAAATAATCATATAGTAATAACAGCTGCTATGACAAAAGTGTATGGACTGGACATTAAGAATTTGTTCTGCTCAGTTCCTTTAAGCCCGCAAAGAGTATTCAATAGATATTTTTTTTGAATCGTTGCTTCTTCTTAACTCCTTTGTTTACCATGTCGCTATATTAAATTTTTTAAAAATCTGACTTGAGACACAATTTTCACAATAACTTTAGTTTTAATAATGTAAACTTTACATTGATAGAAACTAGAAAAGCTAAGGAAAACAATAAGGATAAGACAGATAGTGATTACCATTTTAAAAATAAGGAAAAAAAGAAATTTCAACATCTGACATAATTATTTATTACTTTATTGTTTGTTCATAATTTCTAATTTATCATTAACTAATTTTAAATTACATCTTCAGTGATAATTTCTTTGTATTCCTCACAAATATATAATTTCTTTCAAACCATATATAATATTTATTACCTGAGATAATCCATAGCTTCAGAATCTCCAAAAGTATTCGCATAAGAATTCTTCATTTTTATCTTATGCCCCAAAAGTTGATAAATCTCAAAGGCATCTATAAGAAAAAGATTCATCTTAATAAAAGATTTAAACAAATCAGTTCCAGAAGATGGATATGCATTTGTCATCATAGTAATTGGCTTCTTGTCCATCTAAAACTAGAAATTGTAGACTACTGTCTATATCACTGATAAAATGAGTTTCATTTCTTCATTTTATATTTTTTTTGTGTATATCAGTGATGTTTATATTCTTTATGCACACCTGTAATGCTATCTTGTTATATTTATTGTCCCACATAGGTATAATTTATTTGCATATAGTTCATTTGTTAGTTATAGACTTGAAAATAATGTGATGCAAGATGCGGCAAAACTACTGACTCCACAGCGTTAGTATCAAAGCATGGGCAAGAATCAAAATTTGATTCTATGCCTGTATTTACAAGTTCATATGGTATATGCATAACCATTGTGGTTACTACTACACAAACATTTGAAAACTCTATTTATTGGTTTTAAATGTTTATATTTTTACATGGTACTATGCCCAGTAAATTTTGTGAATGCTTTATCAACTGCAATCTTTGTGTACATTTGATATCAGTTTCTAAAATTTGCATTGCACTGCTTTATATATATAAATCATTACTTGTTATACAACACACAAAAGTAAACACAGACACACCATATAAACATAATAAATTATTAAACCTTTTGAGAATCATTATTTTTATAAAATAAGGTTGCCTCAAACTTGGATCAGAACACACAAAATTACTGTACATATGAATTCAAATTTATATAACGTATAACCAGCATCATCCTCAATGCATATGAGCAGATCATCATCCCCGGACATCTGGCCACAGATCTCGTATTGTACACTCGCTACGTCGATGATATTTTCATAGCTGCATCGCTGGAAACCATAGAAGACATAAAGACAGACTTGAACACTGCCAGTGGCCTGATTATAAATGCAATACACCAAGATGCAGAAATCCATCAAATACCTAGACTTGAAAGTACATATGGAACCCCAGTGCTTCCAGTACACAATGCTAATTAAGCCAATACACATAAGAGGTCACATTCATTACCAATCAAACAACCCTACTACCCACAAACTGGCTGGCTTAAAGGCATTTCTTTAAAGAAATGCCGCACTGTACAGTTTTGAAGCTGATAGAAATGCTAATAAAGAAACAGATTTATTAAAGGCAAGATATAACACACAAAACATAAGATAATATAATGTCCTGTTCAAAAACCAACTTAATCCAGCAAACACACAGAGCCGACTTCGAATTTTTCTCCCATACATAAAGAACATACACAAGAATTTGCACACAATAATTTCAGCTTATGCTATCGCACTCCTCCCAACTTCAATAGATTTCTCAACAATACTAAAGATCATTTACCTCCAATACACACACAGCAAGTAGTATATAATATAGCATGTCCACACAACAATTGCCTCACATCATATTATGGGGAAACGAAGGCAACATTACACACAAGACTCTCACAGCATACTTATGCTTACAACAAAGCACAAACAGATCCCATACACACCTCCATCTTTGCACAGCATAGCACCTCTACCAGACAGCATTCCAGACAACCTTCGAATCGTATGCAAAGGGCACCATAACTTAAAGAGAAAGATCAAAGAAGCCTTCGAATCGTATGCAAAGGGCACCATAACTTAAAGAGAAAGATCAAAGAAGCCTATTTTATCAATCTGGACTGTAACACGAATAAAAGAGACACGTGTTATGCAATCTCCAAAAAATGACAAACATAATTTGCATACACTTTGCATTTCTCGTACTAATAGTTTTACTGCGCAATTTATTTTGCACACAGCTGTGATAATGAAGGTATTCCTTCGAAAGTACTCGGCTGAATAAACCCAATGGTCGTTTATTTATTTATTGTAATTCATTTATTTGTTTAACTGATGATTTTATTTGTGTGAAATATATACCGCATATATACTACTCATAACATGTGACATATAATGAGCATAAATGATATTACATAATTTATATACTACACATACACACCAATACAAATGAAAATTAATAAATTATACCATTTATCAAAAAAATTATAAAAAGAATTAAAATATTATTCAAAAAATTAAAATTGTATACTTACGAGATCGATATTCTGCAATTCCGTTCACCCCATGTAAGGCCTCGTATCAGCGTTTTTTTAATCCATTTTGTCTTAATCATGAGGCTGATAAAAATGTTTTGCCTTTATCACCTCTTGTAAACTAGAAAATTGACCAAAATAGAAAAAAAATTAAATGCATCTCTTCAAAAAAAAATTCAAATTTCATTGGATTTTTTCAAAAGAGACACCATTGCAAAGAACTTTTTAAGACGAATGGCTGGATTTCTGTTGGCGTCATGCTTATAGTTTTTCCATAATTTAAAAAAGAAAACAAAAATTTCAGCCAATTAGCTATATGAATTCATGATGTGCTGTAAGAAACGAAGAAGTTAATCCTGAGGTAAGTTTAAGTTTATCTGGGGTTTCAAAATATGGCCTAATCTTCATTTTAATAGGGTTTTTTTTTCCTTATTGGGGGTGAAAAGTAAGACTTTTACTAATGTTTGTAATATTTTAATTATAACGTGAGGGTTAATTATATTCATGCTATTTTTCTAATTTTAAATATAAGCTCAACAATATTCATCAATTTAGTAAAACTGGATTTTTATCTTGTGATTATTAATATAATTTCATGTAAAGCTGTCATTCTTTTTTTTTTTTTTTGCTTAATCATGTCAATATGACTTATGGATTAATTTAAATATTACTTGGGAATAATGTTAAGTGTTACTGTCACAAAGCAATTGATTTAATACAGGTATTCAGTCTAATTATTTTAATCTTTTGATTTGGATCTTATTATCCTTTTTATAATTTAGTTTGTGAAATAAAGTATAAGTGTATATCGATGGGGTTAAAACTTTTTTAAATATATAGTATTTATCTTGTGATTGTTACACAATTCAAGGGATTGCTGTGATATCATTATCTATGTAGATCATACAATATTTTATTATTTATGATTGTTTTCTAGCTAAATACGAACTATTTATACTTAATAAATTAGTATGATGATAAAACTAACATAATTGATTATATTTTTTCTATTTCATATTATTTAATAAAAAAAAAACACCAATGAATATTAGAGTACTGCTATTATAATAGCACAGCATAGCTCTGGGGTAGAGTTAAGAAAATTACTCTTAACTACTTATTAAATGTAAGCAGAAATAATCATGTGATATTAAATATCATTAAATTATCCGTTTTAAAAGACTTTTTAGTGAAAAGAATGGATTGCTATCAATGTTTTATTGTTTATGTGTTAAACTTATTTTTAAAGCAAAAATAATGTCTCCCTCCCCCCCCAAACTTGGGTATAATATTGGCCTCTGAGGCAGATCAAAAATTAAAAATGTGTTATTATATGAGAATATAAAAAATAAATGAAAATCATACTATCAAACCAGACAATTTTAGCAACCAAAAGTAAATTTTTTTTTTTTTTTTTTTGTAGATGCTGTTGAATTTGAAATGACTTATGATCGACGAACAGGCAAGCCAATTGCTAGTTCTGTTGTTAAACTTACCCCAGAGATGTTAACTGCTGAAATTATAAGTGAAGAAAGAGTCTTTGGTCAGGTAACCACTGAGGCCAAACCTAGTAAAAATGGATTGGTAAGTACTTAGGTTTTTTGTTTTCTGTTGAATATTCTTGTTGTATCATTAACTTATAATTGTTAAATTTCTTACAATTTTTTATATCAATACTTTTTCTTAGGTTTTTTTTTATCAGTTGTTTTAATTTCTCTGATATTTGTTTTTGTTCTGAAACTAATTAAAGTTTAGAATAATAGCAAAATTCTGAACATACTTATATTTATCTTGAAGATTTTGTCTATCTATAAATTAATATGTTGTTTAAAAAATATATGTATTTTTTATAAGAGAAATACAAAATTTTAATTCAAAAAAACTCAAAATACAAAATTTAATTTTTCCTATATCAGAAGTAATCCTGTTATTACTAAGTTGACTTTTCCAGATTCCTTCTTTATTCTAATCGGATTGAGCATTGTTTGCTGCTGGCCCATAGGCTGATGTACAGCTAAACACTTAGCCAATGATTAGTATGACCAATAAGCAATGATGATCGCTGAATCTGAATACTCCAGTGAGATCAGGGATCTGACTATAAATGATTAGCCTTTTGGAGGAAAGGCAGATAACATCCATTTTCCAGGAAAGTCCTGCTAAACTAAACAGCAGTAAGCATTTTTATGGTAGCAATATGCTATTTGTCCACGCAGCAAGGCAAGTCCACATAAGGACAAGATGCTGCTAAGATTACTGCTAATAGAGCAGGAAGTGGTAGATTGTTAAGACTTATCCAAGAGTCCATAGTAAAACTATATTATTCTTGTAACTCAGTTTTTGTCCAGCATCGCATCTCAGCAGGGCACGATTGTAAAACCAATTGATTCTGTGGTTGTTTGCAAAGAATGCCACGACGTAAAAAGAAAAGGCGAAGAGGCTTACTTTATTGCTAGCCACAATCACACCATCAACAGAAAAAACATGTGCTATAATATATCCAAGAAATGGAATACATAAATTCATCTGTAAAAGTTTGCATTATTAGTTTTGTTAGTTACAATATGGCTATGACTATGAGGGCTGTGTCCCTTGAAACCGCTCAGCCACACTTGCATTATTGTTTTAGTATATAAAGAATTTTTAAAAAAGCAGCTTTGTGTGTTTATGCATCTTTAGCGCAAATCATACTTATATGTAAATATATAATAAATATTATAGTAATTATTATACTGGTGCTAGTATTGTTTCTGTAGATTGTGTCTGTAATCCGGACCAAACACAACAGATTTTGGCACAGTCGATCAAAAGATCCCCCTCCCCCAACACGGCTGGAAAAAAATAAGAGCGTAAACACACGAGTGCACAATAGTAGAGACACTCATTTAACTTTACGAATCGGTATTTATTAAATCACACATAAATAGTGCCCAAGTCAACAGATTCTGTCACAATATAACTAAAGAATTTTTTCGCCACAGCTGGACTAACACAAAGCGACTGCTCAAGTTAACTGATTTTGACACAGTCAGACGAAGTGATATTTTCCCCCACTTCCGGGAAAATAACAACAACAAAAAAATAATATGCAAGTGTACGGGGTTGTAGACATTCGTTAACGTTTGTGAAAAAAAAAACCTGTTCAATCCAGCTAGATTTGATGAGGTTAGATTAAAATATTTTCACCCACGGCTGGGAAAATAAAAAATAAAATACACGAATATGCATTTATAAGCAGTTGTCGTATTTCCTTACAGGGATAATTAAATATTTCATTGCAATCCAAATAAAAAGCATATTCGGCATATTGTGAAAAAGTTTTTTCCCAAGAAGGTTGAAGAAATTGATCGCAAACATGATTGACGGTTCATAAACCAATCAAAACGGGTCATTCTAAAAAATAAAAATAAAGACAGAAGGTCGCCCTAGTGGAGTAAAAGTTCTGTCACAATAACAGTATTGAGTGGTAAACTCGCAGTAAATAGGAAATAGTTACTTTTTTATACCAGAGAAAAATAAAGAATGGCTAATATAATTGGCTCAATGGAAGTTTTTGTTCCAGGCTGTCATGAGAACTGGTCAAGTTATAAAGAGCGACAAATTTTTTATATGCAGGCTAATCAGATTAAGAAGTTTGAAATAAAATGAGCTATTCTGATGACAGTAATCGGGTCTCAGACGTATAGTATTCTGAAGTCTCAAGTTGGTTCAGAAACACTGTCTAACTTGGATTTTGAGATGGGGTTGGTAATGTTCACAGAATACTTTTCCCCAAAACCGCTAACAATAATGCAGAGGTATTTCAATCTCTGTATCCAAGAGGAGGGTGAAGAGGCTAGAGAGTTCTCAAATGCAAATCCTGGCATTGGCACTTATGTGCGATTTTAATGAGTTCCGAAGCACTCCGCAATCGTTTCATTTGTGATATGAATGATCATAATTTAAGACTCAAATTATTTATGCGCTGGATACAGACTTTGAAATGGCTGTGCTGGCAGAATCTATAACATGTCAAGGAAGGGAGGCCATTAAAAAAAAAAAAAATTTACCGTTAAAAAAAATTGAACAGAAGATCAAGTCTGTCAAGCATTCAGTTAGTTTAACAACAACGATGAGTGATAAGCGTTGTTATAGGTGTGATGAACCAACACAGACAAACAGAATGTCCATACCACTATACTGTGTTCATTTTGCAAGCGATTCAGGCATATAAGAGCTGCTTTTCTAAAGATGAAAAGACAAGTAGCCAATACGAAAATGGAAAAACCCATTCTAAACAGACCAAAGACAATCTTAACAAAAGAAAACCATGTTGCCTCTGTGAACAATATCAAGATCGCTGAACCGGTATTTAAACACAGGATATTCATTAATGATATGCCAGTCACAATAGAACTGGTTACAGGATTGGTAGTGTCCATTGTGTCAAAAAAATACCTGGGCTATCATTAATAAAAATCACAAGGATAAGCTGCATCCTAGCAGCAAGGCTATCACAGACTATCAGGGTAAGAAAATAAAACTCTTGGGTCAGACAAGAGTCAAA
Organism: Epiperipatus broadwayi; assembly: GCA_028023455.1. Classification (NCBI taxonomy): domain Eukaryota; kingdom Metazoa; phylum Onychophora; class Udeonychophora; order Euonychophora; family Peripatidae; genus Epiperipatus; species Epiperipatus broadwayi. The sequence continues at coordinate 2,462,522 of JAQFVV010000162.1, forward strand.
GTAACGGCGTCTTATAAAACTATATATCTACCACTGGTAGTGGCATCTGGTGATTATAGTAATTTATTAGGCCATGACTGGTTCAGTCACTTAGGATTTGCAGTGACAAAGATCAACCAAGTCACAACGGTTAATATATTAAAGAAAGATTAGATCTAGGTCTGCGTTTAGGGCAAATTCACTTACACCGCTGAATAAAGAGAGAAAATCGTCAGTTGTCAGTGCAGATCACTACCACTGGCCTTGAGAGCTAAAGTTGAGTCAGAGCTTGAAAGGTGGGAGGCAGATGAGATAATAGAACCTATATCATACTTAGAATGGGCCAATCCAATAGTCCCAATTCTCAAGGAAAATGGTGATGTGCGGATATATGGGGATTATCGATGCATGATTAACAAACGCTAGCATCGGATAATTATCCACCACCATCAGTTACGCAAATCCTATCCATACTGTCAAGAGAAAGGGTTTTTACTAAAATTGACTTGAAACCTGCATATTTGCAGTTACCAGTCAATGATCTGGTAGCAAGATCATTGTCAATAATAACTCTCAAAGGCTTATTTAAGATGAACCGGTTGCCTTTTGGTGTATCAGTCACCCCAGCTATATTCCAAAGTGTCATGGATCAACTGGCTGCTGGACTACCGGGGGGAGCTCTACCTTACTTTGATGATTTCTTACTGGTGGCTCGGACTTAGCAGTTCTGGAGTTCCACCAAAAACTCCTTGATAAGTACAAAGCATCAGGCATGAGAATAAACTTGGATAAGTTTATATTCGAAGCCAAAAAACTTCAGTCTCCAGGATTTAGGATAGATGCAAATAGCATTCATTTTACTCAAAGGAAAGTTATGGTAATTAAAAAAAGCCAAAACACCCAAGTAAGAATTACAGTCCTTCTTGGGGCTCACAAATCACTATGAAGGGTTTTTATACCAAAAAACTGAGGCTGCTGAACTACTGTACAGGCTACTGGACAAAAAAAGTCTGGAAATGGGACAGTAATCATGATAATACCTTTGAAAAAATGAAAAACATAATATCTGATACAATGGTGCTGGCACACTTTGACCCAGGGAAAGTGCTGGTACTAACATGCGATGCATCACCAGTAGAAACAGGGGCGGTATTGTCCCATAGGAATAATGATGGGTCATACTGCCCTATTGTTACATCAAAGTCTCTCTTGAAGGCTGAGAAAAATTATGCGCAGATTGATTGAGAGGCTCTGGCTTTGATCAAAGGCATTAAAAAGTTTCATGACTATCTTTATTCATACGCAAATGGATCATAGACCCCTATTCGGCATCTTTGCAGCTGACAGGAATCTCTCAGTATGCCTTACCATGAATGCTGTGTTGGTTCAATTTTTTATCAGGGTATAAATTTTACACTACAGTACATTGAGGGAAAACATATTCCCTATGTAGATATGCATTAAGTCATTTGCCCACAGAATAGACAAGCTAACTACAGCAAATCGGTCAGTTAACATGATTAATTTGGGGACAAATACACCACTGAACAGTAAATAATTGGCTGAATGGATCACAAATGACCCTGGATTCCTAAAAGTTCAAAAATGGATCCAGCAAGGTTGGCCAAATAAGAAACCAGAAGAGTTGCATCCAGACTACTGGACACGAAAGCTGGAGCTCTCAATTGAATATGGCTGTATTATCTGGATCCAGAGTAGTAATTCCCCCAGCTGGACGATCCCAAGTGCTCAACTTGTTGCATAATGGGTATCCAGGGTTAGTCCGAGTGAAGATGCTAGCAAGGTCTTATGTATGGTGGCCAACTTTGCACACGGATATTAAGTCTAAAGTCCACCACTGCTAGCATTGGAAAATAAATCAGAACTTGCCAGCAAAAGACAAAACAGTTCACTGACCTAAACCTGAAGGCCCCTGGACTAGACTCCATGTGGACCACGCTGGCCCATGGAAAGGCAAACTATTATTAATGGTAATTGATTCATATTCTAAGTGGCTGGAGGTACTGGAAGTTCCATCACTCCAGACCACTGCAACAAGGAAGCGCTTAGGAGACTATTTGCTCCCTATGACCTTCCTAAAACAATAGTCTCGGATAATGGCACAACGTTTACTACAGTGGGATTTAAAAACTTATGACAATAATGGCATGGAGCTAGTTTTCAGTCCACTATTTCACCCTGAAAGCAATGGCCAAGCTGAGAGATTGGTTCGATAGTCTAAAATTTTTTTCACAAAGATGGACATAGGAAACTGGAACACCCATACTGCCAGAATGTTGTTATCATGGGACTCTACACCAATTACAGCAACGGAAAAAACTCCAGCTGAACTACTTCTTAATAGAATTTTTTGAACTAACTTATCAGCTCTGAAACCTGATCCAAATGAGGGAAAACAAGAAAAAGACAATTCAAATTGCAAATAACTATGCAGAATGTATAGTGGATCCACTAAATGGATCCCAGCGGTCATAATTCAACAGAAAGGATTCCACAGCGTAGTAGTCAAAACAGCAGATGGATGCCAACATCATTGCTATCGGTATCAACTTAGACTGAATTATACAGATGCAGCCACAATGAATGAATCTCCAGGGACAAGGATTGCAAGCAAGGACGACCAACAAACCGAAGACGGCAGCAAACCAGAAGAACCCACTCCATCCTCCAGCCCACCCGCATGATTATGTTCTCTGTGACTAATATTTAGCCAGGGGGAGAGATGTTATAGTTCTCAGAAGTGGATTTTTCCAGATTCCTTTATCTGATCAGATTGAGTATTATTTGCTACTGGCCAGTAGGCTGATGTACAGCTAAACACTTAGCCAATGATTAGTATGGCCAATAAGCATGATGATCACTGTATCTGAATGCTGTCTAACCGACAAAGATGGTACAGGTTCTCCAGGAGAAGCCCTGCTAACCTAAAAAGTAGTATGCATTCTTACGATAGCAATATGCTATTTGTTCACGCAGCTAGGCAAGTCAATATAAGGACCGGACGCTGCTAACACTACTGCTGACTCAAAGCAAGCCGTTTGTTACAACCGGAAGGGTCGTTCTCCCTCCCTGTGAGGCAAGCTGTCGGGTGTAGCTGGAAATGATAGATTGTTAAGACTCGGATCCAAGAGTTCACAGTCGATCTATTATTTTTCTATATTAATATATGTAAATATAATAAATATTATATTAATTATAAAACTGGTGCTAGTATTGTTTTGGATAGCTTGGATCTCTGTAATCCAGACCAAACACAACACTAAGAGAATTGACTCATGATTCATAACTGTGTTTTTAAGTGACAGTCAGGTTGGAACTTTAATTAAGATTACACTTAGACTTGCATAATTTTTTTTTAATATCTAAAAAGAAAAAGTCAAATTTATGCAGACTTTATATTGGTGAGAGAATTTTATGGGATTAGCACATACTTGGAATAAAAATTCCTTGGTTAAAAGTTAAGACTAAATAGATTTGCAATAGCTTTTCCTTTTATGTTTAATGAGTATGAAAAAAAATTAATGCTATTTGACAAATAAAGATATAAATATTAGATATCAAACTTTATATTTTTTGTTAATAAAATTGCTACTATTGGAATTAAATGAAATGATAATCAGTATCGAGAAAGTATTCTTTATATACATATCCATTGCTTTGGATTTTTTTTGTCTCATCACAAAGATGTAAAATAGCCATCATTCTATCTTGTATTTTTGCAGAACATCTTTAGAGCAAATAGTGCTATAAAGAAAGAAAAGAAAATATTAATAATTTGCTGTAGAAGTTTATTATAATTTTTTGAATGATAAATGATTGTTCCCGGAAAATTGAAAATTAATGTTGGGTAAGATATTAGAATTGTCTTTATAAAAATTTTTGTAATAACTTTATTTATAGAAGTGCTTTCTATGTATAATCTTTTTCCAATAATTTGTAATTTTAACAAATGATTTATTGATGAGTATAGTATAATTGAAAGTTAATACATTTTTGAGAAAAGTCATTTTAAATAGATTATTGCAGGGCAAGTCCTGATTTATAACTAAAAAGTAATTTTTTCTGTTTATTGGAAGTAACAGAACAAGACTGCAATCCATCGATCTTGAGCTCCAGAATATACCACTCTATCTTGCCACTAAACTATGCAGTGCATTATGATACATTTGGAAAGAAATAATTTTCCATGCTCTAGAACTATTTATTAGACCATTGTGAGATGCAGGTTAGGTTACCTGTCTAAAAACTTTATATTTTAAGTAATGAATCAATAATAAAATTAGTTTAATTTTGTATTATATAATTATTATAAATTCAACAATCTTTATTATTTTTACTAACTTTTAACCTTATGAAAATAACTTTCTTTTTAATAAGTTGAATCCATCTAAAATATAAAATCTTGAGATTATTATGATATAAAGTCAAAATATATATATTGTATGCATAAGTAAGAATAAGTCCTCAAAATAATGCGGATAAAATACCTCTATAATCATGCAGTAAAAGAAATAAATATATGTAACAGTTTCTTTCTGCTTTGTCAACATCATCATCATCATAACTTATGTAATAACAATTAAATAATTTAGATTTAAGATATTAAGACCCCTGGATATTGTTATTTGAAAAATATTCATCAAAATACAACAGCAATAATTAGATTATATAATGATATTAAGAAGATTAACATTGAGAAGAGACTCTCCAAAATTTTTTCAGCAGTTTTACAAGAAGTATTTTGGGAATCAAAATTGGAAACTAAAGGAGTAAAAGTAAATGGAGTTTAAAAATCATCTAGATTTTGCAGATGGTTATGTCAACGAATGCTGCAGGATTTATCAGATAAAAGAAAGTAGGACGAAAGATGACTGCTAAAAAAGACTAAAGTAATGTTCAATGGATTTTCTTAAAAGAAGAAATTATAGATTGATAATACTTAGGTCAGATTATTACTACTGATGTAAACCTAATGGATGAAATTAATCATAGAATTTGAAAGGAAATATGTCACCCTATGTGATGAAAAGAAAGATTTTTAATAAATGTTTTTACCAATTTTTAATTACAGATCTGAGACTTAGAACAATTAATAGGAGAGCATACAAAGACTTCAGACCATTCAACGAATTATGGAGAGATGTATATTAAAAGTAATAAGAAGTGATCAAAAATGAAATACATGGGTGAGAGAACAAACAGACATTAATTGTCATGATTGATAAAATTAAGAGACTGGAATGGGAACTGAGTTGGACAATTGCTAGAGGAAATGATAATAGATAGTCAGTTGAAATCTTGTTTTCAAAATATTGTAAAAGACCTAGAAAAAGATAATATGTGAGATAGATTGATGAAATAAGGAAGTTTTCTGGTGTGAGGTCGAGAAGAGAGGCTAGAAATCGGAAAATTGGTTTAGAGTTGGTGAGACCATCCTGCAGTGAATTGATAATAAGTCAAAATGATGATGATAGGCATTAAAGAATCCAAACAATTTTTAATTTTTTGTAAAATATTTTCATTTATTTGAAAATATGACAATAAAATAAATTCAATATTATGGTTATAATTTATACAAAATTGTGATGATGGATTATTGTAATAAACAAGTACAACTGAACTTACTATAAAAAATTCTGTTTAAATATAGTTCATGTCAGGTTTTTTTATATAATGTATGTATATTTATGATCCCTCATGAATTATGTGAAATTGGACCTTCTTTATATTATAAATGCATCTATTAGAAAATACCAAAGTTTGTGTGTGTTATATAATTTAGAAATAGCTTCCTTTGTCATTTATTTTTTTAAATAATAAAAGCATTATATACTGCAATATATAAAGATCTTTTGTAATTATCAACTTCTGATGTTTCCCAAATTAATTATACTATTCATGTTTCTTAAAAGATATATTTTACTTAACCTAGAGATAGCTATCTTTTTTTGCCCCATCATTCTAGTATGAGATTTAAAGCTTGTCTGCCAAATGAAAAGTAGCAGTCTAAAATTTTGCTATTGTCTCAAATTAGTAAGTAATAAATATATTTAGAATGTTGAATAAATATAAAGAAAAATGTTATGAAATTCAAACAATGTCAATGCCAACATTTTTTTAACTGATGAAATATCTGAAGATTTACACATTTAATAAAATAAACACACATTTCTACATCCTCTCTTTATTTTATAATTTATATTTTTTTATCTTTTTTTTATTGCAAAGTTTAATTTATTTTTTACCTTATTGCAAAACAAAATCCATTATATGCTTTTACTATATTTATAAATATACATATCAATTGCATAGGATACTTTATTATAAAACCTGCTACTATTTTCTGAAAGGCATATGATGGGGGACTCAAAAAAAAATAACAGAAATCATTCTGCAGTAAGTGTGCCTGCTGTCGTATATGCTTATGCTGCTATATAGGTCTTGTGAGGGCCTTCTGCATCAATCTGTTAAATGACATTACTATGTGAAATCGTTCTAGCACATATTTTTGTAAAGTGCTTTTATTTATTTGTCAATTTTTATAATTGCTGAAAATTTGGAATAATGTGTTGCAATGCTTGAAACAGATTATAAAAAAGCTGACATGGGGAAGTCACAAATTTACTAATGGCTTAATAAAAGTGTCAAATTTGTCATATCCCAAAACAGTTTGGCGAGTGAAGTCCAATATCAAGACAATGCTGGGTTGTTGTTTTTTTATGCAAATGCCATTTTTCTCTCAGAATTAATTTATGACAGTCAGATGTTTTATCTACAAGTTTTGAAACGTTTGTGTGATGCAATAATATTTAAACATCCCTTTTTGTAGCAAAATGAAGTGTGCTATTTTCACCATCGCAATGCCTCTGTACACAAAGTCTTGAACTTGAAACAATTTTTAATTAAATTCAACTTGATCCAGCTTATCTATCAGTTGTGTTTGCTCAATCTCTAACCATGTGATTTTTTTTTATTCTATCGAATGAAAAAATACATCAAAATTATTTTTTTTGAGGACTTAGAAATGGTGAAGAAAAAAGGCTTCACTTTGTAAGTGTTACCGGATTACTTTGAAAAGTGAAAAACATGTTTTGACTGGTTTATTGTATTAAATAGATCTGTGCTTCTCAAATTGTGATCAGAAGCTTTCCAGGGGACCACAGAATTGGGGGGGGTCTCTAAAAAGTTCAGTTGTGATGAAAGTCTGCAGAAAAACAAATTTATGTATAAAGATCCAATTAAACATTTTTCAAATGAGTATTAGATAATATTCCAATCAGAAGAAAATTGATGGATTAAATTTGTTAGAAGTACCTGTGCTCATGTTATTTTATGAGATCGCTCGATTAGAAAGTTATCATTAGACTAATACATACCTGTGATTTTTGGGTGAGAATCTGTGTGAATACTAAGCTCACTAAAGTCTAGTGACTAGTTACTAGTGTCTAAATATACAATACGTGATCCGATTATTGTGTCCTCTTGCATGTCAATGAGAGGTACAGGTAAATAGCAAGGAAACTGCAGTGAAATTCAGCAATTTAACCAGTAAGAGATTATAACTATTTGATGTTTAACATATTAACTGTTAAAATGGATAAGTGGGTAATCAGAAAAAGTGTAAAAAGATATACAGAGAATGATATTGTTGGCCAATCAGAAACATCTGGGCTAGTTATCAGTGGAACAATCGCAATTCACATTGATTTCTGTTTCAGAAAATAAGTAACAAAAAATATCAAAGAGAAAAAACGAAGCTATGATAGTGCGTATGTACAGTACGAATTTATTCATTCACATAGTGTTCCTAATAATAATTTTCCAAAAACAATTAACTGATTGTATGCGGCCGGGCAAACTTATTTGCCACTTGGAAACCATTCATGTTATATATAAAAATAAAACAGTTCAATTTTTCTAAAGAAACACTAAATAATTTAAATAACAATTGACATTCTTTTCTAACAAACTAAATTAAATAAATTACCGAAAGTTTCCTTTGAAATTGTTTATTTGGTAGGTAAAACGAAAAAAACTCATACAATTGGTGAAGACTTTGTATTATTGGCAGTGATAAAAACTCATGAAACTATTCATGATTCTGATTCAGAACCATTGAAGAAAATTCCTATGTCTAACAATACGGTTAACAGAAGAATAGATTCTATGGCCAGTAATATTATGTTTATTTTAATATCATGTATAAGACAAAGCAGTAATTTTGCCATTCAGCTCAATGAATCAACTGACATACAAAACAATGCTAATTTAAAATGGTTTTTGTGAGATATCTGCATAATTTTCAAATTCATGAAAATCTTCATTTTGCAAAAGTCTTTTTGGTATAACCAAAGGAAAAGTTATATTTGAAAAAGTAAATATTTTTTTTTATAGAAAATGCACTTGATTGGAAAAAGTCTGTTGGAATTTGCACTAACAATGCTGCAGTTATGACTGGGCAAGATTTGTAGCAGAAGTCAAAGAAGTTTGCCAGAATGCAAGACCACATTCATTGCGTTATTCACAGGAAAATTTGGTTTTTTGAAAAATGGAAGAATTTCTTAGTAAAATAGTATCAGTAGTTTCAAATGTAATAAATTACTAAAAAAACAATGCTATCAATACAAGATTGTTTTGTATTTTATGCCAAGATATGGATTCTAATTACGAATCGTTTTTGTATCATACAGAAGTAAGATGGCTATTTCCCAAAAAAGTTCTCAAAATAGAGTTTTATTGTTAAAAGATGAATTGAAAATTTTTTAATTGATAAAAACCATAAATTAGCCAACCTAGTTTGGCGGCAACAGTCATCATTCTTGTTAATTTCATATTTGATGGAATTTTTCAGAAAGTGAATGAATTTAATCTCTCTCTGCAAGAACAAAGTGCAAATATATTATGCCTTAATACATGATTGCAAGTTTTCCAGAGTAAACTATTTGCATTGTCTCATAGTTTTAAAAATTGTAATACAGAAATTCCCATCTTTTTATGAATTTATTGAAGAAAATAATATTTTGATATCTGAAAATAATACAAATATCATAATTACCTTGAGAATTGTAGGATTTTTTTCAAAAATTATTTTCTCAATTTTGATGAAAACAAAGAATATGATTGGATTCTTTGCCATTTGCTTTTTTATTAGAATTTCAACTTCTACCATGGTCGTCACAAGAACAATTAATAGAAATAAGAGCAGATACAACACTTGAAGCAGAAATTCATAATTCTGATATATCAAAATTTTGGATTCACAGATAAGAAGAGTATTCTTCTATTTTGAAAAGAGCGATAAATATTCTGATTCCTTTATTTAATTAAGAATAAACATAAATCGTCAGTAACAGAATTAAACATTAGAAAAGAATTTAATAGTTGCAATTTCAAATATTTTGCCAGATATTAATAGCCTCTGTAATAATATACAGTCACCTTCATTTCATTAAACATTATTATTAAAAATGAATAAAAGTTATTGAATATTTTTAGTAAATTTTGTTTCAGTTTTTTTTTGTCATATTCATGTAATGTAAACATAAAACTATTAATATATGTGTACCTAATAATGATAAAATGTAGCTACTTTGATATAAATGTAATAAACATATACTATGATTTTATTCAAATGTAAAATTTTTTATTACTTCCATTTTCATAACGCACACTATATATATATAATTTTGGTATATACATTATTAGTAGATGGGGGTCTGGAAATATATTTGTTTTTCAGAAGACTCTCATCAAAAAGTGTGAGAAATACTGAAATAGATAATACATTGAAGGAGATTATATTTATATCACTTAAAGATAAATAAACAATATTTTATTATAAAATTTTAGTTACGTTGAGTACCCTCTTATATTTACATATAAAATAATGAGTGAAAAAGTATAATTTATTTTTTAGAATTATTGAAAATTTTCAATTTTTTGTCTTGGTTTTATAATAGATTCTTGAAATTTACATATGAATTGCTTAAATATCTGCATAATCTGTTAATGTTTTTATGCAACATATTGTTTAGAGTGTTTTTGATAAATCTGCATTTGAATAAGCTTTACTTTTTTCATTTTCATTATGAAAATCTGAGTATAGAAGCACTAAACCATATTCCTAATACCAATAATTTTTCATGTTATTACTTTTTAAAGACTTGTAATATTTATTATGATCATAAAAACGAATCTATATGTATTGATTCCTTATGTCAGATGATATGAAACATTAATATTAGTTAAAGATTTTTTTGGAAGAACAGCCATTAAACTATTTAAAAAGTTCTCTGAAAGTTTGTAGATTGCCTAGCTTTCAAATGTCTAAAAGACCATATAGTTATAATACAAAATATGAGCATTTGAAATAGCTGTATTCATGAGCCATCATTAGATTTTCAAACTTATCTTATGGAATGGGATAAATCAATTCCACTCTTATAACAATCGTATGCTGATGTTGTTTTTTTTTTGTTGTTGCAGTTAGATCCTGCATGGTTTGGTGCTACAGTATCCGATTTGAGATCAGGATGTTCCATGATTGATTCTGGCATTCAAACTTCTTATGAAATCTTGAGCTGTAAAGCCATATGCCTTATTTTTTTATTGCAGATGGGTATAGATATAAATTTTATGACTAATATCATCTGATGGATGAACACATATTAACTATAACAATTAGGCTTTTTGTCTATCCAAATTAAAAACTGAATATTGGTCTTACCATTTATACAAATCAGTCTTTTTTTTTTCCGTTGGTTTAAATTCTTTTTTTACAATTCTGTAATGTAATTTGGAATTCAGTACTTTTTTTTTTTCTTAATTTGTATTGTGCTCAAAAATTGAAATTTGTTTACATTCTTCTTTTACTAAATATGCACATAAAAAAAAAATTCCATCATAAAAATTAATATTGCTATTTTGAAAGATAACTGACTAGTATCTGAAATTGTATAAATTCATAAAGGACTCATCTATTATGACTATTAGTATATGGTTAGCATTTTTATCCTTGCTTTGCAAATTTTGGAGACTTGTACTATTATTTAATATCACAAGAAGTAAATTTTTAGTATAATTTCATCACGCAATATTTTTATGCATTTTTTCACTATTAAAATTTGATATATTGTATATTATTAAAATACAAATGCGTTAATTATTTTTAAAATAATTATTTTGGAATATAATGTCAAAAAAGTTTTTCCATATCAAATGGCAACACATATTCTGGTTCAAATATTTAGTCATGCCAAAAAGTGCAGATAATAGTCATTTTACAGACTTATTCTATATATACGTGGTAATCGTACAAGTTTATGTGCCGACTACTAGTCTTGAAATTGATGAAAAATATGAGAAGATAGAGGCAGTTATCCAACATAAGGGAAAAATATATGTATATTGCTATAGGGTGATTTGAATACTGTTGTGAGGTAAGATAAGGAAAGAAAAGTTGGAAATTATGATATTGGAAAAAGAAATGAAAGAGGTAACCCAGCTTGTTCAATTTTATAAGGAGAATGGGTTTGTCATTGAAAACATTTGCTTTAAAAATTATATAAGAAGATTGTATAGATGGGAAACTCCAGATGATAGAGAACATTATCAAATTGTATAGTGATTCAGGATAGATACAAGAATGCTATTAAAGGTTCACATACTTATCCTAGTGCAGATATAAACTTAGATCATAATTTAGTTGTGACTAAATTAAAGTTGAGTTTAAAAAGAGGCGAAAGATTATCCTAGTGCAGATATAAACTTAGATCATAATTTAATTATGACTAAATTAAAGTTGAGTTTAAAAAGAGGCGAAAGATATGTAAGATAGGACTTTGATAAATTGAAAGACATAGAAAACAGAAAATTTGGTTTAATATGTGAAAATACAATAAAAATAATTAATAAAGATGAGGAATAAACAGTAAAAATTGAAAGAGACACTATTTGGTTAAAGAAAGCTAAATGATCTTGGATAATGGAGAGTATGTTGAAAAGATGGAGATGAAAGAATGTCAGTACTGAGGAAGAGCAAAGTGCATATAGAAAAATTAATAATGAACTAAGAAGAGAAACAGATTTAGCAATAGAAAAATGGTTAGAATAAGAATGTAAAGACATAGAAATGCTTCAACTGGTGAAAAAATATGATTAACATTTGATAGAATTAGAAATGTCATTTGGGAGAAAAAGGGTATGATTAGCAAGTGAAATTGCCAATAAGAATGGAAAGAGATTAACTGATAGCAATGATATATTAAAACGATGGAAAGAATATCTTCAATGTCTATTTAGAAAATAAAATAATTCAATTAATTATGAATTTGAAAATAAAGATATTATAGTAGATGATAAAGATATGAATATATTAGCAGATGAAGTAGTAAAGTCAGTTGCACAATTGAAAAGTGGTAAGGCTGTTGGATTTGATGCAATATCTTTGTCCCGATCGATGTGTTAACAATTTGTGGGTTGTTTTCTTTTATAACTCATTCAAAAAATGTAAGTAAACATAGTTGCAAATTTTTTAATTTTTAAAATTTAAACTCTTTAGGTCCAAACCGCCATATTGAATTTTTTAAAATACTGACCTTAGACACAATTTTCACAATAACTTCAGTTTTAAATATGTTAGAGTAAAAAAATTACATTAATAGAAAAACTAAGGAAAAAAAGAAATTTTCACATCCGAAATAATTATTATTTTATTGTTTGTTCATAATTTGGAAATTAACATTAACTAAAATTCAAATTACATCTTCAGTGATAATTTCTTTGTATTCCTCACAAAATTATCTTTCTAAACATGTATAACATGTCTTATCTGAGATAATCCATAGCTTCACAATCTCCAAAAGAAGTGATATGAATTCTTCATTTTTATCTTGTACCCCAAAAGTTCCAAATGTCAAAGGCATCTATAAAGAAAAAGATTCAACCTAATAAAAGATACAAAAGAAATCGTCATAGCAATTGGCTTCTTGCCTATCTAAAACTAGAAATTGTAGGCTACTGTCTATATGACTGATAAAATGAGTTTCATTTCTTCATTTTTTTTTTTTGTGTGTGTACATCAGTAATGTTTATATTTTTTATGCACCAGTGAAGTTTATATTCTTTATGAACACTATTGATGTTTATATTCTTTACGCACACAAGTGATGCTATCTTGTTATATTTATTGTATCACATATAGATATAATTTATTTGCATATAGTCCATTTGTTAGCTATAGACTTGAAAATAATGTGATGAAACATATAGCAAAACCAGAGTGACTCCAAAGCATGGGTATCAAGACATAAACAAGAATCAGAATTTGATTATTTGCCTGCATATGCAATCTTTCTATACATTTGATTATTAGTTTTGTAAGTCATTACTTGTAAACACACATATTATATAAACATAGTTATAAATAATAAATTATTAAACTTTTTGAAAATCATTATTTTTATAAAATAAGTGGATTGGAACTTTAGAAAATTATATATGAGCATAAATAAATATATCTTTCTATACATTTGATTATTAGTTTTGTAACTCATTACTTGTAAACACAAACATATTATATAAACATAATTATAAATAATAAATTATTAAACTTTTTTAAAATCATTATTTTTATAAAATAAGTGGATTAGAGCTTTAGAAAATTACAGTAGATATGAATTCTATATGAGCATAAATAAATATATAATTTATATTAACACACACTAACTACAAACTAAAATTATTAAAACCGGTAATTTTTTCAAAAAATTAAAATTTTATACTTACGAATCTTTACGTTGAAGCTCCATTGTAGGCCTTGTTTGTGAATAACACCCAGGAAATGTTGACTTGCAGCCTGTTAAGTCTTTTCTGTCTTTTATCACTTCATGATAATTACAAAATTTATCAAAAATTAAATACCTTCCTTGATTAAAACTGCTCCCAAAAATCCAAATTTCAATGGATTTTTTTGAGGTAGACATTTTTGGAATCACGTGACAGAGAGCTATCAAATGCTCATATTTTGGTTGATGTCATGCTTATACTTTTTGTCAGTAAAGAAAGAAAACAACACATCAGCCGACACACGGCTAACCCGCTCAAAGAGTCAACCAGTTAAATCTAAAGCCCTATTTTTATAACAGAAAATGCCATTTCCAATGCTAAATAAAAAATGAAAGATTGATGTCAAGGGGAGAAAATTTCAAGAAAGGTGGGAACTAAACTATTTTTGTATGGAAGTGAACAATAAGATTACATGCTTAATTTGCAAACAATTGGTGTCGCTAAAGAATACAACATTAAGCAACATTATAGCCTTAATCACGAAGAAGAATTTTCATGCTTTGAAGCAAAAATAAGAGAAGAAAAATTTAATTCAATGAAGAATTCATTAAGTAGTCAGCAAGGAGTGCTTACAAAATTCATGAAAAGTAATGAATCAGTATCAAGAGCTAGTTACGAAATAAGCTATTTATTAGCAAAACGTCAAAATCATTCAGCGATGATTCATTAATCAAGGAATATATGATAAAAGCTGCCGAATTTATCTGTCCAGAAACGGTACAGGCATTTTGAGATGTCTCATTATCAAGAAGTACGGTGGCAGATAGAATTACTGAAATGGCAGATAACATAACTTCGCAACTACAGGAAATATCTACCAAAATCCAGTTCTTTTCAATTGCGATTGATAAAAGCACAGATATAAAAGATGTTGCACAAGTTGCTGGTTTTTTTTATGTAGTTGCGATAATAACATGAGGATCATCGAAGAATTGTTGAAATTCATCCCTCTTCATGGAACAACTGGTAAAGATATTTTTGATGCCATATGGAGCATTTTAGAAAAATTTAACTTGCCTCTTGACAAGTTTGTTTCTATGACAACTGATGGCACTAAATCGATGTCGGGTGAAACTAAAGATTTTTATTCATGACTGACAAGGAAATTACAAGATGAACATCCAGATAAACCAAAAATCAAAGCTTTTCATTGCCTCATTCACCAACAAGTTCTTTGTTTAAAATTATTAAAAATGGACCAAGTACTTGAAACAGTTACAAAGATAGTCAACTTTATTAGATCGAAAGTACTTAATCATCGCCAATTTATTTTGTTCCTTAAAGATTTAGAATCAGAATTCGAATATCTTCCTTATTACACAGAAGTTCATTGGTTGTCCTCCCACAACATCCTAAAGAGCTTCTATCTGCTTTTGGAGGAAATAATATTATTTTTTGAAATGAAAGATGAAAACAACGAAAATATATCGATTATAAAAGATCCATTGTGGGTACAAAGACCTAGCATTTTTAACAGATATTATAGGCCATCTGAATAATCTTAATATTACATAGCAAGGCAAAGATCAGTTGATAACGAACATGTATGATGCAGTTGCAAGCTTTGTACAAAAACTGAATTTGTTTAAAAATTATTTGCAAAAGAATGTTTTGACGTATTTTGCTAAGTATGAGCAGTTAAAAGCACAAAATCAAAGTTTCTCGTTTTCACAATACTCTGCAAAAATTGAAAAAATAAAAAATGAACTTCAATAAACATTTGAGTTAGAACAATTTTTTTCTCTTTTCAATGAACTTTTTGCCTTTGAAGTTGAAAAAGCTCTGACTTCGATACAACTGGAATTAATTGATTTCCAGAATGATTTATATAAAACAAATATTGAGTAGTAGGAATTCCCAAAATATATTCCTATTTAGGTGAAAGATACCCGGAAATTAAAAAATTTGCTGCACAAATTTTATGCTTTTTGGAAGTACATACTTATGTGAGCAATTGTTTTCATGCATGAAATTAAAGCAAATAGCTTACAAATCAAGATTAATTGATAAACATTTATCTGCCATAATGAGAATTGCTTGTTCTCAGTCTTTGAATCCAGATATTGGATAACAAGTAGGAGGAAAGTGCTGACAAATTTCCGGTAAACAATAAATTGTAGTTTTATAAATATGTAATCAAATAAAATAAATGTTTAAATAAAAGCAATACTATATCAATTGTATATCAACTGAATTCACTAAACTACATAATATGCTTTAATTACCTACCTATATTCCTGCATTCTCACTTCAAAATAAAATTTTAAGAAAATTTGTGTGATGTGGTCCACGAGAATGTTACCAGTCGCATTAAATGGCTGCTGTTTGAATGAGTTTGACAGCCTACTCCAATGGATCAATAATGATTGAATACGGTGATGATTTTTGTTTACTATATTTATTTATATCAGAAATAATTTTAACTTAAATTACTTTTTCAAAAAAAAGTTCATATTCTTTTAAATAAATTATTTCACTGTTATCATATTGTTAATTTGAACTATAAAGATAATAAATTTTATATAACTATTTGGATTTGTTTATAGTGAAGTTGTTTTAGTTGATCTAATCTTCATATTGCTTATAGAAAAATATACACTTAAACAAATAGGTAATAATTTATTTAGAAAATCCTTTATTAGCATAAATGCAATTAAATATAAGCATACATATAAATTCATGTTTACGAAGTATACAGTAAATCTACAATAAAATACAAATTCAGTTAAAGTAATTATTGGAATATATAGATGTTTTTTTAAGAGGATAATACTAACTTTAACATTTTTAAAGTAGTCATTTAGTTTCAGTAAGAATACTGTTATTGTGTTGTGGATCAAATATGCATTAGGTTAAATTTAATTCATATTTTAGATTTATAAGTATGCATATATTTTGTTACACTTACATAAATAGATATATATTAGTGTAATAAATTTTTTTTTTTAGCCACCACCTTTAGGAGAACAAGGTCGAATTTCTTATGAAAAAAGAGGTGAATGTTTTTTTTTACCATATGGATTGGATGATATTGAAGGAAATAATATTCAACTTAAACCTGGTGATGCTGTATCATTTTTGATTGCTACTAATAAACGGTTAGTGTGAATTCATTGTGTTATGATTGGCATTTAATTTTTATAAGCAGTCATTTATTGTACAAAATAATGCTTAAAAAAAATTGTCTCAGGGAGGGGGGGGCATTCAATTTTATTTATTTACAAAAAAATTTGGCTCTTATTTCACTCTTCACTCATCAATATTTATTCAAATATTTAATAGATATTTTGTTTCTGACCAAGCTACATCTGGGCTGGTTTTTAACTTATATCTAATAGTTTCCTAATGCTTAGAAAGTATTTTATTATATTTATGTTATTAAAATAGCAAATATTTAAATATGAAAAGAAAGGTTCTAAAATTTGTTAAGCAAAATCATTTTCAAGTTCTTCATAAAAGATAGAAGAAAGCATTGTCAGGTTTCCCAATTGCCAAGCAATGAGGGTTTGATCAGTTTTCCATTCTTGTTTTATGATGTAGCTAAGAATAGCAAAATAACTTATTTAACAGCCAATATTTAATGGTTAATTGTGGTGCTTATAAACTGACTATTTAAAAGAAAAGTTTATGGCTGATTAACACTATGTGTATAAATTTTTGTGCTGTGTACAGCATTTATAAATTGAAACGATTGAAATTTTCTAAGATTTAACTACAGTAGCAGTTATATTTTAATAGTTTCTTGTCATTAAATTTTTCTTATTAAAATTGCTACAGTGAAGACTAAGTTGGCAATAGAGAAAATTAAAAGAGAAGATGAATGTGTAAAGGGGGGAAGGGGTCTGTGCAAAGAGACTGGCACTGAATATAATGCTAGCATATTTATAGAATCTCAATAAATAGAAAAAAACATTGGTCATTATTATGAGGCCCAGGTATATCTCATTTAAGTCAACAATAACATTGTTACTACTAGTAACATGGCTTTCTTTATTCAATAAATATACAGATACCAAAAATTTTAAATGAACTGTGTTTACTGTAAAAATTTAATTTTGCTTGTCACTATTTAAAACCAAGATCTCTGATTCTCAAGTGTTAGTTTGTGTTGAACACTTAATGTAAATACCATTGGTTAAGGTGTAATTAATTATTTACTTTATCATATTTAATAATTAATGATATAGCAATTTATACACATACAAAATATATTGGGAAGGAAACTACTCTTCACATGTGCTATAAAATTGACACGAGTGTGTGTGTGTATTTTCCTATTATATTTAAATATATTTAATATTTTTCTAAATCTTTATATACATAAAATAATTTTTAAAAAGACTATTAATTTGTTTATTATTGCTAATGTATCCAATTTATCTCAGAATAATCATGGCAATTACAACACCATAGTAATTAGCTCATATTTGATATTAAGAGGAGTGAGAATCCAAATCTTTTCTAGAGCAAACTATTCCAGAGTCTCAATATAATAGAAGCACTACTAGCCCAGTATTCTTGAGATAATCAATAAAAGTATTATGTTTATATAAGTGTAAAACTGATTACTTATTTTAGTAAGATTAGAATTAAATATATTGCAAACTGCTATATGCAGTGGTTATAAATATTATTTACTAGCTACAAAAAGTTATTTCTATGTTATTAACCTAAATAAGCTAAAATGTTTGTACTAAGTATTGCTGTCTCTCTTAAAAGGTCATACCTTAATGAGAAAAAAACTATAGCAACTCATAATTATATTATCTATTTTTAATTAATCATTTAATTGGGTCATTAATTAAAACTGAATAATTATTAGGCCTGCTCTCTACAAAGATTCACTTGAAATAACAGTTTTGAATGGTTTAGTTCTTAATAAAAAGACGTTGTTGTATAGATCAACAGAGAAGAACATTTGAGATATTTTCCAGTAGCTTCCCATCAGAAATGGATAATTTAAGCATACAGTCGGGACTATCTTATCAACTTGCTAACTCAGATTGAGATCAATAATGTTAAAAAGAGAAACTGAAGCCATTCAATGCTACCATCCTCTAGTATGTCAATAATTTCATTAGCCAATACTATTAGATAGTATACTGTCTGCTATCTTGAATGCTTGAACTTATAAATGGACTGTTTTCCTGCTACAGAGATTACTTTTTTTTGCCACAATTCAGAAATAAGATATTCAATATTCCATGAAATAAATTTGTATTAAACACTTGTAAAGAAAACTTATTTTAACTTATTATTATTTGCCTGATTTATATTAGTTTTATACTTATTTTACTAACAGGATTGGTTTATATTTATACCGCTTTACAATAGTATAAATAAATACACTTACAGCCATAATATTTGAATATTTATTCATTTTAGGAACCCTTTGAAAAATCATCAGTTTACCAGTAAAATGTAGTGAAAGTACACTATACAAATATATAATAGATATACTATACATGTATTAATTAATGCTAATTGAATTTTTGATATTGCTTTTTTTCATTTAATGGTTCACATTAATTGTAATTGCTTGAAATTTTAATCTGCAATAATATCATAATCATTAAGTATAAGATGACAGTTTTTGTGAAGAACTCAGATTTTCTTTAGACAAATGCTAAAATGAAATTAAGCTTTTAGAATAAATTATGTATATAAATCAATTATTTTATATAGCGCGATGTTTTTATCAACTGTAATAGTTAAACAGCATTAAGCTGTTGCACATGCGCTTTGCAGATTTTAACTATAAATGACCGAATACTAACACTTCAGACACATGATAAAGTCTTTGGGAAAAGATAGAATGTTAGTATTCAGTCATTTATAGTTAAAATCTGCAAAGCGCATGTGCAACAGCTTAATGCTGTTTAACTATTACAATAAATTATGTATGAATAAGAGGTACAAAAACCAGTTCTCTCAAGTTTTTGCTTCGTTATTGTTCAGTATGTTTATGTATGAGTTCTATTGACGTACTAAGCTCATTTATTTTAGTCATATTTATTATTTTACTATAGCCACATCTATTATTTTTATATTTATGGTCTTTTTTTTTTTTTAGGCACACTTACAATATATATAAATGTGTGTGCACATGTTTATAGTCAAGTACATTAGATTGTAATTTATTTTTTTTACTTATTTTTTAATTATAAGAATAATTATATTATTGTGAATGCTTAAAAGTTTGTGAACTATATATCTGCATGAATCATTATCTTGATATTTTTTGTTTTTAGTTCATTAATAATCATATGAAATAGCCAGTTCATATGAACTATTACTCACTCAGTTATGTTTTGAAAAGTGTATCTTATCTTGCCATTACGTTTCAAATGTTGTCAGTCCATCACAAAGTGAAATTCTTCAAGATTGTTCCAATATTTTTGATCATAATTTCTCTTTTCCACATCTTTAGGAAAATTTTTTATTTTATTCATTCATCTCACATGTGTTTTGAATTTTTTTGGATTTAGTTTACAAGATTGGATTTTGCCTTAATCAATATCACTTATAACATATCCATTCAGCTTTGTCATTTTTAGTGAAGTAACACCTATTTGTTTTCTTATTCATATATTTTCCTTTCAGTCCCTTATTAATCCTACATATATATATATATATATATCTCTACACTGTACTGCATAGTCTGCTTTCTATTAAATAGCTATTGTAATAAATGTCTGAGCTACAGATTCATAAGGTCTAGTGGAATACATTTATTAAAGTTGTTTTTTTTTCTCTCAATTCCATAAGTATATTTTCTTTATATTATTTTTTACTGAATATATCTGATCCAGTTTAATTTTACGATTAATTTTTTTTACATATCTATATTAATAATTTATACAAAGCCAAAATATCTATTGACTCCTAGCTTATATAGGAGCAAAATCTATTCCATTCCATTGCTACTATCATAAGCTTTAGTAATCAATAGATAGTTGATAATGCTTATTAAATCTTATTCTTATTGTCTATTTGTGTTATTATTAAACTGTCAGATTTCGATAACTTTGTTTTGAATCCAAACCAACTTGCTTGCATAATTATAAATCCAACATCAGTTAAGTAACTATGTATTTAGTCTTCAATTATTATTAAAGAGCCTACAGTTCTAAAAACTTAGTACACTAAAATATCTACTTACTGAATTAGTGTGGGAACTATATAACTATTCAAGCAGTTTGTCAAAATGTTAAGATGTTTGGAGTTTTAGGCTCATTGCTCGATAGTAAAAACAGGGTAAAAATGGATGCTGCAAAAAGATCTACTTGATTCAAAATATCCAGGTCCACACTCCTCATTGTGAAGACCATAAGTTAAAAAGTAATCTGGTGATATTGATAGAGTAGAATTGGATAAGAATTTAATAAGTACTGCCATGTTTTATATTTTCATTATTCAAGTTTGCAGTAGATGGCAGTAATGGAATAGAATCAAATTATTAATTTGTATTTATAATTTTTAACCATCTGCCTCATGAACAACAATTCATTCTTCATTACTCTGATTTTTTTAAAACTGCTAATCCATTAAGTGAATTTTTATTCTTTGAAAAATCAGAGAACATTACATTAGACTTTTAAGATTTTATTTTTAGCTCTATATTTGTTTATTTTGCTTTTATCTGATATTTTTTGTAACATTTCCTGAAATCTTGAAACATTTTCAAAAATGTGTTTATAAGCATTTATTTTTATATAGCGTATGTTTACAATTGTATTACATTCAAATATCAGCCTTTCAAACTAATTGTGCATACGCTTTTGCGAGTGTTAATAATAATAAATGAATACTTTCCTCTCCAATACAAGATATAGTATTTATGCAGGAATAAAATGAATCACTTATTCCTACAACTCAAATGCTTATATATGAGCAAATCTGAAGTACTGGCAAGGAAAGCGTGAGGATGGACCATTCACTTTAAATTACTAATACAATGTCTGAATGAATGACATCGGTGAAATTGTCTAGAAAAAAATAAATGCTTATTTACATATGATTAAGTTTTAGTTAGAGTGACATTTAGTAAATTCTAGACAATTTCACTGACGTCATTCATTCAGACATCGTATATAGTAATTTAAAGTGAGTGGTCCATCCTCATGCTTTCCTTGCCAGTACTTCAGATTTGCTCATATATAAGCATTTGAGTTGTAGGAATAAGTGATTCATTTTATTCCTGCATAAATACTATATCTTGTATTGGAGAGGAAAGTATTCATTTATTATTATTAACACTCGCAAAAGCGTATGCACAATTAGCTTGAAAGGCTGATATTTGAATGTAATACATTTGTAAACATGCGCTATATAAAAATAAATGCTTATTTACATATGATTAAAATTCAGTTAGAGTGACGTTTAGTAAATTTTAGACAATTTCACCGACGCCATTCATTCAGACATCTTATATAGTAATTTAAAGTGAGTGGTCCATCCTCACGGTTTCCTTGCCAGTACTTCAGATTTGCTCATATATAAGCATTTGAGTTGTAGGAATAAGTGATTCATGTTATTCCTGCATAAATACTATATCTTGTATTGGAGAGGAAAGTATTCATTTATTATTATTAACACTCGCAAAAGTGTATGCACAATTAGCTTGAAAGGCTGATATTTGAATGTAAAAATGTGTTTATATATATTGAGTAATATATAGAATTTTTTTCTATTTTTACATTTTCTGGTACTTTAATTGATATATTTATAAGGAATACAAACTCTACTTTGAATATCAAATACATTAAATTTACAGATAACATAAATTTATATGTGTAAATGTTTTTTTTTTTAGGACTGGTAATTTGCGAGCATGCCAAATTCAGTTAGTGCAGTCATCACAGCAGCAACGTTTTCAGGGTGTAGTGTGTTCTAAGAAGGAATCATTTGGATTTATTGAGAGGGCTGATGTTGTAAAAGAAGTAAGAAATTGTGGTTGTTATATTTTATTTTGCTGCATTATTGATCTCATTTATCAGATATAATAATATAATAAATTGTAGTGTAAAAAAATATATTGTTATAGATTTCTCGTGTTATTATTATAGTATTAAGTCTCCAATGTTTATTTCAAAAAATCAAATAAAAATAAACTAATTTTTGTTTTTAATTAAAAGCTACACAAAAAAATTATTAACATTGTAAAATCAAACTAAGAATTTAATAAGTACATAAAAAAAAAAATTCTTCTTCTGTTTAAATAGTTATTGAAAATAACAGTAAACAATGAGAGTGTAAACTATAATTTTTTTTTTTTTCCAACTTTAAAATTAACTCAATCTACCAAATAAAATGACACTTATTTTTTTTATATTAATAAGGAATGAATTTGTAAAAGGAATGGAAATGTTTTAACCTCATTTGTCATCTTAATCGAAGAATTTCGATGTTTAATACCCTAGTAATTAATAAGACTTTAATTAAATAATCAATATTCTATTTATCATATTATGGAAGTTACTACTCCCCATAAATTTTAATGAGTAGTTTTTTTATTTGTATTTACTATTTAATGTGATATTTTTTTTAAAAAAGGGTAAAAAATACACTGAAATCTCAATCTATCATTTTTCAAGGGATTAGAGAAAACAATCAATAAATGCAGAAAAATCACAGTATGGAACCTTATTAAAAATTATAGGTAAGAATAATTTAATGTGTATTGACTGAAATACATGTAAAGTACAATTCATATTTTATAATTCAAAACATTCCATCCCTATTACTTCCAAAAAGTGTATCATAATGTGTATAAGTAATTATGGAATTGGTATCAGAATTATATAACTAGACAAGCAAGTTCGATTGGATTCAAAACATTAATATGTTTTTGAATTTTAGATTGTTATCTTTGTAATAAAAAAAGGGTATAAAGTGATTAATTGCTGCATGGAAGGTATAATAAGTTCAAAAGATGCACTAGATCCAAGTTTAAGCTCTTCACTGACAAAGTCTATAAACTGGAAACTAGTTTGGTGATATGGCTATTAGAAACACTGGGTAAGCATCTTGCAATAAATAACAGCAGTGGAGTACAATAAAATTTATAATTTTATAACTTGGTATGAATAATTCTTTTCATTAAAATAAATTTCATTTCTAACATTTAATCTACTGTACCGGTCAGAATTGTATGTTCATTTAACAAGGTTTAGAATCTAAGCAAAAGTACCCTAAATCCACTCATGCCAAGATACACAGATCAGGAGCAATCATGAATTCTGCCCTATTTGCTCTTCTCTAAAACTATAACATTATAAACAACACTTCTGATGATAACAGATGAAATTTTATTCATTCTGGTCCCAGAGACACAGCGGAGAAACACGAGATCTACAGGGTAATTAATGTAAATAAAGAATATCAAATCTTGGCTCAATCAATTACCTTATGTCAAGGGACAATTTATAAATTTTAAATGAATTGCACACAGCTAGCATTGCAAAGAAACATGAATTATAAAATAGTATCCATCCAGAATGAGCAAAGACAAAACAATCCAGAGATAAATGTCCATTTAAAATAATCAGTTATAACTTCTAAATATTACTAACACTATTATAAAGATTAAATGGAATTCAATGAGTGAGATTCAGTAAGACACAAACGCATAAGTAATTCAACATAATTTAATGAACATAGATAATTTTAATTTACATCAGAAGCATAGCACAGATTTAATGCGGTTAATATTTTGCATATAGGCAACTGATTTAGTATGCTAATGAACTATAAATAATAATAAATTAATGTTATCAATGCTGTGATCATTACTTTAAGTAATGATAAGGACGTTTATAAATTTATCTCCAAAGAGAGGTTTACTCTTAATATAACAGATAAGTAATTTATCGTTCATGAGCATATCTGGGCCAGTATAAATGAGGAATGGGTTAGCTTAACTAAGCCTTACTGTGACAATCCTAAAATATTCGACTAATTATTAAATGAGTGGTTTACAAACATCACTGCGCTACGTCTTATAGTTAATATGAGAACTATACATAAAAAGAACTCGCAGTGCTGACTTATAATGGTAGTGTTAAAAATGGAGATATCCGTCTTTGGACTGAAAGGCTTTATCATATATATGATTCCGCTTGTATTTATCACAAGGCGGTATTCGAAAATATGAGCGGTAAGGATTCCATGGTACGCTTGCCGACGTTTCACATGCAGAGCCTTAATACTCTAATGTTTGTCCTGAGATCGGTTCTACCAAACCTCATTCCTAGATGAGTTACATGAAGAAAATCCAGAGTTCGGATGAATAAATATGATAAAGCAAAATATAAATTCTTTAAAATGCTATCATAAGTAAGCAACGCGAATATGGCTTAAGTCTTAAATGACTAATGAAATAATTTAAGCTTAAATAAAGCAATAGTATCATGCGTAACGCCATGATAAAATAATAACCCACTCAGCATCGTACGTATAACTTTAATAAATTTAGGATGTCGAAAATAGAAGAGGGAAAAATATTATTTTTCCTATTTAACAAGCCCAAGTATTTTTAAACGACAATATATCATAAGCTAATGCTCGATGGCGTAAAAGCAATAAATAATTATTTAAAATAGGTTAATAATTAAAATCATTTTAGAAAACATAGAATGCATCTAAATAAATAGTGTCAACAACAAAAAGTTTATCTTATCCCATAATATGACATTTTAAACAATCCGCCATTAAGCATACATTTCAAAATATTTAACCTAGCGAACAGCGTTCAATAAGAAATTTTACGTTTAATTATTTAAATATTCTAAAAATATCAGAATGATGATTGAAATAATATAAGTTCGCTAGATTGAAACATTAGCATACTAAAACTAATTTAATAAGATACATAGTTTAAATAAGTTTTGCCGCATGAAAATAATATAATTAGAGCGTGAAACTTAAAACTAGTGATAGATTTTAAATATATATAATTCTGTGCTAGTGTTTCAAAGAACAAGTTTAAAATTTAAAGAGAGAAAATCAAAATTTAACGATAATTAGGTTTATAGTCAGTTACCAAATAAATAAAGATTACATTATGATTTCAATTAAGATTTAGGAAAGAAGTGAAGTGAGGAGAATTAAGAGTTCATTCTTCTGCAAAACGGATTACCTTTAGAAGTTATGGTGGCCACTTATAATAATGTATACGAAGTTTAGCAAGGCACAATATTAATAAAATAATGGTAGGCATCTTCCAATATTCTTTTACAGTTAAACATAACAGTTCTCAAGTAGCGATGGCATAGCAGGACAAAGGCGATTTAAGATCAGGGAAAGCAAATTCCTTCTACTCACAATTCATTTTGGTTCCACTCTCTAAACGAATACGAGAGAGAAGAGTGATTTGAACTCCTTTTGCGCATTCCTAGAACTTCTGCTCCTCCTATACTTGAATTTTGGCAATATTGGAAGATGTAAACAATATGTTCCAGAAAGCATTATTTAAACGTATTTTTAAAATTGCAAATAACCTTAAAATATGATTTTTGGTTTGACTTGCAATAGTTAAATGAGAATGACATTTTTAAATTGTAATAATACTTTTTAGAATTTTCTGGCATTGCTTTAGCTCTACATTAATTGTATTTATTTTTATATCTGTAATACATATACGCACATACACAATTATCTATGTGAAGGGAATTTACAAGCTTGGAAATAAAATATACTTAAGCTAAAATAATAATTCAACTTGTTACACATAACCATTTTAAATAAACAGGGTGGAAGTGATATGTGTATATGTGTGTGCTTAACATTCCTAGATGACCAAATAAACATATAAACTGGTTCAAACCCTACTTTAAAGGTATGTAATGTCATCAGGCAGTGAAGTTAAATATGTACTACAGATTTACCACTTCACTACTTATAGCAGAATTTATTCGGATGGGATTTAAAATAATTTGAGCATTATCTGGAGGGGGGGGGGATGCAATTACGGGGTTAGCAGTATGCTCTTAAAAGCAAAACTTGAAAAAGATTTTATTAGAAATGAGATTGTAGAAATATTTTGGGAAAACAGTAGAATAAAGTTGTTTGTAATGTACTAGTTCGTTTATGCCTCTTACGTATATCTACACACATTGAGCATGGAATGCGTGTTATGTAACCGAGCAATGATTGTAGGTATTCAGCTATTCACCATCATTTATTATTTTCTAGAATTGCATCATAAAAGGAAATTACTACACTCATACCTTTGAAAGATCCGGTTCACCAAGACCTTTACGCGCCACCTCTGAGAAAAGATTGCTCCCTCCCCAGAGGGATATGACTGCATAATTTAGATAAGGGTTAGTCCCTTTTTGACTTAATAAAATCAATAATATAGATGCCTTGCTTAATACATCACTAGAAAGATGGATATTCTAACGAATTATTCTGTGTCCCGATAGAGATTAATCCCAGGCTAGCTCATCTACTCTTTATCTCGGGAAATTGGTTTGTTGCTTAGCTAATAAAGGAGGATAAATGATAAAATCTTAACTAATTACACAGTACAACGTTGAAATTTTAATATTTTATCTCTGCATTTATTTAGCCCTTAATTTTATAATATTACAAATACATAACAACAGAAATATAAATACGAAACACACTGAAATTTTATCAAAAACCCCAATTTAAAATCATTAAATATTTACCCCATGGGATAGGATGGTCTAAGTTTCATCTTCGTTTGCATACTATAGCATTTGATAGGATATATTCTATATGTGATTTCAATATATATATGATCCATGGTAGATATGTGTTTCATCAAATAACCCTCTGTCTTTTTCTTACTCTAATAAAGATTTCGTTATTAGGGTGACATTATTTAACCACAATTGATAATATTTAAGTAAGAGAGTTCCTCAATATATATCCTACACGTAGCGGACCATCCAAACAAGGAACTAATCGACTTATTTATTCCCGTATTTTTTTACTATTACTATTATCCTGCACGTAGCGGATGGAACAAATTTATACTAATCGGAATGCATTTGCAGTAAGTAATAACATAATGAATCCTGCACGTGGCGGATTAAAAAGATAGAGTTATTTATAAATGAACACACGCACTCCATAGTCTTTCAACGATATGGGAAGGTAGATTTAATGACCCGTTTTTTTGTACGATACATTCTTAAAGAAAGAACAGTTATTGACTGTACATTTATCCTGCCCATAGCGGATATTTATGTAACAAAATAAGACTAAAATGGGTGAACATGCTAATGCCTACTACTTGTGTGTATCTAACATTATGAGTAATCTACCTCCCTTAAATCATTAATCTAAAACATTCATAATATACTAAAATTGGTCTTGGTAATAAAATCTATTGAATCACGTATAGAAATAATAATAATAATAATAATAATAAAAAAATCATTGGTCAAATACATATAAAAGATTACGTAAATTTTCACTATCTAATTATAGCTACAACAATAAAGATGAAAACAAATCATTCGTAAAAATATTTAAATCACACACACAAAAAAAATAATTATATTTAGAATTATAAAGGGTTTTACTTCCTGAAGACTTCATTTTCTTCTGAGCTGAGGGCTTCTGAAGGAGATATATACATTTTGAGCAGGCAACTGAAGGGGTCTCTTCTATGGATGGCAGGCAGAATAGTTCGTAGGCAGCTACATTTTTCGAATGGATAGAGAGTCACATAACTTGGTGGTTACATAGGTCTTGAGCAGTGCGAATGCACCGAAGCGGGTTCTCTACTCCATGTTCACTGGGGCAATACTATTCAGTTTTGATTTCCTATTATCAAATGGATCCATGTTAAGATGATTTCTCATTGAAATTATTATATTAATTCTTTCAATAAATGGCGTTATCTTTCTATCGAATCTATTTCTTTCAGCAACCCTTTTCTGGTCATATTCCCAATTCATTTCTAGATTTCTATTTGCAGTTCTTTATTTCTTTGGATTAGGCATAATTACAGCTTGCACTGACTTTGAAATTTTACTGTCAATTATATACTCTTTGTTGCTAATTATAAAGCAGAATAGAATGTCTCAGTAAATTCAAATGAAGTCACAAAACAAACAATCTCTGCATAAGTGAATGCTTGCACTGATCATCAATGAAAAATAAGTCAATTGGTTTTAACTTCACGCATTAAACTCTCTGCCTTCAACTCAACTGAATTCATTCTCTCGAACTGAATGAATCAATCAATTCATAATCCCCTATATCACCTGATCAGCACATATATCCCCCTCATTACAGGGTCCCCTCTACAAACTATTGCTGTTTTCGATTTTTTTAAATTAATTTAATTAAATTTCATTTGTTCAATTGCTTTTCTTATCTTTTTAAATCTGTTTAAGAATTTTCTTTTAAACCATTAGTGATTCACATTCCTATCCCATGTTTTAATTAATTTTTAAGCCGCAGGTGTCAAGCCATGTGCTTTTACAATTTTATCTAAAAATACTATAACAAAAGAGAGAAATACCTGACTTGTCTGCGGTCATTAAAACCATAATTAACAAAAAAAAATTTTTTATAAAGATTACGTGTTATAACAAGGTTAACATTATTTTAAAAACTTTGTACATAAATTTTTTTTCAACATGTAATCCAAAAATAAAAATATACATCATCGAAACTTGATAATTTAAAAATACATATTTAATTGCTAGGTTATTTACATTTAAGTCTCCCAGTATAATTTTATATCCCTTTCACCATATCAAAAATGACACATTTATTAAAACAAAAAAAAAATATGCATTTCACTTTAAATGTATATGATTGTACATTTAAAATGTATCGTCACCATTTATCTTTTTTAATTTAAAACATCTTACGTGTGCAAACGAAGAGAAAGTATACTTACACAGACCAACCTTTTATTATTTATATATATATATAGTTTATTCAGGCTGCAACTATGCTTGCAGCCATCTTTGTGCCAGTCATTTAAGACTGACTGTCATAGTAAGTATACAGCGGTGTTGCTGCATTCAATATCCACTACTACATTTCCACGCTGTTAAAAAATAAAAAATAAACAAAAGTTATAAATAATTAAAATTTGTAAATTAATGTCTTATAATCATGTATTCTCATTTTATCTCATCAATTTAATGCAAATTAAATTTCCAATTTTTTTTTTGTTAAAAATTAAAATTTCATTTCAAATAGCTTCAGAGCATAAAATTTAATGATTATGCAAAGTTTGCAAAAGTTTACAAATTTTAATTTGTGAAATTCTTTTTTAAAATATTAAAATGAAAGCTATTAATTTAATTGAAATAAAAAAAAAAGTCATTTTCTCAAGTTTTCTATTTGTGTTAATAAAGTATAAATAATGAAAAGGGAAAAATATATCCTATAGATTTTAAAAAAATTATCAAAGAAAAAAGAATATAGCAAGTTTTATTATTTATTTTAAGAAGTGTGAATTCATAAACATTAGTTATTATATACATTATGTGCTCTCAATTTATTATTTAATTTTTTTATAATAGCATTTTATTTTTATAAAAAATTTTTTTATTGATAATCTTAATTTCTATATGCACTATAATTAAGTTATATTATAGTAATGCATATTAAAAAAAGGGTGTGGGTTGTTTGTATATGTGTGTATGCTGAAAAATATTGCGCATTTATAGGAAAATGTAGTGAACAAAATGTGTTATTTTCTGCCAATATCCATTAGAGAGTTTGGAACAAAATATACTGGATGCAGGGACCAAAACATTATTCAGTAAGGAGCAAGCTAATTATAAGATGTGTGGGAGTATATATTGTACCACTAATGCACAGCGTTATATGTCTGTAATTTTTATTAAAAAATTAAGATAAAAATAATTTATAAGCAGCTTAAAGATTTATATAAAAAAAAAATTTTCTAACAAAATAAAAATACTATGGAATTATTTATAAATTTCGTTGAAAGAAATAATTAAAAGTTTAATAAAGACAAATTTAATGTAAAAGTTTTTTTTAAAACAAAATACAGTTTTCCAAAAGACAAAGCCTGCATCATTTTAGTATTATAAAGTTTTACGAATTAAAAAGTGGTCGAGGGAGAAGGAATGTATAATAGAATTAAAGAAAAGTTCAAACTCTTTTTTTCTCTCCCTTCATAAAGAAAAACTGTTATAATGTATAAAATAAACAAATGTGAAATCAGACTAAAAATTAGTCTGTAAAAATAAAATGTAAAACTTTCATTATGTAATTAGTTTATAAGATTTCAGATTGATAATAAATTCAAAATCAATAGTTGAATTAATTTAAAAAAAACTGTAAAGTGTCCTATCGAGGTTGTTTAGATGAATCTGAGCAAAGGATTAAGATAACCAGAAGTGTAAAATTAATTAAAAGACAGATTCAAGCCAAATAAAATAAAACAATGAGAAAGTTAAGATATGAAAGTTACAACTTGGTTATTACGTCAGTCGGGTTCGTGTTTGTGATATACAATCTGGTCTGCAATTTGTGATAAAGCTATTCCAGTTGTCAATTTGTTATTAGTCCGGAATTCGAGTTCTTTCTAAAGAATGCAGAATATTCGGAAATTGAAAACGCTGTTGTAAGCCAGTCGTTACTGCTGCAGTCAGCATTAATGGAAAGGCCGCATGAGCCATAGAAGTGTCCAACAGAGCTTCATGCCCCAAACCTTCAGCAATCAACTGTGCTTGCCTGAACCAATACCCAAAACAAATGCCTGGATTGTAAGTAAACGCTACCACAACTCTCCCATTGTCAACACAGAGAATGGAAAACAAGCCCTGAAACCGTCAATGGAGACCAATAAGCTAACCGGTTGGAAACTGACAATCATGAAAACCTAGGTAAAGATATTTTAAAATATATTCTGATCACAGTCTAGTCTCTTTATTTTAAATGAATGAACTTTAATTAACAGACTATTATAACTATAACCTAAAGTCATTTATATTTTTATGTAAAATTTATTGTTATTTTATATTATATTAAATATATGTGTGCATAAATAATTAAATATTAATGTTTGCCTTAATTGTTATTTTGTCTATTTTCTTTCTCTCTTGTCACTGCCTCACCAATAAATTACTGTAAAGATACTTTGTGTTCAGTAAATATGCTGGACTCTGAGACAAAGTGTGAGCTAATCATGGGATATTTTAAGTGCTGTATTGTGGTTTTGTCGTCCAAAGCATGCTGATTATATAACTTATGATTGGCTGGCAGATGTTTGAATCTAGCAGTCGAGGTGGGCCACGGTCTGGAAATGTGATTGTGTTATGCTTTGCATAGCTCGGTCTGACCATGGGTATCGTTGATGGTCTGCTATCGATGGTATTCTCCCCTCTGCTTGAAGGGCTAGTCCGTTCACGTAATATTAAAAATATAAAAAATTTAAAATTATGATAAATAAGGTTTAAAGCCAATTAAACAGCTTCTATTAAACAGACCCGTTTCAATATATACACATTAATATTTCTATATTCTTTCAAATTATAAAAAAACTAAAATTATTACGTTAGGTCATGATTTGTTAATAAGTAGATAATAAAAAATAACAGTTTGGAAAATAATGGATCCTTATTTCATAACGTGTATTTTAATAGCATTGAAGAAAACAGAAGATGGATGCAGAAAAAAGATACATTTGTGTAACCGAAGAATTGAGAATTCACTATAGCTAAAATTTCCAAAAAATTATTAATAGTAATGTTTAATTGCAATTATAGAAATGATACAAATAGTTCCAAATTCTGCATTTTTCATTTGTTTTTATTTTTTTGTATTAGAAATTGTTGAAATATGCATTTGAACATTTTTTTGCTAATGAACAAAATATTTTTGATAACAAGTGATAGATATTTCTATTAGATAGTTTGACCTTTTATTACCTACACATATTCTGTTCTTATTTATGTTTAAAAGAATTATCTGTATTGTAACGATCTGGTATAGAAAACGGACATTTTTGGGTCATTTGTAACCATCTGTTATTTATTACATTTTATTATTTACTTATATGACTGGCTTTATTATTATTTCTTTTCATACTTATTGAACACCTCCAGTATTGGATTGTACATTTAAGCAGAGGGGTAGAATATTATTGATGGATTAACCATCAATTATACCTATCGCCAGATCGAGGCTACACAAACTCACTGCCCCGACCATATAGGTTATATATAGCCAGCATGCTTGGACAACAGGCACATGAACCCAGCGCTTGAAATATACCCAAAATAACTTGGACATCTTGATCAGGGGATCCAGCACAATATTAGCTAATACATGGAAATATTTATAATGTTAAAGAGAGTATAGACCAAGTAACATTTAAATACACTTTCTATTCATACACATTTTCAAATAAAGATAAATAGTACAATTAAACAAAGAAATTAAATAAGTATACAACACTTATTAGTAACTCAGTATCACTGACTGTCTTTCATTATAGTTCTTTTTTTTTAAAAAATGTCTAGACATTTATTTACAATTGAAAAGTTATATTTACCTAGGTTTTTCATTATGGCGAGATGATGTCATTTTTTCTGCAGTTGACACATTTTCATTTGTTTTTGACTTTCCGGATAGCGATGGTTTCATTTCCTTCCAATCTTCTGAGGGACAACGGGAGAGAGTATGCGGTAGCTTCAATACTAGAGTTGAAGCATTTATCCCAGATAAGAGAAGTTGGCACGTAATAACTGGCTCTCTGTGGATCTTGGTGATTATGCTCTCAGTAATGATGTATGACTTGATAAACTCCAACTGACGAACCGAACTGACTTTGAAAAAACTTCCGAAAAATAATCTGGAAAAACTGGTTAACAATGGACAAGTTGTCACTTTTATACTTAACTTTCCCATTGTCTAATTTTTATCATAAATTTCATTTGGTTTTTAATTATATTTTATTTAACTTATCTTTTTTTAGATTTATTTGCTATCTTATCAGCCAGGAATCTTTCAAAATTTAAGTGCATTCCTGCCGATGAGATGGTTTATAAGACTTTTTTACTAATTAATTTTAATGACAATTTTATTTTAAAATCTTTTTCCATTCATTTATTATTATTATTATTTTTTTTTAAACATTTACTTTTTTTTTTTTTTTGTTAATTATAAAAAGAAGAGCGCGGGTTTTTAAATCTTTATCTTATGATTCTCTTTCCCACCTTTATTCTTAATAAAATCATTTTATTCTCAAAAAAATGATGCAATCTTTTCTTTTTACTAATTTAATTTTTTTTAATTATTAATATATGTAATGTATATATATATGTGTGATTTTACAACATATATGTTGCAAGCATTACAATATACATATACAATATCTTTGATTAAATAATTATTTCAAGTTTTTTTTTTGTTTCTATAAATATTGATTCAGGAAAAAATTACTACAGAATTTATTATTAAAGGAATGAAGTATTAAGTAACCCCATTTACAAATACTATATTTACTAAAAACGATGTCACATGCTATCTCACTATCATACTTTGAAAAGTTTTAAGTAAATGAAAATTAATTACACAGTATATAATTTTTATTCATTATTCATTAGACTAGAGATTATCCACTAATGAATAATATTTTTCCTGAAGTGAAATTTTCACTACACTATTCTCAAGCAAGGTAGGGGAAAGTTTCTATCTGCTTTTAACATCTTTTGGAGGGGTGTAATCATAAACATATAACCACAAACATGAAAAAAATCGATCGTTCCCATGGTGCACATTTCATGCTGAACCAGTACTCATCAGTTGGCCGAAATCACAATCTCCTACACATATCGTTATCATTGTTCAGTATATATACTGATAGCAAATTACTACAATTTAATTGATATGTCAGATATGCTGTCCTCGCAACTTTGATACAAATCGTTTAGTGAAAGTATATTAATTTTTATTGGCCATTCATTAGACTAGAGATTATCATAGCCTGGAGAAAAGTGATTTACTTCCTTTGTTTCCATATACATTGAGCTATGTTTAATTTAATCGCCACCCTGATTATTTAAAAAAATAAAAAAAAAAAAAAAAAAAAAAAAAAAAAAAAAAAATTTATTTTCAAAAATTAAAAGTTTATATATTAAATTTGTTTAATTATTACAATCAAGGTGTTAAACGTGAGATGCTATCTCCAGCCTTGTATTATTAATTTTGAGTTTAATAATAAATTAATTTCACTCTGAATTGCCAACAATGTTAACAAAAGTATGGTCATAAACATCAGAGCAACTAAGAATAGATGGATTCATTCTATTCTTGATTCCTTTGTTCAACATTTAGAATGCTTTTAAGTCCTAGCCTGGGGAAAAGTAATTTACTCTCTTTGTATTGTTTAATTTAAAAGATTATCCAATAATGAATAATTATTTCTGTAGTGTAATTTTCACTACCCCACCATTCTCAAACAAGGTAGGAAATGATTTCTATCTGCTTAATTTTGTGGAGAGATGTAATCATAAACATATATGATCAAAGTCGTGTGAAAAAGATTTACGGTCCCCAAGATGCACATTTCATGCTGAACCAGCACTCATAAGTTGGCCTAGATCACAATCTCTTACACATATTGTTCAGTATATATATATTGTAACCTCTGCGTTCTTCACTTATATCACTTTATGTACAATTAACTGTCCAGACGCCAATTCTATACAAGATAGAATAAATTTATAATTGAAATTATTTTTCTTTGTACTGATAAATTCTTATGTTGTTATTCCTCCATGGCTTAGCTCAGTTGAGGTTATAGGATATGGTAGTCATATTGAATACCAATGATGATGATATAAACATTCATAAACCACAATTCCGTAATGTTAATTCAATTGTATTCCAAGCATCTATTCAATAATAAGAACTATTATGAAATTGATAATTATTGCATTCAGTACAGTATAGACAATGACGAGGATCGGGTATCTTTTGCCCCACATCACCATCTATTCTAAGTAAAGTAAAATATATTTTTGACAATGTAATATTAATATCTGCTACCTTTAGACTGTCTGAGTAAATGACCTATATTGGCAAATCTATATATTCTATAACTATATTATATTGATCATATGTGTGTGCGGAAATGGACAATCGAACGTATATAATAAAACAACTCATATGGGATATTACTTCAATAAAACATTTATTGTAAACAAAAGACAAGATAAATAAAAAAAGAAATATTATTTTATACACCTTGCTAATAATTATAATACTTCTCTTATGGAAAACAAATTAAGTAATATTTATTATATCAATTTAAATGATAATTCTACTATTGCCTTCTCTTTATTTATACAAAATAAACTTTCTCTCAAACTAATATTTCATTCATACTGAAGGATGAATTGTTAACAATGAAAAGGAATAGGATATTAATAAGATATGTAATACGATTTAATATCTGTTTGTAACCAATAATTTTAGTAATAGTTTTCTCCACTATTTTTTTATTAACCATATTTTCGAGTATGTGCACCTTTATAACGTTACAAATATAATGCATTTATAAAACATACTTTTACTAGCTTATTTATAGAACCAATGATGCAACAAATCAATCATTTTTTAAAACGTATTATAAACATCTATAAAACACTTATATGATATAATCAATGTATATTATCTAACAATAGCTATACCAAAATGAAGAAAGGGAGGGGAATAATAATAACTAAACATTTGCATCTATATGCGTGAGGGTTAACTAACATCTCCAAACTCAACCTTAACTCATTAATCTAACATCCACTAACTTTAACACATAAAAGCTACAGACTTAGCCGACTTATTATTAATAACTGGTGCCTTTGCCACTTCATTTAAAAGTAAAAGAAATACAACTATTTCAGTGATATGCTCTAAAATAAGTAAATGCACTAATCCCCCGCGATTTAATAAGCAAATAATCAGGAGATTATAACTCAATCCAGATAATATAATCATCCCTCGACCATTTCTACATCCAAATACACTCAATGTATTTCCTACATAAACAAATTTATAAACAGACATGGTTTTAATTCTCTATTTTTTTAAGACAAATTGCACCAACGAAATTGAAATAAAATAAAATATAATTTTGAAAAAAAAATTTATAACAGTGCACACACACTCGAATATAGGATTAATATACTATGATTTCTAAATCATATAAGATAATATATTGTCTTATTATAATAATAACAGGTTACATTAGCTTCAAAAAAAAAATTATATTGGTAGTATAAGCAATAAAAAAAAATACCTATCAACATTTAATCATTAAATGTTGAATTGTTTTAAACTTGAAAGTTTGAAATTTTAAACGAAAGTATACACTGCTTCCGACAATACAATGAATTATAAAAAAAAAATGTTGCTCCTATAGGTTGAAGTATAATCTGACGAGCTGCGATAGTTTTCGATATTTTAAAATCTTCTAGTAAACATAAGAAACAACATTGGTATATAATGGAATTATTCTATTAATCACTAGAAACAAAATTTCCCATTCGATAACATAATCCTGATAAAGGTTTATGACTTTATTCCTGTAATTTTTAATGCTTATATAATTTTTAATTTCCATTATCAATGATCCATCCATGCCTGTATACGTTGTTATAACCAATTACTAAATAGCGTTAAGTAATGCATTTAATTATTCTTTTTATGTATATATGCGAATAATGAAGTTCTTTAGTATATAACTATTCTCTTAGAAAAACAAGTTAAATTGGATAAATTCTTTCCTTTTAATTTTACTTTGCATAATATAAATAGAAACCTTTTTAAGACTAAAAGTACTGAAAGCGTTCCCCAATAGCGTTGAATATACTTTTCCTTAGTCATCTTCATTTCTAATAATTTTTTTTATAATTCCAGTATTATTGATTTATAATAAATATGTTAAATGAACTATAATTGATAATCTTATGTGATATTCAAGCATTTTAAAACATAGCAAACTTAAACCGTCAGTTGATAAAAAGCCAGAGCTGGAACCTTGAAAGTTTATTCTTCCATGGGTAGTATTATTACAATAAGTATGAGAGTAAAACCATCCACAGAAACAGTAGTAAAATTTTACGATGTTATTCACTTATATTACTATTTCCTTTTAAAAAAACTTATTCTATTTTCCGTACTTTTTTTTTTACCTTTCCTTTTTGGAATCTCTTGTCAACACACTCTGACACCCTCTTTTTTTTATTATTATTATTATGAATTTGGAAACATGCCAGAATTTTCTTACTTATAAAATGTCATTAATAGAATATTGGAATGAAGAGAAGGTAAATATATACATATATTAACTTACAAATATTACCCAATAATAAATAGATAATCTTTACCATTTTAAATATAAGATTATAAACAATACCTAATTAGTAAATAATAAAATATATAAATAAAAAAAATCATTCTAATTAATGATATATGTGTGTATCTGTTTACTATGGCATGTAAATTTTGCTACTATAATTTGGACATTATAAGTACTAGTATAAAATATGAACAAAGTGTAAGATGATGTAAAATGAGCATACACCCACATATACAAGTTAAATCTTGGATTGGAGTAGATAATAAGTTAGAAAACCAATGAATAACACCTGCTATAACTTTCCTATTAATTTTGCTCTCATACCAACATTCCCTGATGTTTTCCATCTTCCTCTTCCACTACTGGACATATATAACTTAAAATTTTATCAACCGGTACATCCAATTAAAGTTTTAATTTTATTTAAAATATAATTTTAAATAGTAAATTATATCACAATTTATTTTTCTAAAATAATTATCTCTAGCCATTATTAGCACAAATGTGAACTTCCCACATTTCTTCCTGGTGCCAATCTGAAAGGTCACAATATAGAGATAGCAAATTACTAGTGGAATGAAATTACAGAAATATTATTTATTAAGTTACAAAGTAATTTTGATTGTTCTTTTAATAAATGGAGCTGGTATATAATTTAAGGACCAAAAATTGTTTTAAAGTTAGCATCACTTATAAATTTAAATATATAGATTTTAGCATCTGTTGATTGTATGTATTGTATCTACTGTATATTGTATTGAATATTTATTTTTTTATCTTTTTAAGAAAGAAACAGAAGAAATAAAAGGTTTCTTATTAAAGTTTGTCATTTTTTTAATTTATACTTGATAATGATGGCCTCAATAACTAGAGTATTGTATCTACTGTATATTGGGTGCTTTGTCTTATAGCTAAAGATGCTGTTGGATGGCGCTGTTTTCACGCTAAAACTATAAAGTATGAACATTCACGGGCCGTTGATTTTAATAATTTTTCTGTGCTTTTTTGTAATGCGAAAATAAAAACAAAACAAAATCGTCTTTTTTAAATATTATTTTTTATTAATGTATGCAATTTAAATGATAATAATAAATGTAAAATAAAATCAACAAATTACAATTTGATTCGTGTTTTTTATATCGTATACTTTTTAAATTGTGTTACGGCTTTTTTTTTATCAATTTTTTATCGGATATTTTTTTATTTGTGTTACGGCTTTTTTTTTATCAATTTTCTTTGGATATTTTTTTACTTAGGTTACGACTTTTTGTTGTTGTTTAACTAAAAAATAATAATCGTAATAAAAGTAAAAGTTGTTACGGTTAGATTTAGGGTTAGTGTTCTGTTTGTAATGCTAAAATAAAAAAATTCAAAATCGTAACCGTACTCGGACAAAAGAAAGAAACTGAAACTTTTTTAAACAACAACAAACACATACAAATGTCTTCTTTACTTATTAAACATGTTTATAATATTTGCTTTTTATGAAATTTACAAAAAAATCTATATATTTGGACTTTTCTTACTGGATATTTTTTTCGTAATGCTCTTTTTTACTTCAAAAATATACAGACGGTAGAATCTTCTTTGTCTCGTGGAATGTTACTAACAGTACGTTACTTGACACGTTACCTAATTGCAACTCAATAAAAACAGATATTTAACATTTTTCCCAAATAAAA
The DNA here is from genome assembly GCA_028023455.1 of Epiperipatus broadwayi. Lineage (NCBI taxonomy): Eukaryota > Metazoa > Onychophora > Udeonychophora > Euonychophora > Peripatidae > Epiperipatus > Epiperipatus broadwayi. The sequence goes on from JAQFVV010000162.1 coordinate 2,502,386, forward strand.
GTTTAATACAGTACATTGTAAAAAGTCTTATAATTATTGCTTTAAAAAATCTGAACATTTCAATAGTTTAAAATATAAAAAAAATCCAATGAAAACAACATTTCAATACAATTCAAATACAAACTCTCTCTTCAAGCCGTAATTATTTATAAATTGTGCGAATTCGTCAAATGTATTTGCTGCTATGCGACATGCATGCTGTACTGTGACGCAACTTAGCGGCCTGCATTCTGTAGCACAACAAAAAAGTTGTATTATAGCAAACGCGGGTTCGAACGTATCGGCCGCGGAAACAGCATTTTTATGTGTTTTGGCACGAAAACCGCGCCATAGAGCGGCATCTTTAGCTAAAAGATGAGTACCATATATTGTATTGAATATTTATTTTTTTATCTCTTTAAGAAAGAAACGAAGAAATAAAAGTTTTCTTATTAAAGTTTGTCATTTTTTAAATTTATACTTGATAATGATGGCCTCAATAACTAGAGTTTGTGAGTTTATTCCAGTGAAATGAAAAAAGATAACATCATTTTATTCAGTTGAATTAAATTTTTGTGTTAGTTTATCAGTTTGGCACTCTAATATCACATGATCTTTTAAGTAACTAACTATAAAAAATGTATAATTCTCAAGAAAAATATTATTAAAAAATTTAGAGATTAAAATTTGTTATTCATTTTATTTTTTTTCTTTGCTTAATAATTGAAAAAATATATATATATTTTTTTCTCTCAATATTAGATCATTTTATTTAAATAGCATTAACTGTTGAATTAATAATAAATTAGACTAAAACTTAAGACTATAAATTCTTGTACAAAATAAAAGGCATTAGTGACTGAGAAAATAGTTTGTTCCAATATGATATAGTAGATAAATTAGAATATTATAAAAATTCAATGATTAGGATTTTTTTTATATTTCAAATGATTTGATATCAGTAAATGGTAGAATATTTGGTGAAATATACTTCAACTTAAAGTTTAGTTTAAGTAATATAATTTCATAAATTGCATGGTCTCTTGGAATATTTTGAACAAAACAAAAATGATTTATAAATAAAATTATATTTTTTTTAAAAAAAAAGTGTTTTTATGTATAGTGAATTCATCAATAATAGAGCAATATTATTATAATTTATGACTAGTTACTCACTGACAAATGCCTGGTTTTTTGCATCTGCTAGATTCACTAATATTATAGTGAGACTTTTTAAATATTTTCTGGATTTGAGACTATACATGCAATAGATAATATGATATTCTATTATTATATGTTTATTTTGTAGCCTAATACTGGTATATATTTATTTGTATTTAAAGAAGAAAATTTCAAATTTAATGATATTTTTTAAAATCTAGTTCAAATTTAATTACTATTATAATTTACCTTCATAAATATTAGTCTTTTGAAACAATAAGATTCGTATTCAAATCTTAAGTTTCATCTTTTTCTATCGTTTCTCACTCACCGGTCTATCCAACTCAAATTTAAACTTTTTGGTATCAAATTGTGTGTGTAACAATATTAAAAATGTATAGATATATATAGAATTCACCATAAACACGCACACATTTCGATCTCAAATTTAAGGCAATAAATAAAGATAAATAATATAATTTAGATTTCTTCTTTTAGTTGTAAAAAAATATATATTTTAACCATTTATTTTAAATTGTAAAATCCGTTATTTATTGCTTTGTTTAAATTTCATTGAATAATAATTTAGAAATAGATTGTAATATTTAATTAAAAGTAAAAATAATCATATGTTCCCTTTTTGTCTTTGAAATTTTAAAAGCATCGGTCGGTGAGAGATAATAGATTAATTAAACAGAAAAATTCCCTAAAATGTAATTATAAAAATTAAATGTAAAATCTAAACGTAAACAATAGAACGGCAGCTTTCTCGATAATTAAAATTAACAAAAATGCATTGATTATCCTCAGGGCAGATTAAGTGGAATCCAAAAATAAACTATGACAAAAATGTGAATGATAAGATATAAGAAAAGAGGCCATTTTGAGACTTACTAGAAACTTTGGACTTTAACTTTAGCTGTGCTCTCAATCAGTTGAGAGTCTCCAAGATATTAAATAAATTTTTCCTGCCACGGTATGACCAAGTAAAAGCGCCCAGACTATTCTCCGCCTGGAGATGGCCTATCGGATGCCAAATCTTCCATTGCCCTTCATAAATTCAACCACAAAGATCTGCCTAAAATAAGGAGAAAGCTGCTGCTGCTGTTAAATTAAATGAACCACCTAAATACAAGAAAAAACTGCTAATCGTGAACAATTTGCTGCTAAACAATGGAGTCGGAAAACTTCTCATAAAACAGATACCTGTGTCCAAATTCTCTAGAGTACTCTACTAATATCCAGCTACACTTATTCATTCTGTATATAACTTATAAATTGTAGAACTATCATTTGAAATGCTAAATTTTTAATAATTAATATGTAAACTTCTTTAATAATCTAGCCTGCCTAACTCTATCTTTCTTGGGTGCGTATTTCTAAAATCTATATTTATTATTTAATTATTGCATGCTCATAATTGTCTAAATATAAATCTGTGATCGTTTGAAACAGTGGATGTGTGTCAAATTTTTCATTAATATTTACTTTCATAAATGATTAATATTTTCGTACAAACGACACGCATTCAATGCTTCCGTTATTGTAATGCAGGGGTCTACTGCTTAGCAAATGGCTGACGTATCAGTTGTAATAATCACCCAGTCTATATATTGTTTTTATATCTTATTAAACTGAAATTAATAATTCCATAAGATTTGCATTTTTTTGAGTCGCAAACGTTCCTTATTAAATGTTGATAATGTAGGGCCGATTTATAAAATATATTTAAGTCTTAACAGGATTGTCCGTATATTATACATGTGTTACGTTTTAGAGACGCGATGACCCATTACAAGCCGTGAATATTCCGAATTCTATAGGGTTGAAATTAACCCCAGTCCTACACAAGCTGACAAATGAATGTCCCGTAGGACTTGACGACCGTCATGCAGCCAGCAGGCAAATCGTGGCATGAACCACTTGTCCCTGGTTATGCTTATGTGACACCTTACCTCTTTGGGCCGATGGCAAACGCCAGCCCATCATTCTTATAAACTCATTCATGGCTTTGCAGTTTCAATACACTGCCATTCCATATCGCCTCTCTAGCGTACCACGTGTTTTCTTTTATTTACTTTATTATTCTATGTATAACTTCGTCCCTGCATTGTTGACAATTCACTCTCAAATAAATGTTTGCCCTTAGTTATTAATAAATATTTTTAATTAAATAAATATATGTCCACCGCTACTATTATAAATCTTATTTTAGACTATTGCATTGCAAAGGTATAAATCCCTAAAGGCATGCATTAGAAATACTTGCTCAAGAATTTTAGGTAGCTAGATTACTTCATCAAATAAATGTGTTCATCTGTGTAAATATAATAGTATCGGAAAATTCCGCTACTGAGATTTAAATATTGCCAAATATTATTAGTTTTACTGTTAAATGATATAATGTTTTAATAAATAATTTCAAACTATACGTCTGCCATTACTTCTTCATTTATTTGTTCGATACCCATTCAACATGTTTCCTCGATTATTTAAATATAAATGTTTAATTAATATTAGTGTTATTATTAGCTAACTCGAAATAAAATCATGAATCTCTTGCATACCCTGATCACCGTGCCTAAAGAAATATTTACTAATGTTGCATCAGATGTGTTGTTTCGTAGATTGTATTGTGGAACCGATAAACTATGTTCGAACTCAGTACTACGGGTAACTTCGCTATCTAGATGGTGCTGCAGTTCTGTGTGGTGGTCGAATTCTGTACTATGTTAACGAATCACACATTCCTGACCGTTACATTTTTTATTGTCTTATTATTTTTTGCCTTTAGTTGGAGTCTCCTCTCCCATTCTTTTTCTCAGCAACATGATTTATTTGACACATTCATGATTTTTTTAGATTAAAAAAAACAATATATGATTAGTTGCTCTTGCAATCATTTAATATTGAAATACTCTGTTAGCAAATGAGCACTTAATAGTTTCTTCCAGTTAGATTGAATAAAGAAATTTTTAGTTAAATTATTCAGCTGAGAATCTATTCTGGAATAGCCTTGGGTGTATCACTATACCACTGCAATAATGCATTATAGTTGATTAAAATGATTTATAAATTAAATAAACAGTATTACTGAAATATGTGGTACATGAAAGATATTATTAATATTTTTATTTAAAAATTTTGAATTGTAATCATAAGTAATAATATTATTGCTCGGTTTCTTTTTCACTTAAAATATGTGCATATGTTGAATAATGGGATTAAGTGATTCCAGTATTATTAATCACATGGCAACTATTTGACTAAATAATAATTGATTTTCTCATCATTCTTCAAATAATAAACAAATAATGATGATCAAATTTATATTTTGTTTTATTTGTAAATGAATCTTTATTAATTCTCTAATGATTAATAATTATTTTGAGATATAATTAATAATAAGCAGCCATTCCTAAATCAATAAATATGCTTATTCCAACTACAACAAAAAAAGTAAAAGAGAGAGGGGCAAAAAATTATTCTTGAAATGAGTTTTGTAATGACTATAGAAACCAATCTGTGTACCATGAATATATTTATGTATAGAAAATGGTGGTCTATTTTTCTGTTTACTTGATATTTTATGATATTGTCTTATAATTTCTTCAGTAGACAACTTTTCTATCTAAAATATGTTAATACCATGTTTAATTGCAGTTCTCCAATATATTCTATTCTTTGTCATGTTCCATTAGTAGTAGTTGACATTGCACTTTAGAATGTCCTTGAGATAAAACCATGCTCAAGTTCATCATAAACACTCTTTGAAAGTCTCGCATTGTTCATTCATTTTTCATATCTAATCCAATGAAGGTGTGATTTTACAATAATGGGAACTCGGTTGTATCTCATCCAGCAAGTTGAAGAACATATTGATTGAAATAAAACTTTTCTAATGCCTTTTTATTGTACCAATAGTATTCAAGTTTCACTTTCGCACAATAAATTGGATAAAATAACATCTATAGCTCTATATATAATTAACTTCGTTGCAATAGTTACTTTCTTATGATGAAATATTCTATCTTTTAACTTATTAAAAGTAACAGCAGCATATTGGAGTTTGTATTGTATCTCGACATATAAATCCATTTTTATATTTATAAAAATACTAAGATATTTAAACTGGTTTGCATTTTCAAGGTGTTAACTATCCATGCTAAAAAGTTGTTGAGGATGCTGATGAAGAACTTTAGTTTTTTTGAACATTAATTAATAACTCAAACTTTATATGTTGCAGTCAAAGTAGTAAGAACATTCTGTAAATTGTTTTTTAAACTGGTAAAAATTATACAGTCATCAGCATACTGTAAATCCAAGAAGGTCTTGTTTTTACTTTTAATCAATTCAAGCACTATCAAGCCTGTATTATTTCAAAGAACATTTTCATTAAAATTAAAAACAAGATTGGAGTTGGCTCAGATTTTCCATTCTTATTCCATCATGTAGATGTTGCATAATATGAATAAGTTTTGTTGAACAATCAACTAATTTTAAACAATGCCATAGATTTGTCTTATTTATTGACTACATTAATTAAAACTATATATAAATTACTTTTTTGCTCCTGACATTTTTTTTACATTTGCCTAGCAATAAAAACCATATATATATATATGCTTTTTGAGTCAGTTCTAATTATTCAGTTATGACTGGAAACAACCTATTCAACAAAATTCTGAAAGTATCTTTTTATAATAATAAATGAAATAATTACTACAATTTTGTCTTTTTGTTTTTAAAAATTGAAACAATAAAAGCATCCTTAAGATCTGATAGCACAAATTCATGCCTAAAAAGTTCCAGTATTTTTGAAACTTAACGTCAGCATATTTTAAATTTTTCCAGATATTTCATCAGGACCGAGAGCCATTTCATTTTAAGATTATAAAAAGCTGTTATGATTTCACTAAGCTGGATAGTAATGAATGTGTTTAATAAATGTTATGTAACATGGATTGACTTTGTAAATAAAATCAAACAATAAAATAGATAACATGAACCAGTAAGAATAAACATTGAACAGGCTGTTATAAAGTTAATGCTTTTAAATACATAATAAATCGGATAATGATGATGAAAATGAAAAAGTGAGTGAGAAATACAATGCTTGAACATGCTTTTATTAAGATTATGAGATTATGTTATGGTTTGTTGAAATTAAGATTCAGTAAACATGCATGTTAAATGTTTTCTTTGGATAGTTATTCATGAACAGTTAATAAAAGAAAGATGGAGATTTGTAGAAGAATGAAATAGATCATTTAGAAGGAGAGGAATAGCAATGTAGAGATATTAGAAAGTTTAAGTGAAAAAAGATTATCAAAGAAATTGCAGAAGAAGTAGATTGCATATGTATTCTAAAGTTATGGGAATAATGAAAGTTAAAACAGGCAAAACTCTATACATATTGCCACTCAGTGCAAGCCAGAGTAATCAATGGATACCAGAAGGCTTGTGCATAAAATCCCCATCTAGTGCCTGCTCATCCAATATCCCCAGACTAGTTTCTGGCTTGTGGCCTTTGTCAATGAGGAGCCTTGGTTCTGAAGGCACTGCACCTAGATCTTAGGATCTAATGCAACCCTCCAGCAGCCACCTTTTATCTCTACTTAACTACAAAACTATAAGTCTTAAATTGAAAACACTATAATATTTTCAATCCAAACTCATCAGCTTATGTAGTCATATAGGTCTGAACTCACGGACGAAGACCACAAGCCAGAAACTAGTCTGGGATATTGGATGAGTAGGCATTAGATGGGGATTTTATGCAGAAGCCTTCTTGCATCCCTTGATTACTCTAACTTGCACTGAGTGGCAATACATATAGAGAGTTCTGCTTTATTTAATAACAGTTAAGAGCAAGCATAAGAAATGGTGATCACGTGATGTTTATTGGCTTAAAACCAATCCTGCCTAATAGGATAGTGGTGGCTATGGTTATTAAAGAACCAAAGACACCAAAATATATAGGTACTGAACTGAGTTCAAACCTATATGACTACATAAGCTGATGAGCTTGGATTGAAAATATTATAGTGTTTTCAATTTAAGTCTCATAGTTTTGTAGTTAAGTAGAGATAAAAAGTGGCTGCTGGAGGGTTGCATTAGATCCTAAGATCTAGGTGCATTGCTCTCAGATCCAAGGCTCCTCACTGACGAAGGCCACAAGCCAGAAACTAGTCTGGGGGTATTGGATGAGTAGGCACTAGATGGGGATTTTGTGCACGGCCTTCTGGCATCCATTGATAACTCTGGCTTGCACTGAATGGCAATACGTATAGAGAGTTTTGCTTGTTTTAGTAACAGTTAAGAGCGAGCATAAGAAATGGTGATCATGTGAATAATGAAAGTTATGTGGGATGGAACTGTGAGGTTAAAAGAATAGTGTAAAAAAGTTGGTAGATGATTTTAAGAAGAGGAGTAATCCTGAACATTTAAGGAGTGTAGCAAAGAATAAAAAGTCATAGAGAAAATGGTCTGTTTTAATGTATGGCATCTGCCTTTTCGCATACAGCTAATGAATTATCCTTTATAACATTAAAAGTTTTGTAAAATAATAAACATGTCTAACAAAAGTATTAAATTTTACATGTATAAATTATTTATAATTATCTGATGAAAATGATAGTTTGAAAATAAATATTAAAATTATAACGAAAAAAGTGATGTAGAAATCATTGTTTATTTTAGAACATTGTCTTGAATTTTTATATATATATATCTTATTTATGAATAAAAAATTATCTTTTTATTGATAATAATAGAAGCTAGGGTAAAGTTCATTTATAATTTTCATTATAATATTTGTATTAAACAAAAAAAAAAAACTTAAGCAGAACCTGGAAAGCTTAATTGGTAATTAAATAAAAGTTTCATTATATCTTGTAATGCATGTTGAATATATAAAAGATATTACTGTAAAATAATTTAATATTTCTGTGTATAATTTTTTTTTTCTTGATTTAATATAATCGGTAAATATTTATTATCTTTGCTTACAAATGAATAAAAGAATAAGATATCCTGTTTTGTGATAATTTTATATTACTATAATATATATGTATATGTGGGCGTATCTTATTTAAATAAAAGTTCTGCTGGGGCATATTTTATTTATTTAGTATATTAATATAAAAATTAAGGTCTTAATTCTTTCTCTAGATATTCTTACATATTGATTTTAAAAAATATTCATATGCATATTATATATAATTTCTGGGCTTTATTCATTCATCCAAATGTTTTTATCAAACTTTCCAACACCTTTATAATTTATGCCAACGCAAAATACATTGACTGTTCCAGGAAGTGATCAGCAGATCTAGAATGTTTCCAAACAAGTGAAATGCCTTATAGGCTAGATATATAAACACAATCTTTTTAGTAAAAGGCTTAGTCTCACTCTCATGGAAGAGTCCATTTTTTATTTGTAATAGAGTTACATGTAATTTCCAGTTTTTAACTAATCAACCAAGTCCTGTTAATTTTTTTAGCACTTTTGTTCTTACTGGACATATATCCAATGCCGAATGTATTAACTGTTCAGATTTATATAAGCATTATATGTCTAATAGAATACAAACAGACACATTTATATGATTGGACCAATGCTGTATTTATTTGTGTGAACATTAAAAATGAATGAGGTGGACTAATCCAAACTATGTTTATGTTGGGAACAGCTAAGGAATTTTGCATTCCCATAGCAATTTAGTAAGTACAAGCATACTAAAAAGTTTTATTAGTCAAATACTGGAAATTATGTATAATGTTGGGAGACAATGCTGTATTTTATCAATTTATTCTACATCAATTTAACAATTCACTCCTGCTACAATTTATGTATAGAAATATTTTTTTTTTTTTTTTAAGTGTCATAGCATCGGCCGGGACGCGAACCCGCAACCCAGGCAACTACCTGCAAGTGCAAGGCAGTCGCGCTGACCTCTCGATTCTTATTTGAAATTTTGTTACATTTTGATTTCAAAATAATTATCACATGGTTTCCATTCATCCATCCCCCCCCCCCTTTTCATAAAATTTGGCAATTTTTATATTCTCCTTCCCTTTCCTCACCCTCTCCATTCTTTTCTCTCTTTCTCTGCATTTAAATAACAATTCTTTTTTCTTAAGTAACTTGTAGAATAATAATTACTGCTATTTGTAATTACATTAACAAACTGCTGATAACTATGACAATTGTATTTCTTTTACAGATGAAATACTTTCTGTGCTTAGTATTAAATTTTAAATTAGCAAAGTATATATAGACATTACTATTTTTTAAAAAAAGTAACTAAATGAAATTCTCTTAAATCCTGCCTGGTAAAATCGTTTATAAAAAGTGGGTCAATCTTAGCAAAAAAAAAAAACCAAATTTATCTTTTAATGTACAGCTTATTTAACTATGTTTATTAATAACAAATTAGAAGACTTTTTATGAAAAAAATTAATTTTAGAAAAAATATTTCTGTTAAAAATTGTTGAATATACTATTGTAATATTTCTTTGATATTAAAATATATATATATGCTTTTTAAAAGTATTTATCTGTAAATAATTACATTAACTTTCTTTTGAATTACTCTTTCCTAATTCATTAATATATTTAAAAATTTAGAAAGTAAATCTGAAGAGTATTTATAATAATTTTTTGTATTTTCCTTTGGTATTTAATTTCTTCCTGTGTTTTTATATATAATTTTTTTTTTCATAAAGAACAAATGTCAGCAGACTAGATGAAAAAAATTTGTAGGTTGGATATTATCTACAAACCATAATTTGGTTTTCCTAAACTTAAAAATATAACTAGGAGAATAATGATGGATTTATCATGTTCAAAAAAATAGTTTATTAGTGCATTTATTGTTTTTTTTTTTTTAATGTATACTATTGAAATAGCAAATAGATTTAGCATTATGTAATTTTTAATTTATATATATATTTTAGATTTTTTTTCACTACAGTGAATATGATGAAAATGTTACTGATCTCATCTTAGGAGATAATGTAGAATTTAGCATTCAAAATAGAAATGTAAGTATTAGTTTGTTCTTGTTGTTGTAATATCGAATTTCAGAATTATATATAAAAACCTGATATGTTTATTATTTATGTGTAAATATTGAATGTTAAGTGAGATTTTCAGAATTTTTTTTTTTAGTTGGAATTAAATCAAAATATAATAAAGCAAACAACTAAGAACTGATTAGATAACAGACTAATGTAAATACTGTTTAGTTTTCCTATCCAGTTTTTAATTAATTAATTGCTTGTTTAGCTACATCTTGGCTAAGCTCTAATTTAAAAAATACATGGAAAATATCATTAAACCTTCAATATTCTCATTTATAAATCTATGAAAATGTTGTTTTTATGGGAGGAGATTGTTTATATGTAGACGTATTGAAAATGACAGATTATTTTAAGACTTTTATGCATATTAAGTATTGTTGTTTTACATTTCTTCCTTATTTAAGATCTAACAATAGATAAAGTGGAGTTCTGCTTGCAGCTCATGTTGGTTGGTATAATTTCTGTTTACATATCTAGTTTTTCATTGGTTATTTGCTTTGTTAAGTCTTGGCTATGCTCTAATGTAAAAGCATAAATGAACATCTCATTAAATATTTAATATTTTAATCTATAAAGTTCATAACAAATTTGAGCACCAGAATCGATCCTGAGACCTTCCGATCTCAATCAGATACTCTACCAACTGCACAAAATCACGCAAGGCTGTAAAGTGCATGACAATTTGTCTAAAATATTTTCATTGACCTATATGGTGGAAAGTAATGTTTATCTTCAATTATTAAAATGATTTACATTCTAATTTTTAGACCTTTAACAATATCAGAGTATCATTGTCATTCATTTACATTAAAGGTCATTTTATAAAATGTTTATTTTTATTCTTATGCATATAAATGTAATAAATAGATGATATTCGACAAAATGTAAATATAAAAGCATCTTACCTTATATAAAAAGCATAATATTTAATAAATATGATATTAAAATTATTTATATATTTAATAGAATTTTTTTTACCCTCAGATCATAAAAAAAGAAATATTTCTCTTGAAAATGATAGCTATATCAAATTCTTTTCCAGTTTTTTTTTGTCTGTTACATTGATGAGACTGACAAAACATAAGAATACTGAACAACTATCAATTTTATCTTTTCTTACTACTCATGTAGACAACAACTGGTCATACTATGAATTCTGATGAAATAAAAATGAATTATTGAAAATTTGTAAACATATATAAAAAGCCAAACAGATTAAATAAAAAACAAAATGTTTTAAAGTTATCTGATATTTGAAAGTTTCTATTTACTTAGAAATTATATTATAATTTTCCATCACTGTGTTATAATTTTACCTTTTTTTTTTTTATTCATAAATTTGAAATGTAATACAATCTATTACCAAACACTATTAATTCAAACTCTGCTCTTTTTTTGGAAATCTGGCATTTTATCATGAAGAAAATAGCTAATAATACTGAAAGGAATCTTGGGGATTATATTATTATGAAAGATTAATATTCTTTTTAAGATATTCAACTTGCTGCTTTTTATTGACATGAATTGTCTTTTCTTTGTTTTTGTATTTGGTAAAACTTGAAAATATTTGATATCTTTTATCTATAAAAATTTTCATTTCAATATTGTATTTACACCTGGGTCTCGTTTTACGCGATAGATAGGTTCCTCAGAAAACAAGCGCAAACGAAATCGCGCAAAAGTAGACGTAACTTACCTTGAAAAAGGGGGGATACAGACTGAGATTTTTCAAAAATTGCGTAAAAACAAAGCACCAACGTAAAATTACTTTAAAATTCATGCAAAAAAAAAAAAAGGAAATAAAATATGACTAATAAAAATTTTCAAATTTGAAAAAAATTGATACAAGACAAACTTTTTTTAACTATAATATTTAAATTTATTCAAAACAATATATTTTTATGCATAGTTTACAGTAATTTACATTTTTTTATACACATTTTAATTATTATTGCGATTTGCCGATAAACAGGTTCGTTTGCAAACTCGTAAGATTCTTCACATGAGAAAATACAACTAGTGCTGACGTCACTCTCATGTTGTTAATGGTTTTCTGGTGACAACGTAATTAGTAATTAATCTAACAACTAAAAATTAAATTCTTATTTTGTCTTTAATTTTTTAATTTTCAATTTTAATTGTGCTCACTGCTATTACTGATTAAAAATAAACTTGCGGACACTAAATGATTAATAATTGATTACATTCTTTTTTAAAAAGCAAAATCAGAATGTGATTTAAAATGCAAAATTAACACGTACAATGTTTGAACAAATTTACATTATAATCTTGTAAAATTTAATGTGTGTATACACAGAATGTGGAAATCATGATTTTAATTTCATTGTTGCATAAAATCTTACTATTATAAAGCACTGAAAATATTGAAATTACTAAGATGAAAGTCGAATTCCAATAATGTGCTATTACTTTCAATATACGCGAAATTTATTATTTAAAGTAATAGCGCATTATCGGAGTTCAACCTCCGGTGAAACATGGAATCGCGTAACTTCAAAATCGTGTTAAATAAGTCCGTGTAAAAAGAGACCCAGATGTATATTTAAAATGTATGAAGAATACTTTAAAAATTCTTAACAGAAAGAATTTTTCATACTCTACAAAATGTGTCAGACTATTATGAATCATAAAAACAATTCTCCATTATCATAGAAAAATTCTTTGCAGAAGTGGCCAATTATATTTTGATGAAATTCATCTTTCTTTGTGTTAATTTATCGGTAAGTGTAACTGTTGAGCAATTCTTACATAATAGTAAAAAGGAAAGTTGATAACAAACATGCAAAAATTGTTTCTAACAGTTTTTAATGGTTTATGCCTCTTCAAAAGCATCAAAAATATGTACCATCGCAGAAGCTTGATACCGATTACCGTTTTGATTTCTAAAAATAGGAGCCATGCTAACATAAAGAAAGTTATGTATAATTGCTTATACCATTTGTTAATTATAGGCCAGGTTACAAAAATGATTCCACTGCCTTGTGTATCCAAAACAAAACAGTTTTACTTATGTAGCCAGTTTTACTGAGACAAATTTTATGATATAGAAATACATCACCGCTGCTAGAATAAACCTCTAATAGTGCAGTGCTAGTTGGTTCTTTAAGTTGATAATTTAAAAGCTTGTTTGGAAGGGCCTTAATGTATTGAAAGCATGCTTAGCATGAATAAAAACTAATATTTTAAACTTTTCTCTATCTTTTATGGATTAAATGTCCTAATATTTATATTTAACATAACACTAATTAATTTTGTAAAATTGTAGTGATGGTGAAAGATATTGAATCAGGAGTCTCTCCCTAATGCAAAAATGAATTTTATTTAAACTATTTGGTCATATCACAATTTCTATAGACTTATAGTTTATAAATTGTACGTTTTTAATATTGTAATATTTTAGTATTATGAAATTGTGGATAGTCTTTATCTAGAATATGATGGTAGATGTAATAAATTCTTGATTGATTTGCCTATTTATTTGATCCTTATAGATTTATAAGCATACAAAACATGGAATTTTATAGACTTTTTAATGTTCTAGGGAAATTAGTTTTTAGGCTTTTGAGGAATTAGTTTCTTATCTCAGGCAAGCAGTATCTTGATCGTAAATTTATATCTGCTAATCTCTCTGTTTCCTTTATTATTGGGGGGGGGGGGGATTCTCACATTACTATAGATATTATTTTTAAAAAGTTATTGCTGTCAGGGACATTCAACTGACATGTTTAAAATAGATATCTCAACTTTCATTCTCATCATCCTTCTTTCTGTCACAAAATATCTTTTAACTGAACTAAATGTTTGATGATGAACATCTTAAAAAAGTATCTGGCATTAAAGACAATCTCCTTGCAAGTAGTCACATAATTTACTAAGAAAGACATTTTAGAAACATACAAAACAAAAAAGAAAATTTATTTCTGAAAATGAGGCAATTTTTTCACAAATTTTTAGACATTATTTTTAAAAATTTTATGAAAATTCCCATCAACATATTATTTTTCAAAAGAATCTGTGATTTTTTTTGAAAGATGAGAAAATCGAATATTTCCCAAAACCTATAACTAGATGCATCTAGAACAGGGGTGAAGAAGCTTTGATTCTAGTGCCATCTTCGACCCTTGAAAGCTTTCAATATAACTCCCAGACATTTTCAAAATGTATGTAAAATGGCTCTATATAAAACTTTTATTTAAAAACCCACGTAATTTAAATATTGAATTAAGAGTTAAGTAAAATAAAATATTTTTTCTCCCAATTACATGCAATCTTTATAATAATTCTAGTTTATTCTATCAGAAGTGCACAATTTCAATAAATTATCTATATATTGTGTGGTCTATCTGACTACAAGTTTAATTTGCAACACTGACAGCATTTTGTTCACTTTTATAGTGATTTTTGCATACTAATTATATATTTGCAAAAATAAAATTAGAATTTTCTTTTCTTTTTTATTATTTTGCATTTATTTATTTTTTTTTTTTTTATTACAATGGTTACACTGAGTAAGGTATAAAAAAAAAAAAACAAAGAAAATTGTGTATTTCAATAGAAATAGATCAGCATATATTTTTTATATAGAAAGAGTAAATCGATATGTTTGGAAAAGTATTTCAGTTAATAAAGGACACTTTTTGTTAAATGTTATGATTACTACAGAATGATTGGAAAAGAATTATTAAAGTAGAAAACTTGAAATGGAGCTTCATCACATGGCTGACGTCTCATAAAAAGTCCAAACAAGTCAGAAAATTCTGTGAGAGCAAATTACTTTTTTTTAAAAAAAAAAAAAAAAAAACAACAGGAACTTTGAAACCATTTTCTGAAGGTGAATTTATAAATAACTGTATCCTAGCTGTTGAAGAATTAATTTGTCCAGAAGATAAAAAGATATTTGAGAATATGTAGAACAGTCATTAATAATAATATTACTTCATTTTTAAAAAAAGGGCAAGTTGAAATTGGCCTGCTTAAATGTATAAATGCAGGCTAAATTTTAAGTTGATAATTTGTTATTATAAATATCCACATGGTCCTTGGCAGAAAAATGATTCCCCACTTCTGATCTAGAATTTCAAGAAATCTAAAGTTCTGAGATTTGTTTGTTGCTTGTTCAGGCCATCTTTTAATTTTGATAATAATAAATTAATAACAAAATTAGAAAATATGATTTATATACTACAAATAAGTCTAAAAGTTATTAAAAGATTTAAAATATTCCCTGTTTATGAAAACCTTCCATTCAGTCTCTTTCTCGTCCATACTACTAATAATAATTGTACTAAATTAATTAGCCAAAAAACTGTTGGGGGCAATTTAAAAGTTGATAATCAATTTTCCTGATAAAAGAAATAAATGAAAATACCTTAAAGTTAACATACTTTTACTATTATTTCAGAAATTATTGCTATAACTTCCATGGAGAGATGAATGAGATTTCATCAAACTTCAGCTGCTACTTGTGGAGAGAATATTTTTACGTGGTGGATCTGACGTCTTTTAAAGATTTAAAACAACCCATTTTGTACAGATTACGAGAAATTCTCTCATTGGATTGTTTTCAATTTCATCTTTTAATCAAATATTTTGCTATTATATTCACACTCACTTTAATATCTAATTTATTTGTATTTCATAATAAGATATATGTGTTGTCTTGAAGAATTTTTTTAAATATCTTTCATTAATCAAAATCAGAGAAAATACTTTTGATTTGCTTATTTATAATATGTTTATATATTGTACCTATTGAAATTTGAAATAAATTTCCATATGTCATGAATGTTGGTCGTAAAAATATTTTTTCTCTTATTTGATTTTAATGGTGAATATTTAACTTAGACTGCATTGGACTATGTTGCTATGACAACATAGTATTGGAAAAGGAAATGTTTATTAAATTGTGAATTGACTTTATTCATTATAAAAATGAATGTGTAAATAATAAAGTTTAGTGTTGATGAAATTATTAATCTTTCTTTATTATATGTATTTTTGTTACTGCATTCACAATTGTAGTTACAAGCAATTCACCTAAATGTTGAATGTCTCAAGTATGTTTGTTATTTTGTTTGTTTAATATTGTATTGAAAAATATGTGTAAAAGGAATCCTAATTACTTAATTTACGTTGGAGTGAAAGAATCTTCTTATTTGTATTTTAAAAATGTAAATGTTATATATAATTGTGAATTTTTATTTTATTTATTATTGTGTAATAAGATTTTTATTTATGAGACACTCTAGAATTGACCAAAGAGTTAGTACAGTGTTACTATTGTTTCTCTTTCAATCAATGGAAAAAGTTTATAAATAGAACAGATAAAACAATCTCTCTTATTTTGGCTTCAGTAGAAGCTAATCTAAGTTCCTTTATATAATTTTTTTTTGCTTATTTTTAAAAGTATACGATTATAAAATGGAGAGAATAATGGGGTGGAAGCAATAATGTTTGTTTGTTGGCTTGACAGGATCATCGAATTTGTAAGAGGCAATAATTTACTGAAAATATGAAATTAATTCTTAGTGTTTTTTAAAAACCATGAAATGTTTCTTTGCTTTAAAAATGAATATTATCTACTTTTCAATGATGAAGCCTAAATGCTAACAACAGAAACATGTACACAAAGATTATGTTCACGTGCTGATATAATTTTATGAGCTTGATGGATTATATATAATACAAGATAGAAATTTAATTTCCATTGCATTGTTATGGATGAAACTAATGTCTGTTCATTTGTAATGTTTTGTGAATTATTTATTTACTAAATGAAAGGATATCTACATTGCATTGTTGTGGATATAAATTAGTGTTTGCGCACACTTATTTCATTATATATATCAAATATCTTCTGGATTAAAAGATAATTTGGATATATAGTAAATATTGGAATTTGAATCTAATTGCTTTTCATGATATTTCTACTTTTTCTGGAATAACAAAACATCATCAGATTGCAGTTTAAGAAATAGACATTAGAACTATGATACTATTTGGGAATTACTCAGGTCATTTGCTAATATTTGTCATTATTATACAAAATGTATAATATTTATTGATACAAATAGTAGTATAATTTTAGATTAATTTAGTGATCTATTTACATACTTAAATATAAGATAGTTTTGTTTTTTTAAATTTGAATTTATATTTTGCAGCATGGTAATTATTATTTTAATTTAAAATATTCATTTTTTTTTTTTTAATTTTTATTTATTGATTATAATTTAACTTCAGGTATCACTTATATTAAGAATTCAAAAGGATTATATTGTAATAAGTATTTATTTTATTTTTTTCTCTTAAATTTATATTAACAAATAAGTAGATTCATATATATATATATTATTTCGATTATCTATATTCTTATATGAAGTATAAAGAAAAAGTATATCTTGAACTCTCTTATATTTCGGAAAGTATAAACATTTTACAACATATTTGTGTTACGTAAATATGTGGTATAGAAAGTGGTCATTCCTAGGATGGGTGATGGCTAAATCATTATCACTTCTAATCAATTTAAAATGAAATATCAATAATTTACAAAAGTATATATAAGTAAGGTATATTTAAGGAGAGTATGAGATCAAGAAATCTCTGAAAGATCAGCCAGTTAACTCAGAAGAGCAACTAGAAGTATAATTATAAATCTACCAACCAGCATTATAATTAGTAAAAATCAGTAATACTCAAAATAAACCATTCATCATTATGAATGATCAACAATTAAAATAAATCAGTTCAATAAATCAACAGTCAATCTTGTGAATGGATTGGAAATGGGTCTTCTTTAGACCAGGCTAACTATTGAGCCTTTGCCAGCTTGGGCAATTATTTAAACATAACTTGGATGCATTACTTAAATGCTAATCCATTAGAATACATAACCAGAAAATCTAAACAATAATGCTGGGATACAAAAACATGCTGATCATTATCAATAGTCTGGCCACTTGTACTGGCCAACTGTAAACTTGATTTCTAATAAGACTAAACTAAAATTAAAGGTAGTGCATGGGTTTTAACAAGTATTCTCTTTTCTGCCATCCAGGATGAAGATTGATCATCTCGGGATGCCCCAAAGCACTAAATACACATCCCTATTCATATATTCATCTGTTATACACTTAATCTAGCTCAGAGAACACAAGCTCTATTACTGTTATGGTGACCAAGAGATGATATACATCATATTCTATAACTATTTACAATTAAGTCACTGGAATAATTTTTACAATTGAATAAGTTTATTGGATAACAATAAAAAATGAAATTAAGGTCTTACATAAAATAATTATTAAAAAAATGATTAAATCTTACATGTGTTATACTTGACAAGCATTGATCTATATATGCACACATACATGCATGTAATTTTTGAACATATTTGACTAAGCTTTTAAGTTTTATTTTAAATAATACAAGTACTTAATGCTAGGTTTACTAAAACAAGTATATAGAATCGCAAAGATTATTAAAAATTTAATTTTGTCAAACAATAAATAACAATAATTTTTTCATAATTACTAATTCCATTTTAAATATACATAAAATTTACATATATACGTGTGTATCAATATAAAAAAAAATCGATTTATCAAATTCTATTGCAGCTTTCTTTTTTTTTTCCTTTTAAAAAAAATATAATCAATTTTTGACCGTATAGAATCATCTATTCTTTACCTTTTTTAAATTCACACAAAATTATTTGCTTGTTTGTTTTACTTTTAAAATGTCTCTCTTTTTAATAAAGGAAGGATAAAATTATTTTATAGAATTAAAAAATATAAATTTCAAAATGTCTTTCTGCCCTCTCAATAAATGATTTAAAATAATCACTATAGATTATATATCTCACTTTTAGAATGTCATTTTTAATGAATATGAAAATTATTTCTTTACAAAATGTATATAGCAAATCGTCTCTCTTTTAGACATTTGACTCTAGCAAATTTTACTTTAAGTTACTAGGTTAAAATGTCTTTTTTAAGGAATATTTAAAAAAAAATACAACTCATTGTATATACGTTTATGCTTTTCTGGATATAGACACAGCAGCATACGTAATTATTCATTCATCTCAGATGGTTAGTAGAATTATATAGAGAACTGCCATGAGGATGTACGAATGCAAGTAAGTAGCTGCTCTACAGTTCAGTAGTGCAGTTTGAATTCACATAGAGAAAAATGACCCACTTCTTTGTGTTGAAATTCATAGCCTTAAAAGTGTTCTGGAAAACAGCTTGCTGACCTGAAGCTTACCAAATCCTAGTCTAAGTGGAACCAACTGCAGAACAATCCTTTCCTGGACTATACCAATGATAAACCAGCAAGTTCACCAAGAGAATTTTTGAGATGGATGAATAATTAATTACGTAGGCTGCTGCTTCTATATCCAGACAAGCACTGATAAACATATATATACAATGAGTTATATTTTTTTTAAATATTCTTTAAAAAAGACATTTTAACTTAGTAACTTAAAGTAAAATTTGCTTGAGTCAAATGTCTAAAAGAGAGACGATTTGCTATATATATTTTGTGAAGAAATAATTTTCATATTCATTAAAAATGACATTCTAAAAGTGAGATATATAACCTGTAGCGATTATTTTAAATCATTTATTGAGAAGGCAGAAAGACATTTTGAAATTTATATTTTTTAATTCTATAAAATAATTGTTTGTGTTCTGATCTATCGTGTCAGCCGCCTGATGGTGTTGATGCTAACCAAAAACACATTAATATAACGTTCCCGGGCTAGCAATTCTCTATTAATATTGACTTCTTTTTTTTTTTTTTTTTGTTTACAAATTTTACTTTCTTTCGTTTCTAAATTACTTTTCCCAAATAATATTTTTGACAGTGGGACAATAATAGTTGTTTTTTAATTTTTATTGACAAGAGGGTCTTTTTTGGTATAATGTGTTCAAATAGTAATTTGGGTTTTTTAAATAGTATTACTGTTTTTTAAAATTTGATTGACAAAATTCAAGAGACAATGGTGTTTTTTTTACATATCTTTAAATAATTTACGTTACTTTATTGGTTTACATTTGATGGTTGACAATAATTAGTGGGAGGATGTTTTTGTGTATGTTTAAATAATAATTTATTTTACATTTGATTGACAACATCAATTTTACTTTCTTTTATTTATAAATTATTTTTCCCAAATAATATTTTTGACAATGGGACAATAATAGTTGCTTTTTAATTTTTATTGACAAGAGGGTCTTTTTTGGTGTATGTTCAAATAGTAATTTGGGTTTTTTAAATAGTATTACTGATTTTTAAAATTTGATTGACAAAATTCAAGAGAGAATGGTTTTTTTATATATATCTTTAAATAATAATTTACGTTACTTTTATTGGTTTGCATTTGATGGTTGACAATAATTAGTGGGAGGGGTGTTTTTGTGTATGTTTAAATAATAATTTATTTTACATTTGATTGTCAACAATTATTGGGAGAAGGGTTTTTTTTTGTGTATGTTTAAATAATTTACGTTACTTTTATTTTACATTTGATTGACAACAATTATTGAGAGAATGGGTGTATGTTTAAATAAAAATTTAAGTTACTTTTATTGGTAATACAGCATCTATTGAGCCACACCATCCGATGGTGCTGTTGCTAATGAAAAACGAATAGATATAACGTTACCGGGCTGTTTTTCAAATTTTGTTGTGATTTATGGTTTTAATTTTTGGATTGGTTTGAATTTTTTTTACTTTTTTGGGGGGGGTTTATTGTTTGTTATTGTTTTTTTTTTTTTGTAACCGGTTTGATGTATATATTTTTCTTAAAAATCAAAAAATAGTTGTTGTTTTTTTTGGTTTTTAAAAATATTCCGTCTTTTTTTTTTTTTTTTTAACAAAAAAAAAAAACATTTCTTTTTGTCCAGTCTCTTTTTTTTTTAAAGAAACAACCTTTTTTTTTTTGTTTTTTTTAATAACCAAGTCTTTTTTGATTGTTTTTGAAGAAACTTTTTTTTTGGTTTGTTTTATTTATCGAGAAACAAGGCTTTCTCGACAGACCTCTCTAAGAACTGTGGTCATATTCCTTACGGCATTTTGACACCTTTCCAAGTCAGCTATAATACGCTTCACTGTAAGCTGATCCCGTCTTCAAGAATCAATTTGCCGTACAAGTTGGGGAAAAGCGATTCCCAGCCAGCCCGCAAAGCCCATCCCATGAGCGAATGGAACCCCTTCATCTGCATTGATGCGATCGCCCTTCCATTCCAGATGTTTGACAACGCCTTAATTTCATTAAACCACCACAAAAGACATTTGTTTTTTTTTCTGGCTGTGTCAAATATTATCTTTTTGGGGGTTGAAGGAAGGCCAGCGCATTTGCCTTCTGTAGCAGATCAATCTCAAAACTACAACGCCGAACGGTCGTCTGTATTGAACTGTTGTTTTGATCTCGAAAAAGTCTCTGGAAGTGCGCGACTTGATCATGAACTTTGCCGAATTGTGATTTACACTCCTCATTTCATCAATTCTGACTCCTGACAATGAAAGGAGGGGCTTTTGACAATTCGTTACAATTTTTACCAACTCACATCAATTACAATACATCGAAAAAAAAAAAAAAAAAATCCGTTCAATAGACTTTTCATCATTACAAGTACAGAAACCTTCATATCATACGCTGTACAATAGTCAAGAGTAATGTCTAGAGAGAGTGTCGTATACTCGTCGCTAATAATGTTCAACATGCTAGAGATGTTAAGGTAAGGGTGCACTTCAACATCTTAGTGTTTGAACAGTTTACAGGCCGCAAGATCTATGAGCGGCCTTGTAAACAGCATATTTATGTGTTTTAGCATAGCAACAGCACCATCGAGTGGTGTGGTTCAATAGATGCTGTATTACCCTTTTATTTTACATTTGACGAAGTCCATTTGAAAT
Organism: Epiperipatus broadwayi; assembly: GCA_028023455.1. NCBI lineage: Eukaryota > Metazoa > Onychophora > Udeonychophora > Euonychophora > Peripatidae > Epiperipatus > Epiperipatus broadwayi. The sequence goes on from JAQFVV010000162.1 coordinate 2,524,562, forward strand.
CCCTCAAACAAGCTGCCTTTACAAAGTGAACATTTCCGTCGGCAAGAACGAGACTTACAAATGAAAGATGTTTATGGACCTCAAGTAGCATATATTCACCCCAAAAAACATATCTTTTCTTTCAGCAGGATGTTTTTCTGCTGTAGAAATGTTACAGTGCTGGCTTCCGTGTCTGGCAATTCCCATATTTTCAAGTTTTTTGTGTTTGAATTAGCCATATTCTTGGTCTCGTAAAATTACTCGCTAAAACGTGACTTCAAGCGTGATCGTCAAAATATTGCACTACCCCACCTTATTACAGAATTTAGGAGGCTTACAGCTTTATGGGGAACAATCACAACACTGTTAAAAGGTAACAGTGCATCAATTCATATGGAAAAAAAAAAAGGCCCCAATGAAAATTTAAATAATTTTGGCATGATGAACTTAACACACCCTCGTACAATACTGATATATAAAATACATAACACAGCATTACAATAGAGTGTGTAACACAAACAATTATGGCATTTTCCTCTGCTTTTAGCATAGGAAAAAGCCACAGCTGTTCATCCGGCAGCCAAGTTTAGCAATCTTTCTAGGTTTTATCATAGAACGAAGGCTTAACTCCGAGTTCAACACTCTTTCTAGATTTTAGCGTAGAAAGGCTTAACTCCGAGTTAACACTCTTTCTAGGATTTATTGTAGAAAGAAGGCTTAAATGCTTGGGTGCGGCCGCGGAAACGGCATATTTCTAGAAATTAAGCTAGAAATAGCACCATACAGCGGCTGACATGATAGATCAGAGCACAAACAAATAATTTTATCTTTCCTTTATTAAAAAAAAAAGAGAGACATTTTAAAAGTAAAACAAACAAGCAAATAATTTTGTCTGGATTTAAAAAATTAAAAAAGATAAAGAATAGATGATTCTATAATTTAAATTTAAAAAATGACCGGTCAAAAAGAAAAAAAAAAAGAAGGCTGCAATAGAATTTGATAAACTGATTTTTTTTTTATTGTTGATACATACATATTGTGCCGGTCAAAATCGTGTATTCATTCAACAAGCAAAAGTACCTTGAATCCAACTATGCACAAGATACATATGTCAGGACAAGGATGAATCCTAACCTATTTGCCTGAACTATTGCCTCTCTGACTAATGCATAACGTTTGTGATGACACTAGCAGTGCTTGGTTTTATTCTGTCCCAGCTGGAGGTCATGGTTCACATAGAGACTTAAAATAATAAAGGGTTTATATGAAAATTTAATGATTTAATGGATTCTGATGATTGCAGAATGGTACAGATATGATTTGATCGATTACTAATGGTTTGAACCGTAATAATGATAATTCTTTATGGCAACATTATAAAGAAGTGAATTTAAATCAAGGAAATATTTAAATAAATAGATTAATTAACCTTAGAGATTGGGAGTGATGACAAACTAAGCTTATTTAAAATAACAACATTATAGGAATTTATTAAGGAATTTAATACAAAATAAGTAGTCTTTGTTTATACAACTTGGTTATTTTCTTTAATTTGTTTTGATGCGGCTTTGACAAACAATGTAAAAGTTTGTTAATTGGTCGGCCAAAAACCAATCAGCAATAAAATAAGATATTACAAATAAATCTGTTATACATATATTACAAAATATGAAAGATGCGCATTTAAAACACTATTACATTTAAAATCATTTGTATATAATGAGTGTGGGAAGCAAAATAGTTCTTAAATAAATAATTGATAATTATACAGTCAGATTTAATTAATTATGAAATTTGTTTGTGAAGGACGTGCCATCATGGCAAAGAGCATTTCAGGTTTGCTAAATAAAGATATAAAATGATGAAGAAGGCAATATGCTATTATAGATTACAACAAAAATAAATGAGGTGGCTTTGCTAAAAGAAATTCCTGATATGTACAGGTAGATAAGAGAAATGTTGGCTCTCTAGCCAAAGCATGTCTCTGAATAATAATAAAATATTTTTGATGTGCTGGACTTCCCAAACACATATTAATGACAATGCCTGAACATGGATCCCTTGGTATGAACTACGTCTAGTTTGAGGGAGAGTAAAAGATTGGACTGGTCATAGTTAAATTCCAACGATCCTGAGGAGTAAGTAGCAAAGCAAAATAATAAATGGATGGTTGTAGCTATAAATACATAATGCCTTAGACATATATATTAGATAATGTATCACTAACAAAATTAATAACTTAATTTCTAATTAAACTATCTCCCTGCAATAATGGAAGATTCCAGAAACCTTAGGCCTTTACTAAATGGATCATAATTTACAATACAAAAGGACAGCAAGAATTAAAACTAAAATATAAATTGCTTTCCATACTTCCAAATATTTCATTTGTCAATAAGTTATTAAATAGCTCATCGTTGAAGATTGCAAAATAAATCAGTCTTTTAATTAACATAAACAAACTGGGTATCAAATTCACTTCTGGTGAATTTTAAACATATATCATAATAAATTGTAAATCATAATTTTAATATTTTCTGACAAATAAAATATGTGTATGAAATATATACTGATAAAATTCTATGATAAATGTGCTGTCAATGATTTTCTTTCAAGATATACATTTTACAGAAATTGTAATAGGTTTAGCTAATCGATTTAATTACGAGAGCAATTTTAAATTGGAGGTAATAATAAGATTTTTAAAATTATTTCAATCATAAATAAATTTAAAATGAATTTATAATAAAAAAGGTACAAAACTAAACAAGCTATTCTATTAATTAATTTACAGGAAGTAAGTGTCCTGTAATGATTTTGACTGGAAAATTAAGAGGGAGAGAATTTAAAGTTAATAGCTCATTGAATTTCGTACTTGGAAATTTCAGTAAATCAAATATTCTAAATAAACCAACAAAATTAATTTAATTTGCCGCATCAAAATAATGTAAGATTTTATAAGAATTGATATTTTAAATTTAATAAAATTAAAAGACGCATTTTAAACCAAGCCGTATAAACATCACACAGATATATAAAATATAAATTAGTATTGATTTGGAAAACAAGTAAAATGGAATCAATGGCTTACAGCAAATTGGACGTTACCTCAGAATCAATCAGTACGCATTCCATGGCTGGAAACAGACATTTATACAGTTAGATTATTTGCAGGCTTCCTTGACACAGACAGTCTCTGGCTAGATGTTTAAGCACTGGAAAGGCATGGATGAGTTGGTGGAACAGACCTCTGAGAAGCAAACGACCGATCTTTTCACCCCGTCATTTCTTTAGGCACGATGTATATATAGATTAATCACTTCTCTCCAGTAAACTCAATAATCCCACCCTAATCAAATTTTCCACTATTTATGTGTTCTGATCTTTATCTATAGGATTGAATCTACAGTGACAACTGCCAATTGCAATCGCTCTAACTGTTTTTCTAAGGTTGGTGCCTGCTTTGGAAGGAAAATCTATAACTCTGCATGAACATGCCCCAAGGGTTGATTTGCTAATTTAAAAAAACAGCAACAAGCACACAATATACATTTTTTACTAATTTAAAAAAACAGCAACAAGCACACAATATACATTTTTTACAAATACAAAATAAATAAACTATCATAAAAGATTAGTTTTAATTATAAAATAAAATTAATGAAATATAAAATATTATAATATTAAAAATATACTTCCACCTATTATGAGATGGGTATCAGTTAATATAAGATTGGGTTTAAACCCATACTAGTGCTGATGACATTGGCACTAGGTGAAGCAGAAATATGTACTATATTTCCAGCTTCAGTATATATGTAAATTTTATGTGTATTCAAAATGGAACAATCGAAACTGTAAGGAAAATAGTGCAGTAATTATATATAAAAGTTGAATTAAGATGTATATAAGGAGAGCATAGACGAGTTTAATATATATGAAGAAAGATGCAAAGAAATTAAAAGAGATATAAGAATAATAAAACTTTTAATAGTAATATATTTTATTCTGTTACAAATAAGAATGATGTGCTTTAATTATATTTAAAGATTCACTTTAAATATTAAATTTTAATATTAATATTTGATTATATAATCATTAACAATTTTTCATATGTTTTGACAGTTATAGTCGAATGTTTTAACAATCTAGCTTTATTAAACTGAAGTGTAATTGGATATTATTTCTCAGTTGTGTTTGAGTAAACATCAAATATGCATCTACCATTTATTTAACATATTGTTACAGTTGGATATTGAAAATCTTAAGGTTATTTAATAGGATGAGTTTATATTATTTTAAATTGGTGAAAGTGGGAAGATATGTTAGATTAATTGATTTTGTATTATTATCAAATATTTAATCTTAGTTAATAAGAATATATTAATATTAGTGAAATACTATAGCTGACTAAGTATTACATTTCATTTTATTTGGTTGTAATTGGAAATCAATTATTGAGTTAACTATTTATTTAGATATCATTGATATTTTAGATTTGTAGAGCATATTAAAATTAATATCTAATTCATCTATGAATTATTTTATTTAAATATAAATAAAATAATGTTTGACTTTTGATATAAGTTTGTATTATTATAGAGTTTTGACTCATAAGGAATATTAAGATTTATCTGTCTAATTCTTTATTATTTTTATTATATTATAAGCAGATTATATAAATCATAGATTGTTATTTGTAAGATAATGGATCTTTATCTTTAATCTATTGCAAATAATGCTGATATTTTAGTGTAGTTTGAAATAATAATTTTGCTTGTTTTGTATTCGTTCTAAATGCTATTTGAATACATGAGTTTACAATAAAGATTATTATCATTGTTTTATTGAAGTAAGTGTTAACTCGTTATTCATTGATTGATATTCATTTTAGCTTAGTTTATTGTTTTTATTCTGTTACAAATGATGCTACAATTTCACAAGCATTATTAAATTAGGATTGTTCTTCCTTGGCTCATATTTTTATTCTGTTACAAACGATGTTCAATAATTAGGCTATGACTCAGGATACAATATGACCCATAATTTTATTGTTATAAATGGCATTCAACTTGAGTATATTTTTATTCAGTTACAAATGGCTCCCAAATCTGTGAGGCATTAAAAGAAGAGCATACCCTCATTTTTATTCTGCTACAAATGGTACTGCAGTTCACGGGATGTCATTAAACCAGGGCCATTCTTTCATGGCTTACATATTTATTTTGTTATAATATATATATATATATTGAATTCTACTATCAAGTATGAAGTTTGCAACAAACATTTATATAATTATCTAATTCTTTTAAGATATTCAATTCTTTTACTAGAACCTAATCTGCAGTCAATTTGATTCAGAAGGGGATATAGATAATCAATATTTTAGGATAAATAATATTCAGATATCTCTTAGCAACAAGGAGTATTTTTGACTTTTATATTAATTATATAATATAGATGATACAACATCTAACTATTTCAAAATATTATTTATTATTGTAATTTCAGTATAAAATATTTGTATTTTAATATTTTACTTACTGTATATAATTACATGTGATTTTAGGGTAAAGAAGTTGCAGTTAACATCAAAAAACTTCCTGAAGGCTGTGTTGTCTTTGAAGATGTCAATTCTGAAAAAATGAAAGGTCGAGTTCAAAAAGTGATTTCCAAAACCTCAGTTCGTAGACAGAGTGATCCATTGCCTGGAAGAATTTCATATAAAAATGAAACTGGGTATCTGTTATTAATTTTAGATATTTTTATTCATTATAAACCAACTATTTTTATTAACTATTTTTGCTTTAATATAGATAAAGAATAGGCTTCTATTTTTTACATCACTTCAGAAAACTTTTTCTCATTCATCCATTAATAATTTTTTTTTTTTTAAATTCTTTTGTTATTATCTTTCTAGTAGTAAATCTTATTAGCTCCGTTTCAGCCATTTTTAGAACCTATTTTTTTTTTTTTAAGTTAGATGGTCATATTTAAATTAATAATTTTTAATTTCATCCAAGTATAAGGAATATAATGAAATTTGCCCATCACAATTGAAAATAACCACAAACTTGAAAAAGAATTAAGTAAACAAAAGTTAAAAATTATTGAAATAACCGCATTTGAAAAATATTGAACACAAAATATATTTTCATAATTGATTTTTATGTTGCTTAAATTTTATTAAGTAATGTCAATATTATAATTGTTTAATTATTTTCTTCAAACATCTATAATAGCAAAGATTGTGCATTATATCATATCAATATATATTAATTATGCATTAAATCATATTCTATCATATCTCTGTATTTATAACTAGATTATATATTTAATACGGTTTAAAAAAGCTGGCAATATCTTGATTAATTTAAAATTGACATCACTACCACACACACACCCCTTCCGAATAATACTATTAGACAATTATTTATACAAACAACAAAAATGATGATATGAAATGGCTACGTTCATTGTGAACATATCTTCTAACATAATGTAAAAGGAAAAATCAACTATTTAATAGCAGTAGTTTTGAGAGTATTTTTCATTATTGATAATATGATCTAAAATTAAACTAGTTAATTAAGTCATTCCAATTTTAAAAGTAAATAAGACTTATTAAACTAAAAATTATTTTAATATTTTCTTGTCAAAGAATATGCATTTGTCATCATAGCAATTGGCTTATTGTCTATGCAAAACTAGAAATTGAAGGCTATTGTCTGTATCAATGATAAAATGAGTTTCACTTCTTCATTTTATATTTTTTGTGTACACCATTAATGTTTATATTCTTTGTGCACACCAGTGACGCTATATTGCTATATTTATTGTCCCACAGAGACATAATTTATTTGCGTATAGCTCATTTGCTAGCTATAGACTTGAAAATAATGTGATGCAAGATGCTCCACGGCATGAGTCCCAAGGCATAGGCAAGAATCGGGATTTGATTCTTTGCCTGCATACAATTCCATGTGGTATACATAAACATTATGGCTATCACTACACACACCACTTGAAAAGTCTCTTTATTGGTTTTAAGAGTTTATATTTTAAATTTTGTGATCGTTTTATCAACTGCAATCTTTCTGTTCATTTGATAATCAGTCTTAAAATTTATATTGCACTGCTCTATAATGCCTTAATTTTATATATAAAAATCATTACTTGTTATAGAAACACAGACATGCAAGTACAAACACACTAATACAAATATAAACATACTAATAAATTATTAAACTTTTTGAGAATCATTATGTCTGTAAAATAAGATTGCCTCAAACTTGGATCAAAGCCCGAGAATTACATTGTACATAAACCACTATGTTATTTTGAATACAAGTATAATTTATATGCTATGTACACTAATAAAAACGCAAACACATTAATAAATTATAATTTATCAAATAATAAAATTTTAAATAATACTATGCAAATAGTAGAAAAAATTAAAATACTATGAAAATAAAAAAAAAGATTTAAATTGACTACTTACACACCATTACGTTTTTATCAGGATGATGTCCTTGAATCATTGAGACATCTTTAATCCAATTTATTACACAGTTTTGCCAATGCAAAATATTGTGCTTTTGTCTTCTTTGTGCAATCTAGTAAATTGGGCAGAAAAGAAAAAAAAATTAAATGAACGTATCATTAAAAATCCAAATTTTATCTGATTTTCACATGTGATACGCCATTTTAAAAAGAAATTTAAATAGAGAATGCTGGGATTTTTGTAAACGTCATGCTTATATTTTTCCCGCAATTTTAAAAAGAAAACAAAATTTCAACAAATCAGCTGCTGCTAGCAGCTCTATCACTACCGTCACTGAAGTCGTTAAAATGTTACTGATTAATTATCTCTCTCTTAACTTTTTTGTTCAAATTGTAGCTAAGCTTATTTAATGATTTCTTTTTTCTTTTCATTTAGAAATTTGTTTTAATTTTTTTTAAAAATATGTTTAAAGGTTTGAAAAAAAAAATTTTTTTTTGTAATTTTTGGATTTCTTCTATACTTCCCAATTAAATAGAAGTATTGGCTTGCAATACAAAAAGTTAAACAGGCTGGTTATAGCAATTTTTTTTTACATTTTATTTTTAATTAAATAATTATTAATAAAAATATACCAAACGTATACATATTATGTATATATTAGTATATGTTAAAAACATCTATTGTATTTGTGTAAAAATGCATATTATATATAGTTCTCTATAACCTGCAAATTTTGGTAACTGCCAAGATTTACAGTGAAATCTTGTCAAAACAAGAAGACTATTGTTTTTTTAATTTATGCATACCTTACATATAGATATAAAAAGTGTAAACAAGTGATTATTATCTGCATGCCAGAAGATATTCTGGCATATCATAAGAAATATATTTTTTCATTCCCAAATTTGAAAATATATCTATTTTTAAATGCTTTTATATTATCTTGTCTTGCCTTTGTTTCTGTTTGCATGTCCATATTTTTGAATTTTCTAACAATGGAAAAAAATTTGTTTTCTGGGAAAAATCCTTAGCAACTGAGCCAATAGAAACATTACGTAGATGGAGTAAAATTTTGTTAATATTTTTTAAAGTAAATATTTTCTACTAAAATCTAAATTATTCTTATAAAATAATATTTTATAAATATTTTGTGGGGGGGGGGGGGTAGAGAATTAATTAAAAAAATCGGTATATAAATATTTTTATATAGGTGATTACATGATATTTAAATTATAGAATTCATTTGTTAGAGGACGTATTTTTAATTTTTATGCCTTATTAAATTATAATTTTTTTCAGATTTTTTTAAAAATAATACATAAGAATTACTAAAAAGTAAAGAAAAATAATGTATAAAAAAACTTTTTTTAAATAAGTGTGCAAAGAGAGTAACGACCATAGGCGCAAAATAAAGGCATATTTCATAAATAATGACACCCAATCAAACAATAGAAAAGACACCTGTTTTGCCATTTCAAAAAGATGGAGAAACTAATTCAAACAATATTTTAAATAAAATACCGAAACATCTAATTAACATAAATTTGAATACTCCCCCTCATCACTATCAACCGCACACAGCTATGATTATGAAGCCATAGAGCTTTGAAAGCGCTAAGCTTTAAATAAATTTAATAATATATATAACATCTTTAACGAACGTTATAAGCGCATAATTATTGATATAATGGTTTTATGTAAGTAGCCAACTAAAAAGTACAAAATAATAAAGTAATCCATCTCTTTGTTAATTTGCCATTCTTGGAAATTATCAGAGATCTTAAAAATCTAGACTTGTAATAAAATGATTGGAAATTGCAAGAATATTATCATTTTATAAAAGCATTTAAGCCTTTTTTGATTTTTATGATTTATTTGAGCTTCATATACTATTATGAAATGATAATATTCCTGCAATTTCCATTTGTTTTATAGCAAGTCTAGATTCTTAAGGTCTCTGATATTTTCCAAGAATGGCAAATTAACAAAGAGGCAGATTACTTTGTTATTTTTGTTCATTTTAGTAAACTATTGACATAAAACCATTATTTAAAAAAGTTTTTTTTACGTATTATTTATTTATATTTTGGGTAATAGTATGAATACTGAACCCTACCATTTGATGGCGCTCTTTTTCGCCCAATGCACAACAATATACCGATTCACAGGCCCATCGGTTTTTTTACAGAATACTACTATTCAAAAAATTTTTTTTTTGCGTTTTTAATAAACAAACACTTCGTTTTTATATGGGGGGGGGGGTGCTTTTAAATTATCATTTTTTTATTATTATTTTCAGCTTTTTTTTTTTTTTTTTTGATTTTGAATTATCTGTTTTTTTGCCTTTTTAATAAACAAACACCACTTATGTTTTTAGATGGTAGGGGGGATTTGGTTTGATTTTAAATTATTGCCTTTTTTTGGATTTTGAGCTTCTTTTTTAAAGTCTTAAACAATTCAGTTTTAATTAATAAACCAACAGTTGGTTTTTAGAGGATGGAGGGGGGTTGGTTTGAATTTTGATTCTCGTCTTTTAGTATCTTTTGCCGATGTACTGGAAACTTCGCATATTAATTTTAAATGTATTCGAATATAGAATACATATAAAGAGATAAATTAAGAAAATATAGGGATTATTGGGGGGGGGGGGGTTTGCTTTTAAATTATCGCCTTTTATCTTGTCGACTTTTTATTGATTTTGAGCTTTTTGTTGTTGTTAAACCAACAATTGGTTTTTAAAGAGTGGAGGGGGGTTGGTTTGATTTTTAATTATCGTCTTTTATTTTTTTATTATGAGGGGTTTTTTTTTTAAAAAAATATTTACGCTACCGAAACCTTTATATGATAGCGAAAAGTTCTTCCTTTATTTTTTGCCTTTTTCAAAAAGCCTTAATTAAATAGTTCGTTTTTAAAAAAAAAAAATTTTTTTTTTTTTTTAGGGGGCGGTGAATTTGTTTGACTCCAATAGGAGATGAGCCTCAAAGCTGTAAGTAACGGGATTTTGGAGCCATCCAACCAACTTGCTTTGTGCAAACCCCAGGTACGCTTGCAGAAGTGGCAACGGAATTCCCCAGATCCTGTAGTTAACTAAAACCATGTTCTTCTCGCAAACGCATAACTTCGCATCTGGCAGGATGTTTGTTCTCTTTCTGGAAAAACACAACAGCATCAATTTCTGTGGCTGGCAATTCACTCCTATTCAACCAATTTTGATCACTTGCCATGCCGACATTTTACTGTTCTCGCATGGATTCACATGTAAACGTGAATTTGCGCGTGAACTCAGCAGAACTCTGCTGAAAACCCTAACCTTTTCAGGTTGGGTGCAGTTCAAAATTGTAGATAAGCGTGCATGACAGCCTGACAATTCTTAATATGTAATACTAAATCCACTACGCTTTCTCAAAATTTTTTCACAATGAAATTGTTTGATAGTTTCGCATCCTTCATATACGGCCGCCATCAAATCAGACCGTAGCGAGAATTGAATTGCACTCACTTGAGGAATACTGTCGCAAGTCAATGGGCGTAGTATTTTGTTACGTAATTGTAGGACACATCACCCTCTAGATGGTTCTAAACAACACTGTTGTAGAGTTAGTCGTAAGTTAGGCCGCTAAAATGGTATACTGATGTGCGTTGTGTGAAAAACAACCCATCAAGCGGTAGAGTTCAGTATTCATACTATTACCATATTTTGTATGTTCATCCTATTAGGATTTTTTGGATTACAATACAAACATTGAACAGGCTGCTTATTGCAATTTTTTTAAAATTATGCATAGGACTCTATCAAACATGTACATATTATGTATATATTTATATATGTTGAAAATATACTACATATGTGTAAAAATGCATCTTATATAATGTTCTCTACTACCTGAAAATTTTGAAGTAAGAGGACTATTGTATATTAAATTTTTGTGATTTTTAAGCATTGTATATTGATTTTAATTTATACATACCTTACTACATATAAAGTTTAAACAAGTGATTGTACCTGCATGCCAGAAGATATTCTGGTGCATCACAAGAAATATAAATATTTAAGTACCTATATTTTTTCCCCAAATTTGAAAATATATCTATTTTTATTAATATCTTGTATGTATGTTCATCTTACTAGAATTTTTTCACTATCCAAAAAAAAATTATATTATGGTTGGGTATCTTTGATTTTCTAAATGAATTTTTTTTTTTTTAAGGCAAACAAATGAAATTCCATTTGGAGATAGCGATCAGTGTAGTGATTTCACATTGCAAGAAGGAGACTTTGTAGAATTCAATATGGCTACTGATAGACGGGATCAATTACAACGTGCTACTAATATTGCATTACTTCAAGAAAGTTTTCTTGTTTCCGGAGAAACAAGAGAAATGGTATATTTTTGAAATAACTTCAAAATTTTTCAAATAATTGAAAGTTTTTAAGTTTTTAATATCTTTTCATTATAATATAATCATTACATTGTTGTAAATGCTAGTGCCATATTACATGTGTATATATGTATAATAATGAAACCTATTTATTTTTTCCGTATGCTATCAGTATTATTGTATAGTCGTTTTTTGATTATTTACACTTTCTATTTCAAATCTTGTAAAAAATAGGCTACCTTATTAAGAAATTTGCACAGTTGGAAATAAAACTGCATTTTAATACAATTAAAGAGTAAATAAAACATCAAATATGTAATATTAATAAATATAGCAATTTTAAATTAAATATCTGATAATGGAAATTACTTTGGTTTTTTTATGCTGATAATATTATATCTCTTTTTGTCAGAAAACCTGCAAATATATAATGATTATTATAATTGCTACTTTATATCTTATAGATATAAATATTTCTACCAACAAATTAATATCAAAATATATTAGGTTTTTTAAATGTGCTTTTTGTCTATCAGTTATAATAATATAGTTATTATAATTTAATATTATAAATTGTATTTATTGACAATATTGAAAGCTCTAAAATTGAATTTGCACAAAATTTTAATCCATGTATTTTAACATGAAATGCTCTTGGAAATACATTATTAAATATTAACCTACTTATGTATTCATTCATCAGCAGTCATTTTAAAATAAGTTTGATTATTCTAACTCCAAGGCCTGAAAAAAAAGACAAATACATCCATATATATTGTGCTTGCCCTTTACTTTATATAATATTTGCCTTTTTCCTATGTTTTTTTAAACGTGAACTTTTTCTCACCTAGAAGTTTTCAATATTTTGCCTAATTATAGCATTGTATTCTAGCATCAGATATTTCTTACACTTCTTTTAAAATGTGTGATTATTCCTTTGTAATGGGAAAAAACTATACAAGTTCAACATAAAACACTTTTTTAGGAAGTCTGTTATCGTTCATTTACATTAATACCTAATCCAGTGGAATTATGTTTAATAGTATATCAATATTATCATATGTAACATAATCTTACCATTGTATTACAGAATCTTAGAGAACATTTTTAAATGAAATTTTTTCAATACTTTTATGTTACATTGATAATTTATCCACGTGTCATTTTCATAAAATAACTTTGGTAGATTAACAGCCTTTGTAGTACTTATTTAATAGAAATTGAATTAATGGTTTTGATGAAATATCTTTTAAATTGTTAAATGCATCAGCAGTACATTGAAGTTGATAATCATCCAAACCATATATTGCTGGAAATATTTATTTCATTATTGTTAATGCATTTAGTTTTTTTTTTTTTTGGTGATCATTAATTAAAATCTTTAAATATCACTCATAATATTAATTTTCAATATATTCTTTGATTGGCCAAGAATAACACAGTCATCATCCTACTATAATTATAGAAGCCAAAAAGATGGAGGTTTTTATTTTCACTTTTAAGGGGTTCTTATTAAAATCTCTACTATTAAACCGTTAGTGCATCTTATTGTCTGCTTCATGAAAATAGCTATCTATAAAAATCAAAATAAAATTTAAGCTACCACCAACTTTGTAACTAGTTTTTAATTTCAAATTTCTTGACCTAATTGATAAAAAACAATATATAAATTACATTTTTGCTCGTATGATCTTTTTTGCATTTGAGTGAGTATATATAAAAGTTAATAGTTGCAATTATAAAAAAATTAAAGCTTTTTCTATTTTTTATTACAAAGAGTAAACTTTCTGTAATGCATAGCATAAAATCATGATTCTCTAAATCTATATTGTGTAAGAGCAATCTATTCAATAAAATTTTTTAAAATATCTTTGCTATAATCTATAACAGTGATATTCTGTGATAAGTACTGAGCCTTTTCTAAATTTTCTATTTTTTAAATTGGATTTGAAGTTATTTTAATGTTATACAATACAACTTCATGGATCTTTACATTATTAAAAAAAGTTACAGTAGTTTTTAAAACTAGAAAAAATTAGGCAAAACTCTCTACACAGTAGTGTCACTCAGTGCAAGCCAGAGTAATAAATGGGTGCAAGAAGGTTTGTGCATAAAATCTCTATCTAGTGCCTACTCATCCAATAGCCCCAGATTAGTTTCTAGTTTGTGGCTTTCATCAGTGAGGAGTCTTGGATCTGAAAGCACTGCACCTAAATCTTAGGATCTATTACAACCCTCTAGCAGCCACTTTTTATTTCTACTTAATTACAAAACTATGAGTCCAAAACTGAAAACATAATAATATTTTCAATCCAAGCTCATTTGCTTATATAGTCATATAGGTCTGAACTTAGTTCGGTACTCATACATTTTGGTGACTTTGGTTCTTTAATAACCATAACCACCACTATCCTATTAGGCAGGATTGGTATTAACCTACTAAACATTACATGATCACCATTTCTTATGCTTGATTAAGCTGTTAAAACAAGTAAAACTGTCCGTACAGTGGTGCCACTCAATGCAAGCCAGAGTAATCAATGGATGCAAGAAAGTTTGTGCATAAAATCCCTATCTAGTGCCTACTTATCCAATATCCCCAGATTTGTTTGTATGGAGAGTTTTGCCTGTTTGTGGTGATCGTGTGATGTTTAGTGGCTTAATACCAATCCTGCCTAATAGGATAGTCGTGGCTATGGTTATTGAAGAAAGACAGCAAAATGTATGAGTACTGAACGGAGTTCAGACCTATATGACTATATAAGCTATTGAGCTTGGATTGAAAATATTGTTATGTTTTCAGTTTTAGACTCGTAGTTTTTTAGTTAAATAGAGATAAAAGATGGTTGCTAGAGGGTTGCATTACATCCTAAGATCTTAGTGCAATGCTCTCAGACCCAAGGCTCTTCACTGGTGAAAGTCACAAGTTAGAAACTAGTCTGGGAATATTGGATGAGTAGGCACTAGATAGGGATTTTATGCACAAACCTTCTTGCATCCATTTATTATTCTGCCTTGCACTGAGTGGCAGTACTGTATGAGAATTTTGCCTGTTTTAACAGCTTGAGCAAGCATAAGAAATGGTGATCATGTGATGTTTAGTTGTAAAACTAATTTGTTATTATATATTTTAAAACTTCTCCAACTAACTCATAAGGATCTATTACCATTTTATTTTTAAAATTACCCAAGAGCCGTTTTAACTTCGTTTTGTCCAAATATAAATGAGTAGGTACAAGGAATATACTAGTTAAAGAAATCTGAACCATTAATTGATAGAATGGGTTTTTGTTATCATTTTTCAGATATATATATATATATTACAGTCATTTCAAGAACTAAAGTAATCACAATAATGAAATAATTATGTCTTACAATTTTAATATATCATTTATAACTATTTTTATCAGTCAGCTTTCTCCTTTTAATTCCTATATTATTTATGAGGCTGCATATTAATTTTGATATTCTGGCAAGCAGGCATTAATAATAGAATAACTATCAGGGATCAAATGATTATTTTCCTTTCAGCAAACCTAAAGAGAGACCTATTTATATTGAGAATCCTCCTTAGGACAAATTAATATTTCAGCAATATGACATGGTTGGAAATTCAAATTGGCATTTTTACTATTTAATGATTGTTGAAAATTAGCATGAGTAGCAATTACTTATAAAGAACAAACACAAATTTTTTACAAATGTGTTTGGAATAATTTTATTTAAAACCTTATAGAAATTTTATTTTAAGAACTAGCTGTGATAAAGAGAAAAAAAATTTATTTGCTAAAAACTATTGAATATTACCGGAAGAAAACAAATGGAAGGGGAAGAAGTTGTAAATTTTTATTATTGTTATAAAAATATTATATTGATATGAAAATAAATGTTTTATACAATACCCAAAACTTACGTGTGAATAATGCATTTTATATTAAAATTTATAATTCATTATTATATAATAAGTAATGTAGCTTTAATAAAGTGAAGAACTTAAACTAGCCAGAAAATTAGGTATTTTTATTATAAAGATGTTATCATTATTACAGAATAAGAGTTTAATAAATATTCGAAACATACTTAACTATTGTCAGTATATTTTAAAGATGGTATTTAATTATATAAGTAAATTTATATTTATATTTGGCTGCAAAAAGAAATTTACTATTCACCGAAAGAGGATATTTTAATTCCTCTATGAAGTTTTAAAGGAACATAATAGGACAAATTTTTTAAATCCATTACAATTTTAAGAATTTGCCCTGTTCACTTCTTGTCATTACAACCATCACCAACATGATGCTTATCTGTAAATTTAAAATCAAAAAAACCCATGATCTTTCTTCTTAAATACCTGATAGTTTTTAATTGTTACCTCAGTTAAATTTATATGAATTTAAGTTGAAGAGGTGCACATATGTCAAATGCTGATTTTCTTTCATGTTTACATTAAATTGTGATCATTGTTCAGCATAGATTATAAAGTCATTAGCCAAGGAAGTTCTTTGCTATTGAAAGCAGAGAATGTTAAGAATCTAGTTGTAGTTACTTACTATTGATGATTTCTCTTATGAGGACTAGGTAGAATTTATCTGAAAAATGAACATATACTTTATCATAAAGACTAGTATTGGTAGCACAAATAAGATGGGATTCTTTATAAATTAAAGATGGAAGAATAACTATTGTGAAGATTGATGATATATCTGACAATCATAAGATTGGAAATAGCAAATACAAATAATTTATGTCCCAACAAATTCTCATTGTCAATAAACAAGCCTTTTAGCATTCCTTGATTATTCTAGCTTGCTGTGAGTGGCAATAAGTATAGTGAGTTTTGCCTGTTTTAATTCTCATTGTCATAAAGAAGTATAGAATTTTTACATAAGTGCGTAGAATGTTTTTAATTTATCAAATATTTTAAAATTGTCATGAGTTATTTCATTACTACAATTGGAAAAATGAATGTAACTAAATTTAGTTTTGGAATCAGGAATGAGAGAGGACATAATCTTGCATAATTTACAAGAAAGGGAAAAATATATTTTGAATTTTTCTATATTGTTCGAGAATAATGTTAAATGGAAATTAACATGAAAGTATTCAAATGATAGGATTAGATTATACTTTATTTTGACAGTCAAATAGTGTGTATTTTAGGATTATAATGTAATTAATAGACTTAAAGAAAAAATTAATTATTGTTTAATGATAATCTAACATTTTTATATTACCGAAAGATTTTATTAGAAGTTAAATCCTAATCTTTAAAAATCCCTTAATGATCTTAAACTAGAGCTTATAAATCATTTTACAATATTAAATCTTCAGTGATGGTTCAGGTTTGAACACGGTCAATAAGATAACTAATAATGTACTCAGAATTGCTTCAAAGGTAACTAATGTAAAAACTTAGCAATTCACTAGTAAATTGAGAATGCATGAAAAAAAGAAGGAAGAGAAAAATATTTTTAAATGATGCATTAAGAAGAATTGAATATCTATATTCTGTAAAATGGTATGAAAATATGTTATTGATGATGTAAATAAATTTAACTATGAAGAGGCAAAGAAAATTATAGACAGGAATGAAAATCTGGAAAAAGTAAAATCATATCTTGTATTGGAAGAAAAATTGTTTTTAGCACTTAAAAAAAAATATTGTGAAGTATTCGAAAGAATTTTACTAAGAATAAAGATGCAAAAATTGCTCCTACAATTATGATATCATCATTTGATACTGTATTTTGAATGAGGAAGTGAGGCATGCAATTAAATCTATAAAGAATGGAAATGATAGGAATTATTGTGGATATTTTAAAAGAAGTCAATGAAGATATAATGAAATTGTTGGCAAAGCTATTTACCAAATGTATTAATAATAAAGATATATCAAATGACTAAAAGACTACATTGATATTTAAGAAAAACATAAAGATGTTAGAAATTACAGTCAATAATTTTTTGTCACTTCTATTTTTTTTATTATTAAAATCATACCTCTAACTACAAATAATTTTATGGTTCAAATGTACCAATAGAAATGGGAGGTTTTAAAGTGGTTATAGCAAAATAAATCACATCCATATATTAGGATGAAATTATAGAAAAAACTGTGAATAAGAATTGCTATAATGATTTTTTATAGATTATGAAAGGTCATTTGATTCTTTGAATAATTTAGTAGTAATTAAAGTTTTCAGATGTCGAAATATTGTCAAATTAGAAACAATGTTTATTAAAGTAAACTCACAATATAAAGTTAATAATTCTATCCAAAACATTTACAGCAGAATTGTGGGAAGTATAGTGAATTAAAATGTGTTACTAAAGGAATAAAAAATGGAAATTCTGCAAATGATTTTTTTGTTGATTTATTATTTAATTGTGTAATGTTTATTTTTTTTTGCTCGAGAGAATTTAGAAATGAGAAAGTTGAGCCATTATCTATGGATAAACAGGCAAAAACTCTCCATATAGTAGTGCCACCTTGTGCTAACCGGTAATCAATGAATCTGGCATCCATTGATTACTCTGGTTAGCATAAGGTGGCACTACTATATGGAGAGTTTTTGCCTGTTTACTAACAGTTATGAGATAGTGGGCATGTGATGATCTATGGATGTAGACCTCTAGAATATGCCATTCAGTGCAATAATTTTGCAATGTACTAGTTCTTTTTAAAAAATATATAAAAAAAAATTTTCTGATTAATCACTGAGTTTTTTATTTTATAATTATTTTTTTTTCAAAAAAAAGTATATTTCTAATTTCAAAACAAATACAATCCTTTTTTTCTGTATTATTGTTTACATTTAGATAAATTCTATATAGAAATATCATAAGGAATAAATAAGTAAAGCAATATATATTCATTATATATTTTTAGTTAATCCATATATGTCTATTTGTATAGTTTTATATTGCGCATGTTTTGTAGTTTGTATGATACTAATTGTATATTAGTTGTAAGTTGTAATGGTATTTTTTGAAGTTTTTTTAAATATTTTTATTTTCATGTTATGTATGCATGGAAAAATAGAAATTATGTATATCTAATATCTATCAATAATATCTATCAATTGTCTTTCCAATAATTTTTCACAAAATATGTTCAAGTTTTTCTTAATTATTATAACAAATTTTTGATTATATTTTCATTTTTAAATTGTCTGTTTCTCACATCTAGTAGTCAATTGAGATTATTCTAGATCATATCATTTTGAATAGATAATGTTTCAGGCAATTTTTACAAAGATTGTCAAATTAATGCAATAGTGGGAAAATGAAGACAAAAGTTAAAAAGGTAAAAATAATGGTCATTGGGTTTGTAAAAAAGAAAATAAACATTAATAGTAATGATTCAGCAACTATAAATATTTTGATCAGGTTATTAATATTGATAGAAATATAATCGATGAAATTAATTATAGAATTAAACTTGGATAGAGTGTTTTTGTTAAAAATAACATTATTAAAAGAAAATATGCCCTGTGCCTGAAAACTAAGATTTTAATATATTTTAGTAGTATACTCTTGTCTATAGTTCAGAGATTTGGATACATAGTAGAGTAACTATCAGAAATTTTAGATTATATAGGAAAATATGAAGAGATGTTTAGAGTAACAAGTTAGGACTTGATTGTGAAACTTATAGATGAAAAATATTATGGAAGAATTAAAATGTAGTTGTATTCTGTATGCCATTAGAAGAGATAATGGATAACCACTAAAATATATTTTTATTAATAAATGTTACATTAAAAAAATGTTAAATATATCTGACAACATAATGAAATCAGGATGCTTCTACATATGTTTTATCTTATAGTGAGCGGTAACAAGCTTAATATAGAGTTTTTATTGATCACACACACATGGCTGACACATTGTGTGTGTGTGTAATAAATTGAAATAATAAAAACTTCGTATTAAATTTCGCAAATTTGTTTGGTGATTTACAAAATATTTTATCATGAAGTCTTTTCAGTTACAATATTTTATTTCAGATATTTTTGTAATCATTTACATTTTATGATTCTAACTATATGCATGTATGTATATATTGTATTGGTATGCATATATCCCGTTACATCACTTTCAAATAAAATTGGAAAAGATCTATGATTAAAATCACCCTCGAATAGAAATATATATAAAAAGAAAGAATTTAATAATTTTATTTAAATTAATATATATAATGCACAAATGGCAAACTAATTATATAATTATTTAAAGTTAAAAATCTAAAAACAAGGTTGATTTTAATATAAAAGAATAATAAAAAAAAAGCTGTTAATTAGTTATTTTTAATCTTAGAATGGAAATGATTTCCTATAATGATGTAATAGCAAACAGACCCTTAGGCATGAAGTCAGATAAGAGATCAATTAAAAAATACTAGTGATAAAATTTTGAGTTCCCGCTCTAAAGCAAAATGGCCAATAACAATGGAAATGAAAACATGGTCCACAGAGAAAAGTCATCATCGCCAATAAGAACAGCGCCAAACCTGGCAAGATCGATCCTGGAATTTGATGGTAAGAATTCAAAATGTATATAAAAAGAAAATCTTGTAGTGGAAATTTAGATTGGGATTGCTCTTTCTGATTGCTGACGTTTCCCGTATTTGCACCAGCTGAGGCAGCCTCCAGAATTATGGATCCCAGAAACTGTGAACATAGTTGTGTAATGTATTAAGGACCACAAAGACAAACTTCAATAAACCTACAGAATTGGAAAGTATGAACTTTTGCTTTAAATGAACTTTAATTATATAATACAAACTTTTTCAAGTAGTAATTTTAAACATCACTTAATTTTTAAAAGAAATCCTTTATCTGACTAAAATTTTAAATTCTATTATATTTTTTTATATATGTGTTTGATATCATTTCCATTCTTGTAAATTACATTTAAATTAATTATTTAAAATAGGTGTAAATGGCTGCATAGATTCATAAGATTATGTTAGTTTAAGTGTGTTAATTTTGGGCTAATTGCTTCGTAGTTAAATCGATGCTGGTGGATAGATGTATGGATGTTTTATGTCTGAGTAGGTGCATTGGATACTCATTCCCTTGTACTGCATTAGCATATAAGGCATAATACTCACCTGAACCTATGGTCCAAAAGTGTAGCCATCATGTTGTCAATGGTTGTAGACGTATTTCCTACGCTCTGGTTGGAATAGTAAGCCAGCAAAGACCGTTATCTCCATTTACAGAGCATCTCATATATATATATTAAATAATTTTGTTTTTGTATCAGCAAGTGAGCAGTGGATCGTTGCTGTCTGTTGGTGAAATGTATTAATGATCATTGGGAAGATGCTCATTTCCTTCCCACCATGATTCTTTATTTCTCTGTTGATATCATGCTACAGATGTAAATTCCTATTAGCATGATAGTGTTATGCTAATAATCTCATTTTGCATTGGTCACATCGGTATATCAGTAAGCTAGCGGTGGTTTAAACACGAGATTTTAGCCTAAAGTTAAAAAGGATTGGGTTGGTTATGTAGCATATTTATGCTCAGCAAAATATTAAAATTGTAATAAATATATTAATGTACCCATCTGTGCATATAATTTAAATCAAATACATTTCAATAATAAATTTAATCTTCAGGTGTTTGTATTAATGTGTGTGTTTGCGCGCATAATAAAATGGTTTGTTGAATTAATTTTGGCAGTAACTTATTTTATATATTTTATTAATAATATTTAAAATTAAGAATTAGAAATTTTATAGAGAGTAGTATTTTAAGCTCAGCTTCTGCCTGAGTTAGTGACTAGGGCTTTCGATTCAATAAAGGTTGAACCTCACTCCTATGCATCTGCCGCCTTTATAAATTTTCTAGGCTTGAATCGCCTAGTGGCGCCCTGCTATGGCAGATAGGGTTGGAATATTCTGTCGACCGTTATAATATGTATATAAGTTCTGAGATGTCATGTGAAAATGGTTATTTTAAATTTGCTATCTTTCTAATGTATAAGGATGATACAATGATATAGACAGCCTATGGAAAAGGAAGTCATTTCCATTTTATATATATATGATTCACCTACTTAGACACTAAACTCATCAACTCGATGAGGAAAAAATTAGGAAAACTTGATGCTATCGATATTTTTTTTGTATAAACAAAGAAAAGGATATATTTGATAAATTAAGGACAATAGCTATTTGATTCAGAAAAGTTAAGCATCAATCAAGTGTTTAGATACCAGAATTTTCAAAATATAATTTATTAATTTGGTTTAGCATGAATATGGTTTTCAGGTTCTGCTCCACATGTAATTTCTAATTATA
Organism: Epiperipatus broadwayi; assembly: GCA_028023455.1. NCBI lineage: Eukaryota > Metazoa > Onychophora > Udeonychophora > Euonychophora > Peripatidae > Epiperipatus > Epiperipatus broadwayi. The sequence continues at coordinate 2,546,746 of JAQFVV010000162.1, forward strand.
GCATTTACATTTGGGCAGATACCTTCCATTTTGTCTAGATGACTGTAGCAGTTAGTATTATTAAGAGATTTATAATGGAAAAGAATACAGAATATATGTTATCTGGCTTAACTATTAATGATACTGATGTTATGTTACCATTACCAGTCTTCATGAAGATATCTTTCATTGTGTCTTGATGGCTCTGTAGCAATTAGTATTATTGAGAGATTTATAATGGAAAAGAACACAGAATATATGTTGTCTGTCTTAACTATTAGTAATACTGAGTTTATGTTACCATTATCAGTCTTCTCTGTTTCTTTTTTTTTTTTTTTTTGGCATTGATATGAATTGCTAGTTTTTATTTTGTGATTGAATTAACATACTGTTATCTAGAAATTTATAAAGAACATAATAGAAGAAAGAAAGGGTGATTAATGTTTTTATTTTTGATAAACATTTTGTAAAGATTTGGTGTACGATTGCTTATTTCATCACTTAATTTATAATACAGTGATATATTTATTTACTTATATATGTAAAAGCAGATAACAGATTTACAATGAATCTAAATTGTTTTCACTATGTAGTACATGATTAGATTAGTGATAAAGTCTGTTATGGTTTTTTTAATTTTAATAAATATATAGAATTCAATTTTTGGGCATGTATAAATATTTAAATTTTGATGGAGAGTCTCCAGTTTTGAAACAGAAAGCTTGATATAAGAATGTTTTTGTTTGATATGAGTTGAAATAAACATTTACAACAAAATTTAGTCTTAGAAATAGCATATATATTATTCTTACAAAAAATATATCAAATTATTCTTGATCTACTTGTTTAGTCTTAAAATAAATTGTTTATCACTTATTTCTTATTGCGAATAGGTGAATAGGTATATTTTGAGCCTTATTAAATATAATGTTTGTTAACCTAAATTATTCTAAATTATTGATAATTAGTATTAATGTTATTTTTAAATAAAAATCTACATGAACATTTTTCCATTTTCAGGGTGCAATTGCTGCTTTAAAAGATGGATTTGGATTTATCAAATGTGTAAATCGAGATACTCGTATGTTTTTTCACTTCAGTGAATTGTTGGATCCCAACCACGAGCTGAAGGTTCAGGATGAAGTTGAGTTTACAGTAGTTCAGGTATTATTAAAACTCATTACAATCATTAGAACAATTATTTTTAATTCTTTTGAATTTTTTTTTTTTAATGTCAGTGTATACAATGACCAAGACATTCTTATAAATTTATTTTTTAAAAAAAATATTTTTTTCTTATCATGTTTAAATTATTTAAGTTGTTAAAATTTCCATAATAGTGAGTCTTTAAAATGTAAATTCTAAAGTAGCAGAACATATAAGATCAAAACTCATTATATGGGAAAAACTATATACAACTTTACCCCATTTAGTGAGGACAATTGGTCCCCCAAAACTTATCATAAAGCAAGAAGATTGTATAACAAGCAAGGGATTATAATGGTTTTCTAAGGGAAAAAATTAGCTTTTTCCCGCAGATAAAAATTGTCATAAATTGTTAATATTTTATTAACAAATAACTTGACCTAGCATATGTAGTAGTTAAAAAAAAGTCTAATGTACGATGCATGCATATGCAAATTATGCTATATGTGTATTATACAGATATGCATTTAAAATATGTATGTAGGCAAACTAATGCAACTTTAATTTATGTAAAAAGAAAATAAAAACAACTTAAAGTTGCTCTTTTTTATAATCCATCCTCCGTTCAGCATTCATTGTTATCCAGTTTTCTGAGTCATCACTTGCTCATTCTAAAGGTTTATCATTGTATTTTAAATCCTTTAATGATCATGGGTTTTTGGAGAGTATAACAAGTGTTGATAGCTGAAGATCTTTAGAGAAAAAATTTAAAATGAATGATTGACTTGCTTCATTGAAAACATATGTAGCTGTAAACTTAAAAATGTTTTTCCCGCCATATGATTAGGTAAAAAAAGTTCATTTTGCAAATATACAGAAAAATGGATGATGAAAGTGAGTAGCTTGCATTTGGCAGTTTTATGTATTCGTGCGCATGCAAATTGTTAACTCTTGCCATGAAAAAAAAAAAAAAGTGAAATTTTATTTTTTTAAAATTCACATTCTTATATTATTTATGTGAAATTATTTAAAAATAAAAAAGCAATATTTAATAATATCTCACTATAAAGACTTGTTATATAAAAATGTACATTATAGAATTGTAATCGCTCAGTTAATTTGAAAAAAAAAAATGTAGCTAATATATTGTGTTTGCAAATTGGAATCACTATTTAAGACTTTTAAAACAATATGTACTATGCAGATCTTAATAAGCAGCACTTTATATACAAATATGCTACATTGGCATTGGGGGGTCATGAGATATCACATTTTATTAAACGTTATAGCCATTTTCTTTGACATAATTTAGAACTATTTCGAATAATGCATTACTTGTGATGGCAGAGATACAAACTATATTATAGATATGAATCTTTTTCAATTTGTTTGTATTGCCTTTTTATCATACAAAATTTATTAATTTCTGGAATTATGTTCGCATTTCGTTTTAATCACAAAGCACTTATTAACATTCATAAAGATTTTAATCCAAAATTGATTGACTGAATACTTTAGCTAATATTTATACTGAAGGCAATTTAAAATTAAATATTAATAGTATATGATCCAAATTTATTTTTAGTTTTATGCTAAATGAAATTTTCAATTTTTTTTTTCATTTCTATAAAATATTAACAATAATGTTCACTAATTTCTGAAACAAATTAGTAAATGTTTTAAAATCGAACAAATAGATTGTGCTATTTTTAATTTAGATTTAGTAATTTTTGATCATATCAAGTTCATTTTTCCTTGGATAATCTATGGAATCACTTTTTTTTTTTCCACAATAACAATTATAACTAAATTACAATACAATGATCTTAATTTTTGTGGAAGGCAAGTAACATTCATAAGAATTTTCATGAGTAGAAGTCAATAAATACAGGATACAATTTTTAAACTAATGTACACATTTTAAAATTTAATACTATAATAATATATTGGTTGTTGTACATCATTAAAATATGATTTTGATTATTTTTATTACTGAATAAAACACTTTTTTTTTTTTTTGTAATCATTAACAATAAAAACTTTATTTTGGATATGTCATTAGTAAAGTACAGTTTGTCTTGCAATGATGCTGGATGAAGATTAAATAAAATATTATACTGTGCATTTATTAATTGTATTTTAAGTTTATAATGAAAATATTGTATACAGCACTGTAATATTGTGTATTATGAACAAATTCTTCAGTACAATTTCAGCATGAAAGTCGCTTTTTTTGTTTTTGGATGATATAACATTAATAACTATCTTATGATGCCCATCAGTCTTACAAAATGTCTGTCAAAAATTTTTTTTTAAAAAATAGTTTTAGTGAATGATCAATGATAAATCAAAATAGTAGATACAAAATGATGATGATCACTGTTGTGAATCCTCGTATAACAGGATATAGGTGTAATTATGTCAGTTAAGTTTTGTGAAAACTATTAGGAAAATTAAATGAATACATCTACATTGATTCTATTGATAAAAAAAAATTATTAATAGCTAGCCACACTGTCTGCATTATCTAACTTATATGGGCAGGGAATTTTAAGTCTCAACAAAATATTTTAATGAACAACAGTGATGATTGTGAATCTATTCTCTTTACTGGTAGATACTAAAATTCGTAATTGATATCTTTTATGGAAATAAGTTTATTTTTCAAACAGTTTGGGCTTTGACAGATTTAATTTATTTATTAATCTTAAAGGAAAACATGTCTAAAAGTAAATCACAATATCGGTGTTATGATGAAATTTGTATATATTTTCTTTACATTTTTTCTGATAAGTTTTAATTTTTTTAAAATCTGTTATAAGTGTATGTAAAAAGATAGATAGCTATTGTAAAGGAGTAAAATTTAATATGCCAGAAATATTTGTCATAATAATATTTAATTTTAACTTCATAAACTTAGTATAGGCACTTTTCCTAGAAACTTGATTATACCAGCAGCATAATTTGATCTGAGAAGATGAAAATGAAAGAAAAAAAAAGCTGAAGATGAATTTTGTGATAGCTATATAAACAAAAGTTCAAGTTATGTCTGCATGATGATTCAAAATCTATTTGATATCTTTCGGTGTTGTATTTTAATTTCTTTTCCGTTATTTTTTTTTTTCGCCCCTGAAAGTCTTCAACAATTTTCATAATCATAATTTTTCATTGTATTCCATATTTATCCTTATTTTCCTAATAAAACCATTTTTTTTATTGCACCTCTTTAGTGTGGTTATACAAACTGTAATATAAACAGTGTCTAACTTTGCCATGAAATCATGCTCAAAATAACTAGGAAATGCTTTAGGGGAGGAGGGGTCTTATTTATGTTTTCATTATGCCCAATGTAACAAAGATATATATTTTTAGAATACTAATTTCCATATCATGAAGTAATCTGGTATTCAATCTTTCTATCATTGTATATTCAGAATCTTATAGTGCATTCTTCTTTTATGTTACAATAATGTATTATTTTCATATAATAATATGACAGAATTATAGGAACTAATTATATCATTCTAAAGTTATCTTAATTTTTAACGAGTTAAATGGATCAGTAGCACATTAGAATCTATATTGTACTTCATCATTCAAAAGTTTATCTTTTTATCTAAAAGGCTACCAAGAATTTTAAATTGATTCATATCCTCAAAATGATAAATATGCAAACGAAAAGGTGCTGAAGATTTTTATTTTTTCGGTTATTAGCTAATACAGTATCAGTGTTTTTGAACAGTAATTACTAAATCAATATATATATATATTGCATTCAAAATATTAATAAAAATTTTTAAAAAAAATTTTAATGTAGGAATAATTTAAATGTATAAGCCAAGAAAAGGAAGTTATATAATCTCCATTAAATTAATAATTGTCCATTATTTTTTTCTTTGCAAAAGGATAATAAAGACTTTTATGTTGTTGTTTTTCCTGAAATCACTTTTAAAATATGTACAAATAATGTTTGCATGTTTGTATTAATTTAATTATTAGCATTTAATTTAAATGATTATTAGCCAGTATTGTATTTTTAATAAGTTAATAATAATGTCTTACATGATTTAAAGAGTGTCAAGACTGAATCTGAGATCCTTCGATTAATTAATATGTAATTATTATTCAGTATGAAATATGTTGTTGTATTTATATTTGTCTTTGTACTTCTTAAATCCTTAATACTATTAAGAAACTTATAACGTTCGTAAATCAAATCTCACAGTGTTTATTATTGCTTTTTTAATTTAGTAGTTATTGTTATGCTCGACTTATAAATTGATATATATATATATGTGGCTTTGCATTTCTATAAAGTTTTTTTTATATTTTTCATTTTTTTATTTTTAAGAATATAAAAATAAATTGCAGTTAAAATTAAAACCATGATTTACATATAATGGAAAATTTAAAATATTTTTTATTATTTCTAAAAATTGATAATTATTTTAAATTGAAGAAAATAAAAGATGATAATGCTTTAAACATGAATGGTAAATTTAATATAATTTATTACTATTTACATTATAACTGATATGTCTGAATTGAAAAAGTTTGATTCACACAATTATAGAATCTCTTGTAAACTTTGATAAGCTAAATTATATTTACAAACATAATCTATTGACAAAATACTAATGAATTTAAATAAAGCAGTCACAGATAAGAGTCTGTGTTGCACTTCAAGTCCTTTCCATAAAATGCTATTAATATATTCAGATTGATTTATTATTTTCAAAAGTGATATCAGATTTTTTTTTACTCCACACTGGCTTTTTGAACAATAATTATTAAAATAAATTATTTTGAGTTTGCATTCAAAATATTAATAAAATGACATCTATGGAAAAAGCATTGCTGAATCCAATATGATCAAGAATCTTAATAATCTATTAATATTCAAAAATAATAATTATATAATAAATACTTTTCAAAACCTGAAGATATTGAAAGTGAATAGAATAGTTTTTGGTATAAAATATAATTGGTCATTTGAAAAATGTTACTTCAAAAAAATAGATAATTTTTGATGTATATTAAAAATGTAAGGAAACAGTTTCACTGAAAATAATATACTATATCTTAGAGAAAAATAATGGAAAAAATATATATTTTTATCTTTGTTTTTTTTTTTGTGTGTGTGTGGGTGTGTGATCATTTATAACATTTTTTTTTTTTTTTACCTTAAACGATGCATAATTTGAACATTTTGATTTTCATAGAAAGCAAAAAAATAAAAAATACATGAGTATTAAAATGCACTAATAAGAATGAAAGGAAAAAAAGTGATAAATAAGAGACAATATTTATGCAAATATAAATTTGTTTTTGTTTTAATAATTTCTAATTTTTTCAGAGAAAAGCTGTGAAAATAAATATTAGTTTTTTAAAAAGGATATATTTTTGTAAATATTGTGAAATGAGGTATTTTTACTATTAAAAAATTTTTCCCCAGAATAATATAGAATTTATTATGATTGAATAAAATAGATTTATTATTCTTATAATAGTGTAATTGATTAGAAAATATATTGTACCAGTCAAAATTGTCTGTCCACATAACATGATCTAGCATCTAGGCAAAAGTACCTAGAGTTCAATCATGTGCGGGATACATATGTCAGGAATAATCATGAACTCTGCTCTATATGTCCACATTCCAGGTTCAATTACTTATGAGCAGCAAATCCGATGATACTAGAATATTTAATTCACCACCGGCCGACATCGCACATCGGAGAAACAAAGAGACTCAGGGGAAAATCATGACAAATGCGTATATACATTTTAAAACAGACAAGCACTTATGCTTAACTTTAGTGGGATCTTACATCATTCCACAAATCATGACATTTAAAATTTAACTAAATCAATTAACTAAAGAATGAGCAATGATCAGATGTTTAGTTTTAAAATTATATTTAATAACGAACAAATAGAAATAAAAAAAATATACATTTGAATTATATTAAATGGTGATTAGCCTCATATTACAAATAAGTTATATTGTGCTTACTCGCACTTGAGCATAAGTATTTACAAATAAGTTATGAAGAATTTTGATGCGGAGTAATGACATTTCAATTAATCTAGTGCATTTATAAAGTGTACAATTATAATGATTCGCCCAAATTACAAATGAAAACACAACCTTGACTGATCCCAGGATGGGTTACATAATTGTTGGTTAACTAACCGACCAAGCTATCATAAGTTTAATATATAAGAAAATATAATTTTTAATAAAGATTTATTTACTTTATTTGCATGTCGAATGTATGTGGGGTTATTTCTCTAATTTATATATATAGAGTCGTTAAGCGACACATCAAAAGTTATTTAATTTATGAGATACGTTTAGTTAGACCATAACATTAGATACAGATATTTATAGGCTTGAGCTTTTTGAAAAGAGGGATCTAATATAAAGTGTCGCGGTGTTAGCATAATGGCCGAATATTTGCGGATCCAATATTTTGAAGTGCTTTATCATATTACAGAAGAAAACAGTCTAACCGACTTGCCACCCCATTTTGTGGAATTGGTTGACAAAAGGTCCTCGGACAGAGATGCAACGGACCGAACTTTGCCGGAATTATCCCATGCATTGCTCTCGTTATGCGAGTATATATATATGGTCCAGGGACATTCATCGCCCTGTTTACAACCTGAAATGAAGATGAGACGACTCGGGCATTCCGACGGACGTCTCTAGATAAAGCTTAATAACATGAAGAGTGGCCTATGCTAACAACGCTTTGGGACGGACTAATAACTAGTCAAATATCTATAATTAAGTTTATAATCTATAATGATAACATCAAAGATAATGGTATGATCGTATTTATTAAACGTAGTTTAAAGACATTATTAGAAAAGTATTTTTAATATCAACAAAAGTTCTAAATCCCCTCCCCCCTTTTCATTACACTTATTTAATAGCATAGTATACAATTAAGTCTAGGGTGTGCTTTAAGAAAAATATTCATATATATGTTTAGATGGGCGAGAATAAAGACATAAAAAAAAAATATATACATTTAACATATTTGTTTGCGTTAATATTGCGCTCTTACGGAGATTATTAACATTGCATAAATCGTAAACTAATCAAAGGTGAAATTTTATTTCCCCCTCTGTTGTTTACGCAAAAAGCATAATAATTAACAAAACATTTTTTTTAAAAATCTTCTCTCAACCTAGCAAGCATTATAGTTTTAAAAGTAAAAACAAACTAATTAAGTGTTACTCCTATCTAATGCGTGGAGCTAAAGTGAAAATAACTATGCTGGCGAGGGTGGGAGTTCATTAAAATATAATTTAGCATTTAATATATATATATATATTTTAGACAAAATATTAATAAAATAATTGCCGCATTAAATTAAAAATGAAAGAAATTACGAGGCTAATGGAAATGGTTATAGAATAAAATAGACTATAAAAGTTACAAATAATTAATATTAAATTCTTTCATATTTTAAGAGTTAAACAGGAGAAAGTTCTGAGTTCATAAAGGCGGCACTTTACAGCGTTATCTTTGGAAAGCAGATCACCCGGTTGGTTTTCATGGTATAGCAGCAGGTTCGCAGATGTTCATCAGTAGTGGCGGGCTGGCTGGAGTTGAGTTGGCCTGGTCATGGAGAGAAGGTGTTTCTTGAAAATTTGACATAGATTCGTTCGGCGGATGCCTTACGGATCTACGTACTCCCTGATGACTGAATTTGGGTCCTATTTATATGACTCTGATTTATATAAGGAATGCTATTAAGTTGTAATACCTGTGGTATAAAAAAATACTGCAGAACAGCTTTTAGTAAGGAATTTCTCCTTTGTTAATCAGTTAATGCAAAACAATGCAAATGGATTAGTATTTTTGAAACAGTTGTTCTAAATCTATTTCTGGCTCAGAAATAGATTTTACCAAACAATAAGTTTTGTTAATGAAATTTATTTAATTTTCTAATAGAGATAATAATTTAATCACGCTAATTGATTTTAGTTTAGAATGCTTTTACAAGCTACCAAGCCAATTGCATCATCCCAATTTCCATTACATACATACGTATTTTTAGTATATAAAATTTTAAATATACATTTTTATATAACATATACAAACATAAATATTAATTTATACCTAATCCCCCATCACTTTTAATATATATATATATATGTGATTTACGCACATATCCGGCCTATTAAAATTATATGAAATATTATTATTGATTTATTTAATTCAAGATTATTAAAATCTCTTGTTAACATTTATTTTCAATACAGAATTTAAAAAAAAATTGAACTAAATAGGTGTATATATATACGTAGGACTGGGATTTGAATCCAGTTTGGTGGTGAGGGATCTGATAGGACTGTGAAACGTAATCTGAATCTCAGTCTGTTTCAATATGTCTAAATATTACTATTTAAAAATAAAAATTGTAAAAAAAAAAAATGTGTAAAATCTATTTATATGTTCATTTGAAGATTATTTTAATTATATATAAGATGGTATGATAATCTAACTGATGATTTGGATTTTACAGAAATGTATCTTGAGAATCATTTATTTTTTTCTAATGTCTTTATCCATTTGTTTCAAATACATATATTATGAATAAATGAAAAAAGAGATTAGTGTTAAAATAATAATACCATTTTGGCTTTTAACTGCTTTAAAGTTTATTTCTGAGCTTAATATTATACTTAATAAGCATAATAAATAATTTCTAATAAAATTGATATGTTTATATAAAATAACATAATCACTAATGTTGTCAATACTTATGTATTTATAAAGTAAGATTTGTTAAAATAGTGTAGATGAAAATATTTGAGTAGATAATATGTGCATGGTTAATTGAGTACTCATTTTGCAAAAATGAATCTTGGATTTCATTTAACTTTGTCTGATAATTTTATATATTTATTTGAGATGGATAATGTTAAATCAAAATTTTTAAATATAGTATATATTTGATATTTTGAATGAGTGAAATAGTGAGTAATTTGCTGAATGTAATTTATAAAAAGATATATATATATATTGATTTTGAGATACATTTAAAGTCTGAAAAAATAACATAATATGTATTACAATAAGTAAATATTAATCAAATAGATATATTTATCTAGAAATACTGTAATTATTATGATCATACTAGAGTTATAAATTTACAGATTTTTTATGTCAATATATCTATATATGAATATTTTTAATTCCAAAAAAGATATCATAGGAAACAAGAGAAAGTAATTTTTATTTAACAGTGGTAATTTCCTCATTACAGATATTTTAAAACGAGCATTATATCTTCTAAAATGAAGAAATAGCATTTTATCGATAGCAAATATATTATAAATAAAGTTGTTCTACTGTTTTATGTAATAAAATAATCTAATACAACTTTAGAATAAGTAAATTTCCTGGTATGTAAATTTATTATCAATTTTAGCATGGCTATTTATAAATATACCAATGCTAGTCTTTCTTCACTTAGCAATAAAGTAACAATTGAATATATAATATAATTAAATTTAAAAACTAAAAAAAAAAACATTTAATATATGCATATATGTTTATTATAATATAATTATGCTTATTTATATATAGTACTGTTATTTTTGATACAACCTGTGTTTGGCATTCTACCATGAAAGAAGATTGCTGAGAAATAGATTTTTTTTTTTTTGTTTAAGATAAGAAAAAAATGTAATTAACTGTAATTTGAGATAAAGGAAGATGTGATACTTCTCCTCCCTAATTAAATATAGCCGATCAAAATGTCATTTATCAATATGAACTTAATAAGTGAAAAAAGAAAAAAGTTAGAAATTGTATAAAATCAAACCTTGTTTAAATTTTGTAAAGTATTCATTTATTTTGGTTGATGAAATTATGCTGGTTCACAAACCAAAAATGAATGCTATATTAAAGATAATATAAAATCATGTATTGTATGTAAGTTATGATTACTATTGTAAATTAATTATAATAAAAATTAAGTTTGCAGAGGAAGTAGATTCCTAAAGAGATAAAGAAAAGTATGACTAGGTACTTGCACGATGGAATCAGACCAGTGGTATTAAAAAGCGACCCTGAGAACTTCGATTCATTCCTTCTTTGCTTCATTAATTTGTGATTTCTTTAAATTAAAGTGCTGTATTCTTCATTGAGTGACATGTCGCAGCTCATACCTAACTTTAATGTTTATCTGAACTAGTAATATAAACTTCTAATGAACTAAACTTTATTGCTAATAGAATGCCTAATTAAATTTGAATATCTATTCTATTAATGTTGTATCTATTTGTTAATGTTTAATAATATTTAGTAGGGTAGGATTAATAAATAATTTTGTATTCATAGTATACATTTGCTTATTTATTAAATATGTGTGATAATTTAAATTCAGCAATCTTTATTATTTAGTTTTCTCTATGTATGAATTCTAATACTTAATTTATTAAATCTCTGTAAATAGAAACCAAATAAGAAAAACTTATAATTATAAAGGAGAGAAATTCTATCTTTATTAATTAACCTTGTGACTGTGTGTTCAAACTAATACAAGCCACTGAACATTGGCGCCTGAATTAAAGAAATAAATGCTGTCACAAGTTATGGTTCTCTTTTATATCATACTATATAATATGACTTGGGTTTAGATTGACCAGGAAATAAAGAGGAGGGATCGATTCGGTCATATCACAAACATTAATGTTATATTTGTATGTAAATTATAAATGATTCAAAAAACCAAGATCTATATAAATGTAAAAAAATAACAGATGAAAAAAAACTCTACCTGTTATAGTATATGTATCTATATGTGTACACACATAATGTTAGCATTTTTTCATATATATATATTTTTTTTTTTTTTTTCAGGATCCTACTACTCCAAATAGGCAGAATGCTATACGCATTCGTATTCTTCCCAAAGGAAGTGTTTCATTTAAAAAATCATCTGATATTCGCATTGGGGGGATTGTTGAATGTGAAGCTGCTGGCCAGTGGAATAAAAGTCCTCGTAAAAACAAAGATAAAGACAATCAGCAACCAATAAAAGAACAGGAACTAGGCTCAATTACTTATGAAATAAATGGACAAAAAGAAAGTATAGCCTATCACAATAAAGATGTAGATTCTAGACACCCTTTAAAAATTGGTGATAAGGTAATGTTTATACATTTTAAAGTAATGATGTTTTTAAGCATATGTACAAATAGTGAATCTTGCAAACACTATAACAGCAAAACGTTCTAGATTTAGTATAAAATATGTTTAGGTTTATTAGCCATTAAAATGTAGTTGGTTATAATATTATCTTTTCTCTGTCTTATTTTTAATGGAAAAAAAAACCTTTTAGAAACTGCTTGGCATATATTAATAAAATTTTTATTGGGAATCGTCTAATGGATTAGATAGCTGAAAGGAATACATATTTTTGGATCATAAATTCAACCTAAGAAATTCTCAGTATGTTATAACAGTTACCTTCATGTAGCAGTTTTAAAAAATTTAAATATTAAAAAAAAGATGAAAACAAAATATAAAACAGTCAAAATTTATACAAGTCTAGATAGCTATTTTCTAACACAAATAATTATGTTGTAAAATAAAAAGTTGGAGGTTTATGTAGTGTTTTTTTTTTGTTTTTTTATTTAATTCAGCATTGATATTTATTATATTTAGGCTCTGAGATGATACTTAATGAAAAAGATATTATTAATAATTTTTAATTTGTTAAAAAATTAATGATTTTTTTCACTGGTAATAATAATTAACAAACATGACCAGAATAAAATACAATAAATTTGACAAATATAAATTCCTTTAGGACATTATTATGTGATGTTAAAAAATTAATCAAAAAGTTTAATACTGTGAATTCTAAAGTCATAATTTTTTAAGGGATAGAAAATAAATTATAGAAAGGAAATCTATTTAAAATTGTAATTAAAAAACATGTTATGATTATTCATTAAAATACTGTACATCATAATTATACAACTTTAAATATATTATAATTGAAAGCATTACAAATCTATTATCTTAAATTCTATCTGCTTGTGTATATATATATTTAATTCTAATGTAACAGTAATTACAGACTTAAACAATAGGGTTACTATTGATTATATTGATGAGATAAAATAACTTAACAAAGGAAATATATTGACTTATAATAAGTAATCTAATATAATTTTTAATTTATTATAAAAAGTAGTTTATTTTACTGTTGTAGTTTATATATATAAATTAAATTAACATTTATTTACTTTGGACACATTTTATACACTTTATCTCTCAATATATTGTGCCATTACAATTTAGTCTTTAGCTAAATTTGTAGTAATGTTCATGAAAGAAAATGTGGAACAAAAATCATCACATTTTTATATAGTAAAGAAAGCTGTAGGGCACCCCAGTTTAAACCCTACAAGATCGAGTTCTGCAAGCTTAAGACAGAAAGAGAGTGGGGCAACAGTTATGTTCTTTATTTGTTTGTGTGTTGATAGAAAACTCAAAAAGAGTAGTACGCACATTTAATTATTCAATATTTAATTTGTTTTGTTAAAAAGTAAAGTAATAACATATATAGGCAGTGTGTGTAAGCTGTTTAATTATCATTGTATATTTCAAATATTAAAAATGTCTTCAAAGCTAACCTACATTTACTAGATTCTAATATTTTATTCTATTTCTATTTTTTTAAAGTTGTAATTTGGGGTTAGAAAGTTAAGAATTTAATTTTAGATATTAAAATCATAATTTCTAAAAAACATTTAGATTGTTGTAATAGGCCAGTTTTATAAACGATGTGAATGGCAGTGTGTGTGTGTGAGTGTATGGCATAAATAAATTACATTTACACATATTAAAAATGTTAAAGAAAAGGAAAAACAATTCTGTTAGATTATTTTTTTTTACTCAAAGGTTTTGCTAAAAGGTTTCTTGTTTGTATCTGTATTTCTCAAGACTCAGAAATCCAGCTGGAAATCTTCAAAGAGAAGAGATTGAATATTATAGTAGTGCGATTTTTAACAGCCAAGTGAGATAAATGCTTGGGATAATTTTACTTGAAAAACAAATTAAGCTTTCCAAAAATCATGTAAGTGCAGGTTTCTTATATTGTTTGTTACTATCACTCTAACTAAGAAAATAAAGTATAAAAACTTGTCTGGGAAAAATCAAAAAAGAAATTTTGAAATATTGACACTAAGGAAGACAAACGTTTTAATTCTGCTAGATAATCTTTTTTAAAATCTTATTTTTTTTAATATCAAGCTTTTGAATATTGAAAATATAAGGATGTCGGACTAAAAAAAAATATATAGGTCTCGTCTGGTGAAATTCTCTGATTCATCATCAACCAGCATATCATATATAAAAAAAATGTCTTGTCTGAAATTAAAATATTATACACCTGATGACTGATTGAAAAGAAAAATTTGATATTTTAAGCAAAAGAAACATTCACCTGCATTTGAAAGCTGAAGAAAAATGATTAATCGACTGATTATTAAATCATCTAGTACAATTGTTATATCCGCACTTACGACTGTGCCAAGGTTATATCTGCAAGTCATACTGTGCGGCTATCCAATAACGTTCACTAAAGTTCTCCAACGAATGGTCTATTCCTGCAACTAATGCTCCACTCTGCAACTAATGCTCTGCTCTGCAACGAATGCTTCTACTCTGCAACTAATGCTCTTCTCTGCAGTGAATGCTCTACTCTGCAACTAATGCTCTGCTCTGCAACGAATACTTCTACTCTGCAACTAATGCTCTGCTCTGCAACAAATGCTTCTACTCTGCAACTAATGCTCTCCATATCTCCGCTACGGTCTCCTTCAGCTATACCCGTGAACTACATTTCCACTGGGCGCTGGTCATTAACCGCAAGCACTAACGAGATATCTCTGCTGGTGTTAAACAGACGTCTACTCAAATACTGCTACTCAACTGTGTGACTGCTCTCTATCTTACACTGCTTGATGTTACCCAGTCTTTTTAACGCTCTCTGACAACTGCAACGATCAATCAATGCACTGACCAATAAGGTAACGTCTCTTATCTAGAAACATTTGTAATTAGCAAATATCTCTAGGAATTGTCGATCGCCATTACATCAATGCACTAATTAAATTTCTCAGCTATCAGAGCGCGATCTAAAAACGGCCTTACGAATAAATTCTAGTTTTTTCTGGAGTGCACAAACATGTCTGCCATCTTACAAAACACTACACACAATTATTCCAGTGACTGAATTTAAACCCAGTAAAAGAAATTGCAAATGAGAGAACAACTGATATACTCTAATGGAAGAATTATGCTTAACAAGGAAGGGGAAAAAAAAGTTCCAGTGCCATATGATTCTCCCTGAAGCAAATAATATCATCATCACCATTAAATAATTACAAGCCTCAAAGAAAAAGAAACCGTTCCAGCGAACTGTGGAAATTGATTGCTGCAAAAGTATGAACATTAAACAAGCTAAGTTTGAACCCGTGGGACTGGTAATATGAATTTTCATTATCTATTTTTTTTTTATGATTTCAAAGACTATTCGTAACATTTTAGAGATGAAGTTTTCTATTTTTTTTCTTAGAACTTTAAAACAACCATAATTGATTGAAACCAAAATTTTCTTCAATAAGAATAGTTATAACCTTGAGTAATAATTTTATGTATGTTAAAACTATTATTGTATACTAATCTAAAATTATGAAATGTTGGTTAAAATGAAAAAGATATTTTTTTTGTGTTTTATTATTTTGTTTTTAAATAATATTTTGGTTATTATGGGATAAACACACCTACACAGTAATATATTAAATTGTTACATGAATATAATTGTGTGTGGATGGAAGAATAATAGACGTATATAGTGTTAAAAATATTAGGTTATTTTTGTTTTGATTTAAGATATAGCGATTTTAGGAGTAGTTTAACAGAAAAGGAGGGAGAAGCAATTTAAAAACTTGTTTCTGGAAATTTTTTTCCGATTCTACTAACATTTTTTTTTAACCATTCTACTTTACAATGTTAGATTATAAAAGTATGTGTGCCAAAGAGTGAATTTTTTTTTTTTGTTTTTAAATGAAATATTTTCTTGTGAAGAGAAAACTTTAGCAAACTTAATATCCAATTTTATACACATTATATATTTGACAGGAAAGGGGGAAGAACTCAAAATTAATCTTATGATTGCCAAATAATCAATTATTGTTATTATCATTATTGTTCATATAAATTCTTAGTTTTGTCTTTGAATTGTTTGTATATGTTTGTAATAAATTAATAAATGTTAAATTGTTTTATTAAAGAGGCATATATAGTTCATTGAGAGTATTCTTTATTAGGTGTGATCATTCATCATCAATGGTTAGTATTAATTATTTAAGATTTAATTAGATATACTGAGATTAAGCAATGGTTATGAATTTCTTTTAAAAATTAAGTTTTATCATTAGGCTTAGTCCTAAAGCTGTGGATGGAACTATTCTTGTTATCATCATCATCATCATGTTTTGAATTAATGAGCTAGATAAATGTTTAAAGGCCATAGATAAACAAGTGATTTCATGGTATTTAGTTGACATTTGTGAATAATTATAATAACCACCATTCCACCATCTGTATCATGCAAGGATGAGTGAATTGCCATCCTAAAATAATAGTATAATCTGAGCTAGTAAAACTTATAAAGATATTGAAACACATTATGTTAAGATCTAGGAAATGATTTCTGTCTAATGAATTTTTATACTCCACTTTAGTTTATGGATGTTTTATGTTTACCTAAATGTTAGTGCATACAGTGATATGGGTCTAAAAGCAAAATCCTCCATTTTTGTTAGAAATAAAGTACCAAAAAGGGATTCAAACCCGGTTATAAGATATAACTGTGTCTAGGTTCAGATAATCTAGTGGCGCCCTGCTAGATCATATTCACTTGTTATTTACTTAAATATGCACTTGACATCAAACCAAGAGATGAAAGTGTATAAAATCTACTGTCTGTATACCTGAGAAGATATTTTATTGAGGTACCAGTGTACTCACCCACTTTATGTTATTTCCTGAGTTATAATAGTTTGTCCTTAATAATTTGTTTATAGTTTTTACTTGTTTATTGATGATACGATGGCTGCCTAACTAGGGTTTGAAATAGGCCAGACACCTTAAATGACTAGTCTCCAAGCATTATTGTTTCTAATTATTGATATTATGATATCTTTAGAAATCTTAAGTAGAAATTGATGAATTAAAGCCACCGATATTTTTATTTATAATTAATATTTACTCGATTTGATCATTAACGATGACTATTATGTGTATGATTCCTTATTATGATTGATAGCTCGTCGTCTGATCGTTTGTTAAATAGCTTATACTCAGCAAGTTGCATATTATAATTCTTTTCTCTTTGATATAAAATATGTTACCATTTTTCGTTTATTAAGTTAAATAATATATTTGGATCATTGATCTTATTATTTAAGTTACAATATAGAACATTTATATGTAAAACTTTGAAAAATTCTAACTTACAAACAAAACAAAAATCTCTTTTCTTTAAGAATAAGTAGTAAAATAAACAAAATTAATTTTAAAAAAGGGCTATCGGAATTTCAAGAATTAAAAGAGAAAGAATATAATTATTTTTTTAAATAACGGAAATTCTGACCATAACTATTTTTGATATACAGTATAGAAATGAAAAAAGATATCATTATAACATTTTCTTCTCTCATTTTACAATAAGAACAGTAGGTGTATGTTAACCAAGATAATGTCAATTTTATAAGCTTATAAGAAATGTTAGATCCATTAGAATTTTAATAGAGCTAAACTATTGATGCTTTATTATTAGTATCCAAAATTACTATACTATTTAAGATTTTATAATTGGTATTTCAAAATTAAGATTGGATTCACTAAAGTAGGGAGAATTAAATCTGCTAGAATCAATTGTTATTGGAAATCATTCATTAGTGTGAGGAATAACTGATATAAAAGATTGAACCAGAAATCAATTGTAAAAGAAAATTGTTGCATGTATCCTAAATATATTTGAATATTGAATTGATATCAGAAGAATGCCCACATTTTCTAACAGAATATTTCAGATCACATTGATTAGAAGTAGTTCTTTTATATTTTAGAAAATGCCATCATTTCCACTTTTTCCAGCTATCTGAAAGGTTTACCATGTTATGACTATAAGTTTATTAATCATGTTTCTTTTGTTTTTGGTAAAACTGACATGATATGAGATGCCTCATTTTTTTTTTGACATTTGTATGATTCAATCATTATTTTACATGGATGCATTACAGTTGAAGATCATTAAAATATTTTGAAATATCAGGTTCATACTATGGTGTAAAAATTATCAAATAATACTGTCCTTTTTCATTATAATAATACTGTAATTTATACAGCCAAGATTGCTTTGAAAAATATGAGAATAGTGTTACATATCTCCTGATTTTTTCTAACAAATCTGTGTTAAATGTTTTCAAGCCTTTCTGAAATATTTGTCTCATTAAGAGATTGATCTTTCATTGGTATCTCACAAAAATTGTAAGATTTTTTAAATAAATAAATCACTATGTGGCCAGTTGCTTAGAAAATCAACTGATATTAAAGCCTTAATATGACAATGCATAATAGTTCCATTCCATATTAAGATTTATTTATTTTTTAATCTAGCAAGAAAAACTAATTATATGTTACAATGTGTGACAATAATCAAATTTACAGAATTTTGATAGTACAGTATTCAAAATTTCACTAGTAATATTAATCAAGATTCCATTGCAAGAAACTTTTGACATACTCATTTAAAAATATTCAAAGCATCTAAAACATCAATAACTGCAATAACTTTCATTGTTTTAAAAATAATAATAACAAGATTAGACCATACAAGTAATTTTTGGTATATGGCTTTTGCTACACCAAATAATTCAATCATGGCATTAATAAGTAGATTTATTCACAAAAGTTACATTTTTTAGATCATAGCATGTGGAAATTGCATATACTCTGAATAAACCATTTTATGAAGAATAATGCATTATTTTTTAGCAATGGCTTCTTTGGAATTATACAACTCTCTTGAAGCCAGTATAAAGGCAGAATAAACTGTCTTTTTGTGAAAATTTAATATATGCTGTACCAACTTTTATGATGAATTAGTTCAAACCCATGATATTTAAATAAAAAAAGTGGCCCTTTCCATGAATGTCATTTTATATTTTTTATAATATATGGGAATTTAATACATGACTTTCTAATAGCCTGCATTAAGTGTTAATGATTTTATCATAAGACTGTTCATTGAGCAATAGTCATTTGTTCATATTGTTGCTACTTTTAATAAATGTAATGGTGGGGAAGGGTCCAGGTAGACTAAAAGATATCTTTAATACTGATATAACTTTGTTTTAGCAATAATATAACTGCTATTAATCCTGATTTTTTTTTTTTTGAAGGAATATAATAATAGCAGAGTAAATGAAAAGCAGTTTGGTTAAAAATAGCTGAAAAGAACAATCGTGTTTGTTAAAAATTAATTTTAAAAATGACAAATATTTATTTTGTCATATAAAAAAAAAAAGCAGAAATATAACATTTCAACTGTAATAACTTGGAAGAAAATAATTTTCTAATATGTATAAATGAATACATTGAGAAAGAGGTAACAGTAAATGCTGAAAAAAATAAAAAATATCAGGATAGATAATTAGCTATTGTAATTGGAAGAAAATAGTAGAGGTCTTTAATATCTGATTAAGTTTGTCAAGTGGTACTGTAAGTGGTGTAAAGAAAGACTGGCTATAGAAATATAAACTTTGTGTTTTGTAGTCAAGAGAATTTTAACTCAAATCTTTGAATAAGTAGAAATAAAACAAATATAGTCTTAATAAAGGCAAAAGCTTTATATATATATATGTAGTAATAACAATTAAAATAATAAATATATTGGTAATTAACTATTATATACAGTTTTTCAATCCGCAGAAGTACTTTCAGTTAATTCCTTAATCACAGCAGTTGAGACAGGTTAAGGAATTAACCAAAAGTACCTCTGCAAATTGAAAGGCTGTACATTACCGTTAAGACTGTTAATTACTGTTGTATTTATTATTTTAATTGTTATTATAATAGTTTTTTTTAATTAATAGACATTTTATTTGTGTGTGTGTGTATACACACACATATGTATATATACAGAATTGATAATGGCTGAAGTTAATAAGATAGACTGTTTTGAGTTGGTTAGATTGATCTTTAGTCACAACTATTTTATGAACTAATTCCTTGGGAAGCATGATTTGGGCAAGTAATCTTGAAAAACAAAGTAGTCAATAAGTAAAATGACTGGCAATTACATAGTCAGTTTTAGAATTGGATAATATTACCATACTATGTGGATGTTTTATTTCTATTATTCTGGAAGTTTTATGTACATCTATCCAGTGAATAAAATATAAAGTACAGGTATCCATCATTTTTTTCATATTGTTTGCTTTTATAGGTAATTTATAAATACCACTAACGCAGCAAAGTTGAGGAACAACCAAAAATATTCTATATTATCCTAGATAATAATATTTAATGTATTGGAAAAAGTTTTAAAAAAAACTATTAACATATTTTAAACAGGTTTGAAATGAAATCTTTAGGTTTAATTAGTTTTTTACTTGTTATATTTTAGGTAGAATTTACTATATCAGAACAAAAAAATAATCAACTTTTGAAGCTCGCTGTGGATGTAAAACCTCAGAATAATCGCTCTGCAAGCTGGTCTAAACAGCAAGGCTTTATTGCTGCACTAAAAGAAAGCTTTGGCTTCATTGAAACTGCTGATCACGCTCGAGAAGTTTTCTTCCATTTCAGGTATCGTTTATTTATAAACAGAATAGTAATCAATGATTTAATCAGTAATATTAAATGTAGATTTGAGCTTTATTTTATAAAATTGCTAATTATATATGTAGCAAAAACAATATATATATAATTTAATATTTTTCCTTCCTGATTGAATCTGTATAATATATTAAAATAAAGTACTAGTTTTCTACTTCACCTTTGAGTGTATTACTTAAATTTTGATTTATCCTTAGTTTAGTTACAATTTGTTTAAAGGTTATTCCAAAATAAATACAGAAAGATCATTTATGTGTTTTCTATATAAGCAGTGAACAAAATTTGTAAAAGTCAAACAATTATTTTATTCTTATATCCAGAAATTTGGTACATTTTCATGTAGTTTTTTTTATTATTGTTTGTAATAGTAATTTTGTTTAATTAAACAATGTTTATTTTATTTTGAATGCTAAAGTGAATTTAGCTCAAAATGGTATATTTTTTTGCTAACCGATATAAAAATATATATTTTTTGCTAACCGACATATAGGCTGATTTCAATATAATATAATTGGAATTATGCAATTTTAGATTTAGACAATTTTTAAAAATATTTTTCTTTGTCGTCATCAACCATTATCAGTCCACTGCAGAATGAAGATCTCTCCAAATTTAATCCATCTTCTCCGATCTTGAACTTCTCCACATCACCCCTGCACACTTTCTTATTTCATCTATCTGTCTGACATGTGATCTCCTTCTGGGTCTTTTACAACTCTTGGAATCCAGTTTAAGATTTCAATTGTCCATCTGTTATCATCTCTTCTAGCAATATGTCCAGCCCAACTCCACTTC
Organism: Epiperipatus broadwayi; assembly: GCA_028023455.1. NCBI lineage: Eukaryota > Metazoa > Onychophora > Udeonychophora > Euonychophora > Peripatidae > Epiperipatus > Epiperipatus broadwayi. Next base: position 2,568,617 of record JAQFVV010000162.1, read on the forward strand.
AGTCTTTTAATTTTTTCAATGAGGTCAGTAACACCTGTTGGTTCTCTTACCCATATATTGCTTTTCGATCTCTTCTTGTTACTCCCAACATGCATCTCTCTATACTTCTTTGAGTGGTCTGAAGTCTTGCTGCATTGCGCTTCTATTAAGTGTCCAAGTCTCAGATCCATAGGTAAGAAGTGGTAAAACACAATTATTAAAGACCTTCCTTTTCAAACACATAGGCATATTTCTTTTTAGTATCAAGTTATTTCTTTCAAAACCAAGTTTAATTCTATGATTAATTTGCTTCCATCTATATTAATAATAGCATACTAAGATATTTGTAGCTGTTAACTTCCTCTAATTCATCATAATCAATCTTTATTTTCATATTTTGAGAAAGTCCATTAAACATTACTTTAATCTTTTTAACATTTACCTTTAGTCCTACTTTCATCTGATAACTCCTGCAACATTTCCTGCAGCTCTAAAGCATTATTTGCAAAAACAACTACATCATCTGCAAAATCTAAATGACTTAAATAATCTCCATTTACTTTCACTCCTTTAGCTTCTCATTTTAATCCACAAAATATCTCTTGCAGCACTGCTGTAAAAAGTTTTGGACATATGGAGTCACCCTGCCATACAGCCTTCTCAGTGTTGACTTTCTTAGTATCATTATGTAATCTAATTGTTGCTGTTGCATTTTTATAAATATTCTTTAAAATATGACAATATCCTGAGTCTGTACTTTGATGATCCAATGCTTTAATCACTGAAGAAATGTTTATAGAATCAAATGTCTTTTCATAATCTATAAATCCAAAGCATAATGGCAACTCATATTTATTTGTCCTTTCTATAACTTTTCTCAATACCTGGATATGATCTACTGTACTTAACCCACTTTTAAATCCAGCTTGTTCTCTTCATTGGTGGAAATCCAATGTTCTCTGTAGACGAGTTGTAATTATCTTGGTAAAAATTTTGTATAAAACTGATAAAAGGCCGATAGGTCTGTAATTTCTAATATCTTCTTACCTTTTTTAAATATTAATATTAATACAGCACTCTTCCAATCATCTGGTACATCTTTATCATTTAGATATTTGGTATATAATTTTGCTAAAAAAAATTTCTATCTCTTCACCTGCTTCTTTTAATATTTCAATTTTAATTCCATCATTACCTGGAACCTTTCCTTTCTTCATAAATTTAATTGCATGTCTCACTTCTTAATTTCAAATTCTCGGCAATTTGGAAGATATAATAGATTTAGGAGGTACTTGTTCTTTATTACTATATAATTCTTGATAGAAGCTTCTACCCATTTCATGATGTCATCTCTCTTTTTAGTAATAATTCCATCTTTTTTTCTTATTGCAGATATAAATTTTCTACCAATACCAAAATGTTGTTTTACACTCTTGAAACTTTTATTCTTTTTTACAGCTTTCCTTGCTAGTTCACAGTTATACTTTTTTATATATCATTTTCAACTCTTTTCTGTACCATTTTATAAAATTTGAGATATTCAATCCTTTTTAACGCATCATTTTTGTATATCCTTACATTCCTTCTTTTCTTCATAAATTCTCTAATCTCAGTAGAAATTTTATTGGTCAATTGCTGTTTCTTTCTACCAGCTATCTTTGTTGCAGTTTTCAAAAGTGTATCAGTTATTTTCATATTAATTTCATTCAAATCTGAATCATGTTCAAAATCTACTAATACTTGAAACCGATTTGTAAGTTGTAATTTAAATTCATTAGAATGTTTCTGAAGATTAGGAATATCAACTGTAAATATTGTTTTTCTTAATAATTTTTGTCTCTCTAGTTTTGCATTAACACGTATCTTACATCTTACTAATCGAATGTTGAAATATGTATTTTCTCATGGTCAAAATATAATCCAGTTCTGCTGTACCTTCATTTGGATGCTTTCATGTTCATTTCCTTTTAACATTTTTCTCAAAAAAAGAATTCATAATATAACGTTTTTCTTTTTCTTCAAACTCCACACAAATCTATGTCTTCTCATTTCTATGTCCATAACCAAAATTACCTACAGCACTTTCATTTGTTTACCAATTGTAGCATTAAAGTCTCCCATAACAATTTTAAAATGTTGTTTACTCTGATCAAAAGCATTTTGTACATCCATATAAAAATCTACTACTTCATCACTATGAGAACTTGTTGGGGTATAAACCTGAATTATCTATATTTGGTATCTGCTATTAAGTTGTATAACTAATCTTGCCACTCCGTCTGATACACCATTAATCTCCACATTGTTGTTCTTCCACTTTTTATTTATAATGAATCCTATTCCACTTGTATTTCCAATATTTGTGCCTTTATAGTAGAATACATGTCAAAATCAATTGTCTCTCCTCTTCTAATTTCACAAAGTCCAATAATGTCCCATTTAATATGACAGTTTTTTTTCTAATTCTTGAAATCTTACTTCATTTGAAAGTGATTTGCAGTTGTACCTAAATCAAAAGTCGTTATCAAATGGCAGCCTGGGTCCACAATCGGGATTCCTAGCATTCTCTGCCTTTGGCTACCAACTGCTGCCTTGGTTGGTGACTTTATTTACTTGAATGAAAATGCTTGAGTTGAGAACAATGGGAACAACAGTGTTTTTTGAAATCTCAGAAATGACTATTAAAGTAGACCTTATTTGTCATGAAATTTTTATATTTTTAAAAAATTATCAGTTATAATTTTATATGCTTACTATCCTGTTTTCAAAGCATTCAAGAAAAAATATTTTATTATAATCTGTTCAAAGATGAATAATAACTGAACTTAATGATATAGGAAGAATTGAAAAAAAATTTTTTTTCTCTTTCATTAATAACAAGCTAAACTTTTTTATTTTATTGTTTCAAAGTTGAATGGTAATTATACTTAATAATTCAAAAAAGCAAAGAAATATAGTATTGGTCTTTCACTCATTAATGCCAATTAAATTAAATACAAAATTATTAATTGAACAGTATCATACCATCAGTTCAAATACTATTGTTAATAATCATTCAAAGAATAAATCACAATAATAAAAATTTATAATTTTTTTCAGTTTACACTTTATTCAAGTTATGCAAAAACTTGTGGAAAACCGTTGCATATATTCTTGACTAAACATGCATTGTAGTTAGGTGTATTTGAATTTATGTCATTTTAAGTAGTTAGAAAATAAGTTTTTCCTAATGGAAAAAAAAATATGAAAAGGTGCACGAACTTAAAGTTTTGAGTTGTTTTTTTATTGATAATTATAAATCGTCTCACATCATTTCTTCAACAATTCTGAGGTGAGATTAATTAAATATCTTTTATAAGAAAATGACTAAATAGTGATAATAGCTTACAAACCTGAACAACTCTTCCTGTTGATAGTATAATGGAACTATTAACATTCTGCATTACAATACCCTACTTTCAATACAACACACAATTCTTTTTCCAACAAAATCAAGAAATAGCTATAGGCTCACCCCTGTCACCTGATAAGCAATATTTACATGGATTAACTTGAAGCCACAGCCATAAAGACTACTCCATATCCATCTAAAGTTTGGCTTTGCTATGTTGATGATGCAGCTGTTGTATGGCCTCATGGTGAAGCACTTCTACAAACTTTCTGGAAACACATCAACAACATCACCTTCACTTAAATTCATAATAGAATCAGAACAAGAACACAAATTGGCATTCTTAGATGTTCTTGTGACAAGACTCCCTCATGGCACAATCAAAAGTACAGTTTACAGAAAACTCACACATACAGAAAAATACTTAGCATTTACATCCAATATTCAGAAACACAAAACATGCAAGTTATATTATCTCTATGGAACAGAGTAAAAGTTGGTTCAGAAACCAGCAATTTGGAAAAAGAAAAAGGTTTATATAGAACAAACTTATGGAAAATGGTATCCATTAGCAGTTATTAGAAAACCTTAAATAGACAGCATAAAGAATAATTATTGATACTGTCGTATATCCATATATACGAAAAATAGTAGACAAATTAAGAAAGATCTGCAATCAGTATAACATGAGAATAGCTTTCCAAAGCCATACCACATTATGAAGAATTCTAACATCTACAAACGTAAAATTGAAATGGTGAAAAACAAAAAATGCATCTATGAAATGCCATGTAAATGTGGAAGAATGTATATTGGCAAGACCAATCATCCCATTGAAAAGCGATTGCAAGAACACAAACTGATGATTAGAAGAAAGTAAACAGATGTGTCTAAAGTAGCAAACCATGTATATACCAATGAGCATATGTTCAATTAGGAAATTACAAAAATATTAGAAAAAGAGGAAAAGATACAAAAAAGAAAGTTCAACAAAGCTGCTCACGTGACAATAGTGAATAATCTCGTAACTCAACCTAGTATGACTATACATAATGTATGGAAGCCACTAATCAACTTTGCCCTTAGGAAAAAGTGGAGAAATCAGGAAAGAACCTCATAGATAAGTATATGAAATTTCTACTGACTGCTGCCTTTGACAGGATGGCTCAGTTGGGTTAGAATGTTATCTTAAAATTTAATATTCAAGAATCTAAGCGTCCAGGTTCAATTCTCAAGCTAGTACTATCACTTGTCAGGCCAGCAACATCTGATGAAGAGAGGATAATAATACTTCTCAAAACATAGTGAATATACTGTGCTGTGTGTTATTTATTACTAACAGTTGAATGTACTTCGAAAATTTAAATATTTTTCTAAAGACATTCAATACTCAATGCTAGATGAAGGAAATAATCCAATATATAAATACAACTAAAATATCATCATCACAAACCTTCAGGAAAGCAATATCTTTTAACAGTTCTTTAACAGTTTAAGAGTTATTATTAATGGTTATGTTTCCATAATTCATTCTATCAAAATGAAAGATAAGTTTTAATAATCTTTATTCTCTCAGTTTTAAATGCCAAACTTTTTCATTTTCGTATAGCTTCACCAGCCAAAATCGCGGTCTGCTACAGTTAACAAAATTAACATATGGAATAAACGTTTACTTAGCCAATGTTTTATCAAACTAATAAGTTATAAAAATTCTGCCAATTTTACAACATGAAGATATTTATAATCTTGATTTTGCTGCATCTAATTGTTTATAATGCAAATTTATTTTTATCACTGTCTTTTTTTTTTAAACTGGGATATTGTCAAAAAATGAAGTAGATTAAAACTTATTCCATTTTTATCTGAAATAGGGTTGTATTAGCATTAGTTATTCAAAACACAAAGATCTGCATGTTGAAAGTATCCTGGGTTTTAGCAGAATTAATTGGAATTGTGGCTAAGGGCTTTTCACATATTTCACTATGAGATTTTTATCAGTTTAATAATTTGAAAGAATATATTGTTTTTGGACTTTATGGTTATTATGAGTGAATAATGTTGATAGGGGAAATTTTTATATTCAATAATGGTTCCTACATACTTTCAAGTGCAGACTAGTTTATACTTTTTTAAAGAATCCTGTTTCTCTAAATTTGGAATTGAACATTTGGAATAATATAGAGTGATATTGAACAGAGTTAATGATAATATAAAGCAAAACAATTGTCAAATGGCAGGAAAAGCTATGGAAGAACAAAAATCTCAAAATTAAAAAATAATGTCTTGAAAGTAAAAGGAAGAAATGTGACTATTACTAAAAAAAAGGACAATTTCATGAACTGTGGAAGAATTTTGCATTAAACTGTGTAATAAGAAAGAACTATAAACTAAACTAAATTATTACAATTGCATCATTTTATTTTTATTTAAAATTCTTGGTATTTTAAATGGAAAGGTAAGACATGCAATTTACATGTATGAAAAATCGAAAAGTTTAAGGAAATAGTAGGCTTATTATAGAGGATTTTAAAAAGAAGTAGACAAAGTAATTATGACAAAAAAGAAAAAAAGGTGGAAAGGAAGATTAAAACAGGCAAAACTCTCTATATGTATTGCCACTCAATGCAAGCCAGAGTAATTAATGGATACCAGAAGACTTGTGTATAAAATCTCCATCTAGTGCCTACTCATCCAATATCCCTGACTAGTTTCTGGCTTGTGGCTTCATAAGTGAGGGGCCTTGGATCTGAGAGCACTGCACCTAGATCTTAGGATCTAATGCAACCCTCCAGCAGCCACCTTTTATCTCTACTTAACTACAAACTATGAGTCTTAAATTGAAAACATTATAATATTCTCAATCCAAGCTCATCAGCTTATATAGTCATATAGGTCTGATCTCAGTTCAGTACCTATACATTTTGGTGACTTTGGTTCTTTAATAACCATAGCTACCACTATCTTATTAGGAAAAATTGGTTTTAAGCCAATAAACATCACGTGATCACCATTTCTTATGCTTGCTTATAACTGTTATTAAAACAGGCAAAACTCTATACGTATTGCTCCTCAATGCAAACCAGAATATTGCATTGAATGGCAATACTTATAGAGAGTTTTGTCTGTTTTAATAACAATTATAAGCAAGCATAAGAAAATGGTGATCAAGTGATGTTTATTGGAAAGGAAGATATTAGAAATTATAGAGCTACTAGTCTTCTGATTGTACTGTACATGATTTTTTATAAGATCATTAAAACTCTTCTAGAAAACTTGCATTTCTGTTATGATGGATGTTTTGGAACATCAAGATATTGTAAATTGTGAAGAATATTTATCATAATATAACATCAGTGATAAGAATACATGATGACACTAACATTTATAAATGAGCATAGAAGTGTGATACCATTTTTTCAAAAAAAAAATTATGCAATTTTGTAGAGAGTATATTCAGGATGAAAAGTGCAAAGCTAAGGTAATAAAAGGAGAGAGTGTAACTCATCTATATTTTGCAGTTGAAGTGATTGCGTTTACAAATAATGTATTGGAGCATCACAAAATTTATCGTCAGATGAAAGCAAGAAAATAGGACTAAAAATAAATGCTAGTCAAGCATTGATGGTATCAGTGACGGCTGCTTTACAAGCAGTTGTCCCGGGGTAGCGGGTTCGCTTCCCTGCTGATGCTGTGACGCACGAGAAAAAAATAAATGCTAAAAAAACTCAGCAATGTTCAATAATTATTCAAAAATAAATAGGGTGAAATAACATTAAATGTTAATAACAATAAATGTCTCAATTAGATTTTTAATACAAATGGAATATATTGAATGAAATTGATAAAGAATTAAACATTAATGGAGTGCTTTTAGTAGATGTTATTTAATATTAAAAAGAAATATGTCTATGTGCTTGAAGGAATTTTATTAAATATGTTTAACCTGTCTTTACTTATGGATTTGAATTTTAGAAACTTAATAAAATATGGGGAAATGTATGTTGGAAGCAATAAGGAAGGATCAAAAACGAGTTACATGCATGTGAAAAACTAACATATTACTGATATCATTGAAAGAATTAAGTCGAAAATGGAATTGAAGTAATATAGAGTAAAAATACTATGGATTAAAATTGGAGAGATCTTTATTTTGCAGCGGATTGATAGCACTTGAATATAGTGATATATTTTCTATGGATAACTGTGATAATTTACTGTTATAGTTTGCTGAAAATTATTTTATTTATACCAAAGTTGTGATCTCATTGATAATCTAATCTAATAAATGATAATCAATATTATTTATTTAAGATTCAATAAATTGACAAGTATTTTTTAAAAAAAAAAAAAAAATTCTGATTATATTTTTTTATTTAAATTAAATATATTTGAACTTTTTGAAGTAATATAAATTATAATTTTATATTTAGTACTTTTGATGGTTCAGTTTCTGATTTGGACATTGGAGATGAAGTGGAATATGTTGTATCACGAAGAAGTTCTAAACTGAGTGCTGAATCTGTTAAAAAACTATCAATGGGAACTATTTCTGCAGAGGTACTTTTTTTTTTTTTTAAAATATCAAAATTAAACTTTTAAGTTATGTATAATATAAATATTTGAAAACCAGGCACTCTTCACAAACCTGGAGCTTAATTGTAAATATAGGGGATTTGAACTCAGACTTTCAAGATTATCATCTCCCACATATATATATATAATCAGTGCTCAGTTTATATATATATAATCCCTTATATTTAAGTATAATATATATGTTTTATCATAGGAAGTGCAAGCCCAAGTATTTGATGGTGTTATTGCTCGTCCATTACGATGTGTAAATCCTGGACAAGATGAATATTGGGGTATTGTACAACATGGGATTGAGGGTAAATATTAATTTAATATATACAAATATTATAAACTGATTGGATTTGATTAATCTACCTCTAACTCTGAAAATAAGAAACTCATCTCTATATTAACAAACTATTTTTTGCATTGATACTGTTATTGAGTTGGGGGAATTTATTATTTTCATAGCTAGAGGGAGATTAGTCCAGTTCAGTTTACAATATACATTAATGCTGTGCAAATTTAATATTTATATATGTGTGCATATGTGCTTTTTAAGGATGTTCATAAATTGAGTTCTCATAACTCTGCTTCTTTACCTTTGACAAGATTATAATTGTTATCTTAATTTATTTTTTTAACAAAATGGAACATCGTATATCTGTGTCAATTTTTCAGTTTAAGCCAAACATTGTTTATTGAATTTATATTCTACTTTACTAATAAAAATAAAAATTTGGATTTTCTGCTTTCAATAAATATTTTAGGTGATATTAACGTTAATTTTTCAATTTTTATTTTTCCACCATCAAAGTAATCTCTGTAAAAATTTATTTAGCAATTATTATTCAAATCAAACTTACGAATTTAAGTAAATACATATATGAACATTTTAATAGATAAATGAAATTAAAAGCTTTAAATGGACTGCAATTTTTGAGGACAATTTAAATAACAAATATTTCTTAATTTAAGGTTTATGGGGGGGGGGGGGGATAACAAAATTGAGTATAAAATGTTATATAAATATTCAAATGGATATAAAGAAAATTCTTCATTTATTAAATAATTTTACACATGGATGAAAGAGATGAAGAGATAAAATGGATTTTGTTACTTTATCTAATCAAGAGAGGATATAGAATAATTACATCAGTTATTTCTTCGCATTTAATATAATAACCCAAAAGTTACCAAAACTCAAAGGTGTCTATAAGAAAAAGATTCATCCTAATAGAAGATACAAAACAAATCATTTCCAGAAGATAGATATGCATTTGTCATTATAGCAATTGGCTTCTTGTCTATCTAAAACTTAGAAATTGTAAGCTACTGTCGGTATCATTGATAAAATTAGTTTCATCTCTTCATTTTATATTTTTTTGTGTACATCAGTGATGTTTATATTTTTTATGCACACCAGTGATGCTATCTTGTTATATGTATTGTATCACATAGATATAATTTATTTGCATATAGTCCATTTGTTAGCCTATAGGCTTGAAAATAATGTGATGAAAGATATGGCAAAACTAGTGACTCCACAGATGAATATCAAGGCATAGGCAAGAATCAGAATTTGATTCTTTGCTTGCATATGCAATCTTTCTGTACATTTGATTATTAGTTTTGTAAATCATTATTTGTTATACAACACGCAAGAGTAAACCCAAACACACCGTATAAACATAATAATAAATAATAAATTATTAAACCTTTTGAGAATCATTATTTTTATAAAATAAGTGAATATATTAGAACACACAAAATTACTATACATATGAATTCATATGACTATAAATAAATATAGAATTTATACACACACACACCAATACAAACCCATTAAATCATTTTTCAAATAATAAATTATTAAACTTTTTGAGAATCATTATTTTTGTAAAATAAGTGGATTATATATTAGAACACAACAAAATTACTGTACATAGGAATTCATATGAGCATAAATAAATATAGAATTCATATAGACACATAACACTATAAATACAAATTAATAAAAATTAATCATTTTTTCAAGTAATTAAAAAAAAATTAAAATATTTTTCAAAAAATTAAAATTGTATACTTACGTGCGCGAATTTCTGCGATTACATTTAGCCTCCATGGAAGGCCTTGTTTGTGAATCAGCGTATTTTTAGACCAATAAAAGTTTTTTGTCTTTATCACTTCATGGAAATTACAAAATTGATCAAAGAAAAAAAAAAACTTAAATATGCTGGTTACGAAAAAAATTAATAAAAAATCCAATTTTCAACAGGTTTTTTTTTTTTAAAAAAAACAGCCTTAGAAAGCTACGTAAAAGATGTATAAAATGCCCATATTTCTGTTGACGTCATGCTTATAGTTTTTACGTCATTAAAAAAGGAAAACGTTTCGACCAATCAAATGAGACGAGCGGGTCATCCTCTTTTTGAGCGGAAGCAGTTAAGTTATTATGAAATAAAGTCACACACACTGTAATTTACGAAGCAGTAATTGGATAGAATAAAGGAAAATTAAGACTAACATCCTCTTTTTGAGCGGAAGCAGTTAAGTTATTATGAAATAAAGTCACACACACTGTAATTTACGAAGCAGTAATTGGATAGAATAAAGGAAAATTAAGACTAACAAATATTTTTTAAAACAATTAATAATTAACTGATTAACAATAAACAAAAAAAAAAGACATGATGGTAGGAAATTTTAAACATTCATTTCATCAAAAAAAATATATTTTTGTAAAAATTATAATCAATCAATTTCGATTTATAAATTAATTTTTAATTAATTCTTTAAATAACTAAGATTTAGAAAAACAACATTTTCAAAATCTGAGATAACAATCTTTGATTTATCTCTATTAACTTTTTTTAAGTTTTTTAGGAGGGAAAATGAATGGAAAGCAAAAAACATTTCAAAAAAAAAAATACAATGTGTACACACACAAAAAATACCTTTTACCGTGGCTTTATTTTTTATGGAACTTCCAGTTTTTTCCAATTGAGTGTCTCTTTGAAGGCTTCTAGACCCACGCATGGTTAATTTGCCCTTTTCTTGATTTGCAGTAATTGTAAGTTTAAAAAATAGCAAGTTTTATCTATTGGGTTTTTTTTAATTTTCAGGTGAGACTAATAGACAGTGAGCTTGCAGATTACTTTAGGGAGTACCTCTTTCTTTACATTTTTATTCCAGTGAAGGTAGGTTACATGGAGAAAGATGGTGTCTAGCTTTTAGCTCAATTTAGAAAATGGTTTTTAGTGTAGAAACTATTTTTATAATTAAACTCATAATATGCTAAAAGCTTAATTAAAACTTCTGATTTTCTATGCAATAGCTTGATGAAGACTTCTGCTTTTTTTTATCAGCTGAGTTAAGACCTGACTGCTCTCTTCAACAGCTAAGGTTAGGAATAATTTTTTGTTTGTTTTTTTCAACAGGTGGATTAAGACTCGACTATTCTCTTCATCAACTAGGTAAGGAATAATTTGTTCCAGCTATTTGGGCCTTCTGTTTTATTCACACACTCTTATTTTTTTTTAGAACAATCTTTCCTTCAAGCCAATCTCAGTCTCTCTCAAAACTGATAATTTTTATACCTACCAATTACGTAAATTTTTACAAATAGAATTGTTCTGTTATTTTTCTTCTTAATTAAAAAACAAATCAAGAACTTAGATTAATATCATAAAATTCTTGACATTACTTTCTAATTAAAAAACTCTTCTTGCAAAAGAAAAAAACAAGATAATCAGTTAATTGCACTGATCTGATTTTTTTGCATGGAAGAGAGAGAGAAAAGAAAAACAATTCTATTTAAAAATAAAATTTACAGAAGTATTAAAATGTAATTTTTTTTTTTTTTAATAAAAATACTTTTACTTTCTATAAAAAAAAAAAAAAAGAAGGCTTATTTTTTTATATATATACACATCATACGTGCACATTTATGTATTTAAAACGAATTGAATTTTTTTAAATCTATGATGATTTGAACATGCTAATTTGTAAATTATTGTATAACATATCTAAATGCATATATATTTGTGCATTTTGTTTTTTGACATTGAATTAATTTTGTAATGAAAAAATATAATATGGTTTATTAAATTTATTTTTTTATAAATGCTAGTGTGTGCACACAGTTCCATGCACACACACATATATACTAAATCAGTCATTCTTTATGTATCATTAAAATGTGATAGCTTTTTTTTTTATCATATGACAATTCCCATATGTTACCACATTTCTGTATGTTAAATCAATCATCATAATTATAAAAATGAATTTTATTCATAGGTTTATGACAATTCAAATATGTTCATAAATTATTATATCGTCTGTCCATATGCTGATATAAATATATGTGTTTTATGTAAAGCCATTATAAAATATTTGTAAATCACAATGTGATAGCTAATTGTATTAATTATAATCAGAAGACTTAATTGATATGTATGGCATATTCAGTAGATCTTAATTTCATTTTAATAGTTATTAATAAATTTGTATTTTATTGTTAAAGTTATTCCAGTGAATTTATTCAATCCTAAATAGTTTTAAAACATTATATATTAGGATTATATCTCTTGCTCACAGAAAAGTTAGAGCTTATATTTCTAAGCTAGATTCGTGCATAATGGTCTATTATATAAAAGGAGCTTCTCTTAAGTATTATGGACATCCAGATAATGATAATCCTGGTTAATGCAAAAGGGATATTCTTTAAAGTTTATGCACTGCATCTCATATTTATTATATCTTTAGAAATTTAGTTTATAATTGGCTAATACATTAACCATTTAGCTGTCCAATTTTCTTATTGGCCACCTGATGTAAACGTTTGAATGATTTCATTCATTAGCTTGTTTCCTTTCATAAATATATAAGTGTATAGTAATCAGAATTGTTTAATTTAGTTTCTAAAAATTGAATTATTTTACATTTAAATTGGTTAAATGCAATGAAAAATTTTAAATAACATTAATAACTGAAGAAAAATATAAGAAAACATATGAAAAATAGCCTGAAATAAAGCACAGGAGTTATATTTCAACCAATCATTACATGATATCACCGGTGATTTCTTGTGTCTTAGAAATTACGATCTCTGATTATTCATTTCTGTTGTGTTTTCTTCGTCTAAAATTAAATATTTTAAGTAAAAATCTTAATCTAGCCACATTATTAATATAAAAAGTAATCATAAAATTCATAAATATTTATGAAAAGTAGTTGCTTTGCTACTTATCACTGAATATCATTGATATGCAAGTAGAGGTCAACATTATTCACTTGTCTTGAATGAAGTGCCATTCACTTTCCCTTGATTATTTTTCTTATAAAATTTAAACATTTTCTAAATCAAAGTTGATATTTAGGTAAATTAATGTAAAAACTTAATTATCAATGTAAATAATTATGAGAAATATATTTATTTATGTTCAAAATCTATTATGAAAGTTTAAAACATTTTGGTTTGATTTCTGACTTTGACAGTTTGAAACATCTGGAGAACAATGGCCGAAGTTGACAGATAGTGCTTTGTGATACCTTATAAGGGAAAAGAGGAAGGACTATATAACAAAAGACTGCAATGAAAAATGGATTTTTTTTGCAGACAACACTGCCAAAAGCAGATTTTTTGGGGAATTAAAATTTTAAATACCGATTAATCTACAAATTTACAATAAAATAAGCATAAAATAGCGAATATGTGACCAAAAATGACCGAGAGATGGCGCAAAATGTAGAAATGACAGTTTTTTTCTTATGACTAACAGGCAATTAGTTAAAAGTACTAAGTGGCCAGCACATTGATGATGATTAGCATGTTTTACTATCCCAGCATTATTTTTATTGTTATATATTCTGATGGATTGGCACTTGTTTGTGTATCCAAATTATTGTGTAAATAATCTGCCCCAAGCTGGCGACGGCTAAGATAATTAGCTTGGTCTATAGTAGACCCATTTCAAATCCAGTCACAACATAGACTTGATTTCATTGTTGATCAATCTTGATGATGAATGATTGATTATTCTTGTGTAATGCTGGTGAACTTGTAGTTATTTAGTTTTGGTGTTAATTGCTCATGCTCATTCCTTTCATTATCATTCCTTTTGATATGTAATTTTAAATTTTGTATTAACTTGAGGTTTATGATGATGGGTGTCATCATCCCAAATTAACCCCTGAGGAATCCATACCATTGCAAATGACTACTCAACTAAGGGCTGATGCTGATCAAGTACTGGTCACCATTACAATAAAATTGCCACTCAACTTGATCTTAAATAACCACATATGAGAAAGAAAAAAGTATGCGTTTTATGCAGAACTAATTTTAAAGTATTACTGTAGTTTTAATGTATATTTAAAAAATTCATGTTTAGATTTAAATACAAAATGTATGATTTTGGAGATTGGATTGGGTTTTTGACTGTTGGAGTTTGTTTAGCTATATTTTCAGTTTTATAGAGGGTTTTGTCATTGGCTTGGGGATATAGTGTTTTTATGCAACTCCAGGAAGTGTTCTATTTCAGGAATTACTCCCACCCACTTTCTGATTTCCTATTGTTTTTATCAATGATGCAGTTAACATAGTCATGCCGTGATCCCAGCCTCTAAGTCTCCAAGAAAAGGAGCAAGGCATAATTCTGTTTTTCAGCCTCGAGACTCAAATGAGCAGGACTTTGCAAAAATTTTTGCATTATTTTTATTTTGGATTGTGGTAGCTTATAGTGTTAAATTGAAGTAGCCTTCTTGGTGTTCATGGTGCACTGTGTATTTATAGACTATTGGCTGAATTCTTTATTTTAGAATTGCATGTCACTATTCATTCAATTAGCTGTTAAAAAAATTGATGCGGACATAGTTTGAGGTATGAACTTCAATTTGATTATACATGTATATTATGTAAAATATTGTTAGATGGGTATTTCATTTCTATTTTCCTTTTCCCCATGAGGTGGTTTATGATACCTTTATGCATCTTCTGGCGTACAATATAGTATAGTGTGTGCACGCATATATATAAAGTTGAAAGGAAAAGTAGAAATAAACACAGCCAAAAAAAAATTTTTTTTAGGTGTTTTATTTCTATTTTTCTTTTTTCCATGAGGTGGGTTATGAGACTTTTATGTGTCTTCTGACATACAACATAGTATAGTGTGTGCACGTATATATATAAAGTTGAAAGGAAAAGTAGAAATAAACAGCCCAAAAAATTGGTAGTGTTATAATGTGGCGAAACCACTTGAGGGCGTTATTTCTATGCTAGCGCGTGGAAATATGCTGTTTAGGCGGCTTCTGCTATCGAACGTTTTATTTCTATGCTAATGCACAGAAACATGATGTTTAATCTCCACAGAAGCTATCATGTCAGCTTACAGCTCAGATTTGTGTTATGCATTTTTGATGTGCAATCACATTTCACTTTTAGGTACAGTATTGTGTGAGGGTGGCTGGAATTCCGAATGTCAAAACTATTTTAATATTTCTTTAGACCTTCTCCCGCTCTATCTCTAATGCTTTATGAATGTCTATTAACAATTATAAGCATAGTCTCATGCTTTTGTAGTCCAGATTTCCTGCTCAAAAAATTTGGCAAGTGTAGGTAAGCGCGATTTTGATCAAATCACAATCTTAGTCACATTTCTGAGAGAACAACTGCGAGCTTAATAAAATGGCTGAAATAGTAAAGTTTCCAAATGTCGAAGATGTCTGACTGCTGGAAGGGTTATCAAACAAAAGAGCTTGAAGTTTGATGTAAATATATTGATTTTATCGAATAACCGTTAAATGTAAATCTATTTATTTGTAATTTTTTAAAAAAAAAGTTGATTTCATAGAATACAACATCGAAAATATAAGTAATGAAAAGAATAAAAAGTAACTACTTTTTAAAAATAATTTTGATTTATGTATTTTTTTTAAAAATTTATTTGATATTACTTATAAATGTGATAAACAAATCAAAAAAAACCCGCCCCGAAAATATAAGTAATGAAAAGAGTAAAAAATTAACTACTTTTTTAAATTCATTTTGATATATGCATTTTTTTAAATATATTTATTTGATATTACAGTGCTTTTAAATGTGATAAACAAACCAAAAAATACTCCGGCCCCTGCAACATTATATTTATCTTTGTCTACAAACAAACCACGCCCACAGGCGGTTTCAGCACGCTATTATAAAACTACCAAAAAATTTTATAGATATTTTCTATATTACACTGAAATAATAGTTAAAGATTAAGTAATTTTGAATTTAACCTTTTTTTTATTATAAATTAAATATTTAAAAAGATCTAATTAATATTTTATTAATTCTGATTTTGAAATTAAAACAAGCATGATTATGTTACAATAGATATATTGGTAATTATAAAATTCCACTCTCTATTTTGATTAGCAAATTTTTTTTTTAATTAAAACTTGTATAACATTTTGATAAAAATGCTGCAGAGTTGTTTTTCAAAGGATTAAGTTGAAATGAAAAAGAGTCTTTAACTTTTTTCAATCAAGTTAGGGAAAACTTATTTTTAATTACTATATTTTTCTCCCACTCTGCCTATAAAAAAGTTGGTAAAAAGATTAGAGGAGAGTATTTTGCAGATTATGATAGCATAGAGACTGAAGAGATAACTGAAAACAGGGCAGTGCAAGTTCAATTTCTGCTTCTAGTTCACTATGGTAGAGTTTGGATTCATATCAAAGCAAACCCCAGCTTCTATATATTTATAGCACATGTATATGTGTGTAGTTGACAGCAAAAAGGCTGAAGGGAGCTCACTGCAGGCCAATCTTTGATTATACCTTTCCTGAAAATAAGCCAGTTTATTGTTTAGCAGGGTCCAGCTTGCTCAGAGTGGCCTTCAGCTTGTTGAAGAATTAGTTACACATATGCTATTTTATCTATATGCAGAGAACCAAAGATAAATGTGCTGTGTCATATATATATCTAATGCAGTTGGGGAGTTACTTTAAATAATTTCTTTAGTGAAAATGACATTTAAAATCTATAATTTTATAGTAAACAAGTAAATTTTTGTTTGAATTAAAAGTCTAAAAAACAATGAATAATTCATAGACCATTTTATTTAGAAAAGTAGATAGTAATCTTCAAAAACGTTTTTAGATTAGAGAAGAGAAAAAAAATTGTTGGAGTAATTTTTTTAAAAAGATATTTATAATTAATCAAAAGTAACCTGTCAACGATGTGATATTATTTTATAAGAAAAAAAGGAAAAGAAAATTTATGAAGGACTATAAAATAATTAATTTTAAAAAAAAAAAGAATATATATTTTTTTTACCATTAGTTAATGAATGAATTTTATAACTGATTCATATTATTATTTTTAATATATACATGGAATTAATTGTGAAAAATATATTTTTAATAATTTTATTATTTTGACAAATTAAAATATCGTGATATAAATGTCAGTGTGTGCACAGATTTTCATGCATGCGCACATATGTAAAATCAGTCATTAATTATGTATTTAAAATGGATTGAATATTTTTTTATTATTATATGACGATTCAAATATGTTCATAACTTATTGTACTGCATGTGTCTGCTTATATATGTGTTTTATGTAAACCTATTGAAGTATTTATAAATTACAATGTGATTGCTAATTGTATATTAATCAAAATCAGAATGCTGAATTTATATTTATGGCATACTCAGCAGACCTTAATTCCGTTTTAATTGTTATTAATAAATTAATATTTCATTGTTAAAATTATTCCAGTGAATTTTTTTAATCCTAAAATATAAATTATTATATGTTGTATTATATTTCTTTTTCACTGTAACAGTTATAGAGCTTTTGTTCCTGAGTTAGATTCGTGCATAATGGTCTTTTATATAAAAAGGGTTTATATCTAATGTTTTGGACATCCAGTTGATGATGATCCTATATTGATGCAGAAAGGATAATCTTTAAAGTCCATGCACTACATTTTATTTAGTTTAGTATTTATTAGAAACTAAGTTTATAGTTGACCAATACATTAAAAGTATTAAATGGCCAGAGCATTGATGCTGATCAGCATGTTTTAGTGTCACTGCATTATTTTTTTTAATTATTATGAATTAGCATTTGTTCACACCTGGCAAGGGCTAAATAATTATTGGGTGTATAATAGACTCATTTCAAATCCAGTCACAAGATTGACTGTTGATATGTTGTATTTTTGATCAGTGATGATGATGGATAGTTATTACTTTTGGTACTGTTGATGAACTTATAGTTATTGTTGATCTCGTGCTCATCTGTCATTATTTTCATTTATATTTAATTTAAAATGTTGTAGTAACTGGGGTTGATGATGATGATTGCCATCACTCCAGCTTCAACGCAGAATCTCAAAACTTCTAACATTTTTTTTTAAACCATGACAGACTAGTGAGACATTGTTTTAAAAAAAATTATTTCACTTTAGTTTATTTTAAGACTGATTTGGCATTTGAGAAGTAATATGAACATAAGAAACACAGACAATTTACACTTATTACTGAGTCTAGTTCTAAGTTTGGTTATAAATAGTCCTGCAGCTTGTTGATGGTATGGATTCCAAAGCCTCCATTAATTTTATTACATTTGTTTTTTCACCAGTTGCCTTGAAGATTTCAAACTTTTTGGATATATTCTTTGCCAGTGATTGATCTTCAGCTTCATATTGAAGGTCTTTAGAAACATGTTCAGTTTGTTTTTTGATTTGACATGTCCTGTTTTTTACTCTCGGTCACCCTCTTCCTCGGAGTCAGAATGTGAGTGTGACAAATCAGATTGCTATGCTTCATAAGAAGAAAACCTAAGATGACTTGGTATTTATTTTGCTGTATCTAATAAGGCTGACAACTGGTTCCAGCTCGGTTTCTACTATTTTTCTGTTTCTTTTATAATACATTCTTCCATTTTTATATACTTCAGTAATCCACCCAAAGCTTTTTACTTTCTCTCATTTATTCTTAAAATTAGTGCTTCCTGAACCTTTCTCGAAAAGATAGAATTTTGCTCAGAAAATTCTTGTATGATGAAAGAAAAAACTCCCTCTGCAGTAAGAAGTGTCACCTCATGACTGCACATGTTTTATTATCCAATTTCTCCGGGTTTCCAACACATGCACAAGGTCATCAAGAGCTGTATACTCTGGTTCACATATTGGATTTTCCATATTTTAGTCAATCATTGTTTTTTCAGTTTGATTTTAACTGTAAAAATCATTCTAACATGCCTACCAAATTGTTCCATCTAGTTTTAAAATTGAATACTAAGCTTATGCTTCAATGAAGATTTAACAATTCTAACTATTCGCACAATCGTTCTAACTCTATTAATGATATTATCTATGTTTAATGCACCGAAGAATAAGTCATCTCTGATATTACATTTTTATTCTTTATTAGGATTGTTTTATAAGCTTAGATTGAATTGTAATTTTCCATTTCATTCTCTTCAAAAAATTTTCTCGCTATCTTCTATTGTTTCTACCTCAATTATACTTTCAGAATATTGGGATTTTTAGGATTAAGCAAACCTTTTTCACTGAATGCTTGCTGAATAAATTTACTTTTATATATATGGTTTGAAAGATAATTTTGTGAGGAATATAAAGAAATTATAACTGAAGATGTAATTAATACTTAGTTCATGATGAATTAGAAATTATGAACAAACAATAAAGTAATAATTATTTCGGTTGTTGAAATTTCTTTTTTCCTTATTTTTTAAATGGTTATCGCTATTTGTCTTAGACTTATTGTTTTCCTTAGTTTTTATAGTTTCTATTAATATAATTTTTTTTGCTCTAACATAATTAAAACTGAAGTTATTGTGAAAATTGTGTCTCAGGCCAGTATTTTAAAAAATTCAATATGGCGTTTTAGACTGAACCAGTTAACAAAAGATGAAGTATTATATGCTATTACTTTTGAACATGAGAGGGACTCGGAACAAAATATAGCATAGTTAATGACTTCACTGTACTATATTCTATTCAAGTCTAGATATATGCATATATGAATGTGTTTACTTGATGACTTTCTGTCAAAAAAAATTTTTTTTACTATTCTTTATGCAATGAAAAGTGATGATTGCAACAAAATGTCTAAACAATATTAAATTAATAAATTTCATACATGCTTAACTATATAGTTGGTTAGTATCTATTTTCTTATGATGATGCAAGTGCAACAATAAACTTTGCACTTTAAAGCCTGTTTAGCTACAAACTCCACCTTTATTTTGAATATGTCCTAGTAAGACTTATGTCCATATTCCTTTTTGAACATATTGTTTTTACAATTAAATCTTTTTTTCTATATCATATATTGATAATTTTAACATTATTTATTAGCCTTCAAACAATAGGCATTCTAAAAGTTAATTTGATGTTTACAAAATATGAAAATAAATTTTTAAACTGATATCTTATTTACAACAATGGGACTTGGTACCATTAGAAAAATTTATCTATTCAAAAAGTTAGTGGAATGAAATATTAGATATTTGAATTCTATTTTAGTAAAAATATGATAAATATAGGAATAATCAAAGAAAGAAAAAAATCTTAAACATTTAATTTATTGTTATAAAATTTTAAAAACTTTTGACAAAAGTCTATTCTTATTTACGCAATAAAAACTGCTTACATTTTGCCGCAATGAACTTTTTAAAAGTTTTTTTTTTTTTTTAATAAATGTTTTCAAAGATCTCTTTTTAGCAACATAAGTTTTTGGTTTAAAATAAGTATTTTACAAAAATATTGCATAAATAACTTAAAATGAAAACAAATTACTGAAAATTTCAATTTTTCTTTAGGAAAATGAGTTTGCATGTTATTTGGCTTTGAGCTAAAACATTTCACCAATCAGAAATTGTCATTTTTATTGACATCTAGGAGTACATTCCTCATGGAATTGTAATGCAAATTGGCTATTGTCATTATCTAAAAAGTCCATTTAATGCTAACATCTTTTTAAAATTGTAACTATGATAAAACTGTGTACAGTAATGAAAGATTATAGATAAGTTTAAAACAATATAAAAAAGATATAGTGATCATAGTGTTACTTAACACCCAGAACAGTAAATCCCTGAACAAGGTTGCCGCTACTGGTCAAATGTGACTCAAGAAAATTTGTTTAAGGTGCAAAGTTAACAGTATTAGCAATTATTCCAGGTTAGAAAAAAAAAGGAAGTACTTCATTTTCAAATTTATACCAGTTTCTGAATTTAGATCTCTGTCTTTGAACTAAATGGCTTGATGTCATTTTTTTTGCTTAAATCTTTATAAAGAATTAACACATTTTGATGCAATATGTTTTTTTGTTGTCTATATGAACATTTTTTGTTCATATCCATCATGCCCAAATGTAATAGACTTCAATTATCATATTTTACGGATTTAAATTTAGTAATTTCTAGAGTATAATTAATCTTAGCTCATATACCATTATTTTGTGATTTAATGATTTATTCTTATTGATTATCTATTGGTTTCAAAATAGATTTTTTTTTTAAAAAAAAACTAAATTAATTGTTTTATTTTTTCATGTCTTTTTTTGGTTATGACAGACAGACTTTGGCCATCATTAAAGTACACTTAACTGTGTGTTAACGAAGAAAATGACTGCCATTTCATTTCATCAGTTAAAAACACATGAGATTTTATGAATTTTTGTACTTAGTTCTTTTTTTTCAAACTGGATTTTTTGATGTGTTAAAGGTTTTGAGTATTGGCGATATAGCAGTACTGTAATAAAAATAGTCAACCAAAAAGCAGAATTTTTGTCATCTGTTTTGTAAGTGATGGTATTAAATATATTATCGATTTTACTCTTTCTTTTTTTTTCCAGTGTATGTGCTTTCATGTATATTACTTTATGCTATCTTAAACTGATTTGTATTCCAGATTTTTAATACTAATGAATTTAGGAAAGGCCTTAATATTTTTTTACTGGAGTAATTTTTTCATCTCGGTATTAGGAAATCAAACATGATTAAATAAAATAAAAAAATTCTCAAGTCATTTACAATAAAATGTTAAATTAGTTGTACTGGGTTTTTAAATGAGAAAACTTAAAATATTATTAACTGAAAATTATACTTACATTTTAAAAAATTTTAATTATATAAGATTTTTTTTTTTTTTTTCACTTTGCAATTAAAATGATTCAAAAATTTGCACAAAATATAGTTTTATGACTAAGATCATTCGCTGTGAAGATTTAATTAATTTGCTTTGAATTATACTCAATTTAATATTCTTTAGACACAATTTTATTCATTTAGAGAATTAAATGAAATTTCTACAATGTTGATTGGATATTAAATAGAAAATTTTTGGGGGAAATAGAATATTTAAATATGGTCCATTTTCATGAGCAATACTTGAAAATTTATTATATTTAGTCTAAGTGTGAAAGAAAACAAAAAAAATTAGTTTACTTAACTTCTTTTGATAAAAGTCTAGAAAAATTTTTTTTATCAAAATTTACTCCTAACGAAAAATATTTTAATCATTGTTATTTTTTTACATTTCATCAATCATCATTATCAGTTTTATCACAAAAAGAATGAAATATAAGGGTAGTAAGTTTTTCTTTATTTATTGAGAGAGAGAATGGTCAAGTGAAATCAATCACATAGATATATACCTTGGTTTGAGTTCCATATCACACATGTAAATGTGTTGGTATTATTTTACTGTGTTTTTCATAGTAGTATTTTTTGCTTGTCATTTTTGTTAATAGTTAAGATAATTTTTAAATTAAATTGTAACAAGTTTCTATAAACATATTAAAAATGTCTGCTTCATATATATATATACATACACACACCAGTATGTTGAAAGTAAGTTTGTAACCTTTATAATCTTCCTAAACTTCATTCTATCCATGATTCCTTGCACTAAATATTTATATTTATGGCCATTTCTAATACATGGCTGAATTACATACTCAAACATTTGTATTTTCCCAGTAGATATGTTTTTTTATAAATACTATGATTGCATACTGGTTAATTTCACAATACTCCTAAGAAGTACAATTTAGGAAAGCTGGAAAATGATTTCATTTATTACATACTTTCTACATACTCAAACACTTGTATTTTCCCAGTAGATATGTTTTTTTTATAAATACTATGATTGCATACTGGTTAATTTCACAATACTCCTAAGGAGTACAATTTAGAAAAGCTGTAAAATTATTTGATGTATTACATACTTTCTTCCAGAGTAGTGCTACGCCATAGGGTGTTCTAATAAGATTGGAAATCATCCCCACCCATTTTAAAAGATTTAGTATTCTGTATATGCATATTGGATTGTGAGTATATTCCAGTTGTGAACCAGTTGGTAAATTGCTCACAAAATATATATAGTGCATGGAGTCAATCTTATTTTTTTCATTTGTTTGGTAGCTTATGACATTATGAAGAGGACTGTTAAATGATTTGATCAGTTATGTATATATTTGTGTAATATAAACCATATCGGGTTAATTACCATTTTTTGGTTTCCTGTCAAAACAGATTTGGAATCAAATATTGCAGATATAATGATTCTACTGTAAACAAACTTATTCTAAAATGAATTACATCTAATAAAAAATTTGATGATGTATGACAGGTCAGAATTTACCCCCTTTTTTTTATAAATAAATATGTCAAATATTAAACATAACATTAACAAATATTAATAAACTGAAACATCCATTCATTGTGTAAATTTGCATGTTTTTCCTTTGTAATGCAATGTGATTTTTAACAAAAATTTTAATGTGGCTCTTTTTAAAAAAATGACTGGGCCTTTTTTTACCTATATGAATGGTGTTTCTAATATTAATGTGTATACATTATTTAAAAATTTTTATTTTTGAAATATAATGCTGATTTACTCTACTGTATTTGAATTTTTTAAAGATGATTCCAATGCCATTACATATCCTTATGGAATTACTAGCCTTGCTGATAAACATGATTATCTTCAAAAGGGAGATGTCATTAAATTTCAAATTGGCATTGTGAAAGAGAGTGAAGAAAAAAGAGCTGTAAATATTACTGCCATACGGAAAACATCACGTTCTACAATTGATGCAGTTCACGGCCAGGTATCTTTTGCTATTACTTATATGTCTTGATCTGTATTTTTAAATAATTTTCATGTCTGTCTGTGTGAAATTAACCTTAAATTTAGTTGTTGTTTTTTTTTCTAATTGTGGAATGATTTATGAACATGCTGCAACTTGAAAGAAATATTTTTACAAATGAAATAAAATATCTTGATATTTAATGTTTACACATGTTGAATGTTAATTTCAAGAATATAAAAGAAATTTTTATGATAATTTTTATTCTAAAAGTATTTTAAACAACATTTTTTATATTTATAGAAGAATATTTTATATAGTTCCACTATAAAAAGTTAGATTTATGCTTTAAAATATATTATTCAAGATTTGGCAATCTTAATTCTAGAGATACAGAATAATGTAAATAGGAAGGAAATAAGTTAACACTTGTGGTAAAAAAGAATTATTGTTAAAAGAGTAGAAATATTCTTCAAATGGACATAGTCACTATTTAACAAAATCTCTTTCAAAAGAAAATCATTGTACTTATCGTTGTCTTGGATTAATTTTTTTGATAAATCATTTTAAGAGCAAAGCAATCACTCAAACAATTTTTTTTTAAAAATGGAAAAGTATATAATTTTAGATTTTTCTTCAATCATACAGAAAAGTTAACAATGTTCCCACCAATTTGATGAACTATATTTATGGATTCTGTTGTTTATGGATTTTTGAACCAGAAAAGATTGTTAAGATTTATCTAATCATTAATTCTACTTCAATTCTGCGAACTAATTGCAGTTTTCCCATATATATTAGCTACAAATAAAATAAAAAAACATCATTATCGATATGCTTCATCCATTGTATTGGACAATTTCTCTATTAATATTTTTACATCAGAAAGATTAATGGATTGTAAAAATATAGTAATAATACATTATCTTTCAATTATATTTTATTAATGAGATAAATAAAAACTACTATTCTAAATATTAGATAATATTGATAACTGCAAATGGAAGTTTTTCACTGTTGCTTCAAGAAAAACATAAAAAAAAATTTTTTCTTTATTTTGAACATTCTTAGAAATTAAAAATCAGATAAAAATGAATAATATATTTACAACTAAAATTATTTTTTGAGGAAATGCTTTTTATGGATAAATAAGTAGTTTTTTTTTTTTCATAAGAAAAAAAATGTTTAAATTTTCTTTATTTTTGACCAATTGATTATATTAGCAACTTATTCAGAAACTGGAATTGAATGTAGACTTTACAAATATAACCATTTATAATATTCAAAAATTCTATAAAAAAAAAAAAAAATTTAAAAACAATCATTTATAGTACAAATTTGATGCAATATTTCAAATGAAAAGATAAAACTATTTATTTATTTTAAAATGCTTCTTTATGCATAGTATCATTAATTACCCCTAAAAACTAATCAAAACTGTACTTATTATTTATTTTAATGGAAACTGTAGATTGTATGAGGAATTTTAACTTCTACATGGAGTTTACTTGTGGACATCAATAAAAATGAGGAATAGTATAAATTTCAACATAAGTAAATATACTAAGACTAAGTTGTAAAACTGAGATGTCACATGACCTAATTTAATAAGCTTGCCTTTATAAAAGTTACATATAGAGCTCGCAAAATAAGCTCTTATCAAGCTTTACAGAATATCCTCAACTCTAGACCGGTTTCTGCTACTGGCAGCGTCAGTGAGGTGCAGGATATTCAAGCATTAGATTAAAAATACCAGAACAAACCCAGCACTTTATCTAATGTATAACTAGTAAGTAGAAAACTGAAATTTTCAGACATCAGTATGTTTTCCAATCTAGCTTTCTAACTTAAATAGCCATATGGGACTGAACTGAGTTCAGATACACCATATATTAATAGCTTTAGCAATCTAAAATTGCCAAAGCCTTAATAGCAAAAAATAAAATTACAAGGAAAAAATCAAGTCAGATGTCACATAAGCTTGCATTTATAAAAGTTATATATAAAGCTCTCAAAATAAGCTCTTAACAAGCTTTACAGAATATCCTCAACCCCAGACTGGTTTCTGCTACTTGAGTTGTCAGTGAGGTGCCGGATATTCATGCATTAGATTAAAAATACCAGGACAAGCCCAGCACTTTATCTAATGTGTAACTATTAAGTAATTTTATTTTTTGCTATTAAAGCTTTGGCGATTTTATATTGCTAAAGCTATTAATATATGGTGTATCTGAACTTAGTTCAGTTTCATATGACTATTTAAGTTAGATAGTTGGATTGGAAGTCATATGGATGTCTGAAAATTTCAGATTTTCTTTTTAATAGTCACACATTAGATAAAGTGCTGGACTTGTCCTGGTATTTTTAATCTAATGCTTGAATATCCTGTTACCTCACTGACTACGCCAGTGGCAGAAATCGGTCTGGGGTTGAGGATATTCTGTAAAGCTTGTTAAGAGCTTATTTTGCGAGCTCTATTAAGATTATCAAAATAATTAATCTATGATATTTCAAAAAATATTTTACTGCTATGGAATTATTCATAGTGATGAATGCTTACTTTATCGGCATATATAAACAAAAAAACAATCAAAAAGACATTGTTTGTTAAAAGGTTATTCATCGTGATTATTAAATTTATTAACTAGAATTTTAAAACTAACATTTGTCTGTCTTAAGAAGACCAAATGGTTTAATCTCACAGTTTATTTTTTTTTTTGTCATCATCTTTCACTGATATTTTGATAAAAGTTCTGATATACATTTATAAAATGTTATAAAAGTAATTTTTTTCTTTTTTAAATATGTCGAATATCCAACGCTTTCAATATTTTGTTAATGGTTTTTATTTTATACTATATTTGTAAATAGAGATTTATTTAGGCTTGGTGCAAATATATCTATATTTTCAAAGTTGAAGTAAATTAAAGATAATCCTTTAATATTTCTCCGCATTTAAATTGATTTTATTCACAATAGCCATTTTTTTTAATTAATCCTATTGGATTTATAATAGAATTCTTTGTCAAAAAAAAAGTCATCAAAGATTTTCTAATTACACCTGGGTCTCGTTTTACGCGATAGATAGGTTCCTCAGAAAACACGCGCAAACGAAATCAAAAATAGACGTAGCTTGCATTGAAAAAGGGGGGATGCAGTCTGTGATTTTTCAAAATTCGCGTAAAAGCAAAGCACCAACGTAAAATTACTTGAAAATTCGCGCAAAAAGAAAATAAGGTAATAAAATATGACTAATAAAAAAATTTCAAATTTGAAAAAAATTGATACAAGACAAACTTTTTTTAACTATAATATTTAATTTTATTCAAAATAATTTACAGTACATTTACATTTTTTTATATACGTTTTAATTATTATGATTTTCTGGTGACAACATAATTAGTAATTAATCTTTGAGACGATGATTTTATTAATTATTTACGAAGCTCGCGATATCCAGACATACAACCATTTAGCTCTCATTGGAGTTTAAGAGCACGTTAATGATTAGTGTCATTAATAAGAAAATAATAAATTGATTACGCTCTTTTTTAAAAAGCAAAAACAGAATGTGATTTAAAATGCAAAATTAACACGCACAATGTTTGAACAAATTTACATTATAATCTTGTAAAATTTAATATGTGTATACATAAAATGTGGAAATCATGATTTTAATTTCATTATTGCATAAAATCTTACTATTATAAAGCCCTGAAAATATTGAAATTACGGTTGTCATCTGATCCTTCGTGTCAGCCGCTAGAGGCGCGATTTCTAACTAAAAACACATTAATATAACGTTCCGTTCCCGGGCTAGCGATTCTCGATTAATATTGCCTTTTTTTTTTTTTTGGTTTGTTTACTTTAGTTTACTTTCTTTCGTTTCTGAATTATTTTTCCCAAATAATATTTTTGACGATGGGATAATAATAGTTGTTTTTTTTTTTAATTTTTTTTTTTTACCAAAGGGTCTTTTTTGGTGTGTGTTCAAAAAGTAATTTGTTTGTTTTTTTTTTAAAATAATATTATGGTTTTTGTAAAATTGGATTGACAAAATTCAAGAGAGAACGGGTTTTTTTGATGGATCTTTAAATAATAATTTACGTTACTTTGATAGGTTTACATTTGATTGCCGACAACAATTATTGGGAGAAGTGTTGTTTTTTTTTTTTTCCGCGTGTGGGTGTATGTTTAAATAAAAATTAAAACCTTTACTTTTATCGGTTTACATTTGATTGAAGACCGATTGGACTTCTTTTCGTTTATAAATTATGGTTTTGGTTCTACAAATAAATATTTTTGACAATGGGACAATAATAGTTGTTGTTTGCTTAATTTTTATTGACAAGAACGGGTGTTTTTTTGATGTAGATTCAAATAGTAATTTGGGTTACGTTTAAATAATAAGTTGCGGTCTTACTTTGATCGGTTTACATTTTATTGCTGACACTAATTACTGGGAGGGGTGTTTTTTTTGTGTGTACGATTGTAGACAACAATTATTGGGAGAAGGGGTGTAACCGTTTAAAGAATAGTAGTTTACGTTACTTTTAGTAGTGGTGTACATTTGATTGCTGACAATAATTAGTGAGATGGGTGGGTGTTTTGGGGTGATGATTAAATACTAATTTACCTTCCTTTTATTTTACATTTGATTGCCGACAACAATTATTGTTAGCTTAAAGAGGTTGTTTTTTTGTGTATGTTTAAATCAAAATTGAAGTTACTTTTATCGGTTATATTTGATTGACAACGGTTTTGACTTTTTTTTTTTTTTTGTTTATAAATTATGGTTTTGGTTTGCCCAAAACCTAATATTTTTGACAATGGGATAATAATAGTTGTTGTGGTTTTCTTTCATTTTTATTGACAAGAGCGGGTCTTTTTTCGTTGTATGTTCAAATAGTAATTTGGGTTACGTTTAAAAAATAATCGGTTTACCTTATTTTTAGTGCTTTACATTTGATTTCCAACGACAATTAGTGGGAGGGGTGTTTTTGTTTACAATTAAAGAATAATTGTACGTTCCTTTTATTTTTTGCATTTGATTGCCAACAACAGTTATTGGGAGAAAGGGTTTTGTTTTGTTTTTTTTGTTTGTGTGTATGTTTAAATCAAAATTTAAGTTACTTTTATCGGTTACTATTTGATTGAAAACCGATTTGACTTTCTTTTCTTTTTTTTTCGTTTATAAATTATTTGGGTTTTCCCAAATAATATTCGATTTGACAATGGGACAATAATAGTCTAGGTTTCTTTAATTTTGATTGACAAGAGCGGGTCTTTTTCGGTGTACCTTCAAATAGTAATTTGGGTTATGTTTAACTAATAATTTACTGTCTTACTTTGATTGTTTTACATTTGATTGCCGACGAGAATTAGTGGGAGGGTTTTTTGTTTTTTTCTATATGATTAAAGAATAATTGACATTCCTTTTATTTGACCGTTTGATTGCCGACTACAACAATTATTGGGAGAAGAGGGATTTTTGGGGCTATGTTTAAATAAAAATTTTACTTACTTTTATTTTATATTTGATTGCCGACGACAATTATTGGGAGAAGAAGGGATGTACGTTTAAATAAAAATTGAAGTTACTTCTTTTATTTTTGACATTTGACGAAGGCCATTTAGAATCCCTCAAACAAGCTTGTCTTTACGAAGTGAACCTTTCTGTCAGCAGATGTTTTTGGACCTCAAATGTGCATATATTTGCCGCACAATCCAATCTTTTCTTTCAGCAGCAGGATGTTTTTTTCTTTTTTTCTGCTGTAGAAATATTCCAGCGCTGGCTTTCATGTCTGACAATTCCCATCTTTTCAAGTTTTCTGTTGTGGGAATTAGCCATACTTTTTGTCTCGGAAAATTTCTCGCTAAAACGTGACTCAAAGCGTGATTTTTAAATTTTTACGCTATTCCACCCTAATTGAAAATTTAAGAGGAATACAAATTTATGAGGAACAATCATGATACTGTTAAAATTGATAAAATGTAACAGTACATCATTTGGTCGTAAAAAAAAAAGGCACCGATGAAAATTTAAATAATTTTGACACCAACAAATTAACACACCCTCGTACGATATTGTTACATCAAATACATAATGCAGCATTACGATATAGTGCGTGACACAAACAACTACGACATTTTCCTCTGCTTTTAGCATCGGGAAAAGCCACACCGTTAGCCGCTAAGCTGAGTTAACACTCTTTCTAGATTTTATCGTAGAAAGGAGACTTCCGAATTAACACTCTACCTTTTAGCGTAGAAAGTAGACTTAACTCCGAAATAACAATCTTTCTAGGATTTCTTTTAGAAAGAATGTTTAAAGGCTTGAGTGCTGCCGCGGAAACGGCATATTTCTAGAAATTTAGCTAGAAATCGCACCTCTGGCGGCTGACACGATGGATCAGATGACAACTGAAATTCTAAGATGAAAGTCAAATTCCAATAATGTGCTATTACTTTCAATATAACGTAAGTGCGCGAAATTTATTATTTAAAGTAATAGCGCATTATCGGAAATCAACTTCCGATGAAACACGAATCGCATAACTTCAAAATCGTGTTAAATAAGTCCGCGTAAAAAGAGACCCAGGTGTATACACAAACAATCTTGTCTGTTACGAAAATGTGTGACTTACAATGCACTCTTAATCCACTTTTATTACAGCATTAAAACATGCATTTGAAAATGGCTTGGTGCATTTGGAATCTATAGGAACCTAATTTGATATCAAAGCATGTTAATTAACAAATATTAAAGATTTATCCTGCAAAAATAAAAATGTAGATATTATATATAAAAGCAGTGAGACTCATATATTCAAAAATTAGAATTATTGATGATATTATTATAGAGAAAAAGTTTTTTTTTTTTTTTTTTTAATAGAAACTAATCCTTTCATAGTCATTTCCAGATGAAATCCTTTGTCATTTAAAATTAAACAATTTTTGTGTGCATGTGGAGAGGAGATTCTACAAATATATTAGTGTAGAAATTTGACATGTATATGTAAGAAAAATTAATATGCTTCAAAATTAAAGTTATTTCAAGCCTTTTTAAGAAAAGGGCTTAATATTAATCAAAAATAGTTTATTGTAGAACATTTCTATTTTCATAAAATAAAATTTACAAAACAAAAAAAAGGACCTAGTCTCTCAAATGCATTTAACATCAATAATTTATCACAATGGCACTTATAAATTCTGATCCCTGCTATATTAAATCTAAAAGCAAAAAAAAATTATTTATAGTAATTACTTTTTATCAAAAAATCCAAAATTAAAATGATTTCACATTCATTCCAAGTCAGAAAACAACTTAAACATTATGAATCTTTCTGATTATTGTGAAATTCTATTTTTTCTAGCATCAGGTCTTTAATATGAAATCAGTAATATCCATCCATACTTGCTATCATTAATAAAAAAAAATTTTCTAAAATATTCTGGGATTTTTTAGCACAAAAGTATATAATTTCTTGGAAAAATTAAGAAGTTATCAGTTTTATTAAATAACTGATGGTTTTGGAAAAATTAACAATGCTGCATTATTAATTTATTATTTCTTTTTTTAAATTTTTTGTAGTGGATTGAATTTTGAAAACGAACACATTGAGTTTAACAATAATAATTTGTTTTCCTTCACTTCAGAGATTTTCTAAGTGAATATCTTCTAAATAGTTCCACACAGACCTAATTTCTCTCTTATTGGTCTTTTTTTAAAGGAAAGTGATATTTTCCACTATTTTTCTAATAACCATTTTTATTTTGTATATGGTTATGAATCTTATTAATTTTTGTTTGCCACTTTTAAAGTTGAATTACCATTTTATTTCTAATTTGATATAGTCTGACAACATCCCATTAATACATAATAATTTATCAAATTTTGGTGGCAATCTTCCATATGATAGTGACCTATAGTTGTTGATGATCATTATAAAGTTGTTAAATTGCAGCTAGTTTTCTCTTAACATGTTGAAACCGCTTGAGGGCTTAATTTCTATGTAAACAAACAGAATTATAATGTTACCAGGCCGTTGTTCTTTTTTTTTTTTTCAACTTTATAGTGCTTTTTTTGATTTACAATAAAATCATAAATAATAAAATTTATCTAAAATAAATAAAAAATAAATTGGATAAACCTTTTTTTTTTTTATTTTTCTAAAATGAAATTTGTAATTTTAACAAGAATAAAAACAATATTGTGGCAACGCAAATCAAATTTTAACATGAAGAAAAATAAATAATTTCTCCAAAACCAAAACATCGTGGCCACGCAAATAAAATTGTTAATTTTAACAAGAATAAAACAACATCGTGGCCATGCAAATATAATTTGTAATTTTAATAAGAATAAAAAGAAAGAATTTATTCAAAACAACATTGTGGCCAAAAATAAAGCGGGTATTTTTGATTGGTCTCGCGATTTATTTCACGCATACGTGAATTTTAGCGTGATTTCATAAAAATCACGCTTACACCTCTCCTTTGATAATTGATTAAAGTGTCACCCTTGTCTAGAGAAGCGGGCAAAGTTTCCACAATTTTTATTACCTCATACTACATCATTGGCTTTGGAAAATAATGACTTGGGCATGCGAATTTGAAGACTTTTGACAATCTCAATTACAGACACCCTCATAAAATACTGTAGTGAAATTTAAAATGGGATTGTTCGGACAAACTGTGTAACACAAAATTCACCGTAAGTGTCAGCGGCCGCTGCGGCAGATTAAACGTCCTACCTCTGTGCTGTAAATACCTGTATCCGAAATGTTAATAAATGGGATTGTTTGTATAAACTGCGGCAGAATAATATGTCCTATTTCTGTGCTATAACATAGAAATAGATACCATAGCTAAATTTAAAATGGGATTGTTCATATAAATTGCGTAAGTTGGCGGCGTCCTCTGCGGCAGAATAAACGTCCTATTTGCTGTAGCATAGAAACAGGCGCCGCAGACAAGTAAACGGACTATTTCTATGCTTAACTCTTGGTATAGCACGTTATATAGCGGCACGGCCACTTAAACGGCATATTTCTGTGCGTTTGCATAGAAATTACGCTCTCAAGCGGTTTCAACATGCTAAGAGAAAACAACCGATTGAAAAATCTGTGATTTGATACAGTGTTTGATTTCAGTCATAAAATACTTTAGCTGATGACATTACTATGTTTTAGAAATGGAGTATATATATATTTTTGATAGTCAAATTTTATATTCATGTAGATACATACATTTATTCTACCTTCAAAAAATTTATTTAATGTCTCAATCAGACATTATCATGTTTCTGAGAAGGAAGGAAAATCATGGTCGTTTCTTGAAACTGATATTTTGTTGTAATTGCCAGTAAATCCATTGTTTTGCTTTGCCTGGTGATAAGCAACTGATGGTCAGGTGAACATTCGCATTCTAGCTATGGTAACAAACATCTTAAATGAATATTAGGATTTTTTTTTTTTGCTCATATTCCATTAAGGCAGGGGTCCCCAACCCTATGCCCGCGGGCACCATGGCACCTGCAGACCATTTTACGTGTGCCCGCTGCTATCCAAACGATAAAAAATTATTTATCTGATACAAATAAATTTAATTTTTAAAATTTCTTATAAATTTTTGTATTATATTGTAATCAAATGTTAACATTTTATTTTTGAAATAAATATTTTTTTGTACACTATGTGTATTATTAAGAATATCCAACTATAAATTTACATTGAAAAAATAAATGGTGACCGCCACCTGGCCGGTGTTATAGAATGTGCTCTTAAGTGCAAAAAGGTTGGGACCGCTGCATTAAGGCCTTTCTTAAGGAATCAAGGGTCTTCATCCATTTAATAACAAACTTCTTTTTGAGATTATAAAATTGTTTAACTACATGTACACGTAGCTAGTATTGGGTTAACTTTTAAAGCATCATTATAGCAAAATTTATATTAATATAAAATTGTGTAGATATTCTATTAATTGTAACAACGCTTTGCTAAAATTGCTATTTATATAACATTTTAATCTTTTGAAGTATTCATATAAAATTGTGAATACCAGATGAAAGTAGATTCATTTTTCATCTGATGAATGGACAACATTGATGGCAGAGATCTTATTTGCAAGTGGGTTAAAAATTATTTTAGAAAGTCTGATGTATAAATAAATATTGTATATATATTAATATTGTATTCATATAAAATTGTGGACACCGGATAAAAGTAAATTCATTTTTCATCTGATGAATGGATAACATTGATGGAAGAGGTCTTATTTGCAAGTGGATTAAAAATTATTTTAGAAAGTCTGATGTGTAAATAAGTATATATATATTAATATTGTCCATTTGTTAAATCATTTGAAAAATATTCTACATTATTTATATTTTCTATTTACCATAATACTATAAAAACTTTCTAATATTATACTGTGCATCTATGTTGTGTTATCTGTAAAATGAATTAATAAAAATTATATTTTCAGTTGAAAATATATTAACTAAACTTTTGTTTATTTTTAATAAGTATGGATTTTTAACACATGAAGTAGAAGAAGGGAAAAAATTATTTTTTCACATGTCTGAAGTCCAAGATGGAATAGAAGTGGATGCAGGAGATGAAGTTGAATTTGTTATCATACAAAATCAACGCAGTGGTAAATACTCTGCATGTAATATTCGAAAAATCAGGTATGCTTTTGTTATTTGTTTTTATAGATTTTACAGAACATTTGGACAATATAGAATGATTATTAACTTAAATATGATAAAAGCATTGTCACTAAAAACATAAAAAATAATGAATGAATAAATTGTTTGATTTCTTCTTAAAATAAACAAAAAATAAAGATTTTTAAGAAAATTATAAGTCATAAATAATTGGAATAAAAAATTGTAGCCCAAAACTAACATTATTTAAAAAGAAATTGGTTGTCGTCGAATAGCTACTATATCCCACTTGATGGCGCACTTTTCACGCTTAAACTATAAAATATGATCATTCCCGGGCCGTTAATTATAATCATTTTGATGTGTTTTTTGTAATGCGAAAATAAAAACAAAAGAAAATAGTCTTTTTTAAATATTATTTAATTTCAAATATTATTCTTTTATTAACGTATACAAATTAAATGATAATAATAAATGTAAAATAAAATAAACAAATTACAATTTGATTCGTCTTTTTTAGTTTGCTTTTTATTAGAAAAATCAATTTTCTATCGGAGATTTTTTACTGGGGTTACGGCTTTTTTTTGTTGTTGTTTACTGCTATTTTTTATTTCAAATCGATTGACAAGTAAAAGTTGTTACGGTAGGTTTAGGGTTAGTTTTAGGAAACAAATTACAATTTGATTCGTCTTTTTTTAGTTTGCTTTTTATTAGAAAAATCAATTTTCTATCTGAAATTGTTTTTACTGGGGTTATGGCTTTTTTTTTGTTGTTGTTGTTTACCGCTATTTTTTATTTCAAATCGAATGACAAGTAAAAGTTGTTATGGTTAGGTTTAGGGTTAGGTTTACGGTTAGTGTTCTGTTGTTTGTAATGCTAAAATAAAAAATATCAAAATCGTATTTTTGTAAATATTTTTTTTTTACTAACATCTATAAAATAAATGATAACAATAAACGTAAACTATATTCAACAAAGTATAACAGTAGTCAGAGAAAAGAAAGAAACTAAAACTTTTTTAAACAACGACAAATATATATATAAAATGTTTATAATATATGCTTTTTATGACATTTAAAAAAACAGTGTACAATTGTACTTTTCTTTCTGGATATTTTTGTGTTAACGCTCTTTTTTATTTCAAAAATATACACACGGTACAATCTTAAAATGTCTCGTGGAAATGTTACGAACAGTATGTTACTTGATGCGTTACCTAATTCCAATTCACTTTATACGTACTTTTCTTTCTGGATATTTTTGTGTTAACGCTCTTTTTTATTTCAAAAATATACACACGGTACAATCTTAAAATGTCTCGTGGAAATGTTGCGAACAGTACGTTACTTGATGCGTTACCTAATTCCAATTCACTTTATACATATCTCGTCAACATTTACTACTTAAAACTTCAATACACTACGATGTAAAAACTCTGTTAATTATTACTTTAC
Source organism: Epiperipatus broadwayi (assembly GCA_028023455.1). Lineage (NCBI taxonomy): Eukaryota > Metazoa > Onychophora > Udeonychophora > Euonychophora > Peripatidae > Epiperipatus > Epiperipatus broadwayi. The sequence continues at coordinate 2,604,807 of JAQFVV010000162.1, forward strand.
AAAATCTGAACATTTCAATACTTTAAAATAAAATAAAAATCAATGAAAATAACATTTCCATCCAATTAAAAAAAAACACACCCTCTCCCCAAGCCGTAACAATTTTATAAACTGTGCGAATTGGGAAAATGTATTTGCTGCATAAACATACATGCTGTACTGCGATGCGACATTAGCGGTCTGCAATCTGTAGTACAACAAAAAAGTTGTATTATAGAAAACGCGGGTTTGAACGTGTCGGCCGCGGAAACGGCATTTTTATCTGTTTTAGCACGAAAACAGCGTCATCCAGTGGGATATGGTGGCTCATCGAATGACAACCAAGAAATTTAACAGCATTTTGTTTTATGAATTCTATTGACTCTTGTAATTTATATCATAAATATGAACTGAAACAAATTTTTAGATGTTTTCATCTGCCGTTTTTAGTACTAATATAAATTTGCCTGGGCAACAAAATAATTCTCCCAATGATTATGTCATATAATTGATTAATAGTGAGTGTAAATGATGGAATAATCAAAAATGGTCTTTAGTGTGAGACGGAAACATATATGTAATATATCAACAATTTATAGATAAAGAATGTATAGTGTTTTGTATCTGAAACAGATTTAGAATAATTTGGCTATTACAGATAAGAGGAAATCAAAACTGTTAATTTATATGGTGTAATGTTTTGATTTAGGTCTTTTATTTTGCACTATAAAGTACTAATTAGCCAAACTATTTAATGAGGATGGTCAATTCCAGTAGGAGTGTGGATATTTTAAGAATATCATATTTCCTGACTCATTGACCTAATGTTTGTTATAACTCAAATTGACAACGGAGTTAATCTAATTTATTAAAGAGAGTGCCAGAGTCTGTCGACTCCTAACTCTTATCATCGCATTTTGTTGAGACTTGCAAAGCAAATAATTAATAGTAAGAGCAGTAATTGTTTTCCCATCACTTAATTAATTTGTTATAAGAATTTTTTTCAGGCTTTAATCAAGCATATTGGCAAGTGTAATTTACACAATTCTCTAAACTTAATAATAAAATCTAAATAACTAATTTAGTACATACAATGAAAGGTTTATATTATTAATAAAAGTTTTAACACATATTAAATATTTAAACAATAAGAATTATTTATAATATTGGAAAGAATGTATCAAGTAGTTCACTTTTAAGAATAAAATCAATAATGTCTCTCCTTTCTTTTTACTAAATTAAAAGTTTATCTTTTAAACTTTAGTTCGTAAATCTGTTTTTGATATATATATATGAGTTACAATATGGCCATCGACTTAGCAGTAGGTTTCTTTTATGAGGAGTCCGTATTACTTACTTATGGCTTCATTCTGATAACACTTTTGCATCTGATCCATATTTAAGACAAGGCTAGACAAAACTTTTGGTGACTCTTGTGAGAGAAGGTGCTGATGAATGATCTGTTCTGCTCACACATGGAGATTAGATTCATAGTAGTTCTGGGCAGTAGCATTTTATTATGGCTTTGAAAATGCTGCACCCTAGAAACTGCTACAAAAACACAGGTAAAAGACCACTTCTAAACTTGTCTTCTTTTATACCTATGATGACTATTTTGAGATTTTTGCGCATTTTTTTCTTTGTTTTATTATCACTCTATAATCTTCAGCATTCCTTATTACTTTTTAGTTACAAAGTCTTATTTTTTTCTAAATTACTTTAGCCATTTTTAATTATCTTGTAAAAGGTTTGTACGCTGATTGTGATCTCTTGTGTTAATTTTTTTTTTTTATCTTTGTAAATAATCTGTATGTACTTTTATTTTTTCCAATATTAATGTTACTTTAATTAAATAAATATTAAACATAAATAACTTTCATTGTACGCATCAAAAAAAATTAATAGTATACATGTATGCTGTTAGATCACTTTCAAATAAAAGTGGAAAAGTTCTGTGAATAAAATCACCCTCAAATAGAAATATATATTTTAAAAAATTAATAAAAATTTTATTTAAATTAATATATATAATGCACAGATGACAAACTAATTATATAATTATTTAAAGTTAAAAATCTAAAAACAAAATTGATTTTAATATAAAAGAATAAAAAAAAAACTGTTATTATTAGTTAAAGTTAAAAGTTATTTTTAATCTTAGAATGGAAATTATTTTCTAAATAGCAAACAGGCCCTTGGGCATTTAACCGATTGTAAGTCAAATAAGAGATCAATTAAAAAATACTAGTGATAAAATTTTGAATTCCTACTCTAAAGCAAACTGGCCAATAACAATGCAAATGAACACAGTCCACAGAGAAAAAATCATCATTGCCAATAAGAACAGTGCCAAGCCAGGCTAGATCGATCCTGGAATTCGATGGTAATATATATATGCCGTTACATCACTTTCAAATAAAAGTGAAGTTCTTGAATAAAATCACCCTCAAACAGGAATATATATATATGAATTAATAAAAATTTTATTTAAATTAATATATATAATGCACTGAAGACAAACTAATTATTTAAAGTTTAAAAATCTAGTAACAAGATTGATTTTAATATAAAAGAATAAAAAAAAAAGCTGTTATTAGTTAAAGTTATTTTTAATCTTAGAATGGAAATGATTTTCTAAATAATAAACAGGCCCTTGGGCATTTAACCGATTGTAAGTCACATAAGAGATCAATTAAAATATTGAGTTCCTGCTCTAAGCAAGCTGGCCAATAACGATGCAAATTAACACATAATCCATGGAGAAAAAATTATCATCTCCAATGAAAACAGCGCCAAACCAGGCAAGATCGATCCTGGAATTCAAAATGATGCAAAAAGAAAACTTGCTAGATTTGGGTTGTTCTTGCTGATTGCATGTTATTTAAACATTTTATACATATATTGTAGATCTCCAAAATGTAAGGATCATGCAATAAATACATTCGCTATATTTGTAACCAGCTGAGCCAGTCTCCAAAGTGATGGTTCTCGGAAAACAGCAAATGACAGACTTGTCTTTCCAAGAAGAACATTCATATGAGATGGAATTTCCTTCGAATGGAGTTATGTGTTATATTAAGGACCGCAAAGACGGACTTCAGTAAACCTACAGAATTGGAAAGTATGAACTTTTGCATTAAATGAAATATGAAGTGTAATTATATAATACAAACTTTTCAAGTAGTAATTTTAAGTATTACTTAATTTTAAAAGAAATCTCTTATCTGACTAAGTAAAATTTTAAATTATTATATATATATATACATGTTTGTTATCATTTCCATTCACATTAATTTCACTTAAATTAATAACTTTAAAATAGATGTAAATGGCTGCATAGATTTGTAACATTATGCTAATTTAAGCTTGTTATTTTGGGCTAATTATTTTGTAATTAAATCAGGGCTGGTGGATAGATGTATGGGTGTTTTATATCAATGTAATATGGATGGACGCATTGGATACCCCATCAGAATGCGTGGCCAAAATGGCAGCCATCGTGTTGTCAATGGTCGTAGATGTATTTCCTACATCATTGATTTTCTAGCAATCTGATTGGGACAGAAAGCCAGCAAAGACTGATATCCCCATTTATAGAGCATCTCTTACATATTTTTTAAATAATTTTGTCTTTGTATCACCAATTGGGCAGTGGATCGTTTCTGCCTGTTGGTGACATTTATTAATGATCATAAGGAAGATGCTCATTCCTTCCCACCATGATTCGTTATTTCTCTAATTATATCACGCTACAAATGTAAATTCCTGTCAACATGATTGTGTTATGCTAACATTTTCATTTAGCATTAGTCACAATTGTTAGTTGAACATAAACAAACATCAATTCTGTCTTGTCTTGGTGATTGCAAATTAATACGGAAGAGTCAAAAAAATATTGCCTTCAACCATATTACATGATGAAGATGATGGTGATGAGTAATCATTGAGTTGCTATGGAGGACATCAATCTAAATTTTATTTACAAAAAAAAAATAAACTTTTTAATTTGGTAAACCCCCACATTTCTTTGCCTCTCTTGTAATGAACTCTCCCGATTTCCAAAGACATTAAAGATTTCAAATTGGAATAACAAAATTCTACAAACAATATTTAAAATATATATATATCATGATAAGCTTGATCTTATTCAAAATTCCTGAATTAATGTTTATAATTTAAATGTCAAAAAAAAGTCTTTATGGATGCAATCCATTCTGATGACTTTTTCGGTAACCCTTGGTCACGGTCACTTTCATTATTTTTGACATTTAGATTAGGCATTTTGAGGCATTATTTATGTAAATAAGCTACAGTCTCACATTTTCTGGCAGCTAAGACATCCCGGTTCCACAACACATTTGTTTAGTAAATACGGATAGTTCACTAATTACAGAAAAAGAATTTAAATCTTTAGCTTATGGTTGGTGTTGAACAATTTGCACAAATGAAAATCTTATTTTATTCTTTTTTTAGTGTGTGCTGGTTATATATAGAACGTTCCTTTTTTTTTTTTAATTGCAGTTTTTTATCTTGGATTATTGCTATCACATTATCTGACTGCTAATGTTTTTGTTTTCTTTCTGTTTCAGTTGTCGATAACACACTTGCTAATCTTGTTTTTTCTAGATCTTCAGCACTTTGAAATCCTATGTCATATGGATATTATTTTCAAACACATTGTCTATTTTATTCCCGTTTGAATATATCTTTTTTTTTGGTGCTATAACAATTGACAAATTTTTTTTAATAAGCAAGAACTTGAATTTTGACTTGTCTTTTATGCTCGAGTGCGCCACTGTAGATGTCCATAGTTACGTGACCTATTAGATGTAGATATTACTTAACAAGATTATATAATAAATTTATGTAGTAGAAATCTGTTGTCACTTTTCAACACTTGGTTACTAAGACATTTCATGATATCTACGTATCAATAAACATCACAATTGATATATATATATAAGAGCTTTTTTAAAAAATAAAATTGTTTTTTATTAGAAAAGGGCATTGATTTTATTTCACTCTTACTTGGGTTTGGCATTTATTGCATGAACTCCATGTGTATGAGCATTTATATGTTTGTTCACCTATTAAAGTAAATATTAGCTATCTAACTCATCACTTTAGCTCATGTTTTTTTTTGTTTAGCCTGCTATGGTCAACATATAAAGGTGGGTGTGACATGGATTGTAAGCTACCCTTACAACTCCCTGATCCTTACAGGATTAAAATTTTATGAGCTAACTAAAATTTTAGTACCTCACTAGCGTGCATGTATTTTTTCCTGTTGAATCGTTCTAGTTTTTTTTAACAGAGGGTTATAAAGTTTATTTACTTCAGCGCTTGCTATTTTCTCAACCATACTTTTACCTCTTTACACTCTTTCATGTTATCCTTTTTCTCATTGTAAAATGATATCTACATATGGTTCTTTTGCTCTTTTTTTCCATTTTATGGTTTGGACCGTATCATCAATGCTAGATGACAACTTTGTCTAGTGACCTGTCTCCTGCCCCCTTTTGAGGCCTATCAGACTTTGAGGGTCAGCTAAACCTTGAGTGCCCACCATCATATGTGGATTGACTCATAAAAAGAAATTTGGTAGGTCTTAAAATATCTCAGCAAATATCTGATTAATTGCTAGAGCATACCCTCATAAACATTAGATATTTATTATCCTAATTACACCTGTTTTCTTTCTTTCATATTCCTCTTTTTTTTTTACTTCAACCAAAAATTACTTCTATCATTCAATTTACCTATTAATTTGGTATATCATCCCTTAGTCATTCTGATTATTCAAGGTATGGCTTTAAGATGTAGGCGTTATACATCCCTTTTACTTCCCCTCCTGTCTCGATCCAGAATGCATTTGGACCTGATTGTCTCATGATGGTAAATGGTCCCTCATACTGTGGATAAAATTTTTGGTATTTTCCCTCTTAATTAACTGTTTATAAGCTTTTTATCTTATTACTTGTCAATTGTGTCAGGGTCTATATATATAGAGTCGTGAGTTCACATTTCTTTGTTTTATCAATGGTGTTGATATTTTACGGCTAGTATGTCGTTTAATTAGTCCATATTCTAGGTTGAAACTAGGAGGCTAAAGGTTAAATTTTGGCGAATGTGTGAACACGTTTCTCCATGTCCTTAATTGACTTTAGGCATCTTCAGCATCTATGTCGCGGTCAACTATCTTATATATATACATTTCTTTACTTCTTCTAGGAAATAATATTGGGATTGAATCCTAATGAAAAATCTATTATCAAGTTCCAAAATCGCAATCTATGAAGTCCATCCTTGAATGAGTGCTCTTTCCTTTAAGCACCAACCTCCACATGTATGGCATAGCTTATGGAATTTGGGAAGGTATTTGCTTCACAGAAGGTATGGTCATCTCCACCATCACCTGATAATTTCCTATCGTTTGGTCATCTTAATTATGGTGAGACTTCAAATGCCATAACCTACACATAAGGTGATCGAATCTATCAACTTCATTAGTCTTTTCACAGTTGGCTTTTTTAATGAGACAGTTATTGTGGCAATTTTTTGAGCATATAGTAATCTCTGAATGTTAGTGTGTTCACAGGTCTTGTATTGGTAGCAAACTTTAAACTCTGCGCATTGGTTGCTCGCATTAATTTGCATATCTTGGTTGCATAATTTATTTCTGCACTATTCATGGGCAGGGTCAATATACAGGAACTAACGTCACTTTGACATGTTTTTGGGATTGCTCCTCCTAATTGAAAATTGGTGGAATGAATTTTTATCCTATCTTCAGGTACTTGATGAGTTCAACCAGTAGAAAATTTGGATTCCAGCGAAATTTCAGCAGTAAAAGATTGCTTAGTACCCTGTTGGGATGTAAAAATGAAACCAGGTAAGTTCTTTTGCAAGATAATAGCCTTTAGCCGTTTATCTAAATTGCGAATGACAATCTCATCATCCCCTTTCCAGGTAAAAAAAATCAATTTCCAATGGTTGAAAAGGTTGAATTGAGTCAAGATAGAATACATTGACTAAAAGTACCAGGTTTAACCTGACTATTGTACCGGTCAACCGCAACCCATCAACTATACACAGAAACTGACTTCAAACCCAGACCGATTACAGAACTAAATCCAAAACCAAACCGAGTTCAAACCCTGCGCACAAGTGACTGAGGTATAACAGAATCCATAGCACATGGTATAGCCTAACACTAGCTCGGTGGGAACACAGACAATAATTCTGCCTAACTTATCTATATATAATTGCGCGGTGGATGCTCAACGCTAGATACGATCAATGCAATATATATATATTCTCGTGTTGTCGATACACACAGTAATCAAATGACGGTGAAATAATTATTTAATGAAAAGAGAGACAAACTAGATTACACTAATGTTTAATAATTATTCTTACGATTAGATAAAATTTAAACACAATATAATTACTTGTTATATACAACATTACTTATTTTACTTCTAGTCTTTAACGGAAATCTATACATATGTAATTGACGGACAACATTGCATTTAATATTTTGGTTTGCTTTATAATCATTTTATTTATGACCGGTGCAGGCAATATCACGATGATTTCTTTTAAATATAATAGTGTAACTTAAACAATTAATTTGTTTACGTGATTATTTATGTACGAGAGATATGAGGATCAGAGTAAACAAAACTTTAACTGTTTTATCTTTATTAGACTAAATTCTTTATTAAATTAAGGTCGCCTCGTTGGTTTTAAACAAATCAAACCATCGCGTACTACGGGGATGGGGAATAAGCTTATATCTTCCAATATAGGGTGATGTGACTGGCTGCTATATGAAACAAACATAATAATCAGAAGTAATAGCTTGCGGTGTATTAACGAAGACTGGGTGGCTCGCACTTTAGCAGGTATTCACACCCACTGAGGAGGCTAGGAGAATTTCTCTCTCCCTTGTTTGAAATCACGGACTAGACACCGACTCAAGCTATGGGAAGCGAAATATAGCACTGAACCAGTAACATGGTGAACGAATGCTCGAAGCAGAAATTATAAATATCTATATAAGACCTTATTTATTCCACCATTCTTTTCCCACATAACCGTCTGATAAAGTAATTTAAAACCACACGATAAGCTTAGAGAATCATATTTAACTGTTAATTAATTACACTCTGAATCTCATACCCCCCTGACCGTTCGGAAGTAGTAAACACAACAATGGCTACCCTTGATTATTATCCCCCCCCCCCCGTATCAGAAAATGTGCAATTAAATAGATAAAATAGATTTTAGATATTAACTACCCGGTGGCATAGAATAAAACATCCTTCATTAAACTATAACACATACATCAATTTAAAACCAAAATATATATATATAATGATGGATAACATATCTATTTAAAATCATCGTAAAACTTAAGGCATTAGCAACTTGTTATTAAAGACTAGAGTAAAGAAATTTAACAGGTGGAAAGGGATATGTTTACTACAGGTTTATTATATATATTTTATCAAAAGAACAAAAAACATAATAACAAATATTTAGCATACTTAGTACAGATTTAAATCAACTTATATAAGGGACTGGCATTAAAGAAAGTAAAAGTTCATGTAAATTAGATTTACCATTCTTTCTTCGTCCGGACGCGTTTCTTGCGATGATGATTACTTAGAACGTAGGCGCGCATTTGGTTTTTGATATAATGACATATTGGCTTTCAAAGTTTAGGGTTGGAAACTGGAACTATAGGCATATGAAAGTTGGACAACTGGAATCACAGCACATGATCTTTCGGCAGGCTAGGAAGGTTTCATCGGCAGGACAGAGATCAGCTTACTGGACCTAGCCCACATTATCAAAGTTTACAGATCACTTCTTAACACTGCACTCTGATGTTTTTCCCTCCTTCGGAGTGGTCAAGAAGGAAAAAAAAATGCTGCAATACAGAATGATGTAATCCAGGATGACGCAATCTGCATGATGCAATCTAACATGATGCAATTTAAAATGGCCAAAGTTCCCACAATTCTCCTGGTCGTTGATCACCTCATTTTGGACTCCGCCTTCCTTGATTTTCTGGCCTTTAGCGATTTCACTTTTATTATCCAGTCGGTACATTGAAATGTTTTTTTTTTAAAAAAAATAAATCTGTACAAGTATTAACTATTTAAAATTAAGAATTATTCGCGCAATGAAACTTTCTCTTTAAAATAATCTTATATTAGTATCCAAACCACGCACACACACGATGTATATATTTTATTACTTACAATATTTATCTAAAGGATTTATTTAATTATCTACATAAAACATGACATGAACAATTTAAGTTTATGTAGCTTGGATGAACAAAGCCTCATTGCGCGAAATAATGGTTTATAGCAAATCTGCTATACTAAGATTTGGAACCAAAACAAACAAGGAAAGACAGAAGAAAAAAAAAAACCATGAAACTAAGATCGATCCTCGGATCGAACTGTTTCACTATATGCACTCCGTAGTTTTTTTTAAAAATTTGTTCATGACTTTCCGAATCTTCTGAGGCATTCTTTGAGCTATTACCAGGGCACATCATAATAAATTTTCCATTCGCGATGAATTGAACGCAGTCAACATTACTATTGGATAGCTCTAAGATTGCGGCACCCCTCCATATATACAGACAATATTGATCATGAGTAATGTACTAGTCATTCCAATGATAAGGTATATCAGGTAAGACTTCTTTTCCATCTTCCTGCGTAATTTCTTTATCTTTCTCATTGTCCAATGCTGTGGTGATTACTTCAAAGTTGTCCCTTTTGTGTTCCTTTTCTGTGGAGTTTGTTGGAAATATCAATATTTGGGCATCTGTGTCAGATGTTTTTCCTATGTTACTGTGAATATTCGGACTGGTCATGACCTGTTGCATCCCCATGACTTGTGTCTTTTGGCATAGCCGAGGTTCAACAATTCCAAGCCTTTGGCTCATGGTCTCACCTAAGTGTTTCAGATCTCATTCCAGGGTCTCTATGGCTTCACCATGTATTTCCATAAATTTATGACATGCTTCTATTTCCAAGGTTTGCTTGATGGTCAGCTGGTCTAAAATTGTGTGGGTGACCTTCATTTCTCCTTGCATTCTGTGATTATCTTGGGCTTTCTGGCTTGCTTCAACTCTCATTGTTCATCAATTTGGGGTTTTCATGTGCACGAGACTAGACAAATGTAAGTCGATGGGTTATAGTTTCATCCAATCGGATGACTTGGTCCTTTGTTTCATTTATACTTTCTATCACTTTTCCTAATATGGTTTTGCCTATAATAGCTTCTACTTCCCTTAAAGCTACTTTCTCTTCTATGCGGCTTATGTTTTGGACCAGAGTTTATGTAGTTTTGTCATGTATTTTGGATTCACCATTTTGCCTAATGGTCAGCTGGTCCAATCTCTATTTCTTCATGCATCTCTGCCCTTTGTTTACTTTGATCTTCACGCACCTCCTTAAAAGTCTTGTAGTCAATAAAACAGATGTTAATCTCCCTCTATGAATATCAATAACTCTTCACTACTTTTCAACATTCTAATTATATATCTTGTCTTTCTACTTTTGTAAATTCATACTACTCTTCATTTATAAATATATCTGATATATTGGAAATCTTTTTATTCAAGACTCTGTATTAGTTTAACAATATGTGAAATGTGTAAAATCTTTATTATTTCATCTAAGGCCTTTTCACCACTAGAATAGGTCTGTTAAAAGAAATCCAATAACCCATTTTCCAATTAATAGCTTATTTTACAAATAGCTAATTTTTTAAAACTCTTTGGCTTTTAATAATTCAACTAAAATCTCATCAGCTTTTGCTTGTGTGATTTACCATTTTGTATCTCAATTAAAGCTTAACCTATTTTCATCTTATTGTCTGAGATCTTTATTTTATAATATTGAAGCTTATTATTTCTATCATTTAATTCACATTCTTTCTCCAATTATTATATAAATCCTTTAATCCAACTTTTCCAATCAAATTATTTTCTACTATATATATATTTTGTAATTCCTCCATCTCTGTATATCTTTTCTAGCTATTCTTCTAATTTTATCTTAACATCTTCAGAAATCCTTTTGTTGTGTTTGGCTGAATAGCAGTGTTCAGACTCAAACCAACAGTAATATCAAAAAATATGAACACTCACAATTTAATATATATAATTTATTAGGGCAAATATACACATTATACTATCAATAAATAGAATTTGACATATAACTTAGTCAATAATGAGCTGGTCATGCTGAATGACTGGACTCACATCCAGCTGTATATATTGGCTTGCCTCATGAGTTCTAGTCTTAATTCTTCTGGCTATACTGGATAGCTTGCCTCGAGTTTGTTAAAGGACTTCCAGCTGTACTAGACAGCTTGCCTCGAATCTAATAGCAGCTTCCAATCAAATTGTGGACTTGCTTCACTGCATAGATGTATTGGTAGTGAATATAATAGAAACAGCGCTGTTGGAAACGGTTTCAATGGAGAGCACATTCAGGTAGACAAACGTTCTCTCTCTTAAGAGTGCAGATTAGACAGATGTTCTCTGACTTGCCTCCAAAAAAGCTGACTATTTATTGCCAGATCCCCTCCATTACTGGCAGCAATGTGATTCAGGGGCTCTAACCAATGGTAGGATTTTATACACATGTTTACACATTGGTTAGCGGCAATGAATGCTCAATCCGATCAGATAAGTAGGAATCTGGACTAGTTCACTTCTAAAGGCAAAGTCGGATGGCCGCTTCGTTGGTTTTTCAGTTTTATTGCTATTCTTGTCTTATTTCATCCTTGTTTGATGATCTTGTCCCTGGGTGCTTTCCTGGGTTGTTGCTGTATTTGGCTTGACGGTCATCTTTTTCGCGTGTTGTATTTGTTTCTGTATGATTCAGTCTCAGTTGGTATGGGTGGCTATGATGTTGATACCTATCTGCTTTTTGAACTATTACAGTGGAGTCCTTTTAATTGTGTAACCACTGCTGGTATCCATTCTGTGGATCCATAGCACCCGATTGCCTATTTGTACTTTTATCTTACTATTTTCTTTTTGTATGTATTTGGAATCAGGTTTCATGGCTGAGAAGTTAATTTGCAGATGGCTATTGGTTAGCAATTTGCCTTTCCATAGGCAAGCGCAGTTCACATAGAGTCTAGACTAGAGCCCTTCAGATTTAGGCCACTGAAGTGTTCTGCCCTTTGCTGGTATGTTTTGATTCATTTTGCTTAATATTGTGACCTGATTCACTTTTGTCATTGCAAAGCCTAAGTAACTGAATCAGTCACAGCCTAATAAGTTACTATGATCACCTGATGCCACTACCAGTGGTAGGTGTATAGTCTTATTTGGCATAGTAATTTTAACTGTTGTTTGGCCCAACAGATTGATGTTATTACCCTGATAGTCTATGATAGACTTGCTGCTAGAGTGCATCCTATATTCTTTATTTTTATTAATGGTAGCCCAGATCTTTTTTGAAATAATAGATACTAGTGTCCATTTTCATTGTAATTGGTGCATGATTAATTATAATACGATGTATAAATCCAGACTGACCATCTTTATTATGATTTATATAGGCAACTTGTTTATTTTTCTTACAGTTGCCTTTGCATTTGTTTATTGCATCTATAACAATGCTTTATTTCCATTGTTGAATTATCTGAGCTGGCTGAGTGTTTGATCGACCCGGCTCCATTTTTTGCACATCAAAATCCAATTTTTTTTAATGGCTTTGCCTGACTAGCTATTGAATCTGCTAGTACTGCTTGGGACAAAGCTGATTCAAAATCTAAATCCGACCTCATTTGTTGTTTAAGTCTTAGGTTGTGATCGTTTATGCCGCAAATAAAACAAACACGAAGTGCTTCATTTTGGGAAGTCTGAACTTTCACTTTAATGCTACGGATTGGATTCTTGTTGCAAACTCTCTGGCTTTTTCCTCCTTTTTTTGAATACAGAGATTGAAATAATATCTCTGCATTATTGTTTGTGGGAAAATAATCAGTGAGAATCACTAACGTTTTATCAAAATTTAGGTCAGCCAGCATTTCTGCCATCGATTGAGACTTAAGTATCACATAAGTTTGAGGACCTATTATAGTCATTAATGAGCCTAATTTTACTAATACTTCTTGATCTGATTAACTTTTAGGTAAAATATCAACCGTTCTTTATATTGATTTATATCTCTCTTTTTAACTCATTAAAGAAGTAATATTTTTTTTATTTTTGCAAGTTACTACTCATAATTTTTATTTTTTCGATTTACCACTCCTAATTTTAATTTTACAGCTACGGTTTGTATCTGTCTAAAAAAAATCAAGTAACAAAGATAATAGTCCATTAGGGTGAGCTTCTGTTGCCTTGTGAGAAAAGCTTTCATGGTTGGACGAAGCTTTTAATTGATGTGCATATAAATGTGTAGTCAATTTTTTCATTCAAATAGATTTAAGTGATCACTGTAATGTAAATACAGCGAATGTCTTTAGACGCACTTGCACATTTCCTTTATTTTTCCAGCCAATTCTGTTTGGAACTGGTTTATTTTATACTATTTTTCCAGTCAATGGGGAAAAATATGTCTTTTGCCTTTGCCGAATCTGTTATATATTCAGGCAGATCTAAGTGATATATATTTTACCACTGATTTGTAAATACAACTAATCTATTTGCTTTGTACTCATATATATTTTCCAAACTGCTGAATCTGATGTTTATTCAGGCAGAATAGTGATTTTAATATGATGAATGTCTTTAAATGTGCACTCGCATATTTACTCTATTCTTTTGTTGAACTGCACCAAATCTGTTGTGTTTGGCTGAATTGCAGGGTTCAGACTCAAACCAACAGTAATATCAAAAAATATGAACACACAATTTAATATGTATAATTTATTAGAACAAATATACATACATATTATACAATAAATAAATACAATTTGATGTATGACTTAGTCAATAATGAGCTGGTCATGCCGAATGATTGGACTCCCAGCAGTATGTATTAGCTTGCCTCGAGTTTGTTAAATAACTTCCAGCTGTACTAGACAGCTTGCCTAGAGTCTGCCAGAGTCCTAGAAACTTCCAGTCCTATCGTGAATTTGCCTCACTGCACAGGAGTATGGGTAATGAATATAGTAGAAACACCGTTGTTGGAATTGGTTTCAATGGAGAGCACATTCAGTTGTTCAGGTAAACAAACGTTCTCTCTTAAGAGAGTATACTGTCGTTTAGGTTAGACAGATGTTTTCTTGCTTGCCTCCAAAAAAGGCTGACTTTGTTGTCAGATCTCCTCGCTTACTGGCAGCAATTGGATTCAGAGTCTAACCAATGGTAGGATTTTATACACATGTTTACACATAGTTAGCAGCAATGCATGCTCAATCTGATCAGATAAGGAAGGAATCTGGACTAGTCCACTTCGGAAAGTAAAGTCTGATATGACACCTTTTTAATCTTCGCTCTGCTATTTTATTTATCTAGTTAGTAACACAATGGAAAGCATATTTTAAATTGTCTTTCAGTAATTCCCACCTTTTGCTTGATTTTATTTATCAAAAAACTTATTATTTTTGTTTATTTTATTATCTAACAATTGGGGGGGGGGTGTAATTAATTTTAAATTATTTTTATCATGTGGATGTTTATTTTTATGTGTTGTTCTTAATCTATAATCTTATACCACTTTGTCTTTTTTCTCCTGCAGTACTATAGCATTTCAATTTTTCATTATCATTATATACTCTTTTATTATCATGAATTTTTACCATCTTATATAAAGAATCATGACATCTTCAAAATAACATTGTTATACTTTTATTTTTTGAGTCTAGTTATTTTATAGATTTGCAATATGTAGTTTATTGTATAACAATAAATTGACCAGTGTTTTATGACTTGTTCTTAATCCCATCATTTTGTTTATATAGTCCTGCAATGTTCTTTAATTCCAAAGGTGTAAATACGCAATCACTCAATCCTAGAAAACTATATTTACTCTGGGAGGTTTTCTATTTGCTTTCTTCAGCCACTTAGCTCATGCTTTATTATAATTCAGACTTCTTATAACAGAAATCTAATATTTTTTGTTTCAAATGCTTTTAATCTATCTACTTTATAACAATGGCAAACTTTCCATACACTAGGCCTTTCAATCAATGGATGCAGGAAAATTTGGGCATAAAATCCCTATCTAATGCCTACTCATCCAATATCCCCAAATTAGTTTCTGGCTTGTGGCTTTCACCAGTGAGGATCCTTGGATTTGAAAGCACTGCACTTAGATGTTATGCAACCCTCCAGCAGCCACTTTTTACCTCTTTGGTTAACTATAAAGTTAGGAACCAGGATGAAAACACAATAAGGTTTTCAATTCAAGCTCATTTGCTTGAATAGTCATATAGATCTGAGCTTAGTCCAGCATCTATATATTTTGGTGTCTTTGGTTTTTCCAAAACCTCAGTCACCATCCTCATATAGGGAGAATTGTATAAAAACATCACTTGATCACTCTTTCATATGCTTACACAGATTGTTAATAACAATAGCAAACTCTCTATACACTAGTACCACCAAGTGCAAGCCTTTGTATTGTAATCAATGGATAAGGAAGGTTTGTGCGTAAAATCCCTATCTGATGCCTACTCATCTAATATACCCAGACTTGTTTCTAGCTTTTGTGGCTTTCATCAGTGAAGAACCTTGGATTTGAGAGCACTATACCTAGATCTTAGAGGCTAATGCAACCCTCCAGCAATCATCTTTTACATCTTTGGTTAACTGTACAGCTGGAAGCCCAAGAAGAAAACACAATAATGCTTTCAATTCAAGCTCATTTGCTTGTATAGTCATATAGATCTGATCTCAGTTCAGCATCTATGTATTTTGTTGTCTTTGGTTTTTCAAAAATACCCAGTCACCATTATCCTATAGCCTGGATAAGCATATGAAATGGTGATCTTGTGATGTTTTGATGGTCATATCTACTTTATTCTAATGTAATGTGATTTATATTTAACCAAATATGTAGTAATTGATTGTTCATATATAGTGTTACTAAAAAATAATGATGTTGTATTATTTCACTATGAAAAATTTGTTATCCATACAAAATTGAATTTAATCAAATAAATCGAAATAATGAAATACAAATGGCACTCTAGAATTTAAATTTTATAACTTTAATAGATAGATATTATCATTTCATTTTTTTTTTTTCAAGTAACTAACAAATTGTGATAATAATTATTTTTGTAACATAAGAGCTTCTTAGATTAAGTACATTGTGAAGTATTTATTAGTTGTTGTTTTTTTATTGTTTGTTTTTGCAAAATGTTAATGGTAATAATAAATATGTTTTATGAGTGTAATTTAAATTTACTGTTTATTTTTAATGGCGTTAACAATTAATTTGTTGTAATATAGGCTTAAAAACAATTTTATGTATGAATACTTACTTGTGTAACAACATTCTTTGTTTTTTTAAAATAGAAAAAAAAAAAATCTATATTATATAAATTTTTCTTGACTACTGTCAATCTTATGTTAGTTAATAATGAATTTATATATGTATATAATAATTAGATTTTTGATTATTTGTAGATGTAAATATATATTGAAAGTTTTAATGGAATTTTACATGTATTTTTCTAGATAAAATTCAGCTACAAAGTAATCAAGCAAGCAATTAATTTATAGAATCACACAAACAAATACTATCTATTAGATGACTTGATTGCATTATAGATGAATTTTATATAGACAAATACTATTAAAACTTTCAATATATATATATATATTTAATTAAAGTACACAAACTATTGAACTTAAAATTTTTAATCAAATATGTGGTTTAATTAACATTCTTTCTAATTTAGTTTTTGACATTTATTGAAATATTAATGTGTTAATATATACATGTACCTGTATGTAAATTATGCAGTTTACGTCCATTTGAATAATTTAAGATTTATTGTTTTATGTGTAATATAAATAATATTTGTAGTAGCCACCATTACACTTTATTATTAGAATATGTTTCATAGCTTTTGTTATTTTTTTTATTAGTGATGTCCAGAGACCAGATCGTTTAGTTAGTCGTTTGAAGTCACTTTCCATTGATGATGGTGGACCTCGCATTATTGTGATTCGACAACCCAAAGGCCCTGATAATACCAAAGGCTTTACTCAGCCAAGGGTTCCACGAGTAACAGGTCAACCTGGATAAATAAATTTATTTAGAAATTTTTTTTAACCCCCATTGTAATTCTGTTCAGCAAATGATTTGGATCTAGTTAATTATTGGCTTTATATACATATATATATACACACATACATGCATAAATACATACACACATTCATATATATATTTAGGTATCCACACACCCATAAACATATGTATACATGTACATAATATACTCACATGGGTAATAACTATGTGTATGTATATATTCACATGTACACACACATACTTCTTTATTTTATTTTTTTTGTAGACAAACTTTGAATTTTTGTGATCATTGGCTGATTGAAATTATTTTAAAAAATGAGATAAAAAAATGCTTTTGTGATTTTAGGTGATCACTGAACTGTGATTTCCTTTATAATTTCATTTTTCTCAGCGCATTGTGTGCATGATTGTGATTCAATGGTTTTTAAAGGAAAAATTTTATTTAGTTTGCTGGTTGATTTTTTGAAAAACATTTAGAAGAAGTGAAAACCAAATTTAACTGGCTCTTTATCATTTGCTCTTTAATCATTCCTCGTCAGTGCTTGAAGCTTTTTGTTTGCAAGTATTATGTAATAAAAAAAAATTATCTCCAAAATTAAAAACATAAGAATGGAATAAGTTATTCCTAATACTTTTTTGGGAGAAAATATCAAAAAATAAAAAATGCCACACACCTGTTTCCCCAAAAAAAAAAAAAAAAATTAAAAAAAAACAACAACAAAATAACAAAAAAATTAATAAACAAATTTTAAAAAAAATTAAAAGGAAGTATATATATATATGTATATATATAAGTATTTATATATAAAAAATTAAAAAATAACCTAGGCATAATGTTGGCAATATTCCTGCGATTATATAAAAAAAAAATAATAATGCAGGTTCTAGTTATCATAGCAACATTTTTATTTTTACAAATAGTAGCATGGATCATTTTAAAAATGAATGAAAAATAGTTCATTTTTATAATAATCCAATCAAATTGGAACACGAATTAGTTTTTAAAGATATTACACAGAATGTTGCAATGAAAACTGATATGCATTTATAAATTTTATTATTTTTTAATGTGTTTCATGTTTTTGAGAATTGAGAGATATGATACATATTCGAAAAATTTTAAAGAATTTACAAAGCAAATGGTAAATACAAAATGAAATGCTTTTTTTTTAAACCAAGTAATTTTTATTTCATTATTGTTGAAATCTATTTGTGACTTCATGTTTGTATTGTGAAATAGAAAAAGAAAAAAATTTCAATACCAATGTATGTGCTTTTTATTTTGCCTCCCCCCCCCCCTTTAATAAGTGAAGTGACCTCAGTGACACTAGTGTTCCATTGTACTTGATTAACATTTCAAATTCAACAGATGTCATATATGAAACTTAACAAATAAACAATATACAAAAGAAAAAAGTAGAAAATAAATTGTAATCCTAATTGCTTCTTTTTATTGATGCTGGGATAATTGTTGTAAATTGAATTTTATTTCAAAATTTCTGTGAAGCTGGCACTCTTTTCTTCACATTACAAATTTTGTAAAGCTGAATTACATATTTGGAGGGAGGGATATATAAAATATATTTTCGTAATTTTGTTTTTGTGTCTATATCTCTCAATGTCTCTCCATCAGATTAACCTATTTCTGTATCTAAAATAATAATAAAAAAATAAAATAAAAAGTAAAACCTTTTTATGTACCATGAATATGCTTACCGAATTGTAACATCCATCGAAGAAAAATAAATCTGGATTATTTTCAAAATATGTTTGTTGTCCTTTTATATATATTGTAGTTATAATAATATGAATATCTGCTATTATGTAAATGTTTTGTCCACACTTTTGTCTATTTCACGAAAAAGCCACATGAATAATCTTTGATCCATTTGATTGTATGACTTGTAAAGTTTTTAGCACTTATTCAATATAACATATGCATGTGCAAATTTTAATTATTCATAATCATTTTATGTTTTTTATTTTACCCAGTAGATTAATATAAAACATTCTATGTCATGATTTTCATTTATAACATTAGTTACTGATGTAAAATACACAAATCTTTACCATATATTAGAGCACATATAAGCACCGGAGCTTCTTTTATTTAATTGTCATTATTGTTGTTATTTATCTATAACTGATGCATAAAGAAGAAGGGAAAAAAAGACTTACTTTACAATTTAGTTACTTTTATTGACAAAAATAATTTAACACTTAAAAAAATTGATAAAATTTTATATACATGTCATTGAAGCAAAAATGTGTATATAATGAGGAATATAACATGGGTAGGCTAATGATTATTGAACAAGTCTCCAGCTGTAAATGAAATATCTAAATAAGTTAATGCACATGCAAACGTTTTTGTAAATTATATATTCTGAATACCATTAATACTTGCAATAAGAATATATCATTTGTAGATGGTGTATTTAGTGTATAATGCCTGTGTGTGTGTGTGTCTATTATTGTTAATCAAAGTTCATTTCTTTTACAACCGGTGTGCAACATTTTGAATGGTATATAAGATAAGAACATATTTGTTAATTAAGTTACAGTACATGGAATTAATCAAAAATGTACTCCCATAGGAAGTTTAGTACTATTGAAATCAAAGATTTTTATGATGTGTGTATTATTATTTTGATGATTTCCAATCTATTTCTAATAATATTTTTATTTTTCCAGATTGTTATATTCATAGCAACACAGTTAATAATAGCAGAAAAAAATCAACTTGTGCTTTTGTATGCAAAAGATAGGGCCATCCACATATAGTTACAAAAACAAGTTAAGTATCCCAAATGTCTATCAATTTATAAAACCATCACTCATTTAACAAAAATTGAGAAGCATCTATGATTGATTACTTGTGATAAAGTTCAATAAATATATCTATTTTCAGTTGATTACATTTTCTCTAACAATCTTTATCATCTATATTGTTTTAGAAATTACTCAGTGATGATTAAGATTATCATATGGTGTATTATAAATTGTTGATGCAACATAGGCAGTTGGAAAAGTGTGTTATGTTCATTGACAAAACAGTTTTGCACTTAACCTGTTCAATTAATTGATTTATTGCTCAATATTGGATTTTTCAACATTCGTGTGTTTAAAAAAGATGCATACAACACTGCTAAAGATTTGCATTATGGCCTGCTATGTTAAAATGTAGGATTATTAGTCTTATGTTTTTTCCCAAAACTATAACATGCCTTTATAAATTTGGAGAGGTGTTATTGACAAAATAAACAATATGAACAATTTTACTGAAATCTTTTAAATCTCTATTCAACTTTATTAATTTTATCAACAATTACCTTTAAAGTACTATTAATTAAGAAAGATTTATATTAAAAAAAAATATTTGGAAAAGACTTTATTTGCATTCATTGGGAAGTATAAATTTCTAATATTGGTAAATGTTGAAAGTTTTATTGAACTTATTATGTCTACTAAAATCTTTTATTTTGCAATTCTATGTTCAAATGGTTAAGTAATCTCATCTTTAGTGGAGAAACATTTTAAAGAAATAATTAATAATTATGGACAATTTAGCAATTGAATGGCTGACAAATGAATGATTGGGTTTTTTGCATACTTTGTTATGATATAAAATGTGTTGATAATTATTAACTTTTAGTAGCATACTTTATCATTATCTGTGTAAGCTTTAGTAAGCAATAATAAATGTCAGATAATAGTGCTTAATAAATCCCTGTCCCATGCTTACAGTTAGTGGCACTGAGATTGTGAAAAAGTATGCTGCTAAAACAGCAATATGGAAGCTGAAGTTAAGTGATGTAGAGTCCTGATAATTAACTTTAATGAAATTTAATTATTCAGCAGCTATAATAGCTTTTTAATAAAGTAAAGATTTCAAAATTTTTAGTCATATTGAACTATTCATTAATTCTAGCTAAATGAACTAGCAGAAGGTATTTAAAATTATCTATTATAGGAACCTCTCTTTGAAAAGTCTTAACAATTATGTGGAATGCTGTAAATATACTTCCTTTTGTCCTCTAATAGTATAATTTTCAGTTCTTATGTAATCATCAAATATCATTTGAATCAATAACATTGATAGAAGTATGAAAAATTTATTAAATTCCATGTAATCATCAAATATCCTTTAAACAATAACTACAGTTACTGAAATCATTCTGTTCATTCCCTTTATAAATTTTTTATTGCATGGAAAGGCCATGAATTTAAAGCAGTATAATTCTGAATTTTCAGAAAATTCTAAATCATTATTCTTATAACATCTCCAATTTTTTATCTAAAATATTACTATTTTTTTTAGATATTAAACATATCTTCCATTAATCATTGAAAAAAAAACTGAAATGGTAAAATTTTTCTGAATGATTATAAATTACAGTAAAAGAATTTATGTGTACTATTTGATTGAATGGAGTACTTTTGGTAGAACTAATTTAAAAGAAAATATGATAAGAATGGAGAAATAAATTGGCTCTGATTTGTTCACCATATTATTTTTAATCCTGTTGATATAAATTTATTTTGTATGGTTTTCATACTTACCTTTTTTTTTTGACTGACTTGCATATTTGGATTTATATAAAGTAAATTTGGTAATAGTATGAATACTGAACCCTACCGTTTGATGGCGCTCTTTTTCATCCAATGCACATCAATATACCGATTCACGGGCCGTCTGTTTACATAATATTACGGTAAAATTTTTTTTTTTTTAAACTGCTTGTTAATTTTTTATTCATCGTCGGCCTGTCTGTTTGGTTTACATAATATTACGATAAACCACCAAAGTTTTTTTTTTATTCCACCTGGGTTTTTTTTATTTTCTTTTTTAATAAACAAATACTTTGTTTTTAGATGGTCTAGGGGTGTTGGTTTGTTTTTAAATTATCGACTAACTGTCCATCGGTTTCTTTACATAATATTACTTTGGTAAACCAAAGTTTTTTTTTTCACCCGTTTTTTTTATTTGGTTCAATTTTTAAGAAACAAATACTTTGTTTTTAGATGGTGTTAGGGATGTTGGTTTGCTTTGAAATTATGGATTAATGCTCCGTCGGTTTGTTTACACAAAAATACGGTAACAAACACTTTGTTGTTTTTAGATGGTGGAGGGGGGGTGGGGGGTTGGTTGTTTGCTTTGAACTTTTTTTTTTTTTTTGTTTGATGTTTTGATTTGCTGAAAAACTTCAACAATTCGGTACTTTTGAATAAACAAACACTTGGTTTTTTAGAGGGGAGAGGGGTTGATTTGATTTTGAATTGTCTTTTTTTTTGTTAATTTATTGTAAAGCTTTTCTATTTTTTTGTTTCAAATCTTTACACTACAGAAAGCTATATTACACCTGGGTCTCTTTTTACGCAGACTTATTTAACACGATTTTGAAGTTATGCAATTCATGTTTCACCGGAAGTCGACCTCTGAAAATGCGCTATGACTTTAAATAATAAATTTTGCGCACTTACGTTATATTGAAAGTAATAGCACATTATTGGAATTCGACTTTCATCTTAGTAATTTCAATATTTTCAGTGCTTTATAATAGTAAGATTTTATGCATAATGAACTTAAAATCATGATTTCCACATTTTATGTATACACACATTAAATTTTACAAGATTATAATGTAAATTTGTTCAAACATTGTGTGTGTTAATTTTGCATTTTAAATCGCATTCTGTTTTTGCTTTTTAAAAAAGAACGTAATCATTATTTTCTTATTAATGACACTAATCATTAACGTGCTCTTAAATTCCAACGAGAGCTAAATGGTTGTATGTCTGGATATCGGAAGCTTCATAAACAATTAATAAAATCATCGTCTCAAAGATCAATTACTAATTACGTTGTCACCAGAAAATCATTAACACAACATGAGAGTGAAGTTGGTGCTAGTTGTATTTCCTCTTGAGAAGAATCTGATTTTTTTACCAGTTTGCAAACGAACCTGTTTATCGATAATAATTAAAACGTGTACAAAAAAAATGTACTGTACTGTAAATTATGCATAAAAATGTATTATTTTGAATAAAATTAAATATTATAGTTAAAAAAAGTTTTTCTTGTATCAATTTTTTTCAAATTTGAAATTTTTTATTAGTCGTATTTTATTTTATTTTTTTTTGCGCGAATTTTAAAGTAATTTTACGTTGGTGCTTTGCTTTTACGCAAATTTTGAAAAATCACAGACCGCATCCCCCCTTTTTCAATGTAAGTTACATCTATTTTTGCGCGATTTCGTTTGCGCGTGTTTTCTGAGGAACCTATCTATTGCGTAAAACGAGACCCAGGTGTATATGATACCAAAAAATTCTTCCTTAATTTTTGGGTCTTTAATCTTAAAAAAGACTAAACAGTTCGTTTTTAAAGAACACTTTTTTTTAAGCCGGGGGAAATGGGGTGGGATGGCAGGGAAGGTTTATTTTGATTTTTAATTATCGACGTCTTTTTAAACATTTTATTATGTTACAGCACAGTTCTTTATTATATATATATATTTTTTGGGTGGGGCCTTTTGAATAAATTCTTAAACACTTCTTTTTTTTTTTTTTGGATAATAAAATATTACCTACTTTAATTAACTGTTAATGAAACTTATCAAATATTACCTACCTACTTTCTAATCATGTGAACAACAACAGTTTCCCATAAAATAATTTATTGAATCAAAAATAAACGAAACTTTAGACAAGTTGTGAACCAAAACAAGTAACAAAAAAAACATCATTTTCAGGAGCATAAAAAAAAAAACCAAAAGTAACACGCAAATAAAATAACGAAGGCCTCAAAGCTGTAAATAACGGGATTTTGGAGCCCTCGAACCAACTTCCCTTACAATTCTCGCACCGATTAACATGTAAATGGGTATTTGCATGCGAAATCGGAAACAACTCTGCTGAAAAGAACCTCTTCAAGTTGTGTGCAGTTCAAAGCATAGAGAAGCATGTGTGATGACAAAACAATTCTTTATATGGAATACTAATTCCACTATGCTTTTTAAAAAATTTCCGACAATGAATTTTTGTAGAGTTTCATCTCTTTCAAATATGGTCACCATTAAATCAGACAGTAGCGAGAGTTCAAGAGTGCTCACTTGACAAATACTGTCGCAATGCAATGAGCGTAGTATTTCGTTACGTAATTGTAGAATCCATCGCTCTCATGCGGCCTATTACAGCTCAAAAAACACCTATTTTTGTCAGGTGTAAATTAATGCCCTAAAAAGATATATTGATATGTGTTTTGTGAAAAACAATGCCATCAAGCGGTGGCGTTCAGTATTCTTACTATTACTGTAAATTTTGCTAACATGAATTTGTTTTGATTAGTTTCAGGTTTGGATTTAAATATAATAAAATCTAGACTATATTTACATCTTTTAGCAGGAAATTGATTAAAAATCATATAATATATTTAACAAGTGAGCCATTCAATTTGATAGAGTATATAGTTTCATTTTCTATTATGCAACTTGCAGATCTGAGGATAGGAAACAATATATGTAATGTCCATATATAAATTTTGAGGTATTAATCATTTTACAGTTTACATTGATTTTTTTTTTAATTAAGATGATTTTAAATGCAACCATAGGATAGTTTGGGATATATGCTTTTACTAACGTTTTATTGAATAGGTAGATATTGAGGTTACCAGAATTTTTTCATGGGAAATAACCTTTTCCAATAAGAAAATTGCTTCCATAAAGTAAACAGCATTGCACATAGATATATTAATTTTAAAGAGATATTCTTTAGGAACAGAAAATTTTGCGTTTTAATGACAATTAAGGTCATACTTTGAAGTTCATAAAAGCATGAAAATTATTCACTTTGCTATAATAGCTTGATGTAATGCTAGCTGTTATTTCAAGTAAATCTCCCAATTTAATACATAATTTAAGCTTTATATTTGGAAATAAAATAGTGAAATATGAATTAAAACAGGAAAAAGCATAAATGTTTCTCAAATTATGGTATTTATAATAACCATCTTATATAATAATTTATTTGATATTTTATTTAGGATGGGTGTTTTGTACCATTAGATAATTCCTATAACTGTTTGGCAAGTCTACAAGTGGATGATGACAACGAATCTTTGGTAAACTATCTAAATTGTTACTGAAAATATACAGATCTTAATATAATGAAAAATCGAATAATGCATTTGTCATAGCATCCAAAAATTAATTCGTCTAACAAAAATTACAACATTATCTGCATAAGCAATAACTCCAAATTTTTTTCCAGATCAGAATATCAAAATATACAGATATTGAATAATTTATATATTTAAAAATCCAATATCATCAGATGAATATTAATAAATTGAATATTGATTGCAATCTAAAAATGTTTCTCGTGGATAAATGTATGACTTTTAATGTATATTATACCTGTGGCTATATGAATTGATCTTTCATAAAGCTTTTAATCATCTTCATTCATAGATACTGACAGTATAATTGCATTTCCCTCTGAATTTGCTGTATTTTTTTTACCTGGAATAAAAATAAACCAGGAAAGAAAAATGTGTAAAATAATTATAAGTGAAATGTGATGATTATTAATGAAACTTTACTTGTTTCTTCTTTATTAAACATATAGTAAACCAATGGTTATTGACTTTCTCTTTTTATAAGAAATTATAAACTTTAAAATAATGATAACTAGGGATCTATGAACTAATGCAATGATTGAGTATAATTAAATGTGTTGGATATTTCTCTATATAAAAGTGTGCTATTTATTAAAGAAGTTATATTTTTATTGTGCCAGACTACCTCTGTTAACTTATTCACTAAATCCAATACAATCACAGAATTCATTCAGATAATGCTTTTCAAGAGTAAGAACTTCCATATAAGTAAAAAAGGTTATCTAATTAATGTTCTTCAAGATATTCGTTCCCTGAATGAACAAATATTTTGAAGAAACATAATCATTATTTTTTTTTTGTTAAATATCTAAATTGCTTTTGGGCATTATCATGGGAGTAGATGTAACATGTTTATTCTTTCCTGGTAATTAGGGTACAGAATTTAATAGCACTGAATCAGTTTGACTGGTTTCTTAATTAAAAAACTTATTCTTTTGCTGATTTAAAACTTTTAGAATAAATGAATGGGATTATGTAAATCATGGTTTAAGAATATTTAAAATGTTCTCAATCAGATCAAAATGAGCACATGAGAATAGCATAATTAACAAAAAACAAAACATTCAAATAAAGAAAAAGGATTAATACTGAAGAAACATGATATTTGAACAAAGACTTGCAATCAGAAAAGCAGAAATTATATATTTAATGGAGATCAATATAAAAACAATGTAAAAATTCCTTTTAAAATTGATTAAAATCATCTTCGGTTCATTAAGAGAGTATAAATTATCCATGACAGATAAAATGTTTGAATTAAGATTGATATTGAATTTTGTTTATCAGTGTTAAAAAATCAAGAATGAAATGTTTATCCCAGGCATGGGCAACTTTTCTAGTTCGGGGGACAAATTATTCAGTCTCTGAGTTGAGGGCCGGATCAGAGTATCCATACTTCCCAGTGCCCAACATATTCTTTCATAATAGTTAATTGTCCCGGTTTTCTCAACTAGTCATTTTTATTTTGCTTTTACTTTTTATTTATTCTATTTTAAAATAATTTTTATTCATGTAATATTTCATAATTAATTCTTTGATTGGTTAATCAATAATTTTCTCAAAATGGAAGTGGCTCGCCATTATTTTCATATGATAATAATAAATGATTTCAATATGTGATTTTGTTATGATAGATAATATATATATAGACAAACAATTATCTTTGTTTTATATCGTGAAATGAGTATATTATTAATTTGTGGTTAATTTTAAAAAATCAGATATATTAGTTTTTAATTGAGTTCTGAAGTTTATATCTGTGCTAGAGACAATCTCTAGTTTGGTAAATAATTAGTAATAATCATTACTGTATTTATCTTAAGTGGATGGTGTCGAAGATGTGGTTTGAGTTAGTTTGGCACTTGTAATTCAAAATGTAATTATATTTTTAGCTATGTAAATGTGACTTTTTTTAACTTTGTATTTAAATATACAATAATCTTCAATGAAGTTTTTTTTTTGTCATGTCCTGGTTAGGCCCTATGGAAATATGGACACCCTAGACCTGACCAAATTATTAAATATTACAAATTAATAGTGAATCAATTAAAACAAGTTGTTAATTTGTTTTTCTTTTATTTATGTTTTGGTATAAAGGAGTTTGCTGAAAGGAGGCCCCTTGATTCCTCTTGGAGGCCTTAAAGAAACCGAGCAGGGCAAATTCCTAATGTCCACTCCATACGTTCTTGTTGTTGCAGCTATTCTTACTATGTGATTATTCATATAGTATACGAACATGGATGGGCTGCTCACCAACATGCATTAGCCAGTGTGGTGAGTTTATTGGGTTTTTACCACCGAGTTTAAGAATATTTTTTCCAATATATACAGTTATGACAGACAAAAATAAATCATGGCCCTTATTCCCAGGAGGCTGTAAAGTCACCAACCAAGGCAGCGGTTGGTGGCCGAAGGCGGAGGGTACTAAGAATCTCCTGATTGCGGATTCAGGTGGCCATTTGATGACGACTTTTTATTTAGGTACTTACAACTGCAGGTCACTTTCAAGTGAAGAAACGAGTTAGAAGAAGAACTGTCATATTAAATGGGACATTATTGGACTTTGTGAAGTTAGAAGAAAAGGTGAAAAGACGATTTAAAAAGTGGACATGTACTCTATTATAAAGGCACAAATATTGGAAATACAAGTGGAGTAGGATTAGAACAACATTATGGAGATTGATGGTATATCGGACAGAGTAGCAAGATTGGTTTTACAACTTGATAGCAAATACCAAATGCAGATAATTCAGGTTTATGCCCCAACAAGTTCTCATAATGATGAAGTAGTAGATTTTTATATGGATGTACAAAAGGCTTTTAATCAGAGTAAACAACATTTTAAAATTGTTATTGGGAGACTTTAATGCTAGAATTGGTAAACAAATGAAAAGATGAAAATGCTGTAGGTAATTTTGGTTATGGTAATAGAAATGAGAGAAGACATAGACTTGTGGAGTTTGCAGAAAAAGAAAAACTTTATATTATGAATTCTTTTTTTGAGAAAAATGTTAAAAGGAAATGGACATGGAAGCATCCAAATGAAGGTACGGCAGAAATGGATTATATTTTGACTAACCGAAAATACATATTTCACGATTGTAATGTTCTTAATAAATTTAACACAGGAAGTGATCATCGATTAGTAAGATGTAAGATACATGTTAATGCAAAACTAGAGACAATTATTAAGAAAAACAATACTTACAATTGATATTCCTAATCTTCAGAAACATTCTAATGAATTTAAATTAGAACATACAAATCGGTTTCAAGTATTAGTAGATTTTGAACATGATTCAGATTTGATTGACATTAATAGGAAAATAAGTGATAAACTTTTAAAAACTGCAACAAAGATAGCTAGTAGAAAAAAGCAGCAATTGACCAATAAAATTTCTACTGAGACTAGAGAATTTATGAAGAAAAGAAGGAATATGAGGATATACAACAATGATGCATTAAAAAAGATTGAATATCTCGAATTTTGTAAAATGGTGCGGAAAAGAGTTGAAAATGATATAAGAAAGTATAATTGTGAATTAGCTGTAGAAGAGAATAAAAGTCTTAAGAGTGTAAAACAATATTTTGGTATTGGTAGGAAATTTATATTTGCAATAAGAAAAAAAGATGGCATTATTACTAAAAAGAGAGATGACATCATGAAATGTAAAGACTTCTATCAATAATTACTATAGTAATAAAGAACAAGTGCCTCCTATACCTATTATATCTTCCGAATTGCCCAGAATTTTGAATGAGGAAGTGAGACATGCAATTAAATTTATGAAGAAAGGGAAGGCTCTAGGTAATGATGGAATTATAATTGATATATTAAAAGAAGCAGGTGAAGAAATAGAAAATTTTTTAGCAAAATTATGTACCAAATGTCTAGATGATAAAGATGTACCAGATGATTGGAAGAATGCAGTATTAATATTTTAAAAAGGTGATAAAGAAGATATTAGAAATTACAGACCTATCAGTCTTTTACCAGTTTTCTACAAAATTTTTACTAAGATAATTATAACTCGTCTACAGAAAACACTGGATTTCCACCAACCAAGAGAACAAGCTGGATTTAAAAGTGGTTTTAGTACAGTAGATCATATCCAGGTATTGAGAGAAGTTATAGAAAGGACAAATGAATATAAGTTGCCATTATGTTTAAGATTTGTAGATTATGAAAAGGCAATTGATTCTATAAATATTTCTTCAGTGATTAAAGCATTGGATCATCAAGGTGTAGATCCAGGATATTGTCATATTTTAAAGAATATTTATAAAAATGCAACAGCAACAATTAGATTACATAATGATAGTAGGAAAATCAACATTGAAAACGGTGTAAGACAGTGACTCCATATTTCCAAAACTTTTTACAGCAGTGCTGCAAGAAGTATTTTGTGGATTAAAATGGGAAGCTAAAGGAGTGAAAGTAAATGATTATTTAAGTCATTTAGATTTTGCAGATGATGTAATTGTTTTTGCAAATAATGCTTTAGAGTTACAGGAAATGTTGCAGGAGTTATCAGATGAAAGTAGGACTAAATATAAATGTTAAAAAGATTAAAGTAATATTTAATAGATTTTCTCAAAATATGAAAATGAAGATTGATTATGATGAGTTAGAAGTAGTTAAGTTACAAATACCTTGATCAGATTATTAATACAGATGGAAACAATGGATGAAATTAATCATAGAATTAAACTTGTTTGAAGGGCTTTTGGTAGAAATAACTTGATACTAAAAGGAAATATGCCTATGTGTTTGAAATGAAGGTTTTTAATAAATGTGTTTTTCCAGTTCTTTCTTATGGAACTGAGACTTGGGACACTTAATAGAAGAGCAATACAGAGACTTCAGACCAGTCAAAGAAGTATGGAGAGATGCATGTTGGGAGTAATAAGAAGAGATTGAAAACGCAATGTATGGGTAAGAGAACAAACCGGTGTTACTGACCTCATTGAAAAAATTAAAAAGACAAGTGGAGTTGGGCTGGACATATTGGTAGAAGAGATGATAATAGATGGACAATTGAAATTTTAAACTGGATTCCAAGAGATTGTAAAAGACTCCACAAGTGAGATGGATGGATGAAATAACAAAGTGTGCAGGGGTGCTGTGGAGAAGAGAAGCTAAAGATAGGAAAAGATGGATTTAACTTGGAGAGACCATGCTGCAGTGGATTGATAATGGTTGATGATGATAAAGTTCTACATAAATTTTATAATAAGGACATAATTTAAGGCAAAGATTGGCCTTGTATTTCAACAATGAGTTTATCAACATTTATGTTAATATTACTTACGGATAATCACATATAATTTTCTTTCAGGGTTTTCGTTTGTTATTCTTGTCCAAATTTTTGATTTACTGTATTTCATCCTCAAAAAAAAAAACCGTTCATACATATATGTGCTATCGAAAAAAATTTTCTTGAAAAGACCTGTAAATTTGTATATTTTTTTCTTTTAACGAATAAGACAAAGTACAATTTTCAGTAATTGTTAGTGATTATGATGCAATATTTTTGTAAAAGATTTACTATTAAACTAACAACTACATCACTAGTAGGGGATTATTTTTGAAAATATTTTATTTTTAAAAAGTCCAATCTTAGAAAGCAGATGCCACTATTACTGGCTTTTAAATTTTTTTTTTGTTTCTTTAATGATAACTAATTTTAAATATATCACTTTTTTAATAACATAAAATTCTAATATTTAGTTCTAATTTTTTTTGAAGAATTAATGTGCAGTTAATGGTGATGCTTTTTTTTTTTTTGTTATTGGTAAGAACTTCGTTTTCATATTTATTTTCACGATTTTAAAATATTAAAATTTCATGTTTTAATCATTAAAAGGCTTAAATAAAGATATAAATTCAATTGAAATAATTAATTAATTCGAGTTAGTAGAACCAACCATGTTTACTCCCATTATGAATCGGACAAATATCACCGATTAGTGGCAGGCCAGATCAAAGTAATAGAAGGCTGGATCAGGACCGGGGGTTGTTCATGTGTTGTTTATATTGATAAAGCATTCAAAAGATGAAAAATAGTGCATTGAGTTAATTTTAAAATCATCTGGAATGATAGTGAAAAAATTGTGTGCCTTCAGCTTAGAATTTAAATTTTGTAATTGGTTGTAAATTAGAATTTTTTTTATTCTGTTTTTTAATGTTGATTTTCCTCTTTTTTTTTACCAGAATTTTTTTTTGAAACGAGATATTTTTACTTCCAACAGCTTTTCGGATTAAATTCTTTACAATTTTTTTTAAGAAAAGTCAGATGTGTTTGTCTTTGAATACATCATGAAAGCATTTAAACAATGAAATACTCAGGCCACATAAACATTGCATTATTATTCTTGTATTAAATGACTGGCCTTGACTTTTATTTGTTATTAACTAAATAGTTTTGATGTAAAGTATTTTCTGGCTTAAGTGCTGATAAAAATTAGCCCTAAGGTAATTACAATAATTGAACAAAAGTTAAAATTATTAGACATTTCAACAAAAATTTTATTAACAATAAATAGAGATTACATACTAATAAAGGATAGATAAATGAATAAATTGTACAATAATATGATTGTATAATGTTCTATTTGTTATCTGGCTAGATTCTGTTATGAGAGTACAGTTGTTATACTCTTATGTGGTTAGGTATAGTGATGAGATTCTATTAACTTGATTAATGGAATAAGCATTTTTAAAATAAACATGAATATTTACCTTTAGAATTTCCTATTCCATAATGCTGGGGTGGGAGTTGATAATCAGGAAAAGGAAAGTGCAGTTAAAGACCAGGTGTCATCAAAGACTTTACTGGAGGCCAGGAGCTGGTCACGTTTCTTGATTTTTTTGAGTGTTTGATAAAATAATGGTATGATTTGTGGCGGGGGTAATTCCATGAGAGTTTTGCATCTCACTATCCATATGGAATATAGGACAAAGGTAGAAAGCCTTATTATTGAAAAAAACCCATTATGAATGGCATTTTCAAGTGAGAAAATCATATCAGGTCTTATGTTGGAATTGATTATAATTATATCTTTCAGTGTTTTAAGTCTTGGGCACCGGTGTATAATATGGTCTATGGTTTCATCTTCACGAGCACACAGACCACATATAGGGTCAATGCTGGCAAAACCTCTTCGGTGATAAAGGAACCAATTCGTGGGAAGCGCATTGAGATTTATTTTAATGATGAAGTCAAGGAATTTGGGTTCCAGACTCCATCTTTTAAAGTGTGAAATGAGTCTTTGGTTGGTTACTTTTAGGCTGGTTTGAACAAAATGTTATATTTCTGGAGACAAGTAGTTACACAAAATTGTTTTGACCATTTTCCAATCTAGATGATTTATCAGAAGTTTTGGCTAATGTAGATAAAAACTTTTGAAGAAAGCAGAATAACTATATATACTAACTGATTGCAATGTAAAATGCTATGTCAGTCAAAGACTAGGGATGGCCAAACTATAAGAGTCATTAAAAATGAGATGTATTCAGAAATGCAATTACATTTTTGAATTATTCAATAGAAGCAAATATATATTATTTGTTTGATATATTGACCAAAAAATCAAGAGTATGGAAATTGATCAGAAGTCAAAATAGAAGAATCACTCCATGATGTTTAAATAAAAACTAAACAAAAAATGACATCACTCCACAAAGTACAAATGAAAACTGAACCGATAAGTTTGAACAATACATTATATTTCCAAAAATCAGTAACAATAAAATCATCAATGTTAACAATTTATATAATTATAAAATTGCCACCACAAAGCAATAAAACATGCATGGCTTCAAAATAAAATAAATATATTGTGCCAATATAAATTATATCAATTTTATAAGTTTTGTGAGAGCCACATTTGGAGAGTTGCATGTAGCTCGTGAGCCACAGTTTGGCTATGGTAGATTTAGACTAAGGTAAAATTATTGTTTCCAAAGTTGCATTTTAATCTATTACAACAAACATTATAATTAGCTTAATATTAAAACTTAAAAAGTTTTACTCATATGTGAAGTCAAATTTAGTTCAACACAAGCTATTGAAGCTGTCAAAGTTAGAACATTAAAAAACTATTATATGTTATTATCAATTAATATTTCATTTGTATGATACATTAGATTACTTTTTATCAACTCATGATATCTAACCAATACTGGTAAAATCCTTGTGCTTCCAATAGTATGAGATAAAATACCAAACGGATTTGGTTACTCTCGCAATATGTGATAACTTTTAAAGAGATTAATGGCTACTAATTTGAATCAAAATGAATACTTTTCCCTGTTGTTTTTTAATAAACTTAATATATGGAATACATTTCAGATGTCAAAATTTGTAAGGACATAAAAGCAGAGATTATTAACACAATAGACTTGATATTACTTAATTTGTCAAAATGATCTTGAATATTTTGATCCCCATGCTACAGTTGTTTGCTTAATGGCCAAGTCAAAAACAGACTGTATAATAATATGAAAGTAAATTGAATTCTAAATAATTCATCCCAATATGAATAACTAGTAATAAAACATTTCTAAATCCTTTTAAATATTTTGTGATTAAATATCACCAGTAAATGCACATCACTATTTGATATTACATTTTAACACCTTTTCAGTGCGCTTGTTTATTTAACATTTCTCTCTATAAACAAGACTATAAAACTTATTAGCAAATATTAGGGTTACAGAAATAATGGAATCGGTATATCTTTTCACATTTAGTAAATCTAAAATATCTATTTAATGTGGAATTTAAAAATTAACTTCGGGATTCTCTATATGAAAGCCTAAAAATTGAACTGTCCGAATTTATATAGCAAATATTTCTCTGATAATTGCTCACCCAAAATATGAACTAAAACTAACTTTGCAGGAAATTGAAGATTTTTAGATATCAAAATTTTCTAAATTAGAAGTGGTTGTTAATTTGTTATTAGTAAACACAAATATACAATTTCATATCATATACCCTGTAGAAATTTCAGCTATCTTTCAAATTAGTAATTTTTTTAATTCTTTTTCTTCGGCTCTAACTTCACAAAATGATTGATTGATGGTTTATTTAATTTTCATGGAAATGTGAAATTTTCACTTTAAGAGACTTCTATTTTAAAACCATATTTTGTATTAAGGCAAAACTTGAGAGTTATTATTATCTCAAAGATTTGCTGCCTTCATAATCCATTCATGACTTGGATTAAGCATTTTTTTTATTCTCTTTGTTGTTGTTGCTCATGAAATTACGGTAAGTATTCTGTCAACTTAAGAGAATATAAATTAACATCGCTTTAGAAATAAAATGCCAAAAAGTAATAGTTTTACACTTTCCAGTTTTATCTTCCATCATAATGTTGGTAATCCATTCCAATATACATTGAGTGTCTATATAATATACAGAGCTAAAACATTAATTATTTGAAAACAACATTATGGACAAATTTATATTTGACCATTGTTGAGGAATATACAGATCTAAATAAGATAATTATTAATTTTGAATTATTAACATTAAATATAGCAGGGGTCCCCAACCCTATGCCCGCGGGCACCATGGCGCCCGCAGACCATTTTATGTGTGCCCCCGCTATCCAAACACGATAAAACATTATTTATTTGATACAAATAAATTTAATTTTTAAAATTTCTTATAAATTATTGTATTATATTGTAATTAAATGTTAAAATTTTATTTTTGAAATAAATATTTTTTTGTACATTATGTGTATTATTAACAATATCCAACTATAAATTTACATTGAAAAAATAAATGGTGCCTGCTAACTGGCCAGTATTATAGAATGTGCTCTCAAGTGCAAAAAGGTTGGGGACTCCTGAAATATAGTTTAAAGTATTAATAAAAAATTAGGTGCTAATTTGAATTGTAAAAGCGTAAATATAATTTAATTTAGAAAATTAATTAATTTTGAATCATCTTATACAGCCTTTAAATATTTCAATCATTATTGCATTTGAAATTATTTTAATATTTTCTACATTCTTGATTCAATGTGGTATCTTAATTTTTGAATTATTAAAGCATATGCAATTATTCTTTTTTAGAATGTAAAGAATTTGGTAAACAGGAATAGCGTATCCATTTGCCATATTCATCACCTAATCTTTAAATTCAGGTCAGATGAAAGAAAATAAAAAATTAGGCCCAAATCTGCCCTCCATTACTGGTTAACAAATGATAAGGATTTAACTATTCCTAGAAGGTAAAATAAGAATAGAAAAATGCAAAATCCATCAACCATTTTCCAATCCTAGTTAGTAAAGATCTCATTTTTTCTTTATAAGAAACTGGTGGAAAGGTTTTTACAATGTGGTGGACTATTTAAAAGCTTGTCTATACAGATTATATTTGATTTTGTGTATATAATAATTATTACATAGTTACTTTTATTGTTTTTTTTTTTATTTTGTAGGCAGCTTAACATTAAAAAATAATCATAAAAAAATTAGTAAAAATATCAACCAGTTGCAACTATCTTTAATTCTATCATTGTAGCCATAGATTTGATAGATATTAACTATGCGTGTGTTGATTTTTTTGTCACATCTGCATAGGTCAATGGCTTTCGAATTTCATTGATGAAGATGAGCGCATTGACTATATACTGTTCTAAATCTGTTGTTGAGTCTCCAATAACATCTAGAAGATTACATCCAGCAAACTTTGTTGTTGGATGTAGGAAAATTAAATTTGTTTGGAACCTTTATTGATGCAATAATTCCTCAGTTGACAATTCTTTGTTCAACTTCCAGAAAGATGTTATTCATTCAAAGTCTTAGGCAGTGAACTATATCTTTGATTATTGCCAATTTCAATTTACTTAACAGTTTTTTTGCATTTTTTCTTCCAACAGCAACAGTTTTCATCAATGGAACATGCTAAGGAAATAAGGTATGATCCGAGATTATTCCTAAATAGCATGGAGTAGAGGAAAATTAGTTAGCCTATAATATAAGATTATTCTTAAATGGTATGGGATAGGAATGTGCTTTTAATCTACTGTTGCAAAACATTACATTCAAATTACTAAAAGTTAACTGATGTTTGGATGAAAAGTTGAGCATACTGTCTGCTGGATTAGAAATAAAACCCCAATCTGAAAAAGACTTCAAAACTTTTTTTTATCCTTACTGAGCAACTTTTATCTTTGGAAAGTATTATTTTTGATAAGTCAAAGTAATATCATAAACATACAGGAATGTCACTGATGAATATATTAAAGTAGGTGAGAGAATTGGACCTTTTGACTTAAACTGAGCTTGCTCTACAAATAGATAATTCTCAATTACTGGCAAAATTCTGGTTATTACCATTCTTTCAAATAGCTTGTAGAAACATAGTAATGATTTTAAATGATAATTTTATTGTTGGATTTTTTAGTTTAAGAATACTATAGTTTTGCTTTTATAAAAATGTAATAATGGTTTCTTTATGAACAGTTTCACTAACCATGCTTTGGCTTTAGTTCTTGAAAGTGTGCTATCTTTCAGCACATTTCTTGGTATAAAACAGCACATTTCTTGGTATAAAACAGGCATGGGCAACCTTTCCTAGTTCAGGGGCCAAATTATCTTTCTGTCTTCAAGTCAACGGCCAGATCAAATAATTAAATACATAAATTTCATAATAATGACATAACGATTTAATGCGAGGATTGGCCTTGTATTTCAACAATGAGACTATCAATATTGATGGAAATATTGCTTAAGGGCAATCGCATAGAATTTGCAAGGGTTTTTGTCCATTATTCTTGTGCAAATTTTTGATTTATTAAATTTCATTCTAGAAAAAAACTGTTCACATATATGTGCTGCCAAAAAGACAATTATTGAAAAGGCACGTAAATTTCTATATTTTTCTTCCACTAAATGTTTAAAAATCTATCAAAGCAATGTTGTTAAACTGTGATTTTAGCACTAAATCTGCTTGAATTTCAATAAGTTCCATCTGTAAATTTCTGGAATATTATATCAGCATCCATCGGATGAGAAAATATAGTGAATATGGAGCCTTTTGGAAGTCTGCAAATCTTGTATCAAATTGCTCTATTAATGCCTTTAGTTCATCTCCATAACAATTATAAGGGATATTTTTATGAATTGCTAGAGTAGGAAAATGGTAACAATTTTTAGCTCTTATCTGACTTTCCAACAATTTTAATTTATTACAAAAAGCACTGACATGTCCATACAGTTCATGGATCAATTGTCCTGGTTTTTGCAATTTAAGATTAAGTTCATTTAGGTATCCAGTGACATCTACAAGGAATGCTAAATCAAACACCCACTCATCATCTTTTAATTAATTGTTTTTCCTTTTATGTTCATAAAATCTATGTCTTGTCTCAGATTGTAAAATCGTTTTAACATTTTACTTTTACTCAACCACCTCACTTCACAATAATAAGACACATTTTTATAATCTGAAAATAAGTCTTCCAAATATTTCTTAAATTGGCGGTGATTAAGTGCATGTGACTTAATAAAGTTAATACTGAATACTAAACTTCCATAACATTTGTATATTTAATTGATTTTGCACAATGGTTTGTAGTTCTATTGCTTTTTCATGAACTATTCCAATAAATCCCTTCCGTGCACCAACCATTTTAGGAGCTCTATCAGTCCATATGCCCAATAGTGAACTCCATTTAAGCCCAAATACCTCAAAGACTGTTTTGACTTCTTCAAATATATCTTCACCAGTAGTTGTTTCTTTTAGTGTCCGAAGTGCCAACGATTCTTCTGTAATATTAAAATGCACATCAACTCTCCAAATAAATATTGCTAGTTGTGCTGTATCAGAGGTATCAATGCTGGCATCCAAAGCAATTGAAAATGCTTTGAATCTAGCAATCTTCTCTTAAACTTTTTTGGATATCATCAGCCATGATTTCTATCTGTTGAACAACAGTACATCTTGACAAACTAATATTCTTAAAATCTTTTTTCTTTTTGTTATATCCGCACTTACGACTGTGCGGCTATCCAAAACGTTCGCTAATGTTCAATTCCCACGCTGTTTTCTTGCCACTAATGCTCTGCTGCATATGCTCCAACGAATGGTCTGCAACGAATGCTCTGAATATACTCTGTATTCTCTGCACTGGGTGCTTTCCAAACGAATGGTCTGCAAGCAGATGCTCTCCAACAAATTGGTCTGCAATGTGCTCTCCAACGAATTGGTCAGTAACAAATGCTCTCCAATGAATTGGTCTGCAATGAATGCTCTCCAACGAAGGCTCTGAATATCTCCGCTGCGGTCTCCTTCAGCTGTACCCGTGAACTACATTTCCACTGGGCACTGG
Organism: Epiperipatus broadwayi; assembly: GCA_028023455.1. Classification (NCBI taxonomy): domain Eukaryota; kingdom Metazoa; phylum Onychophora; class Udeonychophora; order Euonychophora; family Peripatidae; genus Epiperipatus; species Epiperipatus broadwayi. Next base: position 2,643,582 of record JAQFVV010000162.1, read on the forward strand.
TCATTAACCGCAAGCACTAACGTGAGATATCTCTGCTGGTGTTAAACAGATGTCTACTCAACTACTGCTCTGCTTAGATGTTACACAGTCCTTTTATCGCTCTCTGATAACTGCAACAATCAATCAATACTCCGTCCAATAAGGCAACGTCTCTTATCCAGAAATATTTGTAATCAGCAAATATTTCTTGGAATTGTCAATCGTCATTACGTCACTGCACTAATTAAATTCCTCAGTTATCAGAACGTGATCTAAAAACAACCTCTTGAATAAATTCTACTTTTTTCTGGAGTGCACAAAAATGTCTGCCATTTTTACAAACACTACACTTTTCAAGACATTATGCTTGCAACATCCAACAGACATTCTTTGATAAATTCTCCTTCACCAAATTATTTAGAATGCTTAGCAATTTTTTCGCTTAATACAAAGGTGGCTTTCACAATGCTTCCATGCTGCATTCTTTGCTTGGTTAACATTTGCTGCTGGGTATCCAAGTTCTTCGATTTACTCTATTTCATCTTTTTGTAGTTGTCCATCAATTTTTTGGTGATCCGCATGTTTTGAAGTAAAGTGCCTCTTCAAGTTGTATTCTTTATTGACTGATACACATTCATTGCACAGCAAATATATAGGCAAACCTTTATTATTATTTTTTATTAAGGTTAAAAAAACACAGGTAACTGATCACCCGCTACATGAAGTGTTCAATGTTACAAGGTAAAAACAAAGTACATATGCTCGATAAATAACATATCCACAAAAGGGTTGTATAACCTTACTCAATGTGTATCTATATATGGATGAGCACAGATCCGCACTGCCCAATTACAATCCATCAAAGGAGCACAGCAGCCCATCAGAGCGGGAAAGGTGCTGAAAACTTTGACCCTCCCGGCAGGTATTCTGGAAGCGGCAATAATCGTCAACAGCCCGCACCCACAAACCAGACCACAATGACCGTCATCATCAATCCCTGTGAAAGAAATGAGGAGTGCAGACCTGTGCCCTCAAATATTACAACAAAACTATCACTGTTACAAAAATGATATTTCTAGCTGGAGTGTCTAGCATCCAGTTTGTCAAATGAATTTGTCTGTGGTTATGATCTTGATAAAAGAATTGTTCGCTTTTATTCCTTGAATTTCTCAATCATTATTAAAAGTTATTCATTAAGTGACTTCGTTAAAACAGTTGATTTTTCATCTTCCTCATGCGTTACATCCAATATATTATCATAAGCCTCCTGCATAACATTATTTCCCCATACTTTGATTGTAATCCCTCTTCATACTTAGATTCTTGGTTATTAACATTAAATAATTTGTTTGACTTCTCTCATTAGTTTCAAATTTCGATTTTATAGATTTGTTCTTATTAATCTGATTTGCTTTTAGATAATATTTTCAATTTTAAACTTTTATTAATCGGTTTCACTTTTTAGATAACGTTTTCAATTTTAGACTTTTTGAAGCTTTCATCGACATTCGCTTTCTCTTTCCCTTGTGATATTTTGGGTGACATATAGTCCAAATTATCCGAGGTGTTCTCTTTGTTAACTGGATTCTCTTCTTCCATCAGTTGTTTATCCATATTGCTGTTTTCTTGACTCGCATTTCTCCCTCTATTCTGCACTTGATTTGATACGTTCTCTGCCATTTTTGTTTACACAACGATGTCAGTTAAACCCTTGTTGCTGTTAGAAAACTAAAAGTTTTCTTCATTTTGATAATAACCCTTAAAGGTAATGAGTTTACTCTCAGTTTAGCTTCAAAATATTACAGTGAAGCTTCATTATCCTTTTTTAATTCCACCTAATATAGGGGACCTGAAACTAACACCTTTATTCAGAATAAAAATAATACTTTTCTGTCCAGTTGTCTTGAAATTGACAATTCTCTGTATCTACTTTTATATATATGTAATCCCTGACATTGTTCCAAATTTCAAAGCTATATATATTCAGAACTGTCAAACAAAACTGTTTTTAACACAGCAGATACTGAACAGAAAATAATATAAATGCAGGTACTTAACAAGGCACAACACCAATGCAAATATTAAAATAAAAACAAGTGTTTTTTTACACTGTAGATAGAACACAAAAAAATGCATAACCCAAACGCAAATATCAAAATGACGTGTTATAACACGTTCACACACTACTAGTCAAAATGAGAAAGAGATCTTGATGGGATAAAATGAGATGTGTTTTGTTTTGTAGTGTCATATGAGGCAGCTTAACTATTCAAAGTATTAATTCTGAGAAAAGCTAAATAAGACAAAATAAATGTGATTTTCAGTAATAGTTAATGATAATGACAATATTTTTGTAAAACATTTATTATTAAACCAAAAATGACATTACGAGTAGGGAAAATATTTTCTTTTTAAAAAGATTGCTCATAAAAATATGTTATGAGAAAGCAGAAATGGCCATTGCTGGCTTTACAAAAATTGCTCTTGCAAAAACAATAGGAAATAATTTTTTTAATAACAGTAAATAATTTATTAACTTTTTTTTTATTTCTTTGATGATAATTAATTATATCATTTTTTTAATGTACTAAAATTCTAATATTTCGTTCTAATCTTTTCAATATATTCTGTATAGCTAATTAAAATTGCTTTTTTGTTATCGCTAAGAACTTCGTTTTCACATTTATTTTCACTACTTTAAAATATTAATAATTTTAGTTTTTTAAATTTTAATCATTAGAAGACTTAAATAAAGATATTAAATAACGTAATTATTTAATTGCACAAAAAATAAAAATCAATTATAATTTTCGCTAGGCTCTATTCAAAAATTTGATAATGCGATGGCTGAAAGAGATTATTGGGAGGCCGGTTTGAAAGTCATAAAGGGCCGCATCTGGCCGGAGGTTACCCATATGTGATATAAAACAATCAAGGGCAAATTTAAATTCATTAATATTTATTGTTTTTATTAGATTGGTATAGGAACATTGTGAAAGAGAAATGTGCAGTTCGGTTGTAAATCCAAAATTGATAAAAGTCTGATATATAAGATTGGTAATCTCATTAACTGTGACAGTTATAGTTCTTTTAAAGATGCTCTGACAACCACCAAGCTCATATAAAAGTGGCCAAGACTTTTAACTGAATCTTAAAAATTTTTCCCATAGTTTCTGTCCACTTTTTTTTTTTTTAGCATCATCCTGTGACTTAATACTTTTGAAGCAATTTAAAGATTTTTAGTAGATAAACAATATTGCCAATAAAGTGTAGTGTTGGTAATGTTGAAACTGGGAATAAATGGTTTTCAATATCTTCGAATGATGGACTTTTACATCAGTTATTAGTTTTCTAATTTATCACAAGAAGGAATTGAAGAGATTGTATTAATACCCCCAATATATCTTCTTTCTTTAAACTTAATCGCAGATCAGAATAACTTTCAATTTATATAAATCCCAAACGTTCTTATACTTGGTTTATATTGTCTGTATGGTAAATGATCCAGCAGCGATACACAATAGTGATCTATTTATTGTCATAAGAAAACAACTTAGGTTTAGTCTTAATTTCCCTATCTTTCTGCATGGAACATTTTTCTTGCTTGACGTAGTAAAATAAATGATGTGATTAAAATTCACACTTTCCAAAAGTTGATAACCTGCTTGATTCCTCAGCATAGCCCCAAATGCTACTATAAGAACTGTAATCTATGTGTATATATATATATAAGGTGTAGACATCTGGAATAGAAGGGTGGGATCAATTAGTACTGAAGGATTTGTAAATATTGTATATATAAGAATTATCTATCTAAATGATTATTGCAATATTATTTGAACCATCTTCAATAGAAGTAGTTTGCTTTATAAGATGATTAGAGGCAAGATAGCTAGCTACACCATATTTAGAATATATTCTCTTAAGAAGCAATGCATATACAGAAATTTTAATATGAACATTATTCAAAATTATAGGTCTCCTGAAATGAAGTAATTTTATTGTGCTTCATAAGAGATTGTTTTGTAGAAGGTGTTGGTAGTTAAAGTGTTCAATAGTTGCCAACACAATGCAGTTATCATTTCTAGAGCCTAAAACATTACATCTGGAATCTTGGTCTGAATATCCCTTCATTGTACTACCAATATTTACATTAATAATTTATTGTGCATTTTCATAATTAATTAAATTTAAACAGGAATTCATCAAGATGAAATCTACTTCCCATATGTCAGCCAATTTGCATCACATATTAAGCCTATAAAAATAAAGATTAAAAAAAGACAGATTAAGTCACATGCATCTGAGAAACTTTCATTATTAATATGTTATGAAATGGGAAAAAAAAATTTAAAACTTGCAAATTTAAATTTATTATGATAAAATACTTGATTTTTTATTTATTTTCAACTACAATCAAGAAATTATTAAGCAAAAAAAAAAAAGAATAAGACATTTTACATTTAAATAAAAATATGGATATTGCTAAAAACTACAATCCCAAAAAAATGTTGCTAATATTAATTAGAATTTTCAATTGGCTTTGTAAAATATTTGTAACTATCATTTCAAACAGTATTGCTATGCTCAAGGTATAAATACTTGCCACATTTGCAAAAATACTTTGATAAACTTGTTTTAGATGTGTATCAGCATCACACACAGAATGTGTAATAAAACCAAATGGAAGGCTTAAATATTATGGTTAACAGTAAAGTATAAACATGCAATTAGCCATGATATATGTAACAATATTTAGGAAAAGAATATTTATGTCTCAAATCAACTACAAATTCCTTAGGGTTAATATATACTATCTACAGAAAGGTTGATATTCATCCATCCTGCAGAACACTAATGTTTGTGCTATTACAATTCAAAAGGCAATCTAAACAAATTGTAAGTGCAATATATGAAGATTTTAGTTTGGTAATTAATGTTCAAAAAACTCGGCAAATAATGAGAAAAATGTCTTCAACAATTTTAGCTTGGATGGTCAACAATTTGAAAATATGAGTTTTTTAAATAGAAAGATGGATCTAGGTGTGAATGTGTAACACAGACTCCAATGCACCACTGCTTTTAATAATTTAAAAGATATGCTATTTTATTGCAGTGAAATAACTAATGCAATTACATTACTTATATATATATATATCATTATTATTTTACCTAATCTATTATATAGAAGTGATATTAAACTCTTAATCAATATATACCATTTCCAACCTTATACACTTAACAATACTATTTTTGTACTAAAACTTTATTCCTACTGTTTTAACTGTCCTGCAGTCATCATCAGAGCTACAATATCCAAATATGTAATACATTTTACACACATTTGTATACAAAATCAAAACATCTTAGTCTGACCATTATAAGTAATTTTGCATTTTATTATTCTACTCCAAACTAATTTTATTTTTTTATATATTTTATTATTAAATTATTCTAAATGTATTATAATTTTAATTTTTTACAACTTTAATTTTTAAACTCTACTATTTGACCTATTATTTCATTATCTTTTTATTTACATTTTTAATTACTTCTAAACTTGTTTTTTATTATTATTAACTTTTTTATGTTATAAATTATCTTTTTTATTACATTATTAAGTATTCACATCTTTATAATCTACTCTTTACATATCTTATTTTCCAAAACCAACTGACAATTTTTTAAAAATTCTTTTATTTGCTTAGTACCTCCCTCTATCTTCAACTTTATTTTTTAAAACTTTTTTATATTCAAACTATTATTAATAATAATAACAATAATTGCTTATAAAATTATTGTCTTTATCCCAAAATCACTATTAAGATTTGGTTTTAGATTTTTAATCAATATTGCCTTTTTAATTTTTTTATCTTTTCTATTATTTGCATAATTAGTCAGAGGCAAAACTCTCCATACAGTACTGCCAGTCAATGTAATCCAGAGTAATCAATGGATGCAGGAAGGTTTGTACATAAAATTCATATCTAGTACCTACTCAGACTAGTTTCTAGCTTGTGGTTTTTATCAGTGATGAGCCTTGGATCTGAGAGCACTGTACATAGATCTTAGCACCTAATGCAATCTTCCAGGAGCCACCTTTTGCCTTATTAGCTAACTATAAACCATTGAGTCCAAAATGAAAACAATGTTTTCAATTCATGCTCATTAGCTTGTATAGTCACATCCATACTTTTTGGTGCTTTAATAACCACACTCACCATAATCCTATTGGGCAATATTGGTATTAAATCAATAAACAGCACATGATCACCATTTTATGTTTAAACACTTTACACAAAGTCAAACTCCCCCTATAATAGTGCAAACCAAAGTAATCAATTGATGCAGGAAGGTTTTTTGTGCATAAACTCCTAATCTAGTGGCTACTCATTCAACATCTCCAGACTAGTTTCTAGCTTGTGGCAATATTAAAAATATAAAACCAAATCTTAATAGGGATTTTGGGATAAAGACAATAATTTTATAAACAATTATTGCTGTTAAACAAGTATAAGAAGGAATATGGATTGCATTTATATCCCACAATGCATATATAATGGTCAGAAAGAAATTAGGTATGCTGTGGTAGAGTATTGTATGTGATGAGGTTTATCACTTGAAATGCTTAAATAAGACGAAAGGATTGACAGGTTCATGATTATGTAATCAGTGTGTAAATGTGATAAAAGAAGTGAAAAAGTGGTTTTTAAGTGTAGATAGTTTAAAGAGAAAGTCAGGAAAAATAGAGCAAAATATAATTAAGAAAAATAGCATAGAATATGGTTTTAATGGAGTGACAAGAGCTATGGATGGGAAAATTAGTGCAATGAAGATGATTAGCTAAAGAATAAGTAAGAGGAAGAGGTAAAGGAGGTAGAAGCAAAATTTAAAATTGCTAGAGAAGTGTGAGCAGATAAAGGAATTACTGAGTAGGATTGATAATGAAAAAATAGATAAGAAAGTCCAGATGCTGGTGGAGAATGTTAGGGATGTTACAGATAAGATAAAGAAGCAAAGAAGTAAATATGTTATTGTATGGACTAATAATTTGTCAGAGCCATCAAAGAGTAATGGATGAGTACATAGAATTGATTAGTAATTTGAGTAAGATTAAAGGAAGAGTAGGAATAGTTGGATTATTACCAAGATTTGACAAGAAGTATATGTTAGATAGGGCATGTTCTATAAATGAGAGATTGAAAAAAATGTATGAGGAAAATTATGTTTGTAGATGTGTGGGATTTTTTTATTAGAAAGAGGGAGGTATATAGTAAAGATGTATTTCACTTAGAAAAACAAGGAAATGAAGTTTTAGAGTTTGATTTATAAATAATATAGTTTGGGAAACTTATAAAGGGGGTGGAGTTTTATGTGACAGTATTATCAAAAAGAAGAATAAGGTGATTTAAGAAATAATCAAAAGGTATCTAATTTAGATATAAATGTAGATGTAGAGAGTGTGTAAAATTAATGGTAAGCAAGATATTTATAAATGTAATGGAGAAGAAAAAGTCAAAAGAATTTATGAAAGAATAGTTAAGAAAGAAGAAAGTGTTAAAATTGGATAGTTAAATGTGCGAGGTAGTAGGAGATCAGAAAAGTAGCTGGAATTAAACAAAGCAGTTTAAAATGAAGAGATTGAGATACTAGCAGCAATAGAAACATATCTAAGAGGAGAAGAACCTATATTGGAAGGCTTGGTATGGCAGAGTATATATAGAAAAGAAAAAAGGGGTGATGGTATAGAAGTTATATCAAAAAATATTTAAATACTGTTAAATGTCAAGAACATTTGTGATTTGATATAAGGTTAGGAAGACATAAATGGATAGTGACTATAGTGTATATAGCCACTGGAGATTGTCAGACTATAATGGAGTGGAACAATTGCATATATGAATGCCTAGTTAAGGATATACAGAATTTCAAAAAAAAGGGGGGGGGGAAATAAGAGTTATAGGGGATATGAATAGGATAATTGAAGAAATTGATGATATAGATACTGAAACAGTAAGATTCGTATTCGAATCTTAAGTTTCACCTTTTTCTGTCATCTCTCACTGACCAGTCTATCCCGCCCAAATTTAAACTTTTTGATATCGAATTGTGTGTGTAACAATATTAAAAATGTATAAATATATGTAGAATTCAGCATAAACACGCACACATTTCGATCTCAAATTAAACGCAATAAATAGGGATAAAATAATATAATTTAGATTTCTTTTAGTTATATAATTTTGTATAATTTTAATCATTTATTTTGCATTATAAAGTTCGTATTTATTGCTTTGTTTAAATTTCATTTAATAATAATTCTAAAAAAATCTGATGTAATATTTAATTAAAAGTTAAAATAATCTTATGTTTCCTTTTTGTCTTTGAAATTTAAAAGCATCGGTCAGTGATAGATAATAGATTAATTAAAGAAAAATTCCCCAAAGTATAATTAGTAAATGTAAACAATAGAACTGCAGCTTTCTTTAATTAAAAACCAACAAAATGCATTGATTATCCTCAGGGCAGATTAAGTAGAACCTAAAATATCTTAACAAAAATGTGAAAGATCAAGATAAAAAAAAGAGGCTATCTTAGACTTGCTGGAGACATGGACTTAAACTTTAGCTTTGCTCTCGATCACTGAGAGTCTCCAAAAATATAAAAATAATTTGTTCCTGCCAAGGTATGACCGAGTAAAGCACCTAGATTATTCTCCATCGGGAGATGGCCTATCGGATGCTGAACTTTCCATTGCCCGTCATAAATTCACCATGAAGATCTGCTGCCTGAAATAAATGAAAAGCTGCTGCTGCTGTGAAATTAAATGAAATATCTAAATACAAGAAAGAATTGCCACTCGTGAACTTTTTGCTGCTAAACTAATGGAATCAGAAAACTCCTTATAAAACAGGTACCTGTCTGTGTTCAAACTCTAGAGTACTCTAATAATATGCTATAGCTCTTCTTCATACTACTTATCTAAATTATAAAATGTAAAAACTACCATTTGTATAACTAAATTGAATAATTAATGTAATGTGTAAATGTATCTAATAATCTAGCTTACCTCACTCTATCTTTCTTGGGTGCGTATTTCTATAATCTACATTTCTATCTATAGTTATTATTTAATTATTGCATGCTCATAATTATTTCAATTTTCAAAGTTTAAATCTATGATCGCTTAAAACAATGAATGCGTGTCAAATTTTCATTAATATTTACTTTCTTTAATAACTTAACTTTCATATAAATCGACACGCATTCAATGCTTCATTTATTGTAATGCAGGGTCTACTACTTCGCAAATGGCTGACGTATTAGTTATAATAATTCCCAATTTATATATGTTTGGTATTTATTAAATCATCATGAATAATTCCATAGAATTACATTTCTTTGAGAGTCACCAACGTTCTTTAGTAAATGTTGATAATGTCGGGCCGAATTAGAAATCCATTTAAATCTTATCATAATCGTTTATAAGTATACATGTGTTACGTTTTAGAGATGCGATGATCTATTCTGCCGTAAATATTCCGGATTCTTCAGGGTTGAAATTAACCCCCGTCATCCTACACAGGCGGACATAATAAATGCTCCCGTAGGATTTGACCTGTCATGCAGCCAGCGGCAAATTGCGACACGTACCGCTTGTCCCTGGTTATGCTTATGTGACACCTTACTTTGTCAGGCCGTGGCAGAGACCAGCCTGACAGTTTTATAAATTCATTCGCGGCATTGTAGTTTCAATATACTGCCATTCCATATCACCTTTCTAAAGCGTACCACGTGTTCCTTTACTTAATTTTATTATTCTATATGTCACTCCGCCTCTGCATTATCTTCATAAATCACTCTCAAATAAATGTTTGCCCTTAGTTATAAATAAATATTTTAATTAAATAAATATATGTCTGCCATTACTCTTATAACCCATACTTTAGACTCTTGCATTGCAAAGGTATAAATCCCTCCAGGCATGCATTAGAAATACTCAAGACTTTTAGGTAGCTAGATTACGCCTTCAAATAAGTGAATTCCTTTTGTAAACATTACAGTATCGGAAATACCGCTACTGAAATCCTCAATATAAAATAATGTCTAAATAAATAAATGTATTCTTTAAAATATAATCATGTCGCAAATCCTGCTACTGAAGCTGTTAGTCCATAAAATATTATTAGATTGTTTTATTAAAATGTATTAATAAATAATTTTAAACTATACGTCTGCAATTACGTTTCATTTATTCGATACCCATTCTATATAATATTTCCTCGATTATGTAAATATGAATGTTTAATTAATATTAGTTTGGTTATTGGCTAACTCGAGAATAAAATCATGAGTCTCTTGCATATCCCTGACTACCGTGCCTAAGGAAATATTTACTAATGTCGCATCAGATGCGTTGTTGCGTGGATTGTATTGTGGAACCGATAAACTATGTTCGAACTCAGTACCACGGGTGGATTCGCTACTCGATGGTGCTGCTGTTCTGTATGGTGGTCGAATTCTGCACTATGTTTACGAGCCACATGTTTTCTGACCATTACAATACTAAGGAATTTTTGTCAGAGAGTGAATTTGAACATTGGAAATTTGTCAAATATTTATGAAGGACAATGCACATGGTCTAGAAATAATATATTTCACACAGTAGATTATGTATTAATAGAGAAAGATGGAATGAATAAAGTATAGAAAATTAAAGTATTTGATAATGAAGAGGGAGTATGTAATAGTGATCATAATTTCTTTATAATAGAAATGGTTAGTAATGTAATGTAAAATAGTAATAAAAGTAAGAAGGATAGTGAAAGAAGTGGATGGAGAATGAATGATGAGAATAAATTAGAAGAAGTTCAAAAAACCATGGAAAAGTTAGTTGGGGATGAATATAAGGACTGGTGTGGTATAAATGTGCTGTTAAGAACAAAGAAAGGTAAAAAAATGTTAATGTTTAGTGGAAAAAGTATTTTTTAAAAAGTTGGTTAAAAATGAAAATTATATAGAGAGAATGAAATTGAATAGTAAATTGTTGGAGGACATTAATAAAGTGGAAGAAATGACAAAAAAAATTGGAAATATGTTAAAAGAAGAAATATAGAGGACAGAAAAATAGTATTACTAGATGATGAAGGAATATAGTGTAGCTCTAGAGAAAAATTAGAGACAATCTTAAATAAGTATGTAATGGATATAGAAAAGATGTTAGATAGGAAGGGCAGTCATAACAAACATGAAAGCATATATAATGGAAATATTAGGTTAACAGAAAGTGAACTGAATGAGGCAGGGAAAAAATTGAAAAGTAGAAAAGCAAGAGGTTTGGATGGATGGGCAGCACAGATGGAATGAATTTAGGACATAGAGCAAAATTAAAACTATTATCATGATTTAATAAGATGGCACAGAAGAGAGATTTTCCAAGTAGATGGAATAATACAAGAGTAAGGTTACTATTTAAAAAAAGGGTAAGGATCATAGAAAGTTAAGCAATTATAGACTGATAGCAGTAATGTCAATGTTATATAAAGTTTTTGCATATATGATGGCTGGATGGGTCGCAAATGGATGGAAAAAAATATAGTGGGAGAAATGCAAGGAGGTTTTTGATCAGATAGATGTATAGGAGATAGTTTATTTGTAATTACACAACTTATAGATATGAAGAAAAATACAGGTAGACAGTTATATATGGTTTTTATAGATATAGAGATGGAATATGGTAGAATAAATAGAAATAGATTATGAGTAAGTTTAATAAATTTGGGAATGGATGGAACTTTAATGATATTATTAAGAAATTATAAAAAATAATTACTATACTGTACCGTATATTTATATATGGTACAAATATATTGGCATTTGATAAAAGCTAGAAAAAAGTAAATTTAGTGATCTTATTAAAAAGACAAAACTAAATATTTTTTTTAGTTTGTATAATTTATTTTTTTTAAAACGTGAAAGTTAAATTTTTCATCCATATTTTTTTTTATCTAATTAAAAAAAAAGTAAAAATTGGGGAGAACAAAAGACACACAAATTACTAATCCAGATAAGCTAAAAGAAAAATCTTTTTGGTTGATTAAAGATGGCCAAAAGACTTTATAAGAAAAGAGAACTTTATAACTGAAAAATGATAAAGAATGTACAAGATTATAAACCTAAATACCATGATAATAACGTGCAGAAGTCTGAAAACTGGACCTCGAGTATAAAAGAAAGACCAGCTTGATCAGGGTCTTGTTTGGTCTATTTTTCCTTTGGTTGGCCCTGGTTAACAAAAATATATCCAGGACCATTCTACACTGAAATAATTCTGCTTGCTGGAGCGCACCATGGCTTTGTTGACATCGTTCCTGAAGACGGACAACAGAAAAGCTTTCATGACCAACCAGTAGGATTGACAAAGATGAACTTATAATTGATGGCTGAGCTCATTCTCTCACAAAAAAAAACTATGCATAGTAATCTACAATCTTCTCGCTAAACTAACTGGTAAACTAAGATTAACTTTTCCTGATTGTGACTTAAAGTTTGCAAACAACTCTTAAAAAAAAAAAAGCTTAAAATAATCCCGATAGAGACTTTAATTTTATTGTTCAAGAGACTCTTGTTTACCCAAAAACTTTTTAATTGTTTAAATGTTATTTTTTTTAATGGATTCATGTCTGAATTAGCGCATGTTCTCTCCAGTCTTAATTAATTAGTAATTTCTCTTTAAACATTTTAATTTGTTAGAATAAAATATTTATTTCCAATACCAACTTTTTCTTGTACGTTATTGATGATTATTATTAAATGTATTAATATTAGTTTAGTAAGATTTGAAAATATAATTTACCTTTGACAATATGTGTTGACTAAGCTCCAGGAATAATAATATCTAGAAAATAACTAGTTATGGTAAAATATGATACCAATTCTTTTAAAAACATTTTCCTTTTTAATGTTTGAGACGTGATGTGACAGATTTCAGAAGATTCTTATATGAATCCTGGCACCCTTGTAAAAGAAATAAAAGCTGATTCAGTCGATAGCATAAATTGTAACAATTACTAGGTAGAGTTGATCAGGAAATATAGTTATGTTTTTAAAAATAGGAATGAAACTTTCTTCTTTTTCTATAACTTGATCAACTCACACATTTTATGTGTAACAGAGACCTAGTCAGATGGGGAAAATGCTTCAATGGCTTCCCAACATAAGACTTCGATGCAACAATCACAACCTGAGATACATTGTAAGGGTATAAAGAACATTACAATGATGACCCAAAAACCCACAACCGGAAAATGAATAGTAGTTTTAAAAAAAACTAAACTAACTAACTATATCAGATTATACAATTATAAAAATATATTTTTTAATATGTCTAAAAAAACATGATTGCGGCTGATGTAGATGTTAAGTCCCAAGTATTTGACCGGGTAGGCAGTTACTGGAGAGGGGGAACAAGCATAATGCCAAGTCCTTGTATGCAGTATATAACATAAGACCGACTTTAAATGTCCAAGTCTTTCTAGCAGGGATCCCAGGAAAGAGGAGGACAGATCAAGTTGCTGCGAGCCTATAAGACTCAAAATGATGAGCATCACTCATATGGCTTATAACTTGGGCTTCTTATTGTTAGTATTATGCTTGAGTAAAAAGGACACAGGTAAATGTGGAAATGTTTCTCATTTCCACTGTGTTAGACCCAAAAGTGGGCATTAAAGCCACACGTCACTTGTGAATGAGTCTACGAGATATATCAGCACGCTAATACAAAAAAAACACACAAATATGGATTTAAAGCTTAAGAATAAAATAAGGTTAAACCCTTATTTTATTCTCATCTCCTGGCCCCAGTGATATGGACCATCTATTTATATATGGTACAAATATATTGTCATTTGGTAAAAGCTAGGAAAAAGTAAATTTAGCAATCTTATTAAAAAGACGAAATTAAATGTTTTTTTTAGTTTGTATAATTTTTTTTTTTTAAACGTACAATGAAAGTTAAATTTTTCGTCCATATTTTTTTGATCTATTTAAAAATAAAAGTAAAAATTGGAGAGAACAAAAGACACACAAATTACTAATCCAGATAAGCTAAAAGAAAAAATTTTTTGGTTGATTAAAGATGGCCAAAAGACTTTATAAAAAAAAGAGAACTTTATAACTGAAAAATGATAAAGAATGTACAAGATTATAAACTTGAATGCCATGATAATAATAATGTGCAGAAGTCTGAAAACTGGACCTTGAGTATAAAAGGAAGAGACCAGTTTGATCAGGGTTTTGTCAGTTTTTTCGATTGTTTTCTCACCTACTGGACGAGCCACCAGGTGATGCTGCAGAACCACCAAGAAACCTGTAATTAATAAATTTCTATTCAAAAATTGCTCAATTTGAAAAATAGTACATCCCCCCCGCACAACAAGAAATCTGTCAAAATCGCTGAAATTGAAACCCCCCCCCCTGCACGCGAAATCAGTCAAAATTGATCAAATTGAAATGTAAAACAAAAATTGGTCAAAATTGCTGAAATAGAAATTTAAAACAAAAGTTTATTAGAACATTAAATTTTCAAATGGTAGACCCCCCCCCCCCGCACGAGAAATCGGTCAAAATCAATGACATTGATATGTAAAACAAAAATCGGTCAAAATTGCTGAAATAGAAATTTAAAACATAAGTTTATTAGAACATCAAATTGTCAAATGGTAGAACCTCCCTCCCACAAGAACCTACAAAATTAAACAAAAACATACTAAATCTGAAAGTGATTTAAAAAAGAATCACTCTGTTATCTAACTAACATATAATAATAATTCAAACTTTAATAACAGACTAATACATATTAAGTAATCAATGTTCGTATTAACCTATAATAGCATCATTAGAGTTTAAATTCAGTTAATATGTTACTCTATTACTAGTTTATATCATAAATTATTGCAAATACTCTGATTAAGTCGCACATATATAAAATCAACAAAATAGAAATAAAATAATCAGAATAGAAAATTGAAATTTAAAACAAAAGCTGATTAGAACATCTGAGGTGAGTAATGTTTAGAAACCCCCCTCCCGTATGAAGGGTTCAATGCACAATAAGTAAAGTGCAAATTACGAATGCTATTTTTAAAATCGTATGAAATAAATGAGAAAAAAAACTATAATAAAAGCCTACGAAATTAAACAAAAACATACTAAATCTCAAAGCGCTTTAAAAAATAAAAGTAGTTATAAAATGCAAAAACAATAGGATGAAAAATGGTGGGAAATATGTTAAAAAAGAATCACTCTCAGTTATCTAACTAACAGATATAATAATAATTCAAACCTTAATAACAGACTAATACATATTAAGTAATCAATGTTCATATTAACCTATGATAGCATCATTAGACTTTAAATTCAGTTAATATATTACTCTATTACTAGTTTATATCAAAATTATTGCAACTACTCAGATTAAGTTGCACATATATATAAAATCAACAAAATAGAAATAAAATAATCAGAATAAAAAATAGAATTTGAAAGTAATTAAAATAGATTACCAATTTCCCTGAAGAGTGAGTTCATCATTCAGGAGGTTGTTGAATTTTTTCATCCTTGCAAAATGAAACTTGGGCATTCTAGATCTCTCCATTAGTGACAAAATATGGGATATATATATTATATTGTTCCCTCTATTAATCGCATTTTCTTTCACTTAAAGTTTGTTATTTTTAAAATAATTTACGCACAATTTTGAAATGTAGATAGAAACTGAAAAAATAGCGTAAACATTTTTGGTACTATATGGAGTATAAAGAAATTTCCAGAACTCGGGTCACGTGACTGATTGATTTTGCAAGTTTTGTCACAGGGAAATTAATCTCTATGTTTTTAAAATCAACAAGTGTATTTTTTTTAGAAAGTGAAAGAATTTTTTTTAAGAATGGAAAATAATACTTTTTCTCGTTTTAAATTATAAATCAATAATATCAACAAATTTTAATCTTCTTTTTTTTTCAAAAACTTTATTTTCTTATATCAATAATGATCATATTTATATAATACAAAACTCCAAAAATAATTGTAAGAAGATAAAAACAGTTGAAACGGAGTTTTGTATTATATGAATTGTTACATTTACCATTTTCAAACTCCCTCCACTCACAACTTATAAATATATGTTCAGTATTGATACAAGAAAATAAAGTTTTTGAAAAGAAAAAGAAGGATTTTTAATTTGTTGATACTGATTTATAATTTAAAACGAGAAAAAGTATTATGTTCCATTTTTTAAAAAAATACTTTCACTTTCTATAAAAAATACGCTTGTTGATTTTAAAAACGTAGAGATTAATTTCCCTGTGACAAAACTTGCAAAATAAATCAGTCATGTGACCCGAGTTATGGAAATTTCTTTATACTACATATAGTACCAACAATGTTTATGCCATTTTTTCAGTTTCTATCTACGGTGCTTGTATTATAGATAAAGTCACCGTAGGATGGTGCCGTTTTCACGCTAAAACTATAAAATATGAACATTCATGGGCCGTTGATTTTAATAATTTTTCTGTGCTTTTTTGTAATGCGAAAATAAAAACAAAACAAAATCGTCTTTTTTAAATATTATTTTTTATTAACGTATACAATTTAAATGATAATAATAAATGTAAAATAAAATCAACAAATTACAATTTGATTCGTGTTTTTTATATCGTATACTTTTTAAATTGTGTTACGGCTTTTTTTTTATCAATTTTCTATCGGATATTTTTTTACTTGTGTTACAACTTTTTTTGTTGTTGTTTAACTAAAAAATAATAATCGTAATAAAAGTAAAAGTTGTTACGGTTAGATTTAGGGTTAGTTTTAGGGTTAGTTTAGGGTTAGGTTTAGGGTTAGTTTTAGGGTTAGTTTAGGGTTAGGTTTAGGGTTAGTTTTAGGGTTAGTTTAGGATTAGTTTTAGGGTTAGGGTTAGTTTTAGAGTTAGTGTCCTGTTTGTTTGTAATGCTAAAATAAAAAAATTCAAAATCGTAACCGTACTCAGACAGAAGAAAGAAACTGAAACTTTTTTAAACAACAACAAACACATACAAATGTTTTCTTTACTTATTAAACATGTTTATAATATTTACTTTTTATTAAATTTACAAAAAAACAGTATATTTGGACTTTTCTTACTGGATATTTTTTTCGTACCGCTCTTTTTTACTTCATAAATATACAGACGGTAGAATCTTCTTTGTCTCATGGAATATTAATAACAGTACATTACTTGACACGTTACCTAATTGCAACTCAATAAAAACATAGATATTTAACATTTTCCCAAATAAAAGTTCAATATAGTATGTTGTAAAAAGTCTTATAATTATTGTTTTAAAAAATCTGAACATTTCAATAGTTTAAACTAAAAAAAAATCCAATGAAAACAACATTTCAATACAATTCAAATTTAAACTCTCTCATCAAGCCATAATTATTTTATAAATTGTGCGAATTCGGAAAATGTATTTGCTGCTATGCGACATATATGCTGTATTGCGACGTGACATAGCGGCCTGCATTCTGTAGCGCAACAAAAAAGTTGTACTATTGAAAACGCGGGTTCGAATGTGTCGGCCACAGAAACAGCATTTTAATGTGTTTTGGCGCGAAAAGCATGACATAGAGTGGTGCCTTTAGCTAAAAGATGAGTACCCTATCTACATTTCAAAATTGTGCGTATTGTGTGTAAATTATTTTAAAAATAAACTTTAAGTGAAAAAAAACGCGATCAATAGACAGGAACAATATAATATATATATCCCATATTTTATCACTAGTGGAGAGATCTAGAATGCCCAAGTTTCATTTTGCAAGGATAAAAAAATTCAACGACCTCCTGAATGATGAACTCACTCTCCAGGGAAATTGGTAATCTATTTTAATTACTTTCAAATTCTATTTTCTATTCTGATTATTTTATTTTTATTTTGTTGATTTTATATATGTGCGACTTAATCCAAGTACTTGCAATAATTTTGATATAAACTAGTAAGAGTAACATATTAATTGAATTTAAAGTCTAATGACGCTATCGTAGGTTAATACGAACATTGATTACTTAATATGTATTAGTCTGTTATTAAGGTTTAAATTATTATTATATCTGTTAGTTAGATAACTGAGAGTGATTCTTTTTTAACATATTTCCCACCATTTTTTGTGCTGTTGTTTTTGCATTTTATAACTACTTTTATTTTTTAAATCGCTTGGAGATTTAGTATGTTTTTGTTTAATTTTATAGGCTTTTATTATAGGTTTTTTTTTCATTTATTTCATAGAATTTTAAAAATAGCATTCATAATTTGCACTTTACTTATTTTTCATTGAACCTTTCATGCAGGAGGGGGGGTTTCTAAACATTACTCGCCTCAGATGTTCTAATCAACTTTTGTTTTAAATTTTCTATTCTGATTATCTTATTTCTATTTTGTTGATTTTATATATGTGCAGCTTAATCCGAGTATTTGCAATAATTTATGATATAAACTAGTAATAGAGTAACACATTAACTGAATTTAAACTCTAATGATGCTATTATAGGTTAATAAGAACATTGATTACTTAATATGTATTAGTCTGTTATTAAAGTTTGAATTATTATTATATCTGTTAGTTAGATAACAGAGTGATTCTTTTTTAAATCACTTTCAGATTTAGTATGTTTTTGTTTAATTTCGTAGGTTCTCGTGCGGGGGGAAATTCTACCATTTGACAATTTGATATTCTAATAAACTTTTGTTTTAAATTTCTATTTCAGCGATTTTGACCGATTTTTGTTTTACATTTCAATGTCATTGATTTTGACCAATTTCTCATGTGGGGGGAAGGGGAGTCTACCATTTGACAATTTGATGTTCTAATAAACTTTTGTTTTAAATTTCTATTTCAGTGATTTTGACCGATTTTTGTTTTACATTTCAATTTGATCGATTTTGACTGATTTCGCGTGCGGGGGGTTCAATTTCAGCGATTTTGACCGATTTCTGGTTGCAGGGGGGGTTACTATTTCTCAAATTGAGCAATTTTTACCAATTTTTGAGTAGAAATTTATCAATTACAGGTTACTTAATGGTTCTGCAGTGTCACCTGGTTGCTCATCCAGTAGGTGAGAAAACAACTGTTTTTTCTTTGGTTGGTCTTGGATAACAAAAATATATCCAGGACCATTCTACGCTGAAATAAATCTGCATGTTGGAGTGGACCGTAGCTTTGCTGACATCATTCCTGAAGATGGACACCAGAAAAGATTTTGTGACCAACCAGTAGGATAGACCAAGATCAACTTATAATGGATGGCCGAGCTCATTCTCTCACAAAAAAAACTATGTATAGTAATCTACAATTTTGTCACTAAACTTACTGGTAAGCTAATATTAACTTTTCCCAATTGCAACTTAAAGTTTGCAAACGTCTCTTAAAAAAATAAGCTTAAAATAATCCCGATAGAGACTTTAATTTTATTATTCAAGAGACTCTTGTTTACCCAAGAACTTTTTAATTGTTTAACTGTTATTTTTTATTACTGGATTCATGTCTGGATTAGTGTTTGTTCTCTCCATTCTTAATTAATTAGTAATTTTTCTTTAAACATTTTAATTTGTTAAAATAAAATATTTATTTCTAATACCAACTTTTTATTGTATGTTATTGATGATTATCATTAAATTTTTTAATATTAGTTTAGTAAGATTTGAAAATATAATTTACCTTTGCCAATATGTGTTGACTAAGCACCAGGAATAATAATGTCTAGAAAATAACTCTAGTTATGGTAAAATATGATACCGATTCTTTAAAAAACATTTTTCTTTTTAAATTTTGAGACGCAATGCAAGAGATTTTAGCGGCTTCTTATATGAATCCTGGCGCCCTTATAAAATAAAAAAAAGCTGATTCCGTCGATAGTGTAAATCGTAACAATTACTAGGTAGAGTTAATCAGGAAATATAGTTATGTTTTTTTGAAATAGGAATGAAACTTTCTTCATTTTCCATAACTTGATCAACTCATGCATTTTATGTGTAACAGAGACCTAGTCAGATGGGCAAAACACTTCAATATGTATCAATTAGGGAATATAGAATCAGTTTAAGTTAAAAATGGATGGGATTAAGGCAAGGATGCCCTGTGCCATCTATTTTGTTTTTGTTGTATTTGAGAGAAATGGAGAGATTAATAGAAAAACTAGGAAGATGGACAGAGATACCATTAATAGATGGAAAGGGAGTATATACATTATTGGGTCTCTTATTGGCAGATGATGTCTTTTTGTGCACAGAAAGAAAGGAAGATATAGAAGTTATGCTGAGGACATGCGCAAGAGTGGGAAATGGGATGGGGATTAAATTTAGTGAGGAAAAACCAAAAGTAATGATGATTAGTACTGGGGAAAGAGAAGGCACAGAATTTTTATTGGGGGATATAAAGTTAAGTGTGATGAATAATTATAACTATTTGGGAGAGAAATTGCTTAGATGAATGGGAGAAAAAATTGATAAATGAAGCAAAGAAAAGAAGGGGATCGATAAAGAAATTAACAGTGGCTTCATATAATAAATATAATGTTGCTAGAATTGTATGGAAAAGGAGTGGTGGTATCAGGGATAACATATGGTTATGATGCATTATGTGTTAGTAAAGGGATATTAGATTACTTAGAAAAAATACAAAGGGAAGTAGGAAGACATGCATTAGATGCAGATGTGTAGATGACAAAGAAGTCAATTCAAGCAGAAATGGGATGGTCAAGTTTTTATATGAGAGATGCAAAAAAGCAAAATGAAAATGTTCGGTAGATTGCAGTTTATGGATAATAAGAGAATAGCCAAAATAGTATTTAATTGGGTTATGAATAAAGGGCAAACAACAAGATGAGTAAGAAAGATAGTGTGGTATGCAGAAGATTTGGATTAAAAATTTATGTCAGTATACTTATACAAAAAGTGGTATGATTGTGTTAGAATCGTTGAGTGTTATAGTGGTAAGGAATGGGATAGAAGAATAGATGCATTAATAAAGACCTACTCTTTAGGGAATTGGAGAAACTGAGATTTAATATGGAGAGTAAAAAGTGTTTAAATATATATAGAAGTAAACAGAATATTGATTGGCAGTTAATTTATGATAATATCAAGAAAAGTAGCTTACTGTTTAAGGCTTGAACAGGATCTTTAGCAACAAGGGAATATACACATAAATGGAAAACTATAGACAATTTAGTCTGCAAGTTGTGTAAGGAAGGCATAGAAAATATTAGGCATTTGTTAATTAAATTTATATGTCTGAAAGCAAAAAGAATACAAATAATGAAGTTATGGAAGAATAAATATAAACAAAGTGATTATACAGAAAATGGATTATTGGTTTTTATGTTGGGTTTGGGAAAAGATAGGGGGGATTTAGATATAATGGCCATGGAGTTGATAAAGATTATGTTGTGGAAATTGGATGGATCAACATAGAGTGCAGGGAATGGAAGGGGAAGGTAAATTTACTAACAGGTTTCTCAGGGCATAGTGACTGAGAGATTCCTGACTTGTATAAGGAGAAGTCACAGTGCATCACATCATATTTTTGAAAATTTGTCAGTTGGTTTTTGGAAATAGAATATGTAAAGACTTCTTAAGTGATGGTTTAGTAATGTAATGTAACAATAAAATGTAATTCATAATGTAAAAAAGTTAATAGTTAATAATAAAAATTAAAAAAGTTTAGAAGTAATTAAAAATATAAATAAAAAGATAATAATAAAATGATAGGTTAAATAGTACAGTTTAAAAATTAAAGTTTTAAAAAATTATAATAAATAGATTTAGAATAATTTAATAATAGAATAATATAAATAAAAAAATAAAATTAGTTAAGAGAAGAATAATAAAATGGAAAATGATTATAATGGTCAGGTTAAGATATATGTTTTGATTATGTTTATAAATATGTGCATATAATGTATTAATTTATAAACATTACAAGCATAAAGCTAAACTAGTCAATATAAAATCAAAACTACCCCAAATCTAAAATTAAACCAGACCAGAATAAAAATAATATTAAAACAACCTAAGGTTTCACTCACAAGCGTTAAGGTAAAGAAATAATAAAAAAACACAACTATATATACTATTAAAACTCCAAATCCATTCCTTTCCCCATATTAAAAAACTCTTAAATAAGTTAATTGTTAGATCATAAATTTTCAATAATAAAACTCTTTATTCTTCTTTGATTTCATTTCTCTCAAAGAAGAAACCTTACTCCAAAATAAGTTGATTTTTTTGGATAAAACTAAGATATCTATTTTTAACTCTTTTTATGAACCTTTACTCTTTCATTTAAATCAAATTCTGTATTAAATTCTTACAAAATAAAAAGAATAAAATATACAAATATCTTCTATCAAACTTCGATTCAAATTATGACTTTAGATTTTCTTATTTCCAAAATTTATTACCTATCAAAAACCTCAATAACTTTAAATAAAAACTTTTTACGTTCAACTTAATATCTTTATAAAATATCTTATTATATTTATACTTTATCTTTATCAAAATATCTCAACTTTAACAAACATTCCATTCAACCAATTTTAAAACAAAATTCTTCCATAAACAAATAAACAAATTACTTTCTTATAATTATATTTTTTTAAAATTTCTTAATAAAAAAATAAATTTTTTTAATTTTAAATTTTAATATATATATAATAAATTATCTAAAAATATTTACATTATTTATTTTATATTTTCTCTTTGAAATCATCTCCTTTATAATGATTTAAAAGAAAATAAAAATAAATAATGTAAATATATGTTGTAGATAAAATAGGAATTTGATTAAAAGAAAATTGATAGGTATTATGAAGAAAATGTTAATTTAAAAATTTTTAATAGAGTAGATTATTTAAAATGTATTAATATTTAATAGTAAGATGTTTGTGAATATAAAAAAAAGATGTTTTCTTAAGATTTATTTTTGATTTTAAGGTAGTGTTGTAGAAGGTATTTTAGATTTTGAATAATTTTTAAAAAATTTGTTGATTTTGGTCATAATTTCTTCTTTTTTGAGGTTTGATAAGATTAATAATTTTAAAATGAAAGTAGTTGGGTATTTGGAAGTTTAGATATTGAAAATATTATCAGTCTGTTATAGGTTAAGGTATTGATTTCTTTTGTCTGTATTGATTAAGAAAAGTTTTTATAAAAATAAAATTAAGGTAATTAAAGATTTGTTTTGTTATTGGAAGATTCTATGTATTTTACTTATAAAGGTATTTTATAAGATTAAGGAAGGGTGATAATAGGTTATATTATTTCCTTTAGTATGTTAGTTTATATTAGTTTTATGGAAGAGGAAATTATTATTAAAAAGAATTGTTTATATGTAAAATTATTTGTCAGATATGTTGTGATTGTTTATTTGTTGTTGAGAATGGTAAATTGAAGAATTTGTAAATAGTTTAATTGTTTTGATCCTTCTATAAAATTTGTGTTAGAAGGAGGGGGTTAGATTTTGTAAGTTAAAATTTTTAGATCTTTTGGTGATTAGAAATATAGAAATAATTGTTTATTGTGAGTCATTTAGTTAAAAGTAAAAATTAAGATCTATAATTAAACCTGATAGCTATCAGTCTGTATCTCATAAAGTATGTTTAAGGAATTATTGTATAGGATATTAAATTAAATAATTTAGGGGGTAGTTTTTTAGAAATATAATTTTATAAAGATTATTTAAGTGTTGGATACTCTGATAAATTTGTTAAAAGTATTTTATTTAATAGTAATATTTGTAAGGATGTAAAGGTTAAAGAAAATATGATTTTATTTCTTTGCATTTAAATTGTCTTCTTATAAAATTGTGTGTAGAAATAGTAAATTGTTTGGAAATAAGAAAATTGTTGGAAAAGGGGTGTTAATTGAATAATTTATTAATAATAAAAGAAGTTTTTGATAGAAAGATATTCTGGTGTGGTATATTTTATTCTTGTTTATTTTGTAAGAAGGTTTAATAGGTCAGAGTAGTTTGAGTTTAAATGAAAGAGTAAAGGTTCATAAAAGTAGAGTTAAAAATAGATATCTTAGTTCTGCTTTGTATGTCCATGAAAAAGATACAGGCCACACTATTGATTTTGATGAAGCTAAGGTTGTCTTCTTTGAGAGAAATGAAATCAAAAGAAGAATTAAAGAGTCTTTATTATTGAAAATTTATGATTCTGAAGCAATTAACTTATTTAAGAGTTCTTTTAATATTAAGGGTGGATGGGAAGTGAATGGATTTGTGGGTAGTTTTTAATAGTATATATAAGTTGTGTTTTTTTTTATTATTTCTTTACACTTGAGAAGTCTGCTTGTAGCAGTGAAACCTTAGGTTGTGTTTTAATATTATTTTTATTCTGGTCTGGTTTAATTTTAGATTTGGGGTAGTTTTGAATGTATTAATTGTAGGATTAATATTTGAAATACAGGCATTTTTCATATACCTGGAGTTTAATTGTAAATATAGGAGATTTGAACCCAGACTTTCAAGCACTCTTCAACTATCCACACTATTGCATACCACTGATACACATGACCACACACATGTAGAAAAGATTAATAATCACCAATATACATATTTCATGCTGAACTAGCACTCATCAGTTTATCCAGATTATCATCTCCCACACATACATATAGTCAGTGCTCAGTTTATATTAACCTAGCAAATCTTCATACTTTAATGGACAGACTTCAATCTACTCCAACTTCCAACTTTTCAGCTATCCATACCATTAAAAATCTGATGATAAAAAGCTCATATCCCATGTTGATGTCAATATTATTGCCATGTCCATTGTGACTTGAACATGGGCATGGTAATAATATTGGCATCAGCATGGGATTTGAGCTTTCCGTCATCAGATTTTTAATGGTATGGATGGCTACAAAGTTGGAGTAGATTGAAGCCTGTCCATTAAAGTATAAAGATTTGCTATCTTAATATAAATTGAGTACTGATTATATTTATGTGCAGGAGATAATAATTTGGACCAACTACTGAGTGCTGGTTCAGCATGAAATATGTATATTAGTGGTTATTTATATTTTCTACATGTGTGTGGTCAGGTGTGTCAGTAATATGAGATAGGGTGGATAGTTGAAGAGTGCTTGAGAGTCTGTGTTCAAATCTCCTATATTTATCATTGTATGATCATATATTTGGATATTATAGCTCTAATGATGACTGCAGAACAGTTGAAACTGTAAGAATAAAGTTTTGGTATATAAAATACTATTGTTAAGTGTATACATAAAAAAGGAGGAAGAACAAGCAAATTGTATTACCCTTCTATCAATGTAATATAAAAACATTCAAAAAATTTCAATTATAGACGCTCCACAAATTAAAAATACAATGGCAAGATCATGAAAACAATATTTTTCAACTTTCTGTTGTGATACTATAAAATTAATTATTGTAAAATCATATTTAGTTTGGATATGTGAAACAAATATGCAAGATTTCCTATATAAGTATTTTATACTGAACTTAAACATGGTTTTGCAAAAGGGCAGACCTTATTTATGTTATTATAAAGAATATCTGAAGATATTTTAAATAAGTGCAATAATGATTGCTTTCATTGTAAAATCATGACTGGATAGAACACATTGAAGAGTTTCAATTTATCTATAGTGATGAAGTTCCAGATAGAAAAGTTTGCTTTCAAGTTAAAAGCAAGTATGGAAAAATATTAAATAAGCAGAATAATGAACTTGCAGATTAAGTCTTTGGGATTAAGTTAAAATACTAATTATAACTTATCTTTTGTGTGTGTGTGTATTAAAATTTAATATATAATTAAAAACAAATTTGTACAGGATGTAATCAGTTTCTGGATATAAATTCTAGACTGATTAAATAACAATAGTCACTAAATTTCTCTGTGATTAAAAATATAAGGTAATTAAAAATATAACTAATTAGAAAAAAATAAAGATCAATGAGTTGATAGTATGAGTAAGAATTTGAGCAGTGGGTAGAGTCGAAGAGTATAAATGCTGCAAATGACTATTGTCCAAAAAAAAAAAAAACAGCAGCAGAAAAAGCAAAGAAACAAAAGAAGGAAAGAAAAAGGAAGGCAGTTGTTTTTACATGGATAGTTGATCAAAGAATTTATAAGCTTTTGCTAAAATGATTGAGTCCAGCAAGATGAAGCAACCTTTCTATAGTCATGTTGATAGGAAAATGTGTGTGTAGACCAGAGCTGAGTGTTTGTTCATTTTCCACCACCTGTCTCCAGAACACCAATAGCCAGAAGCAGTAATATATCTCTGACTCGCCTTTGCCAATGTTTTATCTGTCTCACCTAGACTATGGAGCCACACCTTGCAGTAGTACACTGAGCCAGCAAGAATCCCACTATAAATCTGGCAGGATCAGAAGATAGGGCACCCTGATACTGTATTAAAATCCTAGATAAATATGTCTAGACATCATTGGTAGAACTTGTTATTTCAAGTATGAACTTTTACATTTTATTCTAGATAGAACTTTTAAATATCATTTCTAGTGTTAACTTTTAAACTATATGTAAATAAGCACATGATTGTTTAAAATATTGTAGTTTGAATAAGTGTCCATATTTGTGTTTTAAAGGTTTAAATATTACTTATATGTTTTTTTATAACATTTAATAAATATGTTATAAATTATTGGTGTGGTTTAAGTTTCTTTCTCTCTCAATTTACTGATGGATAAATAAATAATCTTATTTAGATAGACTATGTTATGCTGGTCTCATGTTTTAATAGGTACCCAAGGGTCAAGTGCTTGAGATGGGTTTATGTTGTCTACTAGGATCCAATCTAAGGCTGGATGGTGCCTGTAGGATTAAACCCATTATAAATATCCCATGAGATGTGTCATGCTTCTTGCGGTCTTGTAGGTTGTACTTCATTCTGGAAAGGGACTGCAGTTTGTATTTTTTATTCAATCAAAGTTTGCCCTGGGTATGGTTAATATGTAAAAATTGATCGTATTTACTCCTCTACGTAAAATATTAAAGAATAATATGAGCTAATAAAGTAAAGTAATAATAAGTAAATAGCTATAGAATAAATCATAAAGGAAGGAAATCCCATTACAATATGTAAATAATAACAATATAAGAATATAACTGCATTGTTAGAAATCCCATTACAATATGTAAATAATAACAATATAAGAATATAACTGCATTGTTATTTAGAAAATAGAAAAATTGCTCTAAATTATATACTAACTTTAAAAGAATATAGCATATTTTGAACAATGAGTTACAATAATATGATCTTTTTTTTACTTTTACAAAAATAAAAACTAATAGTATAATTGAAGAGACTAATCATAATACTGAAATAGAAAAGATACTAATTTTGCTGGTAATAACAGTTTATTAGATTGATGTTTCTCAAAATTACATATCTACTTAAATTTTGCAAATTAACTGACTTTGGTAAGGCAAAAGAACACTCTTTTATACAGGTTAGCAATTTTAACACAAACAAAGCAGAATCTGTGTATCACAATGAGTCAAAGATAAATAACTTTTTCCTTTTTTTTAATGATAAACCTATTAAAACTAAAATGTTTAATAAAATGTAAAATATTTGTGTTAAAAATATGTCTTCAACAACACATTATTATCACTATTATTTAAAATATTGCACACAATTACAAATTTACCACTTAAACAATTCAAACTTCACTTTGAATAAGTTTCTATATTTTTAAACTGGTAGATATCTGATCACATGAAATATTGAATGTTTTGCTATGCATTATCTATTAAATACACATTTTATATTTCTGTTCTAATTCATCAACCAAAGTAGTATCACAAAATAAATTATTTTTAGGCAAAAGAAATCCTTGAAATTTCCAATCTTTTACATTCAAAACTAGCATATCATTAGTGTAAGAACATGGTAAACCATTTAGGACTATTTAATATATCTTTGGAAAGTTGTAAAATACAGTTGGTTGCAGAATGATCTATAATACACTGAAATAAAATTATAGTTGCAATATCATGATTGAAATACTTTTGTGATCAATATCCACAATAAATCACATAAATTCATGTTTAATCGTAGTCTAAATGATTATAAATATTGTTTGTCTTTTGTAAATGATAATTTTTCCCTACTTTTTAAGACAAATATAAAATTTATTATAACTAATGCTTACAATAATAAAAGGCAAAATAATTTTATTATAATAAGTGATTATAAGAAAGCATTTAACTGAATCCAATTAAAGAAAATTAATTTTATTTCTTAATTTTTGCAATTTTAAAATTTTTCATACAAATATTTTGATTTATATTGTAAATAATGCTTATAAATAATCAAATTTGAAATATTTATATAAAACAATTCTTCTTCTTAGGAGTTATATGAGATACCATTTATAGCATTTGTATGACTAAACAGCATTATAGTCATTGCAAGTTAATGAAAATTTTAATGTTAATGAAGAAAAAAGATTTTGGTTTTTTACCATTTAAGTCTTCAAATTATAGATTGATTTATAAGAATAGTCATTTATGGGGTGATGTGAAAGTTGCATAAAGAAAGGCCTCAATTTAAATTCATTATTAAATAGTTTAATAATGTATTTCTGGTATAAATTACAAGATTCCTTGCAGGTCAATGCAAATTAAGGCTTAGTGAAAGAGTTAAAGTTCATAAGAAAATAATTAAAAATATATATCATAGCTCAGCTTTGTATATTCATGAACTAAATCCACATTATAAAATATTGTTAACAATGCAGAAATAAAAAGTAATCTAAAAAGAAGAGTTTAAAAAATTCTGATGATAAAATGTGGATTTGAGACTATCAATCTTATGAAAACTTCCTTTAATATTAAAGATAGATGGTTTTGAAATAAATTGTGAGATCGAGTCCTATTTTATGGATATGTGTGTGTTAAGCTTAATTTAGTTGATATTCATTTGAGAAAGACTATGTAAGTTGTCATGCAAAAATTTTATTATAAATTTGTTATTTTGCTAATATTTAATGTTATATGTTTTTCTATTTTATTTATTATTACTAATATTGTATCAGATATTATTTAATATATATACACACACATACATACAGTAGTTAGTGTATTCACATTTCAGGTTTATAATATAATCTTTAAATTGATTTTTCAAGCAGAAAATGAGATTATAATTTTTATATCGGGTAACTGATCCATAACTAAACCAGTTGATCATCAAACTGATCAATAATGGATATATAAGTATTTTTTTACAGATGAATAAATATATAAAAATCCCCAATATATTTAGCACCCATGAATTACCAAACATTATGAATAATGGCCTTCTCTTCATGTTCTTTTACACACAGCCATTAGTGAGACTTTTGCTCTATAATAGAATAGACTATAGTTTTGCCTTAAACATGTATGAATCTGAATAAAGTCTGCTTTATTAAAGTAAAATCATTACATTAAAGTGTCAAACTTTAACATTAAATAGATCTTATTGATGTTATTTAAATAGAAATGAAGTTTCTATGTTTTATGCAAGATTAATCACTTTTCATGGCAATTGAATAAGGACAGTTGAGTGTGAAATATACGCTCTGCAAAGATTGGACGATTTTTTATTATCAATCTAGCAATGGACAAAATATAATTTGTGAATAACATTTTGAAAAGTTGATATTAACTAAAAGTCTTGAGCAAGAGTTGGTCATATATTTAAGTCTAATAACAAGAATAAAGAAAGAGATCACTGGAAATTAAAATAAAAGCAGCATAGTTTTTTGCAATTGATTATTAACATTAAATTTTACATGATATTATTTTAATTCTAATAATAAATATAGCATGAACCCCTTTTGATGATGTTTGAAAATTTGTGAAGTTTATTTTATTTCGTATTAAAAGTTTATACTTGTTTATTAGTATAGATTTGTTCACTATTTAAATATATATAGGTGTGTAAAAATTTTAGTCAGTGAAGAATCTCCGTCATCTTTGAAATATCTATAAAATGGTCAGTCAGCCATTTAGTGTAAATTTTAGTAATAAGATTAAACATTAAAGCATATATAGTCTCATGATATGTAATATATATATATAGTTTGGGAGGAGTTTAAAGATTAAAATCTAATGTTTAGTTTGTCTTTAATAACTTTGTAAACTTGTTAGTTTATTATCAAAAATTTAAGATCGTTTGCTTATTTAAAATTTCATGCTCTGTGTTTGAGTAGGTCGGTATTTCAATATTTAACATCGTTTAGCATACAACCTTAAAGTGGTATCATTTTAAGAGGGCGTTACTGAATATTTGTAATTGTATAATGGTTTATATATATATATAAAGTTTAAAAGAGAAGAAATGAACAAAGGCAAACTATAATTATAGAATTATTTACTAATAAAAGAAAGACTCCAGGTATTGATGTAATTATAATTGATATATTAAAAAAGCAAGTGAAAAAATAGAATTATTTTTAGCAAAGTTATATACCAAATGACTAAATGATAAAGATGTACCAGATGATTGGAGAAATGCAGTATTAATATTTAACAAAGATGATAAACAAAATATTATAATTTACAGACCTATCAGCCTTTTATCAGTTTTATACATTTTTTTTACCAAGATAATTACAGCTAATCTACAGAGAACATTGGATTTCCACCAACCAAGAGAACAAGTTGGATTTAAAAGTGATTTTAATACAGTAGATCATATTCAAGTATTGAGAGAAGTTATAGAAAAGAGAAATGAATATGAGTTGCCATTATGCTTTGGATTTGTAGATTCTATAAACATTTCTTCAGTGATTAAAGCATTGGATCATCAAGGTATAGATGCAGGATATTGTCATATTTTAAAGAATATTTATAAAAACGCAACAGCAACAATTAGATTACATAATGATACTAGGAAAGTCAACATTGAGAAACATGTAAGACTCCATATCTCCAAAAATTTTTACAGCAATGCTGCAAGAAGTATTTTGTGGATTAAAATGGGAAGCTAAAGGAGTGAAAGCAAATGGAGATTATTTAAGTCATTTAGAATTTGCAGATGATGTCGTTTTTTGCAAATAATACTTTAGAGCTACAGGAAATGTTGCAGGATTTATCAGATGAAAGTAGGACTAAAGATAAATATTAAAAAGATTAAAGTAATGTTTAATGAATTTTCTCAAAATATGAAAATAAAGATTGATTATGATGAGTTAGAAGAAGTTAATAGCTACAAATACCTTAGTCAGATTATAAATACAAATGGAAACATAGAATTAAACTTGGTTGGAGTCCTTTTGGTAGAAATAACTTGATACTAAAAAGAAATATGTCTATATGTTTGAAAAGGAAGGTTTTAATAAATGTGTTTTACCAGTTTTTACTTATGGCTCTGAGACTTGGACACTTAATAGAAGAGCAATATAGAGACTTCAGACTACTCAAAGGAGTATGGAGAGATGCATATTAGGAGTAACAAGAAGAGATCAAAAACACTATGTGGGTAAGAGAACAAACAGGTGTTACTGACCTCATTAAAAAAATTAAAAGACTGGAGTTGGGCTGGACATATTGCTAGAAGAGATGATAATAGATGGACAATTGAAATCTTAAAGTGGATTCCAAGAGATTACAAAATAAGATGAATGGATGAAATAAGTGTACAGGAGTGATGCATAGAAGAGAAGCTAAAGATTGGAGATGGATGGAACTTGGAAGACCTTCATCCTGCAGTGGATTGATAATGGATGATGATAATGATATATCGAAGTATTTAACATAAAGCTAAAAGTTGATTAAATAAAATTGATATTGTTGAAATAAAATAAATTATTTTAACTCCATTATATATATATTGTACCAGACGAAATATTTTGTTTTTGTATATCCTGACCATGAGGGCGCCACTAGTCTGAAAATTGGAACTAGACATTTATTTTAAGGGTGGGCAGGATATACGAACATGAATGTGCAGACTAAACCCAGGGAGAGCAAAAGCTCATGAATGTTATTTAGACAATTGAGGAAACACTGAGACAAATGTCAGCCAAAATAATTACAAGAACTTTTTTTAATTTATTAAAAAAAATAACAAAACAAACATGAGAACTTGATCTAAATTTTCTTAGCAGATCTTAACATTGAGTGTATGCGAGCATTAATACGTTAAATACCCAAGCAGACAAGTTCATTTCTCATCTATAACATAATAAGGGCTTATATCTTACTGCTAGCGGTTCACCAAACCAATTCCATTTTCACTATAGAGATTTAGTAAGATGGATGCTTGTGGAGAACAACGGGACAGCGCAGATGAGCTTTTCTTAGTCTGGAAAAGAAATGTTGGAACCAAGAATGTCCTAATTCTGAAAAACACTCATGGACAAGTATGTTTAAATGAGCCAAGGTTAGTCTCACACAAGAAAAGTAACATTATGAACTACGTAATCTGAGTTATAGAAAATAAATCTCTACCAAGAAAACAAAATCCTATATCCTCTAAACAGCCAGGCAAAGGATCAGCGGTCTGCAGAAATGCAAGCCAAGTTTGATTAAGTTTAATGACAAAGCAAACAAACAAAAAGAAAACAAAACAGGAGAGTAAAAGAAAACTACTAAGGTCGGTCTGAGTATTTATCAAGAGTTAATCATAGAACTGAGAAAATATTAAGCATATAAAATATCACTTGCCATACACTCTCAAATAAGTAATATTTTAAGATGGAAAAATCTTGCTACTAAGATTGTAATGTAAAAATATAAAAAAAAAAACAATACATTAATATGTAAGTTGATAAATTACACGTCATAAATATAATTTCTTTTTAAGATTAAGCTGAGATTTGCTAGAGACTTAATTAGAGATTTAATCCTGATTTTGATATGGAAAGGTAAGTTAATTCGAGGTAATATTAATTTCTGCTGTTCACACAAAGTTCAGTTTATAGAGTCCTATACAACGGTTGTCATTTACTACAGGTTCAGAAGAATGGAGGCACTATCGGGATCCGCTCTCGACTTGACACTTAGGTCATGATTGAAGTCACAATTTGGAGCTTCGGAGGTTCATATTTGGAAAGGCCCAGCCCATCATGTTGTGGAGATTCTTCATGGCATATATTATAGGCATGGCATCTGAATGACTGCTACTATCATGGCAAATAATTGTCAGTCAACGGAAATTCAACTTGGTGATTCTCATGGAACAAATATCAAATAAAAAATTAGAATCACTTTAACGATGCAGCAGTTCAATAACAGCTAAAATCTGGATGAATCTTCAATCAAGAAGCTGAATAAGCTGAGCAAAAAGAACTGAATGATGAGAATAGTATCTCTGAATAATCTGATAAGATCAAAAAAAAAACCCAGAGCTATTTATGTCCATTGTTATCTCCCGCACAATCTTTTTTTTTTCAATTTTCAAACAGGGTAAATCTCTATCTCCCACTCAATCTCAATTAGAAAAACAATATCTTACAGAGATTTATCTTACAAAATTATTATTATTACTTTTTTTTTTTAAAAAAAACATATCAAACTAAATCAACATTAATTTTTTTTAGCTTTTTAAATAAAATACTTTTATAAGAAGACTAATTAAACTTTGCTTGCTTATAATTATTTTAAAATAAAACAAGCATCATAAAAAAAATTATTTTATACTAAAATCAACTGAGAATTAAAAATATAAGATTTCAATATAAATAGGTATGTGTGTTATTGCACATATAAAACTTGGTTTTTAATTTACATGATAGAACTTTTGAATCAGATGAAGTATCTGGTTCAATATATATATATGTTGTGAGTGTTCAAATTGATGATCCACATACATATATAAAAAAAAAAAAATAACATAGTAAGCAATTCAGCATAATAAATTTAACGAAATAGGATTAATATTATTTTATACATTTCATATATAAATGCAATCACCATAGTAACAATATTACATACAGTTTAATGTTTTTTTTTATGTTGTGTATATTTTATTTGTAAAATATTTAAAAAAAAAAAAAAAATATTGTTATTAAAAAAAAAGGTTATTATATCAATTTTATATTTTTGGTTTGTAAAATATTATTTTAAGAAAAAAAATTGTAATCGAATTTAAATGTGATCTTCGGTATGTCTTCTTATCTATGACCGTCTTATTATCTCTTATTATCTATGACCGTATGTGTGGTCGCAAAGATAAAAAAAAACGTCAGAAAGAGAATCTATAAAAATGACGTGACAGAAGATAAAAGAGGTCAGATCGGTCAGTCATTCTCAGTCACTCACTCAAGCACGCACACACTTATTATCACTTTGTATGGTAAAGGACAAATCTATTTGTTGTATCTTAAGAAAATGAACCTTTTCAATATTAAAATTGTTGGTTTGTAAAACTATAAAACATGGAGTAGTAGCAGGATTATCTGCCCGTTCAATCATTCGGGCGGGCAGGTTGAAAAGTCTCGAAGAGCGGCAACAATGTAAAAAAAAAAAAAAAGAAACCTATGAAAAAAAAAAAAAAATGCTTTATAAATAAAGAAAAGACAAATGGATTTGCATAGACATCGTCTCTCGACTAACCAAATGGATCAATTCACCTCATAACCTGGATCATCGAAATACACTCACCTCTACAGAATGGAAAGAGAAAAAGGAAACTTTTTAATGAGTATTGCAAAGTTTACAATTACTATTTCAGACGGAGAAAATCCTCTTTACCCTATAAATGAAGGCAATCGATAGACTAATAAACAGTGAATGGACAGATTTATATATATGGTATGATTATTTTTTTTTATGAAAAATATGTGTGTTAATTTTTTTTTATATGTAATACTATATGATGTTTTTTTTTTATTATTATCTAAAGAAATATAATTATTAAATGAAAATGATCGGAAAGACTCAAATATAGTTATTATTTCATATTCATTTATCCGTAATTATTTTTGATAAACGAATAGATTTTGATACCCTCTTATTGCACATTTTGGTATAGGGTATATGTAAATTTTTATTTTTTTTTAGTAAAATATCTAAGAACCTTTCCCATCATTTATTCATTCATTTTTTTGTATGTGTCGTTAACGTTCTTGCAACACGTATATAGAGATACATATAGCAACATGATTATTTTATTTAGTCCACCAATTTAAAATATAAAGACATTTCGGATGTATACTATCATTAATATTGTCAATCTTCTTTTTTATAATTAAATAAATTGAGTTAATTTAAATATCAAGACTAGTTTACTTATTTTGTTTTATTTGGATTGCGTAAGACGGCGGAGCAACTTAGGTAACAGAATTCAAACTCAGCTTGGTAAGCGAATTGAAATAGAAGATAAGGTATATTTTGCTTATTAATATTTTATTTTGTTTCTATATAAATTTCATAGTTATATTTGCATTCGAATATTATATATCCATAATATTATGTCTCTTAATTAATATCACAAAGTCAATCATTTCATGTTTGTCTGATTCCGTAATAAAAATCTAAATAGATTATATTTTATCGTTCGGTTTGGAGTAGTTCGTTTGAATATTTCTTAAACTCCTATAAAATGAAGAGAATAAACTTCATTGACCGATTTAATTGAATATTATTTTCATTTATAGAAATATCAAATATAATCATGTGTTTTAATTGTTGCCAACCAAAATTTTTTATTCAGTTATTTAAAGTTTTCAAACAAGTTGTATTAATATTCACAAGTGAATAAACATCCAAGAGAAGCTCGATATATTTTTAGTTAATATAGTTGGACATTGTAAAATTAGAAATGAGCTAATAGAATATTGATATTAAACTCCAGTGAAATATTTTAGTTTAAAACCTAAACGAAGCATTAATTAAGCATCATTTTATTGAGAGATATTTATAAATTATTTTGTAACTTATTGATAATCTATCGACGTCTATTAATTTGTTTAAACATATAAATGAGTGTATAAATTTTCAAAGTGTTTATAAAATTATTAATTATAGGTTGAGGTAGAAAGAATTGTATATCGTTTATTGACGCGAGTGTTTATCTTTATATTTAGCGTTTGCTAACATGGATATATGCATATTTGGGGTTCGGTTATTATTTTGTTTTGTCGTTTAAATAATGTCTGTATGCAAACCAATGTTTTGTAAAGTGCTATTACAGGTACTTAGAAAATTATCCATTAAGTTATAAAGACAGTACCTTTAATTAATAAAGTGGAGTTAAAGTACTATAACAGTAACAGGCTAATAAAATATATATATTGGAATCTAGATTAGTTATTAATGGGATTGGTTTTGATTAGATTGCCAATCAAGTGTTAGCCTAATCCTATATTATTGTATAGGGCAATAGTAGTTGATTTCACCGCTCTATGCAATTTATATTGTAGTTGACGGTTTTGTTGATGGCTGGAGCAGATAATCTCATTATTTCTTCATTTTTCATATGACTTAAGTAAATTAAACTTTAAGAGAGATTATTTGTGCTTTATGATGGTTTATTATATAATGGCGACCCGATTGAGCTAGACCAGATTAATTTATATTGGGTTTTAGAATTTTATCAGATCAGATTGATCATCATAACCATCACCTTCATCCATCGATTTAATCAGTTGCAAATTGGCACCAATATTTTGGGCCTTCTTTTTGTTAGATTTGAATGGAGCACAGCAATCGACAATACCGGCGGTTACAAAAATGGCGCCCAACGTGGGGCCGAAATAACCAATTAAAGACCCAAGTTTGAGTCTCATATAGATGTTAAAACATAGTATTATTTTTATATGCATTGGTGGAGTTATGTAGTTGATTATATTAGATCATAGGTTTAAGTAAGATATTAAAATACTTGTGGTTGTCGTTCTTTGGGGATTTTGGATTTTGTTCGCAGATGCAGGATTGAACGGATGGATATGTTTTATGTAAGGATAAATAAAAGTAAAATATTTCGCAGGTTATTTAAAATAGAAATATTATATTTAACATAAATAGAAAATAAAAATGGAAAGCCATAAGAAAGAAAAATTATCAAAACCTGAAGGAGATTTGTATCCAATTCTAAAAGAATTAATGGAAAATATGAATGATATGAAAAGTGATATGAATAATAAATTTGAAGGTATGAGCAGAGATAATAGTAAGTTAAGAGAAGACATGAATAATAAACTGGGTGATATGATTAAAGAAAATAAAGAATTTAGAGAGGAGGTAAATATTACAATTGGCTTATGCAAAATAGAGCTAAATGCTACTAATGCAAAGTTTGAGGAATTAAAATATGACTTAGATGCTCAGTTAAAAAAATCTGATAGTAAATGTGATAGCAGATTTAATGAGTTAAGGGACCAGTTAAATAAATCACAAGAAAGATTAGAAAATAGATTTGAAAACTTGAATGAGGAAGTTAAAAATTGTAAAGTTGGGTACAAAGAATTAGAGAAAAAGTACACAAAATTTGAGAAAGCTTACAAGGATGGTCAAGAAGCTTCAAAAGTAGAAGTAAACAATCTTAAGCTAGAAGTTAAGGATCTTCAAAGCCAGATGAAAGTTGAATATAAAGAGGTGTGCAAGAAATATAATAAGGCTGATAATGAAATAAAGAAATTACAGAAAGTGTGTACAGAATCACAGAATAGTCTACTAGGTGTCCAAGAAGAGTTAAGCAACATTGAGCAAGGGAAGGCAAGAGAGTTAGATGATTTAAAGGATAGACTAGATAGTCACCAATCATCATTGCAACAGTTAGAAGAGCATGCTAAAAATCAAGATGAGGTTTATAATGAAATGAAAGATAATAGCAGAATACTGAAACAAGAGATAGACAGGCATTTGGAGGAACAGGAAATAAATCTCAATCATAGGATATCTATAATGTTGGAAGATAAAATAGTAGGAATAAAGGATACTATGGTAAAGGGTAATGATAGTCTAATGGATAAGCCATATCAATATTTGGCCACAGAAAACAAGTTAAATAGAAATGATCAGGATATACTATCAATGTATGGGGATGAAAATAATAAATTAATGCATAGTCCAGAAGAAGTTAAGAGAGAAAGGATAGATGGAAACATAGCAAGGTTTATTCAGCTCAAAGTCTTCAAGGGTGATTATAGTGAAAACCCTATAGAGTATCTAAGCGCACTAGAAGAGCTGTTCTCATTAAGTAGACTAAGTGAAATGGAAAAATTGTCAGTGGCTAGTAATCATTTGAGTGCATCTGCCAAACATTGGTGGAAGTCCTTGTTTAATAAGCCCGAAACATACGGGGATTTTAAATATCTGTTGTTGAATGGTTTTTGGGGCGAAGATAAACAGGACAATATTAGGCACCAGATTAGCCAAGATAAATATAGTGTTAGCAAGGGTAGCTTGACTCAATTTTTCCGGATGCAGACAGCAAAATTGAAAATGCTGACCGCATATCCATTGTCGGAAAATCAAATAATTCGTATCATTAGGAGAAACCTGCCACGCCATATTGAGCAAACTCTGATTGCTGCCAATAGGCATACTGTTGAAGAGGTGTCCGATATACTGGGATCACTTGAGGCAAGTGAAGCACCTACAGGAAGTGGTCATAAATACCACAGAAATGATCCTACTTACAATGTTTCTCCCATTAAATGTTATAGAAATAGAAGGGCCTTAGATAATAGAAAGAATAGGTATTATAGAGGCACTAAATATGCCCAATCTTTAGCACCAGTAAATACAAACAGGGCCAATCCCAAAGGTTATGAAAGAGTAGAAAAGGGTGCATGTGCAGCAGGAAGTTATCCTGTCAGCATATCGCAGAACACACCTGTGAAAATGCTAGGGGCTAGGCCTAAGACTAATCCTTTAAATTAAATATGGCTTCGTTGGAATGTTCCTCACTGCGGGAGCCTCATAGTATAGTGAATTTGAGAGAGATGGGACAAAAAAGAATTACCCAAGCCTCTCATAAGCCTTGTAGATTTAAAGTAGGAGATTTTGTATTTGTAAAAACTCCCCAAATCAGTGACCCGCAGAATTATAAATTCAAAAAGTTTTTGAATGTATATGAGGGACCATTCCGAATAAAAAGAAAAGTGGGGGAGAATGCATTTCTCATAGAAACCCCAGAAGGTGAAAAAGGTACCTTCAATGCCCGAAGCTTAAAACCAGCAGCACCACCCGATTAAATAAAAAGACATTCACTAAAAGTAACTTTATTAGTATGTCTTATGATACTTATTATTATGACCAAAAGTCATTAGCAATAGTGTAGATACACATATGAAAAAAATATATATATATAGAGTGAGAAATATTTATAGTTAAAGCACTTTTGAAAATTTTCTTTGTATAGTATGCAAGTACTGTTTAAAAGTAAACCTTGTGGAATTGACTGATGATGGTGAATGTGTTATTTAATGCATTAGAGATATAGAGTGTAAGATTTTGATGTCTGTGCTATTTGTGAATTGTAAATATTTGTATGGTTAAGTCTTTTCTTTGAGGAAGTTGACAGAACTATAGATGTATGTTGTGGCTCATAACTCTATATAAAATGATATTGAGGTCTGAAGTCGACAAATGTCCCAGACTTATTATTATTCGTTGGCAGGTAGGAAGAAATCCTTGATGGCAGGATTTAGCTCTTAATATGAGTTATAATTTCAAAGAGAAATGTTTAGTAATTTCCCTAACCTGTATAAGATAAAGCTATTCAAACATAAATGTCCCTGATTAGCATCAAGATAGAGCACAGCTTAGTTTGTAAAGTAGTTATCAGATCCTCCAGAAATTAAAATTAGATTTAATTGACATTTAATCGGTTTACTTTAGTATTAGAAGTGGTTTAAAAATGGCATATCTCTGTTGTTTTGAATCTCCAGCTCACTGTATGAGTTAAGTTTCATTTGCTTAGATTATTTTATAGGAAAAATGAATTTAAAAGTTGATATTTTCAATGTCCAAAGCAGGAATTGAATAAATATAAGATATTAAGTAACTAAAGTTACATTCTCACTTTATGACAATATGTCTAAAGAAAATAATAATCAAAGCTATTGTTGAGTTTTAAGAAAATAAAACCGTGAATATGTATATATTTTAACAATGCAATGAAAACATATGATTATTAGAAAGTAACTAATAATATTTGGCTTATAAATATTTGGCTTGTATGAAGCAAATACTAAATGATTTTCTTATTTGATTCTAATTTTAGAGCATTGTTATCCAGAAAGTTGCAGAGAGGAATATACAGATGTAATGATTTGATTGTGAAAAAGGAAGGAAAATATATATACACGTATAGGTGAACTAATTAGTCAAACATAAATGGAATGAACGAATTCCACATTGCTTCTATAAGAATAAGATATTTTAAATTTTTTTTAACATTTCAAATGATATTAAAATCAAGACAGATAGAAATGGTAGACGTTTCTCTAGACAGAAATTAAAACGTTTAATGATTTTAGAGAGGGAAGGAAAAAGGTGTCGTTATTTTTTTTTTTTTCTTCGTGGAGGGGAGATGTTGTGAGTGTTCAAATTGATGATCCACATACATATATATATAAAAAAAAAAAAAAATAACATAGTAAGCAATTCAGCATAATAAATTTAACGAAATAGGATTAATATTATTTTATACATTTCATATATAAATGCAATCACCATAGTAACAATATTACATACAGTTTAATGTTTTTTTTATGTTGTGTATATTTTATTTGTAAAATATTTAAAAAAAAAAAAAAAAATATTGTTATTAAAAAAAAAGGTTATTATATCAATTTTATATTTTTGGTTTGTAAAATATTATTTTAAGAAAAAAATTGTAATCGAATTTAAATGTGATCTTCGGTATGTCTTCTTATCTATGACCGTCTTATTATCTCTTATTATCTATGACCGTATGTGTGGTCGCAAAGATAAAAAAAAAACGTCAGAAAGAGAATCTATAAAAATGACGTGACAGAAGATAAAAGAGGTCAGATCGGTCAGTCATTCTCAGTCACTCACTCAAGCACGCACACACTTATTATCACTTTGTATGGTAAAGGACAAATCTATTTGTTCTATCTTAAGAAAATGAACCTTTTCAATATTAAAATTGTTGGTTTGTAAAACTATAAAACATGGAGTAGTAGCAGGATTATCTGCCCGTTCAATCATTCGGGCGGGCAGGTTGAAAAGTCTCGAAGAGCGGCAACAATGTAAAAAAAAAAAAAAAAGAAACCTATGAAAAAAAAAAAAATGCTTTATAAATAAAGAAAAGACAAATGGATTTGCATAGACATCGTCTCTCGACTAACCAAATGGATCAATTCACCTCATAACCTGGATCATCGAAATACACTCACCTCTACAGAATGGAAAGAGAAAAAGGAAACTTTTTAATGAGTATTGCAAAGTTTACAATTACTATTTCGGACGGAGAAAATCCTCTTTACACTATAAATGAAGGCAATCGATAGACTAATAAACAGTGAATGGACAGATTTATATATATGGTATGATTATTTTTTTTTATGAAAAATATGTGTGTTAATTTTTTTTTTATATGTAATACTATATGATGTTTTTTTTTTTATTATTATCTAAAGAAATATAATTATTAAATGAAAATGATCGGAAAGACTCAAATATAGTTATTATTTCATATTCATTTATCCGTAATTATTTTTGATAAACGAATAGATTTTGATACCCTCTTATTGCACATTTTGGTATAGGGTATATGTAAATTTTTATTTTTTTTTAGTAAAATATCTAAGAACCTTTCCCATCATTTATTCATTCATTTTTTTGTATGTGTCGTTAACGTTCTTGCAACACGTATATAGAGATACATATAGCAACATGATTATTTTATTTAGTCCACCAATTTAAAATATAAAGACATTTCGGATGTATACTATCATTAATATTGTCAATCTTCTTTTTTATAATTAAATAAATTGAGTTAATTTAAATATCAAGACTAGTTTACTTATTTTGTTTTATTTGGATTGCGTAAGACGGCGGAGCAACTTAGGTAACAGAATTCAAACTCAGCTTGGTAAGCGAATTGAAATAGAAGATAAGGTATATTTTGCTTATTAATATTTTATTTTGTTTCTATATAAATTTCATAGTTATATTTGCATTCGAATATTATATATCCATAATATTATGTCTCTTAATTAATATCACAAAGTCAATCATTTCATGTTTGTCTGATTCCGTAATAAAAATCTAAATAGATTATACTTTATCGTTCGGTTTGGAGTAGTTCGTTTGAATATTTCTTAAACTCCTATAAAATGAAGAGAATAAACTTCATTGACCGATTTAATTGAATATTATTTTCATTTATAGAAATATCAAATATAATCATGTGTTTTAATTGTTGCCAACCAAAATTTTTTATTCAGTTATTTAAAGTTTTCAAACAAGTTGTATTAATATTCACAAGTGAATAAACATCCAAGAGAAGCTCGATATATTTTTAGTTAATATAGTTGGACATTGTAAAATTAGAAATGAGCTAATAGAATATTGATATTAAACTCCAGTGAAATATTTTAGTTTAAAACCTAAACGAAGCATTAATTAAGTATCATTTTATTAAGAGATATTTATAAATTATTTTGTAACTTATTGATAATCTATCGACGTCTATTAATTTGTTTAAACATTTAAATGAGTGTATAAATTTTCAAAGTGTTTATAAAATTATTAATTATAGATTGAGGTAGAAAGAATTGTATATCGTTTATTGACGCGAGTGTTTATCTTTATATTTAGCGTTTGCTAACATGGATATATGCATATTTGGGGTTCGGTTATTATTTTGTTTTGTCGTTTAAATAATGTCTGTATGCAAACCAATGTTTTGTAAAGTGCTATTACAGGTACTTAGAAAATTATCCATTAAGTTATAAAGACAGTACCTTTAATTAATAAAGTGGAGTTAAAGTACTATAACAGTAACAGGCTAATAAAATATATATATTGGAATCTAGATTAGTTATTAATGGGATTGGTTTTGATTAGATTGCCAATCAAGTGTTAGCCTAATCCTATATTATTGTATAGGGCAATAGTAGTTGATTTCACCGCTCTATGCAATTTATATTGTAGTTGACGGTTTTGTTGATGGCTGGAGCAGATAATCTCATTATTTCTTCATTTTTCATATGACTTAAGTAAATTAAACTTTAAGAGAGATTATTTGTGCTTTATGATGGTTTATTATATAATGGCGACCCGATTGAG
Source organism: Epiperipatus broadwayi (assembly GCA_028023455.1). Classification (NCBI taxonomy): domain Eukaryota; kingdom Metazoa; phylum Onychophora; class Udeonychophora; order Euonychophora; family Peripatidae; genus Epiperipatus; species Epiperipatus broadwayi. The sequence continues at coordinate 2,686,867 of JAQFVV010000162.1, forward strand.
CTAGACCAGATTAATTTATATTGGATTTTAGAATTTTATCAGATCAGATTGATCATCATAACCATCACCTTCATCCATCGATTTAATCAGTTGCAAATTGGCACCAATATTTTGGGCCTTCTTTTTGTTAGATTTGAATGGAGCACAGCAATCGACAATACCGGCGGTTACAATATATATATATATATATGCATTTTAAAAGGCCACTATTTAATAAACATATTTTATTTGACTTATTTCTGATTTTGACAAAAGTGTAAAATTATTAATTTAACAAGTAAGAAAACTATTATTGTTTACAACTATAATTAAAAATTCTAATTTGTTAGAGAATTAAGAAAAAAATATTTAATTAAAATTTATTTTTAGTTTTGATGAAAGTAAATTAGATAAACAGAACAATGTTAATTCAGTTAAAAAATTGTTAATTATCCGGATAGTCATTAAAGTGTAGATAATCAGCTTCAAAAAGGAAATTGCTGATAATCTCCATGTGATTGAGATTAATTTTCCCAGAGAAAAATAGAATGACTTTTGGATGTTTTATAGCCCAATATGTATACTGCACACCATTTGCTTGGCTGAAGTTTGTTAATAATAGAAACTTAACCGAGTTGTTGAAGAACGCCAGCAATTACTTTATTTATTGTTAATCTATACCAGAAACACCCTAATGTTGAGACTCCAAAGCTATATTTTATAAATATTTTATTAATAAAAGCTCATATAAAAGAAATCTATGGCAGTCTTATATATACTGTCCATGCATGAGATCTATTTTATGAAGAATTTAAAGCAAAGATAAGAAAATCAAAATATCTTGTTCATGACAATTACATACACCATTGAAAAATAAAAGATTTTTTCCATTAGAATTTTCATCTCAATTTATCTTCTTTTAGAAAAATTTCTTACACGCTCTCATTTTCAAACACTTAAGATTTGCCCATACATATATGTTTGGGTCGAAAAGATAGATGGATTCATTCTATCTTTTCCCAAAGACTTTATCTTGTGTTTGAAAAAGTGGGAGTATTCATTTATATAGTGACATCTACAAAGTGCATAGCTTATTGGTATTAAAGTTTATAAAAAAAAAAACATCTCGCTATATAACATAAATGTCTTGTTTACAATAATTTGAATAAAATTAAGATAGCTGACTAAGAAAGTAGGTAACAAGTGAATAAGAATTTGGAAAATCTTTTTTACAAGAAGAGAACGAAATAAAGAAAAAAACTTTCAGGTGGACGTTCATAGAGAATAAATACAGCTTCTTTATTCTAAATGTTTTGTTTACAATTTAAAAATGGTCAAAAAAAAAAACATGAATAATTTGGTTTACAACATAAAGATAATTAAAAGGGATTTAAGCTCAGATTTTCAAGCTCTCTACAATCATCCACTTGATTCAATATAATGTGAAAAAGATAAATCTCCAATATATGTAAAGTATGTAGATTTGCTCTCTTAATATAAACTGAGCACTGATTATATATATATATATGTGTGTGTGTGAGATGATGATCCAGACCAACTGGTGAGTGCTGGTTCAGCATGAGATATGTAAATTAGAGATCATTAATCTTTTTCACATGTATGTGGTCATGTGTGTTGACTATATTGGATAGAGTAGGGAGCTTGAAAGTCTGGGTTGAAATCTTTAATTACATCTAGGTTAAGTATATACATTATACTTGTATTTCAATAGAAATAGGCAAAACTCTCCATACAGTAGTGCCACTCGGTGGAAGCCAGAGTAATCAATGGATGCCAGAAGGCTTGAGCATAAAATCCCTATCTAGTGTCTACTCATCCAATATCCCCAGATTAGTTTCTAGCTTGGGGCTTTCATCAGTGAGGAACCTTGGATCTGGGAGCACTCCACCTAGATCTTAGGATCTAATGCAACTCTCCGGCAGCCACCTTTTATCCATGCTTAACTACAAAAACGATGAGTCTAAAATTGAAGAACACAATATTTTAATCCAAATCATTAGCTTATAAAGTCATAGGTTTAAACTGAGTTCAGTACCCATACATTTTAGTCACTTTGGTTCTTTAATAACCATAGCCATCACTATACTATTAGGCAGGATTGGTGTTAAACCACTAAACATCACATGATCACCATATTTCTTATGCTTGCTCATAACTGTTATTAAAACAGGCAAAACTCTCCATACAGTAGTGCCACTCAGTGCAAGCCAGATTAGTAATCAATGGAATGTATGGGTACTGAACTCAGTTCAGACCTATATGACTATATAAGCTAATGAGCTTGGATTGATAATATTGTATTTCAATTTTAGACTCATAGTTTTGTAGTTAAATAGAGATAAAAGGTGGCTACTGGAGGATTGCATTAGATCCTAAGATCTAGGTGCAGTGCTCTCAGATCCAAAGCTCTTCATTGATGAAAGCCACAAGCTGAAAACTAGTCTGGGGATATTGGGTGAGTAGGCACTAGATAGGGATTTTATGCACAAGCCTTCTGACATCCATTGATTAGTCTAGCTTGTACTGATGGATTGTTTTGCCTATTTTAATAACAGTTATGAGCAAGCATAAGAAATAGTGATCATGTGGTTAATATAAATAATTTTTAAAAAAATATAACTTCTAATTCGATGACTCATTTATATCTAAAATTTGAAAAAAAAAATGAAATGATCACTCAAATATAATCGGCTTTTTTCTTTTTCATAATTAAGTAACAAAAGTAAATTATTAGATAAAGATCAAAAAGAAAATGTTTCTAAGTTTTTAAAACTTTGTTACTAAATTTAAAATTGTTTTATGTGTATATAAATTATAATGTATAAAAGATTTTAAGTTTAAATGGAATTTTCTTTCTATATTATAAAGTCGTTTTAACTTATAAATTATTTCCATCTTTAAAAAAGGGATCATATTTAAATTTCAAGCGGATGTCATTGTTTCTGATTGGATAGATTATTTTCTGTTTTTGAATCAATATTGGATACTATTTTACTTGCAAGAGTTAAGTGACTTTCTAAAAGTGCTACAAGTAAGTTGTGTGTGTATTTTTTTTTTTAGAAATTTAATCCTTTTTTTTTTTTTTAACATTTAACCATCAATAATTATTTTTCCTTCTATTAATATAATATTAACTATTTATAAATTCAAAATCATTTAAAAATAAATAAAGTTGAGATCCAGAATTTAATATATAAATAAAATCTTTATAGACATTATATTTTTATTAGAAAACTTCACAATTTAATCCTTTATTCCACACTAAAAATCCTTAATATTCTTTTATAAAAATAAAAAAATAGTAGAGAAATACAGGAAAACTAGCATAAATATTTCGTGTTTATTTAGTGAATAGAGGCAAATAATTAGTTTCGACAATGAAGATAAACTAAAGCATTATACTGTTACCGGAAAACAGTAATAATATTAATGAACTTATGTTCATATCGAGTAAGGAATTGAATGGATCAAATATCCAGTCTTTTGATTTTCACGCAAAAAGCATAAAAATATTAATCATCAGATATGTTTATTACTCCTACTAATGACATATCAGCTTATTGTGATGGCCAAGCAAAATTTGATATATCTTCGTCTTAAAAGCTACACACCTTCTCCAAAAGGGGTGGGGAGGTGGTGTTAATCCTTCGCACAATGAATTTGTCTTTAGTTATACCGTTATATAGACATTTATAATAGTTATTTCTGTTTTATTCATTATTTTTTGAAGGATTATTTTTAATTAAATTTACAACGATGTTCTAATTATTCATTCGCTGTTTTTCAGAGATATTGGTATTATTTAAAAAGGCATATAACATTTACAAATACAATGAATATAATTTGAGCAGAAAAGAGGGATATTTAGAAATCAAGAATTTGATTTATTTTTATTATTTTGATTCTCTGATGTTTTTCTTTTGTAGTAATTTGCAAAAGTTTTAAAATAATATGGCATAGTTTAAAGTAAAATTATTCCTCTGGAAACTTTTTCTAGCTTAGTACGTAATGTTGAGCGTGTCGTTTTTATTTTTGCCATTTATGCTTTTTTATAATAATTTCAAGTTTTTTTTATTTTTGTAAATTAATTTGAAGATTATTTGAATAAAATCAAGACACATAATTACATAAAAATCGGTCATAAATTCATCATGGTTTTATGTCAATGAATATGTTTTTTTTTTGAAGGTGTTGCCATATTTATTGTTTTCTTTTGTGTATCACTTATTTTGCTTATCTTTTATGTTTTAAGTATTTTTGCTGTTTGTTGTATTTTAATTTCAATAAATATTTTAGTATAAAAAATAACGATAAGAATACTCCAAAAGTAAAATTTAAATGACAATGGAAACTGTTTTAGGAATATGAGTTATAGATATTAAAAAATGAATAGTGTGCTTAATTAAAAGGTTTCTACAGACTGAATGAAAAGAACGGAAGAGCAAATTTTGAACGGATTAAAGGTAAAAATAGTAGATGCGGAAAGTGAAATTAATTAAAGCAATATGTATATGAACAATTAAACTGAGGACTATAAAAACTCGGTATTGTAGATTTAAGAGTTTTTTTTTCTCCTTTGTGTTGGGGAAATGCTATTGTGCTCGCAATGAGTATCGTCGGTAACCAGTCAATGTCGGAATAAACTCAGATGTTTCGGAATCTGAATGTATAAAAATCCGACTAGTATTTAAAGCAGATCGTCCTGATCTTATTTTTGTTTATGTAAGCCTAAATGGCTTTTATGTTTTAACTTGGGGAAATTGTACTTATTTAGCATTGTTGCGGAAAGTGTCGATCCATTAAATAAGACAGTAATTGTCGGACAATATTAAAAACTTCACGATCATTTATTTGTCTGTATATATATATATTCTAGTTTTAGTTATTAATTGTGGCTTGTCCCTTTGAGAGTCGTGGTACTAGTTTTGTCTTTTTTTTTTTGTTTTGTTAATTAAGCAGAAAGTTTATCTGGTTTACTTTGTTAAAGTATCTTTTATATGATAACCAATCTTGTAATTAATATATTGCAGTGCTATGCCATACTATGTTGATAATGTGACGCAAAATGGCTTCATAAATAAAGTCAGAAATGTCTGTAGTATCTTTTATATGATAAACAATTTTATAATTAATATATTGCAGAGCTATGCCATACAATGTTGATAATGTGATGCAAAATGGCTTCATAAATAGTCAGAAATGTCTATAGGCTGTAACCCCATATTATAACAGTCAAGTTAAACTCACTTCTTACTACTTATTCCATAATTATTTCTCTAGCTTAAATACCCCCCCCCCCAATGCTATTTTAGTAAAAATTGTTTTAATATTTACACAATTTTATCTTATTTCCCACCTTCTTTATAGAGACATAAATAAATAAAATGTTTACCTCTTTCACTCTCTTTATTTCATTCTTTATACATTTTATTTGATCCTCTTTCAGCATTCTACAATCCAAATAATAATGCTTAATATTCTGTTCTGTTCTATATCCATATAAACTTCATCTATTCTCCAAATATATATATATTCCATTTTTGCCTTATTTCCCTAATAATGCAAAATGTCTGTCCTTGTATGAAATAATAATAATCTTTAGTGTTATTACACATTTTTTTTTATAATTTTTATATAATTTCAAACTTTTTTTTTTTATATTTGCAACCAATTTATTTATTCTCTTTTGCTATTCTTCATAATTATGTATCTCTTAATATATTCTTTGTACTTTTAATTCATGTATAAATATTACTGTAAAAATCTTTCTTGTCCATTGTGTTTCCTGTAATCACCATATTTTTTATTAATTTTTTTTTTCCATTCATATAATGAAGCATTCCAAACATTTTAAAATTTACTTTTGATTTCTCTCATTAAAAAAAAAAAACGTAACCCATTATGAATGAGTTCATTTATGCTCTCTCTATTAGCTCATTAAATAACTAAAATATCAAAATAATTGTTAATTATGACAATACAAAGTTCACAAGTAATTTCAAGGAAATCTCTTCATCAGCCATATCAAGTCCCAGCATCATTAATGACAAGTCAGATTAGTGTGAATTTTATTTATATTAAGCAGATTTGCCTTGTTTTATTTTGAAGGGTAAAATTTGAAATACACATTTATTTTATGTGATATTCTTTATAAAGTTATCAAGCAGATATATTCTGGATATGAAGAAATCAGTCTTTTTTTATTATGGATTTTTAAAAAGATTTTTCCACTATCATAAAAGAATTTTTCACTGAAGTGGCTAATGACGTTTTGATGAAATTCATCTTAATCAGTGTTAATATTTTTTTGAATGGAACTGTTGCAACGATTTTAACTATTGTAAGAGACAGATGTTTTAACATCTTAATAGTCGTCATTTTCTTTTGTATGAATATTTTATTCCATCTTAAAAAAGCAAAGATGATAAATATGCAAAAACTATTTTTAACTGCCTTTAGTTTAATTAGTTTAGTAAAATTTATAATTAGGGGTGAGGAAAGATACTGAACCAAGCACCTTCCAGATGCAAGAATGCATTGTATTTTTTTATTTTAATTGTTTGGTCATACTAGAATTTCTACAGATTCGCTCATAATTTTTAATTTTTTAATATTTTAGTGTTATAATATTATGGATAACCAATATCTAAAAAATATAATGGTAGCTGCAATTGGCCTTTGCTCGATATGCCTATTTATTTAACCCGTGTAGCTTCTACAAGCATGCAAATGTGGATTTTTTGGGCCTTTTCATGCTCTAGCAATAACTGGTTCTTTAGGATTTTAGGAAAAAAATGATCTCTAGTTAGCAATATCTTGATCATAAATTAAAAAAGATATTTGCCAATCTCTCAGTAATTCCTTTACTATATTTATGAGAAAAATTTGAAAAAAATTATAGACATTTTTTTAAAAATTATTTCATTGTCATCATCTTGCTTATATTTTATGTCACAAAGTATCTCTTAATAGAGATAAATGTTTGATGATGATTGTCAAGTGTTAAGAGTTAAAGATTTATTGCAAATACTGTAATTATATAGTAAAGCTATATATCAGGGGTCCCCATGGGCACTATGGCGCCCGCAGATCATTTTATTTGTGCCCACTGTTATCCGACTATGATAAAAAATTTAATTTTTAAAATTTCTTATAAATTATTGTATTATAAATTATAGGGCATACTATACTTTATTTTTGAAATAAATATTTTTTTGTACATTATGTGTATTATTAACAATATTCAACTATAAATTTACATTGAAAAAATAAATGGTGCCCGCCACCTGGCCCCTGGTATATATATATAGCCTTACACATGTGTGCTTCATCATTCACTGTTTATTTAACTACTGACCTTAAAGTCAATCACCGTAAATGGATATTAAAATAAATTGTAAATCATTAATAAAATTTATATGTATATAATTTATATATATATAAATATTATAGGTGGAAATTAAGAGAAAGAAAAAAGTTTTAAAGTAAAATAAATAAAATTTATTGCATCTGCAAATAGAGATGTTAGGTAATGCATTGTATAATACCAAAATAAATTAAGTAAAAATTTTCTTGAGAAAAAAAAATTAAGTAAAAAATTTAGCTTGGAATCCATTAAAGAGAAAATGATGAAATGTAAAATCGATTGTATGTTACCTAAATAATAGTGTAAAATCATATGATGCTCTTAAGAGCTTGTAAACAATGGAAGCATTGGTAGATTTCAATTAATTTATTAGTGTAAAAAAGCAGTTAAAATGTATAAATACTCCAAGTTCTTTGTCTATAAATTTTTTTTGTTCTAAAATCTTGACCGTCATCTAACAGCTACATAAATCTCAGTTATGTATGAGTAAAGAACTTCACCTCCACCCTTCCATGAGTCCAGCAAAAGATCTAAGAACTATGCCTGAAAACTACCTATCTTTGCTGCCTGGAAGATCAAAAAAGACCTATCTAAATGGAAACATGAGCACAGATATCCATGATGTAGACCTTAAAAGCCATCAAGACATAATGACAGCATCATTAGGCTTCTAGAATGAACTCTTAATTTGCCACTTTTATAAAGCATAATCCATATAAGCGCTTCTTAGTTATCGATAACTTTTATTTTTTTATTATTATTCTGGTTAATAGGTATTAACTAATTTTACCTTACATATATTTATAAAGATAACATGTATTCTAAAGATCAATTAGTTCTGGTTCTTTTGCTTGTTATATATATGACGTTTCATTAGCATACATACAAAATCAAGATTTATTATTTATTACTTCATTGGTAATGTGGAACTTGTTTCTAAAATAAGTTATAAAAGTTGTTTTGACTCTAAGAGAGATTTTTCATTCACCTTCTACCGCAGTTGGTTTTTTAAAAGCGAAAGAGAATACATTGCCATTTAGTTATTTAGCTAACTTTATAGATTCATTTTTATAATTAAAGTGAGAAAGTCGTTCATGTCATACATATATGTGTCTTTAATTTTTTTTACAAAAAAGTATCTCACACTTGTTATTTCTATATGTATACTTAAACCAGATATGCTTATTAAATAATTACACATTAGAAAATGCATTATGTAAGCGTTTGTTACTTAATATTTTTGTAATAGATGGGTGCAGTGCAATCTTTTTTTATCACATAATTATCTATTCAATATTCATCAAATCTATGTGTATAAATTAGTTAAATAATGATAATTATTTATTAACATGCTTAGAATAAAAACGCTGATATAATACCCATGTATAATCAATTTAATGACTTTAAAAGGAGTGGTTTTTATTATTTTATAACATATTTTGAGTATAGAAGCATACTGGGATTATATATATATATTGTACCGAGGTACATTGTTATTTAATTAATATTTTATAAATCTCGTTTTTTTTAAAAATAAAAGTTGAAAGAATAAAGATTTAAAACTAAAGAGTAGGGTAGGGGTGGTTTATTATTAAAAAATAAATAAATAAATGCTTTAAAAGAGGATAAGATTTTTTTTATTTAAGAAAGAAAAAAAATCTTATGAAATGAAAATGATTTAATATTATTTTGATTAATTTGTAATAAAAATAAATAAAGAAAATCGTTTTGTTTTATAATAAAACAATTAAATGTGTGTGTGTGTGTGTGTGAAAGTTTTAAAGAAAAAAATAGAAGTCCAATCAAAGCGAAGCATAGGACAGTAATTTCACGAGACAATAGATGCTAGAGTTAATAAAAAATTTCCATTGTTTAAACGGTTTAAATTTTTCAACATTTATTATTCTCATGCATTACATTTTTAAAATATTTCTTGGAGCTACAGATATAACAATTATATACATTTTTATGTCTCCCTATACAATGCACTGTTAAATCACCACGTTGTACAATCAGCTGGAGCTTTCTTAGTTCGAAGGGAACCATGTTTGAATAAATCAAGTAAAGTAGTGTAGTGTGTGTATGCTGGAAAATCTATGAAAGTTTATATAAGATCACAGGATCCAAAGATTTTCTGTAAGTTAGCACTAACTGGTCATAAGTAATTTTAAAGAATCTACATTGTGCTGTGTACGTCATTTCCAAATTCATAAATCCTAGGTAACTTTTGTTTTAATATGCTTTCATTCTTTATTTCCTTTAAAGATAATAAACTGTGCTAAATAAAACTTTAAACTTTTTAAAATAATATTTGGAAAATACAAACAATATCAGCTTCTATATTTAATTATATTTAAAGACATTGTGTGTACGAATGTGTGAATTTTAAGTTAATGTATTGTGTATGTTTTATTTATAATAATAATGTATTAAAAAACATCTAAAATGAACAGAGTGTGCGTATTTTAAATTATAAAGCAAAACGATTGTTTTTTTTTAAAAAAAGAAGAAATATTTAAATTGTTTTTTTTTTAAATATTTATGTTGATAAAACTGACTTATAGCGGTCTCGACACTTCGCCCTCTAGTTTTAAAAAACTTAACTACATTTTTTTTCCTACTAACTGTATCCAACTTTAATCAGTGTATCTAACTATATCTAAGTATAAATGTTAATAATAAAAAAATAAAAAAAACTTACATTTTCATGCGTAGTTTTCACTTCTAATGTATATCTAGCGGTCTTTGCTGTATATATAACTGTAAATAAATAAACTATATTAACTATAAATGTTTTTACATAAAGATGAATAAATAAAAAAAAATGAACTTACATTTCCTGCAGGCAAGATCCGTGGTTCGAACTACGTTATTCTCACTAGGTAATTGCAAAGTATATCTAACTATAAATGTATTTTTTACATGAAGATAAATAAATAAAATGTAATAAAACTTACTTTTTTATGCTCTATTTAGAGAAGATATGTTGCCTGGCAAAAGTGTCATTAAAAAACTCCCTACTGTCAAAATTATGAACTACTTTTGTCACGTGTAATTTTTGCCGTGTATAAACACCCCCCCCTCCCATCCATTTACTTTTTTTGCCAAAAAAAGATTCAAATCAATGTTAAAAACGTTGTTCACAATTTGACATACTTGGTTTTAACATTGATTTGAATCTTTTTTCGGCAAAAAAGTAAATGGATGGGGGGGGGGGGAATTATACGTGGCAAAAATTACATGTGACAAAAGTAGTTCATAATTTTGACAGTAGGAACTTTTTTGATGACACTTTTGCCAGGCAACATATCTTCTCTAAATAGAGCATAAAAATGTAAATTTTATTACATTTTATTTATTTATCTTCATGTAAAAAATACATTTATAGTTAGATATACTTTGCAATTACATAATGAGAATAACATAGTTCGAACCACGGATCCTGCCTGCAGGAAATGTAAGTTCATTTTTTTTTATTTATTCATCTTTATGTAAAACCATTTATAGTTAATATAGTTTATTTATTTACAGTTATATATACAGCAAAGACCGCTAGATATACATTAGAAGTGAAAACTACGCATGAAAATGTAAGTTTTTTTTTTTTATTTTTTAATAACATTTATACTTAGATATAGTTAGATACACTGATTAAAGTTGGATACAGTTAGTAGGAAAAAAAAATGTAGTTAAGTTTTTTAAAAATAGAGGGCAAAGTGTCAAGACCGCTATAAGTCAGTTTTACCTTTATGTTTATGTTTTAACACACACAGTTATACAGAGTAATATTTTAATAAAGTGGAAAGGGAAAAATTTAATCATTAAATAAGAAATAATTAATTTAAAAGTAAAAGGATAGGGAAATTATAATTTTAAAAGTAAGGATTTGTTGTGTAAAGACGTAAATTGTTTTCTCATTCAGTACATTGTTATTTTTTTAAAAATAGAATTATTATTTAGGGCGGAGTTGTTATTCTCTTAAAAGGTAGTTAAAATCCATTGAGCTAGCTGGATCTCAGGTACTAGATAGGCTGATCAGATAGACATGTTGATTACAATGTAATTAACTGGCGCCCAAAAGTTTTTTCTTTAAAACAAATAAAGTGTTTGTTTGGTTAGTATTTATCTAGTAGCCGAGTGTTCATATTATTGATAGATTGCTGCTAATGATATTTTGCATTCTACCTGAGGATCAAGCACCTTCAAAGAGTAAGTGGTAAGAAGAAAGGTACAGTAAAGTTATGAGATTATTATCTATCATATTTAATATTAGTATTATTATTTCAGATAGATAAGGGGAAGGTGGGCGGTTCATTTGGAAAGAGAATAAAACATCATTGAGGGTGTATAGTGTGCACAAAAACCAAACATAATATGTCAAATACGAGACCGCTGAGACCTATATACGCATATCAGCCTAATAGTTTATTGGCAATAGACTTTTATGGACCATTACCTCAATTCAATCGAAAAAAATATCTGGTTGTTACTTATGATGTTTTTTCCAAGTTTGTGGCTATTTACCCGGTGGCACAAGCTGATACTAGACAGACCATAAATGTCTTTGAACATGAACATTTTCGAGATGTGGGAATTCCAAAACAAATAATGTCGGACCATGGAACGCCCTTTATGTCTCAAGAATGGAAAAGATGGATGAGCATCACAAGATAAAACATATACTTACTTCAATTCGTAATCCACAATCTAATCCATGCGAACGAGTCATGAGGGAATTGGGATGTTTATTTCATGTGCACCTATAGAATAATCATCGTAGATGGGTAAAAGAGGCAACGAGAATAGCTGACATGATAAATTGGTCAAAGAATGAATCAACAGGATTTGAGCCCATTAGACTCCATCAAGGAAAGAATATTTCATATCTGTTCAAAACTATCCTACCGGTTAGAGCGCTATATATTGACAAAAAAAAGATGTTGACAAGGCACGCCGTAAGCTTAGAAGGATGGGTAGTATAAGACAAAGAAGACAAGGGAAGGTCAAATGTGTGTTTAAGTTGGGGGATGAAATTATGGTGAGGATAAATCCAGTAAGTCGTCTGGAGTAGGGATTATATAAAAAATTTCAACCAATATATGATGGGCCTTATAAAATCATAAAAGAATATGGAAACAATGTATTTGAAGTTGCTCAGGGGTCAGGAAAAAAAGGAACACTCAATGCTCAATCTTTACAATTCCTAAAAAAAAATTATAGTACATGAAAATTATAGTGCACGGGTGTAGGTAAACGAACTTTAATTAAATAAAGTAATATAATATTTATAAATTTAAATTTTGGAAACTAAAATGCTCAGAATGATATTTTAGTTTCAGAGGAGGGATGGAGATAATGTACTGAGGTACATTGTTATTTAATTAATATTTTATAAATCTCGTTTTTAAAAAAATAAAAGTTGAAAGAATAAAGATTTAAAACTAAAGAGTAGGGTAGGGGTGGTTTATTATTAAAAAATAAATAAATAAATGCTTTAAAAGAGGATAAGATTTTTTTTATTTAAAAAAGAAAAAAAATCTTATGAAATGAAAATGATTTAATATTATTTTGATTAATTTGTAATAAAAATAAATAAAGAAAATCGTTTTGTTTTATAATAAAACAATTAAATGTGTGTGTGTGTGAAAGTTTTAAAGAAAAAAATAGAAGTCCAATCAAAGCGAAGCATAGGACAGTAATTTCATGAGACAATAGATGCTAGAGTTAATAAAAAATTTCCATTGTTTAAACGGTTTAAATTTTTCAACATTTATTATTCTCATGCATTACATTTTTAAAATATTTCTTGGATCTACAGATATAACAATTATATAAATTGTTATGTCTCCCGATACAATGCACTGTTAAATCACCGCGTTGTACAATCAGCTGGAGCTTTCTTAGTTCGGAGGGAACCATGTTTGAATAAATCAAGTAAAGTAGCGGAGTGTATGCTGGAAAATCTACGAAAGTTTATATAAGATCACAGGATCCAAAGAAGATTTGCTGGAAGTTAGCGTTAACCGATCATAAGTAATTTTAAAGAATCTACATTTTGCTGTGTATGTCATTTCCAAATTCATAAATCCTAGGTAACTTTTGTTTTAATATACTTTTATTTTTTATTTCCTTTAAAGATAAACAATAAACTGTGCTAAATAAAACTTTAAACTTTTTAAAATAATATTTGGAAAATACAAACAATATCGGCTTCTATATTTAATTATATTTAATGTGTGTACGAATATGTGAATTTTAAGTTAATGTATTGTGTATGTTTTATTTATAATAATAATGTATTAAAAAACATCTAAAATGAACAGAGTGTGCGTATTTTAAATTATAAAGCAAAATGATTGTTTTTTTTTTAAAAAAGAAATATTTAAATTGTTTTTTTAAAATATTTATGTTTATGTTTTAACACACACAATTATACAGAGTAATATTTTAATAAAATGGAAAGGAAAAAATTTAATTCTTAAATAAGAAACAATTAATTTAAAAGTAAAAGAATAAGAAAATTATAATTTTAAAAGTAAGGATTTGTTGTATAAAGACATAAATTGTTTTCTCATTCAGTACATTGTTATTTTTTTTAAAAATAGAAGTATTATTTAGGGCGGAGTTATGCTCTTAAAACAGGGGTCCCCAACCCTATGCCTGCGGGCACCATGGCGCTTGCAGACCATTTTATGTGTTCCCGCCGCTATCCGAATACGATAAAAAATTATTTACCTGATACAAATAAATTTAATTTTTTAAATTTCTTATAAATTATTGTATTATATTGTAATCAAATTGTAGGGCATACTATACTTTATTTTTGAAATAAATATTTTTTTTGTACATTATGTGTATTATTAACAATATCCAACTATAAATTTACATTGAAAAAATAAATGGTGCCCGCCACCTGGCCGGTATTATAGAATGTGCTCTTAAGTGCAAAAAGGTTGGGGATCCCTGTCTTAAAAGGTAGTTAAAATCCGTTGAGCTAGCTGGATCTCAGGTACTATATAGGCTGATCAGATAGATTTGTTGATTACAATGTAGCCCAAAGGTTTTTTCTTTAAAACAAATAAAGGGTTTGTTTGGTTAGTATTTATCTAGTAGCCGAGTATTCATGTTATTGATAGATTGCTCCTAATGATATTTTGCACTCTACCTGAAGACCAAGCACCTTCGAAGAGTAAATGGTAAGAAAGAAGGTAGAGTAAAGTTTTGAGATTATTATCTATCGTTTAATATTAGTATTATTATTTCAGATAGATAAGGGGAAGGTGGGCGGTTAAATATATATATATATTAAAGTTAATAAGGCTTTAATATTAATGGTGGTTTGACTACATTCCCAGACTGTGCACCTAATGATTATATGGTATTTCTAAATGTTCCTATTTTATTGTTTCCAAATTACTTCATCCGCCAACTCATGAATAGTGGATATACCAATTGCCTGCAGTTGAATCCTGTTAAAGGGGTAGTGAGGAAATATGGTCAAAAGGCTAATGCAACATGTTTCATTCCTGAAATTGGGTCACGCTAAGGTGAACGGGTTCCTTTCCTAAATAGTAATTAGAAGCAATGTAGTTATTCATAAATCAAATTGGCAAAATGATGTTATTATATTAGAGACATGCATGTAAATATATATGTTCACTAAGTACTGGCACTTAATCTTACCCATCATAATAATTATACCTGTGGATGTATGATCTATGTATATTGCTATGCAGATTTATTGTTCATTATCCATGAGGGTTTCTATATATATATATATATATATATTAGCTTAAATGAGGCTATGTTTAAGTTAGCCTCCAGCTTGTTTAGCTAATTAAGACATGTTCATGTGTCATAGATTGACTTCCACACTTCTCTACCTAATCAAATTCATTCCTTATATATATATATCAAATGTTTTGTTTTTTCTTTTATTTCAAAATTGTAAGCTATAATTGCATCTTATTTACATATACGGGTACATTCTCAAATTATTTGTAAATGATTACATTAAATGAAATATCATCATCAACCATTATCAATCCACTGCAGGATGAAGGTATCTCCAAGTTTAATCCATCTTCTCTGATCTTTAGCTTGTCTTCTCCACATCACCCCTGCACATTTTCTTATTTCATCCATCCATCTCACATGTGGTCTCTTTCTAGGTTTTTTTATAATCTCTTGGAATCCAGTTTAAGATTTCAATTGTCCATCTATTATCATCTCTTCTAGCAATATGTCCAGCCCAACTCCACTTCAATCTTTTAATTTTTTCAATGAGATCAGCAACACCTCTTGTTCTCTTACCCATACATTACATTTTCAATCTCTTCTTGTTACTCCCAACATGCATCTCTCCATACTTCTTTGAGTGGTCTGGAGTCTGTATTGCTTTTCTATTAAGTATCCAAGTCTCAGATCCATAAGTAAGAACTGGTAAAACACATTTGTTAAAAACCTTTCTTTTCAAACACATAGGCATATTTCTTATATCAATAATAAACTAGAATCGATGTCCATTATTTTATATGTTTAAACCTGATCAGTACTTTAACTAGGATTTGTAAGTATTATCTCTACCTGATAATCGGCTATATCAAGAAAGTTAACTCTTGTGAGGTTAAGGGAGTGAGTTGCTTAGATATGATCTAGAGGGGTGGATGTGGATCTAAAGGGGTGGGTGCGGTTTGAACCCCCTTTACCTATGTCTCTGGGTCAGGTTAAAACAACTATGATCATTAATACAATTTTATATTATTATATTGATGATATAAAAAAATGCAGAATGAAAAAAAAAGTATTTTTGAAAATAAGTTCAAAGATGAGAAAGCCTTATGACTAGGTGCACCTAGAATTTCAAAAAATCTCAAGTTCTGTAATATGTTTGCCTCATGTTCAGATCACAACTCTTAATTTTAACAATAATAAATTATTAGTAAAATTAGAAAAATATGATCTAATTAGTACAAGTCTAAAAATTCTTAAATGATTTAACATTTTTAACGATTGAAGAAACACGGATTTTTGCTGTATGGAAACACTTGATTCAATTTTTTTCAACACCCATACTACTAGTAATAAATATATTAAATTAATTAGCCAAAAATTTGTTGGGCACAGTTTAAAAGTTGGTCATCAATTGTTCTGCTAATAAAAAGAAATTAGTGAAAATATCATGAAGTTCACACATTTTCACTATTACTTTAGAAATTGTTATTATAGCTCTTGTAAGAAGGATGAAACTTAATCGAAACTTCAGCTGTCGCTTCTGTAGAGAATATCTTTTTACATGGGTGGACCCAAAGCTTTTTAAAGTTTTAAAACAAGTTATTTTGTACAGATTATGATAAATTCTCTCATTCAAGAATTGTTTTAAATTTCATCTTTTAATCATGAATAGTTGATTTGTATTTTATAATAAAATGTATGAACAGTCTTGAATCTTTTAAATGACTTCATTAAAATCATAAAAAAATGTTTTTGATTTATTTATTTTACATGTATGTGTTTGTAAATCAATAAAATCATACTGTTGAATATGAAGCTTGCAGCAAACGTTTATGTACTTGTGCAATTTTTTTCAGAGATTTAATTTTTTTATCAGAATCTACACTTCAGCCATATTGATTCAGAAGAGGATTTAGACAAATTGAAGTTTTAGGACAAGTAATGTTCAGATATTTCCTAGCAACTAGGAACACGGGCTTTTATATTTAAGGTTATATAGTAATAGAGGACGCATAATGTCAAAATGTTTTAAAAAGAAGATCGTGTCTTTTTTATTGTATCAAAATATTCTTTATTATTGTAATTTCAGCATAAAACACTTGCATTTTTTTTTTACTGTATATAATTATACTAATTTTAATGTGAAGAAGTTGCAGTTAATATCAAAACATTTCCGGAAGACTTTTGCCTTTAAAAATCTGAAAGAACAGAAGGTTGAATTCAAATAGTGATTTCCATAACTTTAATTCATAGTTATCAGTTGATAGAAAGAATTTTGTATCAAAATAAAACTGGGTATCCATTATTAATTTTAGATATATTTATTCATTATAAGGAACTATTTTTTTTTATTGACTATAATAAAATTTCTGCTTTAGTACAGATAAATAATGGGCTTCAATTTATCCACATTAGTCAGAAAACATTTTTTTGTATTGATTCATTTTATTGTTTGGGTGTGTGTGTGTGTGTAGCAAATTGTTTAATACCAGCTTTCTTGATGTGTTTTATTAGCTCTATTTCATTCATTTAAATAAGTTTTAGAACGTTAAATTTTTTTAGGTATATGATCATCCATTTTCATTTATAGGATTTTTCTGCCTAAAGAAAGTACTTATGATAATCAATTCATATTTTGCATAAAAATTCAATATGGATTTCCAGCAACTTTTAGACAAAAGTCTATTTGTACCTACAGTTGCAATAAATCAGCAAGGAAGAAAAATTTAATCTTTTATGTTATTATAATAATGCTATCCACCAAGGACTAAAAACTTTCTTGGAATCTAATGTTGAAGCATAGACTCTAATAAAATAAGCATTAATACTATTATGCAAGGCAAGTTTTAATACTATTGACCTTTCATTAATAACAATGTTCAATTTCAAGAATAGAAGGTACTAAATTAAACTTTGAAAGGAAATCTAACAACTTGCATTTTCCTTTCACTACCCACCCTTCCAAAAAAATTTCAATTAACTTTCTTCTGCTATGTCAATGTTAAATCTTGATAGTTCCTTAGTTATTAGATCTGTTTGTTTTTATGGTCTGGAAGAGATTGTGTCATTTATGCATTCCATGTAGATAGATATATTTAGAAAAAAATATTTATACATTAGTATTTTCACTGCCTCCTACTATTGAAAATATTATATCTATTGGTATAATGAATAATCCACCAGGCAGTATAATCTATCCAGATTAGTAAGGCTATTTTTAGAAAATTTTCACGTTCATTATAGGCAGGGATTCTTAAATAGGACTGCCTAACATAGAATGTTTTTAGGCTAAACATCCTAACTCAAATCCAGTTCTACTGCCTTAATCAAATATCACAAAAAAAGGACTTAAAGGTTTGAGTTAAAAAAAATGAAAAAGGATATTGGAATCATTTCTGTGTGATAAATGATGAAATGTGGCTACACAAACCAATCCTATTGTTGCAGTTGCTATAGGCTGATGACAGCATGAGAAGCTGTAAAAACTAGATCATACAGTAACTTAACTGATTGAAGAAGCATAAGAGATCAAAAAGACTTTGTATTGGAAACCATACCTATCATTTGATGAAGCAACATTTTATACTATAATGCAGCAGATTGTATTCTTGGTCTGGCATTGTGCATTTTGTATTCACTGTTAACCCATATATCTGAAGGTCATTCTACTAGCTTCCATCTGTGGAGCTATATATTTATATATACACATGTATATATTTATATATATATATATATATATATATATATATACACACATGTGTTTGTATGTGTATGCAATTATATTGCATGTAATGTTGTATATGATATTATAACTAAATAATTTCAGTATAATTTTTTGAAAATTTAAATTGTAATGAGACTGCTTTATATATATATTTGTGTGTGTATAATATTTAGGGTGTTGTTTATATATAAATATATAAGAATTGGATTTAAATAAAAGTCAAAATTGGTTAATATTTTGATAGTAACACAATTTTTTCTCATTATTAAACAAGTAAAATCTTACATTACGTAATAAAAATTAAATATTGCAAAAAAACTAGGTGAACCACACAAAATTAAACAAGATAAAATTAAAATTGTTAAATATAATATTTTTGACAAATTGTGAACATAATTAAAGAAACTAAAATTTTAGTATTGTCTCGAAGGTATCCAAAAAAATCTAAGAAACAAAATTACGACAAAATAAATTAAATCTATTTGATTATGGAGATTTATATCTGGTTTCAAGTCAAAAAAATTATTTAGATTGCTGAAAATTATTTTGATATTAAAAAAAAAACAGAATTATGCACATTTTTTCATCATATTTGAAGTATCCAAATCATTTAACAATAATCGTTTATATTTCAGTTATGTTTTATTTTGTTTTAACTATTAATTTTATTATTTTATTTACATTTTTATCTGATTTTTTCTTCACAAGGAGTTTATATAAATTGGTATATAAATAAATAGAAAATAGTCATACAAAATTTCTGCCCAAATTTGTAAGTGAAATTGTTAACAGATCATTTTTTATTGATATCAAGTAATTGGAATGCATGATCAAAATGGTGTTTTATTGTTTTACAAATATTAAAGTTATTATTTTGCAGATTTGTTTCAATTTGAATAATGGTACATAGATGTAATTATCACTCATATAAGTCTATTTATTTTTGCAAAAGGATATAGAAATAAAATTCTACATGAAGAAAATTGAATAAAAATTTTAAGATAAATAAAATGAGAGTTTAAGATGTTGATTACATTAGGCATTTATTTACTTTGTTATTGTTTATTTATTTATTTGCTTAATCATTAATTAATCTTGTATTATATTTTATTCATGTGTATTTGTTAAAAAAATTATATTGCTATTATTTACATGGTGGTCTTCATCCACATTCATTCATTTTATTTTGGATTTGATAAACGTCTGTGAGTACCAGATCTTACAATGGGTTTATAACATTTTATCATGTGCTCTTTTATTATTACCAATTAAATTGAGAGAGTGCAAATTTCTCAAGCGCTTATGACAACCAACAGCCAATCAAATCTTAAGCACTGGGACAGAGAATTTAACAAGAGAAGAGCAGTTCCACTCTCTTCTTTACTTGTCTTTCTATATATCCAAGCCAGTCCAAAGTACTTATATCTGAAAGCGTGAATCTTAAATATCATCACACTTAATTCACTGAGTTCAGATATATGTAAATAATATATTGCTGCAAAGTTATAACATCGAAAAACTACTGCTTAGTAAATCAAAAGATTTCACGCTGTATGTTTGTAATTTGAACTCAGTGAATTAAGTGTGATGATATTTAAGATTCACGCTTTCAGATATAAGTACTTTGGACTGGCTTGGATATATAGAAAGACAAGTAAAGAAGAGAGTGGAACCACTCTTTTATTGTTAAATTCTCTGTCCCAGTGCTTAAGATTTGATTGGCTGTTGGTTGTCATAAGCGTTTGAGAAATTTGCACTTTCTCAATTTAATTTCAATATCGACTGCGCTTTATAAAATAATATTATTATTACCAATATAACAACCAAATATTTATCTCATAATCTTTGACTTTGGACTAATCTAATAAGAGTAAAGAATTAATAAACAAATAATTTCTGATTAGTAAATGAGATATTTCTGCATTCATGATTTTTGGTATATAAAAAATTTATATTTATATATGCAGAGTCGCATATTCATCTATCACATAAAAATGCCTCTCTCTGCTTCTATTAAAGTGCATATATATTGAAACTGTAAGATTTGTACTCAAATCTTAGTTTCACCTTAGTTCTGTCATCATTCTACCTCTCGCCCCTTTTTGTATGGGTTTACATGGATTCTGACCTTGAATATCAGATTAATGCGTAATAATATACAATATCTGTAAAGTGTTTAAATAAATAATTAAATGTTATATATGCGCACACACTCCGATAAGCTTATTTAAAAATAACGCATTGCAAGGTATTATTAAATTGCCGTGCGTAAGTTGTATAAAGTTAAATAGTCTTATTAATTATTCTGATAGGTTTAAATAATATTTTAAATTATATAAAAAAAATCAATAATTATATTTTAAAACGTAAACATATTATTATTTAGGTCAGGTCCAGGTAATACTTAAATTATAAAAATAAATAATTCTCAATTAAAATAAAGATGCTTTTAAAATTCCCCTGCTAATTAAAGGCAAGTCATAGCGGGAGGGGGAAAAAGATGACAGAGCTAAAAAGGTATTTTAAAACGTACAGAAACAAAGAAAAAGGTTTGTTAAAAATAACTTTATTAATTATGTCATGTAAAAAGTAAAATGTAAAAAGTGATCAGATTGAAATTCCAACCTGTATGACTATTGCATCCGTGACCTAAAGGGATGTATGGCACAGACCCAAGACACAGCTGCATGGATGACGTATAGCTCGATGGATCCCAGAGATAAGGAAAAATAGAATAAAAAGACAACTGATTGGTAAAGTAAGGGAGTGAAATGAAAAAGTAGAACCAGAAATGTTAATTCTAATTATGCTGTTGATTATATTTCTTGCAATCCAAATTTTATATCTAGCAATGTGCCAAGAGTAGGCACCATGCTACGCTCTTCTGGACTGATGGCTATACAATATTAAAATTCCCACGAAAATGTGATAAACCTAGAATTCTGCTACTTCTGTCGAATAAATCTCCTAAATGTAACTGCCGTTGAACCAGGAAACTCGGACTCTCCAAACAGTGTGCACACTTAAATGAACTAAAAGTAACATGATACCCAAGATTAAAATTCGTTTTGGAACTCTAATTGAACTATATTTTTAAAATATTAATTTCATTTTAATTTCTACTATTATGTAATCCTAAAATTAAATCTATTTTCTGTAATAATACTATTTTAAAATGAACCTCGTAAATTAATCTATCATTATTCTACTTGGGTATCCAATTTTATTGTATTCGTTAAGATTATATTTCATGCCCACGTGGTTTCCGAGCTGATGTTTTTTTATATAATTCGCAGAAGGGCTACCTTCTTCTGCGACTTAATATCACAACAGTAAAATCATATTGGTTAATAAATTTCAGCTCGGGAATCATATAATATTTTAAATATGTTTTATAAATACGAGATCTATATTATTAGTTAATATATTTGTTAATGAGCTATCATTCATGCTAGGTTAGTTAAATCTTAAATAAAACCATAATGTTAAGAAGAAAGGGGGGTTTTTTAATGATAGTAAATTAAATACTAGTCGTGTGGAGATTGGGGATAGATTTGTATAAATAAATGCGTTTGCATTAGAGTTATGAACTTTGCTAGTTATTGATACATGAATTTTTATATCGCAGAAATGTAAAAGAGGTACTGTCAACGTTTTGCTCTCACACTTAAGGAGCATACAAAATATATAATAGCATGGAACCTTGTCACATGGTCGGGGATGGAAAGGCTACGACCTCACACCGCGTTCGTGACCACTCCTAAGGGCTCTGACCCGATGTTTGGCCGATCCTCTTCATATTCCACCAGTAATTACCTTGTCATGTGGTCGGGGATGGAAAGGCTATGACCCCATACCGATACCGCACTCATGACAGACCTACAGGGCTCCGATTTGACGTTTGATCATCCCACCAGCCTCCAACATTTTTTCTGTGATTATTCTTTTTGAAAGCCAATTCTCTTATAGCTCGGCAGTATCCATACTACCGCAGGTCGCTTTAATAATAATTATAAAGTTTATGCTGGGTCTAGCTCCACTCCTCCACATATGTTAATCTTGAGTAAATTATTAGAATAAATATTAATATTATTAAGTAAATGGGATGATAGCTTTGTGAACGAATGCACTCCTCATTAAGATATCGTAGCGTATCTCGTAACATTCGCCACTAAAACATGAGGCATGGGATGTAATTTATATTGATATCCTGGTAGCGTAATATATTTATCTATGTAAATTAACCGCAATTAAATATTTAAATTATCTATATCCATGTCTGTGTCTGCTTAATTTAATAATAATTAGTATCAATCATATCAATGAATAGTAGAATATAGTAGTAGTCCGTAAGGTGAAACCATTAGTTAGAGTCTCTTGTTTACCTGACCACCGGGCCTAGAAAATAATGCTATTGTTAGGGTAGATGCATTGTCATGTGGGTTTTGTTGTGAATAAAACTACTAGGTTCGAATACGGTATCACAGGCCCTGAACCCACCTGTTATGCCACCATTCGAACATGGTGGTGGAATTTTGCAGCATGTTAACAAGGCATACAAAATCTTATTGTTACAATATTGTTAAAAGAATTGCCTTGACAACAGATTAAGATTGTTGATTATGGTTGGTATTGGGATTGTTTAAGTGTTGACTGATTTTAATGATGTATATGTATTTAGAAAATATTTGTGCTATATATGTGTAAAAATACCTATTTGACAACTGTTCCAAGACTTGAAGTGAAAATTAGTTAAATTGGGATGACAATTGTATATTACATGTTTATATCTTACCATTTACAACTTTATTAAGCACTTTATCAATACTTTTCATTTATATCAAAACTAACAGTTTCGACTGTCCTTCAGTCATCATCAGAGCTCTCTACAATCCATGACTGCAGGACAGTGGAAACTTAGTATTGATATAAATAAAGAGTATTGATAAAGTGTTTAAGAAAGTTGTAAATGGCATATTTTAAAGTAGAAATCAATACATAGGAAAAGGAAGAAGAAAATTACATGTATGTTATTTTTAAGCAATGAATACATGTACAGATATGTAAAGTTTAAACAAGTGAATGTGCCAGGTGATATTCAGATATATTACAAGAAATAAATTTATATGTACATATTTTTTTTGCCAAAATTTGAAAATATATTTTTAAACATGTCTTTATATATTAATCTTTATTAGGAATTTTTCCTTATTAAAAAAAAAAAAAAATTACTTTATGGTTATCCATGTTTTTAAAATCAATCTTGATTTTTTAGGCAAAGAAATAAAATTCTAGTTGGTATAATGATTTCACATTGCTAGAGACTTCATAAAATTGAATATAGCTATTGATAGACTGGATCAACTATAGCATGCTACCAATTGTCTTCCTTCAGGAGAACTAGGAGAAATGGTATAACTTCAATTTTTATAAATAATTGAAATTTTTTCAGTTTTTAACATCTTTTTATTATAATATAATCCATTGCATTGTATAAGTGCTAGTGGTGTAATAAAAGTGTTTATATATGTATAATAAATATATTAATAAATACAGCATATGTAAGAGTATGAAACCTATTTTTCTTTTCATGTGCTGTAAATATTATTGTATAGCCCTTCTTTGTCAGAAAATTACAAATACAAAATGATTATTTATACTTGCTACCTCAAAAAAAAATGGGCTATCTTATTAAGAGTCAAATATAATTTACATAATTGGAAATAATATTGGATTTTAATACAATCAATAAATAAGCTAAGATAGAGTCATTTCTATTGCTTTTAATATACTTATGAGTAAATAACAATAAATCAAGTATATAATATTAATAAATATAATTTCAAATTATATATAGAGTAATGGAAATGACATCCATTTTTCCTCATGCTATTAATATCATTATAATATCTCTTTTGTCAGAAAGCCTGCAAGAATAAAATGTGTTTTTATAATTGTTACTTCACATTTTATAGGTATGAATAGAACCACCTATAAATTAAAAGCAAAATATCGTTTATTTAAAGTATTTTGTTTATCATTTATAAAAGTCCAGTTATTACACTTTAATATTATAAACTTCATCCATTGTTAGTGCTGTGTGTGTATGTGTACATCAAAATCAGGAGCGTTAAACAAACCAATAAAAATCACTTGAGCAGGCAATTATGAACTGACCAATAATAGAAAAGGTTTCTCTAAGGACTATGTATACTATAAATACCTGTAAACTAACTAGCTGTCTTTTTTTGGCATCAACATGCATCCAGAAGTTTGGTGGACTTCAAGCCTGAAGTAATTACCAGTAGACTCCCTGTTGAAGGTGAAGAATGAGGATGTAGATATTAAAGCTATTAGTATGAAAAATATAAAACTGAATTTGCACAAAATTTTAATGCAAGTATTTTAACAGGAAGTACACTTGCAAATACATTCTTAAATATTATAATATATTCCTATGTATTCATTTATCAGCAGCCATCTTTAAATAAATATGGCTATTCTAAGTTCATAAGTGAAAAAAAAAAGAAAGACAAATAATCAAACAGTGAGAATTGCCAATTCCTCTACAAGCTTTATGATAAATGCTTAGCCAGAGCCAGCACTTAAAATATCTGTCAGGAACACCTCCCCAAACCCCTGACCATGGTTTCATGCTTTGGCACTCCTCAGAGAAGTGTCAGGGTAGGTTCTCTCTGAGGAGTGCCAAAGCACGAAACCATGGGGAGGGGTTCCTGACAGATATTTTAAGTGCTGGCTCTGGCTAAGCATTTATCATAAAGCTTGTAGAGGAATTGGCAATCCTCACTGTTTATAATTTACAAGCTTAAGAAATAGGGTCATGTGATCTATGAATTGATCTATGACTCTTATTTTGACAAATAATCAAAGTTTGCGATACATATTTATATCTATATCATATATATTATGCCTCAATACACAATATCTAATTATATTTTTATGTATAAATGACACATTCTTCAATTATTACCTTCTACACACACACATACATACATATATATATACAGACTCATAATTTAAATCTTAAAAATTATCTTAAAAGTGATTTAATATTTTTACTATATATACAAGTATAACCAATTTACCTTTATATAGATATCTACTTCCATTTAATTAAATGCATGTATATTTAATTAATTTCTTTGTATTTTATGATAATTTATAATAATTAATTAATTTTCTAATTTTAATCTATTTTATTCATTTGCTTAATTATATTTTAATTATAATTTGTTAAATATTTTATTTTAATTATTATTTATTATTATTATAATTAATTTAGTCAACAAAATAATCTATATATTTAGAAATATCTTTTTTTATATGTGTCAAAGCATTGACCAGGAAGTAAACCCGGGACAGCTGCTTCGAAGGCAGCTATGCTAACCGCTAGGCCACCAACGCTTGATTAGAAATATCTTTTCCACTTTTCTTTAATTAAAAGAAAAATATGGAAAATTAATATATTTGACTAAAAATTAGCACATGTAATTAAAAATTATCTATATAGCAACTGTTTGTAATTTATTTTAAATGCTTTTATTTAATTTAAAAACTTTTTGTTTGTTTATGTGGCTAAAATGTTGTGATTTCTTTCAGATGTATTTGCTTCAATTTTTTTACATGTGTTAGGTATTAATGATAACACAACATTTCAGGGTTATCCCAACCATTTGTCTAGTCTAACAACCTTGGCGGGCAGAATTTCAAATACCAGTGATAATTAATAACTTTTATTAGTCACTCATTAGACTAGAGATTATCCAATAATGAATAATATTTTTGTGTGTGATTTTTATTACATCACTGTCTTGCATGAGAATGGTGTTTGGAATTACATTATAGAAATTGTTTCGTAATTGATGCATAATAGATGGCAGAATAAAAGCATTTATAGTTAATTAAAATAGAAAGGAAAAAAATGATAAATTGTCAAGCATTGGTGGTCGAGAGGTCAGCGACAGCTGCTTTACAAGCAGTTATCCTGAGTTAGCAGGTTCGCTTCCCGGCTGATGCTATGACACATGAGAAAGAAATAAAATAAAATGATAAATTGTACTTTTTTTTGCTTGTTGAATTAAAACTTCCTATTAATGCACACAAATTTTTCTTTAAATACTGGAAATTATTTTGATTGTTAGTTTTAAATATGAATACAAAAACTCCATTGTGATGTTTTTAATTTGTTCAAAAGAAAACTTTTCTGGTACTGATAAGGTCTGGTAACTACATTCCATTTTATGTTTACTTGATTGTTTTAAGCAGTGCATTGAGATCATGAAACAATATTGGAATAACTAATTGATAAATTTAAGACTCATCCATTTGTACATATATAAAATATATGAATTCAAATGTTTAAAAAATATAACAAAAAATAAAATATAAAAATGAAACATTTATATTCATTACAATAAATAAATACTTTTTAATTGTCTAGAAATTAAGTTCAAAATAAAATTTTTTGTTCTTCATTTAAATCATTTGAATGCTTTCATTTTTTGATCAAGAAATCTAAAAATATAATTTCTGTTCTTCATTGATAGTGTTTTATTATTTTTTTAAACAAATGTCAAAATAAACCTGGTATTCTTCATTTAGTCCTCACAATCTGTGTACCATTGCTTGAAAAAAAATGTATTTTTAAAAACCTTATTAATGAAGGAAATATATTAGAATTTTTACTCCACAATGATCTTAACAATGTCAAAGGCAAATGACCTTGTGTCAAATGTGATTCTCAAAAGATAAGAGACACATTCCCTGAATTAATACAATCCCATGTGGATCAAATATTCTGGAAAATGTCTCAACAAAATAATGGTGAACTAGACCGGTTTCTAGTTTGTCTTTGGAACAAACATTCAGTTTATTGGCAGTGATAATCAAAGTGAATAATTTTCACTTTAAACTTTTTATTTGTTGTTACAAAGCCAGCCTATTTTTATTTGTATTTTCTATAGAATGAAAAGAAAGATGGAATTTTTAATGTGAAAAATTATAGTCTTGTAACTGACCTTTATTTTGGCCCTTTATGGTTTTTCATAAAAGTCAATGACACAACTGTATTTTTGATCTCACTATTCAAAACCAAATAAAAAATTTAAAATTTTTAGAGAAATAATATTATTAAAAGTTTCAAACAATCTTGTCAGTGGTAAATAATAATAGGATTAAAATTATACTTTTAATTTAAAGTAATTTGTAAGTCAAAAAGAAACTTAAAATTGATCATATTTCCCCTCTCTTCCTACTGTATGTTCAAAACAAAGCTATCAGTTACAAGTAATAAGTTTTAAATTGTACAATTTATAATAAAATAATTTGTAAATCAATATTATATAGTATGGATAAGAAATCACTTTTTCAAATAAAAACTAGGCAGAATTTGAAATTTATAGATTGGTTATCCCAGTTTGTTTCATGACATTGATGCAATGCCTAAAGAATCAATAAATGTAAAATGGAATTCTATCAGTACTACTTTTCTTTCTGAATTGCTTCAAGACGATGACTTATTTCTATTCTCTGTCATATCTTCCCAGTGGAAATAATCAACATTGTATTTCTTTAGAATGCTGTGAGAAAATCCTTATATTGTAAATAGGATCTATCTTTCCCACAAAATCAGTGCTCTATTTCACCATAAAACACTTAATTAAAAAATAATCAATTAGAAGGGGTTTGAACTCGGTCTGTATTCTGACCATATCTCTTCTATCTATTTGAATGGACATATTAAGGTCCTATACATAAAGAGTCAGAGTCAATATGGGCATAACAATAATATTTGCAACAACAAAGGCTTTGAGCATTCCAGCATCAGATTTTTAATGATATGGATGGCTAAAAAATTAAAGAATGGAGAAGATTGAAGCCTATCTATTAAAGTTTGAAGATTTGCTATCTTAATATAAACTTAGCATATATGTGTGGGATATAATGATCTGCACCAACTGATGAATGCTGGTTCGCCATGGAATATGTATATTGGAGATCATTTATCTTTTTCACGTGTGTGGTCATGTGTATTGGTTGTATAAGATGGAGTGGCTGGATTCTAATTACATTATACTTACATTTAAATAAAATAATAAATTGTTCATTCATTTTGAATGTGCAATACAATAAGGATGTGATTTTATAGTATTGGTCTCCATAGTATCACATCTGGCAAGTTGAAAAGCAATTGGGTTTATGATCATGCTATTGTGGAGCATCTTTAAAGGAGATTTTTCTAATGTCTTCATATTGCATCAATTGTATGCACAGGTCTCTTCCATATAATTAAATACAAGGACAGGTTTAGTTACAATAGATATTTTCCTATGCTGAAATACATATCTTTTAACTTGTTAAAACAGTAGCAACATATTGGAATCTATGCTGCAACTCAGCATCTAAATTTAGCCTTTTATTTATAAAACTAACAAGGTATTTAAATTGGTTTACAGTCTCAAATTGATAACCATCGAATATAAGGAAGTTGCTGAGAATTTTTTTTTGAACATTAATTATTAAACCAGAGGATTATGTTACAAAAAACAATAGATGGTAATGAAGGTAAAGTGAATTAATAGCTTATCTAAACTGTATAAACACTATTTGCTATTCAGTAATTAACCGGTGAATTAGGCTTGCTCAAATGCAAATTTTATATTTATGTTAAAGATCCGTATAATAATTCCTTTTCTTAATTGTTAATTGTTATTGCTAAAAATATATGTGCTGTTATCTGTTGAGTTTATTGTATATTTGTTTGCTGGTGGCCCAGTCATAGTTGGGGGCACTGCACATAAGAGAATGCAATTGCTGGATTTAATAGTATTATGATTCCATTTCCAAGTTCATATGTTGCTTTCAGTGCATCAAATTTTTTTTAGAATAACCATTGTCATGAATGTGTGTATATTTTTTGAAATAGGTATATATTTTTTGGAAGTTTTAATCCATACCAGTCATTGAACTTTTTTGTCTTCAAATCTGTATTTATGATGGAACTTCACATTTAATTTATTATTCTTCCAAGGACAAAGTGCTATATGCCTTCTTTTAATCAAATCACTAATAATAATATTGTGAGGAAATCAATTATGATTTTTTTTCTTTTTGGTAAATCCAAGTACAGATTTACTTAGATTCATATCACACTTTTACGCCTCAGCATATGGCAATCCTGAAGATTCAATCTTAACGTATAGTAGCTGTTGAAATGTAGTACTTATAGTCAGTACTTCTAAAAAAAGAACATCAATTTTTTTGTGAATGAGTGGAATAAGATCTACATTTTAATGTATTATTTTAATATTGGAACATATAATCTATTGTCCATCCAACAATTTGCACTCATAACTGCTTGTGTGACATAAACTTTCAGATTCTGGTTTTTAACTATAATGTAATCTTTAAATGCCATTGTTATGAGTATGGGTGCATCCATGTTCATTTATACAGATTTTTCTCTTTAAATAAAGTATGTGATATTTAGTAACAATAAGCTATTTGAATTTACAGAATCAGTACCATTATTTACAACAAAATTTAGTCAAAGTCTATTATTTATGTTATCAGATGAAAGTAAGACTAAAGATAAATGTTAAAAAGAATAAAGTAATGTTTAATGGATTTTCTCAAAATATGAAAATAAAGATTGATTATGATGAGTTAGAAGTTAACAGCTACAAATACCTTAGCCAGATTATTAATACAGATGAAAACACCAATGGAGGAAATTAATCATAGAATTAAACTTAGTTGGAGTGCTTTTGGTAAAAATAACTTTACACTAAAAGGAAATATGCCTATGTATTTGAAAAGGAAGATTTTTAATAAATGTGCTTTACCAGTTCTTACTTATGGATCTGAGATTTAAACACCTAATAGAAGAGCAATACAGAGACTTCAGACCACTCAAAAAAGTATGGAAAGATGCATGATAGGAGTAACAAGAAGAGATCAAAAACGCAATATATGGGTAAGAGAACAAACAGGTGTTACCGACCTCATTGAAAAAATTAAGATTGGAATGGAGTTGGGCTGGATATATTTCTAGAAGAGATGATAATAGATGGACAATTGAAATCTTAAACTGGATTCCAAGAGATTGTAAAAGACCCAGAAAGAGACCACATGTGAGATGGATGGATGAAATAAGAATGTGTGCAGGGGTGATGTGGAGAAGAGAAGCTAAAGATCGGAGATGGATTGAACTTGGAAAGACCTTCATCCTGCAGTGGATGGATGATGATTGAAAACATACTAAATACATTTAAAAATGCATATTATTGCAAGAAAATCGGTCATATATCACATGACTTAATTTAATAAACTTGTACTACAAATGTTATATAATGAGCATGCTAATAGCGTTTAACAAGCTTTTCTGAATATCCCCATCCTCAGACTGGTTTCTAGCTCTGGCTTTTATCAGTGAAGCACTAGGGTGTTTAGATATTAGATTTAAATATACCAGGTTAAAACCCAGCATTTATTTAATAGTTACTTATTAAGTAGAAAATCTGAAATTTTCAGACATCCATATATCTTCAAATCTAGCTACTTAATAGGTAACTATTAGATAAATAGTGGGTCTTGACCTAGTATTTTTAAATCTAATACCTGAATGTTTTAGTACCTTGCTGATGACATCCAGAGCTAGAAAATGCTCTGATACGATATTCCGAAAAGCTTGTTAAGAGCTATTAGCCTGCTTATTATATAAAATGCATATTATATATAATTTTCTCCAACTTTTAGTATCTATGCCAAGGCTTGGGGTGAAATCTTACTAAAATGAAGATTATTGCATAGTAAATTTATGTTATTCTTAAGCAATATATATGAATTTTAATTTATACATATGTAATTAAAGAGAGGATTTCATCTTTTTAACATATGCGCCTTACGATTTTAATCTATGTAAAAAAACAATGGATTTAAAAGTGAACAGAGTAACATTTTCACTATCTCAAACCAAGACACTTCAAATTGGGCTATATAAATCAGAATTTAGGTTAAAGATAAGACGGCTGCTCTTATCTTTATCAAGTCTCTATCTTGTGTTTGGGTTTGAAAATTTCCTCTGTATTCAACATGACAATGTTGAGTTATTATAAAATCAGTAAGTCACATATGTTAAAAAGGTGAATCCTTTCTCTTTAATTTTATACAATCTATATGCTTAATGAATAAATCTGAACTTTATATACTTTCTATAAATTTGTAATATTAACATGTAGTAAATCGAAAGATATCGTAAACATTAATGTATGTAAGAAAGTAAATAGATTTAAAAGAGAACAAAGTAACATCTTCACTCTTTCTAACCAAGACACTTCAGTTTGGCCTATACAAATCAGAATTTAGGTTAAAAATAAGACGGCCATTCTGATCTTTATAAAGTCTTTATCTTGTATTTAGATTTGAGTTTCATCTGTACTCAACACAGCAGCATTGAGTTATTATAAAATCAGTAAGGTGCATATGTTTAAAAGGTGCAATTCTTTTTAATTTCATACAATCTATGCACCTTATAAATAAATCTGAACATTACATATCTTATGTGTAGATACATAATATTTAAATGATTGTTATCTGCATGCCAGAAAGTATTCCAGTTTATCATAAGAAATGGTGTGTATATATATATTTTTCAAATTTGAAAATATATTTAGGTAAAAGCCTGAAATCCAGGCAAAACCGCTTGGAGCATTGATACTAGACAAAATCAATGAAATATAACGTTACCATGCCGCCGTAACTTTTTTTTTTTTAGACTACAAGGTTTTTTTTTTTTGTAATATTGATTAAACAAATAATTTTTATTTTATTTACAACATGATTTCTTTATTATTAAACAAATTTTGATATTCATTTTTGTTACATTTTTTGGAACCTGACATTTTTTCAACAAATTTTACTAATTTTCTTATCATTTCAAAACTTCGGACCATTTCACGACGTCAAAAAATTTGTTTCAATCCCACCGCCGAAAAAATAGACTACAATTATTTGCGACTTGTTTAGAACTTAATTCTACTTTTTCTTTTTTTTTTTTGGCTTGACTAAATGGTTTTTCTTATTATTAATTTTACTTTTTTCTTTAAACACAACTTGTTTTCACTTTGATTTAGATTATGTTTGAATTAGCCTTTTTTTTTTTGGCTACTACGAGAAACAGCTTTTTGAGCGGGGGAGGGGGGATTTCGTACTGTTATTATTAACAAAAAGTCAACAAAAATAGTAAATTATTTTAACAGTGCTGAAAAAAAAACAATAGACTTTGGGACTTGTTTCAAATTTTTTTTTACTTTTTGGTTGACGTAAATATTTTTCTTAATATTAAATCAAAATTTACTTTTGTGTTTTTGCCGATTAAAAAATTGTTTTCAAACACCCACCCCCACACTCGGAAAAAGAATTGTACCCGAAAAGTCAAGAATTTACCTTTTTTTCTTTTTTTTAAACAACTTTTTCTCACTTTTTACTTTGATTTCTATTTCGTTTGAATTATCTTTTTTTTTAGCCTTCTACAATAAACTGCTTTTTGGGATGGGGGGAATTCGTAATTTGTTATGGTACTTTCGGATTACAATTTTTTTTATCACGTGACCTGCGTCTTTCGGATTATTCAACCGATGATGTATTACCCTGAAGACATATCAGTCTAATCTTGCGAATTTTAATGTACCGTGTTCACGTGATCTGCGGACAAATTTTAGTGATTACATGTGTCCGCAGATCACTTGGAGACGTTATCTTAAAAATCGCAACATCAGACTGATATGCCTTCAGGGTAATACATCATCAGTTGAATAATCCGTAAGAACCTTTGTTATTCTTAACAAAAAGTCAACCAAAATCATCTTTTATTTTAACCCCGCTGCAAAAAATTGAATCCAAATACTTGTCAATTTCTAATGAAATAAAAAAAAAGGACACAAACTTTGGACTTTTTAAAATTATTTATTCGATTTTATTGCTGTAATAAAAAGTGGACATTATGTGCCTGAAAAAAAAAAGGACACAATTTCACACACTTTCTGTACTCGGCAATTCTGAAGAAAAGTTTCAAAATTGCACATTCATCTCAGACCTTTTAGTGGTCTCGAATATTTTACCCACCCTGAAAGATGACTTAACGCGTGAGCTTTGTTGAAGCATGTTCGAACATATACTTTGCCCATTTTTTACATATTAACCTTTTTTTAGGGAAGGGTGGGGACCATATGAAAATTATTAATAATTAACATTTTTTAAATCGAAATGACATTACTCTATTATGGAGATTTGAAAAAGTCATACCGCCTTGAAATTTAAACACCCTCAAGCGATACGGTAATCAGCTATGAATAGAACGAATACGCATAAATAGCTTTGAAGCACAAAACAGGCCATAATATTTTTATGCAATGTCATGTAAAGCAGCCTAGCTAATGGGTTAATACAATAGGTAAATGTTGTATTAGCCTGTAAGGCTGTGGCCGCTGAAACGGCATTTTTATGTGTTTTTGACATGTAAACAATGCCCCTAAGTGGCCGTGCCCGGATTTCAGGCTATTACCTATATTTATTTATTTCTTGCATAATCACCATTTTTAGGAATCTCCCTATTCAAAAAAAAAAAAATACATTATGGTTATCTTTTTTTTTTTTTTAAAATGAATTTTTTTTTTTTTAGAATGAAATTTCTCTTGAAGGTAGTCATCAGGGTAGTGATTACATATTGCCAGAAGGAAACTTTGTAGAATTGAATACGGCTACTGATAAGCAGGATCATTTGCAAAATGTTACTGATATTGCACTTCTTCAAGAAAGTTTTCTTGCTTCAGGAGAAACAAGAGAAATGGTATTTTCAAATAAATGAAAACTTTTAACTTTTAACATTTTTTAAATTGTAATATAATCCATTACATTTTGTAAATGTTAATGATGTATTACATATTGTTATATAAGTATATTATAATATTAATAAATACTCCACTTTCAAATTATATGTAAAATATTGAAACTTATTTACTTTTCCATGTACTATCAATGCCATTGTACAGTTGGTTTTTTTTTTTTTGTCAGAAAATTATAAATATAAAATGATTATATATACTTGCTATTTCAGATTGTTTAAAAAATGGATTATCTTATTAAGAGTCAAATTTAAATTTGCATAGTTGGAAACAAAGCTGTATTTTAATAGAGCCAAGCTAAAGTAGAACCTTTCTATGCTTTTTAATATCCTTATGATAAATAACAATAAGTCAAATGCATAATTTTAATAAGTATAGCAATTTTAAATTATATGTAAGATAATAGAAATACTTCCCTTTCCTTATAATGTTAATATCATTGTAAAATATTCAAAATATGAATAAAACCATCTATAAATTAAAAGAAAAATATATTCTTGTTAAGATGCTTTGTTATAAAAATGTGCTTATAATAATATTTTAAATGCATTCATCGGCAGTCTTGAAAAATGTAAAATTAAATTTATTAATCTAAGTATGAGATTTTCCTCTGCCATTAAGACCATTCCATGTTCAACACAAAATACTTTTTATGCAGTCTTTAATCTTTTATTCACTTTACATAATCCAATAGAATTAGGGTTAACAGTACAGTACATTCAATATTACCACATGTAGAAATAATCTCACTATTCTTTTGCAGAATCTTGCTGTAAGATTCTGCATCTTTATATGAAATTTTTTCAATACCTTTACATTACTTTCATATAAAATCTGTGACTCATTTTTGTAAAATAAATTTTGTAAATTAATAGTACTCATTTAATTGAAGTCGATTTTCTGTCTTTAATGAAATATTTATCTTTTTATTATTATTATTAAGCACAAACAGCACATTGAAGTTGAAAACCATCTAAGCTATATATTTCTGGGACAATTTTATTCCATCATTGTTAAGTCTTACTTTTTTAAAAAAGTAATCTTTTTAAATAGTACTCAAAATATCGTCATGCTAGAAGCTGAGAATATTGTTTTCATTTTTGCTTTTAATTGGTTCAAGTTAAACTTCTACTATGAGATCCAGTAATAGCTGGTCCATACAGCACCTTCAGAAAAAAATAATTATCAAATATGTGCTTGACAATATCAGCAATATAATAACCATTCAATACTTTACATAATTATTATGTGAACAGAACTAATTAAACCATTTTAAAAAAGAATTATTTTAAGTGATGTTTGAGATTTTATTTAAAGATGCTGCTAATTATGGCAGTGCCAAAAATAACCTAGTCAGTGAATTTCAGTAAATTACATTGAGATTCATTTGATTTTAACAAGTGCCACTGAAACTATTCACTACCACAGCATCAATAGTTATTTGAGCATGGTATGTTTATATATTGTGGTTTCTCTTCAGAGTGAATAAATTTTTATAGATTTCATTTAGGAAGAGCAATAAAATAATCTGTTTTTTGTCTTGTCATTAATATTTATAAATTAACATATATATATTTACCACAATAGGTGTTAGTGTTGAATATATTTAAAAATAATATTTTCTCAATTGTCATTACAGTACATGAATAAAGTGAAATAAAATATAAAGGTTAATCTAATTCCAGATTATTTATTTGGCAAACAGCAGTTAGTAAAAATATAAAAATACATTAGATCATTTAACAATGAATGATTGGAATGAAAAAATGATTGTGTGGTTGCAAAATTAGAAATGTTCTATTTGTTTTGCTTCCTTACATTTTAGCTGCGATACTGTAAAAAGCACTGATGCTCAAAAATTTTATGGATCACCACTTGTAATAATCATTCACTATTTTGCATAATTATTATGTAAATACAACTAATCAAACCATTTTTAAAAAGAATTATTTTAAGTGATGATTCAGATTCCATTTAAAGATGCTGCTAATTATAGCAAAGCCAGAAACATCATATTCAGTGAATTTCAGCAAGTTCTTCTGGGATTTATTTACTTTTATTAACATACATAACTAATGCCCCTGGTGCTGCTTGCTGTCACAGCATCACGTTATTTGAGTGCGGTATGTTTATTCTGGTTTCTCTTCAGAGCAAATACATTTTTACTGTTTTCATTAAGGATTTTGTTTTTTTGTAATTAACATTTATAAATTATTACAGAAAAAATATAACAAAATAATAAAAGAAAATTATATTAAATATTTATCATGATGGGTGTTAGTATTGAATATATAAAAAAATATTTTTTTCCAAGGTTGATTTAATCCAGATGTTATTTGACAAACAACAGATAAACATACATTAGATCTTTTAACAAAGATTGGCATGAAAAAATAGTGTGATTGTGAAATTAGAAATGAGTTGTTTTGTTTTTCTTGTTTCCTTTTTGACAGCAGTACTGTGATAAAGCACTATGCTTAAAAATTTCTTGAGCTGATAAAGACTAAACGCATAATTGCATCTTGATGTCTGCATCATGAATCCAATTCTAAAAACCATTGTCATAAAAATAGAAAATAAAATTTAAACTAAGTCTAATTTTAACACCAATTTTAATTTCAAATGCATCGATCTAATTAAGAAAAACAGTTTATAAATCACTTTAGCTCATATGGTTTTTTTACATTCAATGAGTATTTAAAAAAATAATACTTACAATTATTATAAATCATTAACCTTTTTTTACTTTTCATTAAAACTCTTTTATAACATAGCATAAAACCACGTCTTAGTGTTGTGGTTCTTTAAAACTGCTTTGAGTCTGTAAGAGCAACATATGCAATAAAATTATCTAAAATATTTTTGCTATAGTCTGTAACTGATATTTTATAACAAGTTATGCAAATGTTTCAAAATCCTTTTTAATTTTTTAAATTAGAAATATTCTTAATGCTACATGATACAATTTTGTGGATTAATATATATTAAAAAAAGTTGCTATGTATTTTTAAACTTTTCAAGTATCATACCAGAATCCATAGTCATTTCATTTTTAAGATTACAAAGAGATGGTTTAACTTCCTTAATCTGGATATCTTTGTCCAAATATAAATAAGTAGGTAAAATGGATATACTATTAAAAGAAAATATCTGAATTCTTATAACATTATTTGAAGATTAACAAAATATCTTTATCTGTTTGAAATATTCTATAAATATCCAATTATCTAATATAATGGATTTATGGTATCATTTTTCACTTACATATGCTACATTTAATGCATTAAATAAAGATTTAAAATGATCACTGTCAGCAAATAATTATATCTTACTCACAGTTTTAATATAAGAATCTTTCTTAAGACAAACATCAGTCCCTGGCCTGATTGTTTTAATCTACATTGCTTATGAAGTTGCACATTAATTTTGATATTCTGGATAGTGAAAATGCCTGTTTTATTTTAATCCAGTCATATGTAATAAAATTAGTCTCAAAATGGCAATGGATTTTCTTTCTTAGTAAACATAAGGACAGACTTATTCATATTTATAACATTTATTAGGAGCTTTTTCATACTTCAGCAATATGATAAGCTTGAAAATACTAATGAATTTTAGTATTTAATGATGGCTGAAATCTATCATTTAGTGGTAATTGCTTCTAAATAACCAATTATATATAATGTTTGATATAGTATTTATTTGTTGACAGAATAATTTTAAGAATTTGGAATAAATCAATCTATGATCTAATTTTACTTAATTTTATTTAAAACCTTGTAGAAATCTTACCGCAAGAAACTAAATATAATAATAAGAAAAAAGTTTAGTTGCTGAAAACTTATGAATATTACTGGAAGAAAACAAAGAAGGAAAAAGAATCATTTAAATTTTTTATAAAAATGTTATACTAATATGAAAATAGATAAAGAAAACTTTCCATATGGTAGCGCCACCACTGTAAACCAGAGTAATCACTGGATGTAGAAAGATTTGTGTACAAAATCCCTATCTAGTGTCTGCTCATCCAATATCCCCAGACTAGTTTCTAGCTTGTGGCTTTCATCAGTGAGGAGCCTTGGATCTGACACTACTGCACCTAGATCTTAGGATCTAATGCAACCCTCCAGGAACCACCTTTTACCTTATTAGCTAACTATAAAGCTTTGAGTCCAAAATAAAAACATAATGTTTTCAATTCAAGCTCATTAGTCATATAGATCTTTTTTTATGTCTTTGGTTCTTTAATAGATAATCTTATTGATTCTATTCAACCACTAAATATCACATATGCTTACACAAGCTATTTACACATAGGCAAAATTCTATACAGTAGCATCATTCAGTGCAAGCCAGAGTAATCTATGGATGCAGAAAGATTTGTGCAAAAAGTCCCTAACTATTGCCTACTCATCCAATAACCCAAGACTAGTTTCTAGCTTGTGGCTTTCATCAGTGAGGAGCTTTGGATCTGAGAGCATTGCACTTAAATCTTAGAATCTAATACAACCCTCCAGAAGCTACACCTTATTTTATTAGCTAACTATAAAGCTTCGAGTTCAAAACGAAAATAACATTGATCATGTGATGTTTAATGGTTTAATATGAAATAGGGTTTCTTGAAAAATATACACTATATAGTACATGTAAATTGTATATTTTATATTAAAATTAATCATTCATTGTATAATAAATACTTTATCTTTAATAAAGTGAAAAAGCAATAAAACTAATCAGAAAATTATTTTTTTATTATTATAAAGTTGCTGTAGTCATTAAAATAATAGTTTTTTTAAATATGCAGAACATATTAAATTTATATATCAAATTAATATTGGCATTAATATTTATTTTTATTTAATATTTATATTTAATATTTGTTTCAGTTACCCGAAGCTTATTATTCTTTAAAGATGGTGAGAGTGCATAATAATGGATGGAGATTTTTTGTTACCATACTTTTTTTTTTTAATTTAGAAAATAATCCAAAAAATCTTTAGAACAAGTAGTTTTGGATTATGTTTCATTACTTCACTATTGCAGTATATTTTAAAAACAATATTTGAATTATATAAATAAATTTACATGTATATTTGGCTGTAAAAAGAAATTTGCTATTATCTGCAAGGAAGGGCACCTTTTGATTATTCTATGAAACTTTAAAGGAACAGAGTAGAATAAACCCTTTGTGGCCATTATGATATTAAGAATTTGTCCTGCTCACTTCTTGTCATTATAATTGTCACTAATATATATACTGTCTCATTTGTGAATTCAAGATGGAGTGCACATATGTTAAACACTGATTCTTTTTTATATTACATAAAGTTATTGCTAATATTCACCAGAGATTGTAAAATCATTAGCCAAGAAAGTTATTGAAGACCGAAAATGCTAAAAAATCTGGTTGTAGCTACCTATTATTGATGATTTTTCTCTAGTGAAGGTTATGAATTGAAAGAATTATTTAATATTAAATGAATATTTGATGTTGTGGAGTTAGAAAATTAGATAAAGATAGAATTGATCTGAAAAGTGAATACGTACTTTATCATAAAGGTGATATGTATGGGGCCAGACTATAATCTAGCAGTCGAATACTCGATATAAATGGTAAATTGAAACATCCATAGAAGTTGTATTAAATACCTTAATGAGTTTATTCACTCTGAAATATATATACATTAATCATTTATTAATAGTGCAAATGGTGACTGGCTAGTTGAAAAGCATTAACCATACTAGTCCAGATCGGCTTCAGTACATTATGCGTTGCCATACGTACAATCAATGTGTTCCCAGTGGTAAAAAATATAATTAAAATAATAACAATCAAAATATTTTGTAAACTAATCAAATTGAGATTTTAAATAAATTAAATGAAATGAAATAGTTTAATATAATAATCTGGTCTTATTGCGGAATACTTTTGAAATGCTTACAGAACACCGGTGTTCCACAGAACACAGGTTGGAAAACACAGATCTATAGATAGACACTCAATATGTACATAAATAAATATTTAGAGCTCATTTTTAGCTCCAATGATTTTTTAAAGTTTTTATTTTAATAACTATACATTTTCTTAAATTCCAATAATTTCAAGCAATCACTCACAAGCAATTTCCGAATAAACACCTCAGTGCATTTCTTCCTTGAGTCAGTCTAATTAGATTTGACTGTAGTTCTTTTCTATTGTTATAACTTACCAGCAAATGCATTATCAGATTTTACTCTATTCTTCGAGTTTCACTTTACTTTTTTCTTCTCATTTTATTCTAAATTCCTCTCCATTAGAAGTTTTGCAGGCAATTTATTAACTTTGCTAATTTGCATATTGTTAAACTTTATTATAATGAAAATTAGAATGTTATTTGCAGTCAAATTCTCTTTTCTGCATAGAATTATTTCTAGATTGACTCAATATTGTCTGTGTAGACCAGCTTGTATACGCACAGGTATATGCATAACTATTAATAAATTTATAACTAGTCAGTACACAACAATATCTCTCCATCACTCTAGAAATAAGAAGGGGTTTTTTTATTTTACAGAAAATAATCTTAAAGTAATATTTATTAAGGCTATAACCTTAAAACTATGTGCCTGAAAAATCGACAGTAGGGACCTCTGCAAATCTTGTAACTTTTTAGGCATCTGTTTCTCTCTGGCAGGTCTTAATAAAGATAATTTTTTCTGCTCAGTTTGTATTATTTTCTTTTTCAGGCTGAACATCACCATTTAACTTTATAACTTCATCCTGAACTGAAGAGTTATTTTTATCTGCTACTTCTATTTTTATGCTTGTAGAAGCATTTATTTTAATATTTTTATTTGTAATCAGATTAGCAGATGTACCTGCTAGCATTTCAATTTAATGTTCTCTTATATGATTTACATGGCATCTCAAAATTACAATCTTCTTATCTTGTATTTGTGCAGATACTATTTTACTCATCTTTTTTAGTAATCAATTTTTACTAAGTGTATCCTTTATATAAACTGTCTGTTTTAAATTAAACTTTGTTTTCTAAGTTTATGTCTTATTTTTAATTTTTTTATCTTATCTGGCATTAAAACAGTTAAATGTGCCCTTATATGGTGCTTCATTAATAACTCTGTGTGGGTTTTTTCTTATATTGGAACTTAGTGTGAAGTGCTGGTAAAACATTCCTATTGTGAGAGTTCATGGATATTTTTTTTTATTTGGAGTACTTTTCAAATGTTGAACTGCCTTTTCTGAAATGCTATTTGATTGAGGTTGATATAGTTATGTAAGTATATGCCATATTTTCTTCAGAATAAAAAAGTTCTTTAACTTCTTTGAGCTGAATTCCATGCAGTTGTCTGTTACAATTATTTCAGAATACCCATGAAAGGAAAACAGTTCATTTAAATTTTTTATCACATTCTCTGTACTGATATCTTTTACTAAGCAATATTCTATCCATTTTAAATATGTAATTTACAGCTATTGAAAAATATGTCAGTGAAATGGACCAGCATGGTCTGAATTAACTTTTCCCATTCTCTGTTAGCCTCAGATCTTTTTAATTGGAAAACTCAGTTTGTTGGCAAGCTTGACATTTTTTTTTAACAATGTTTGATATCATAGTTTAAATCTAGCCACCAAACATATGAATGCACTAATTTCTTTATTTTTATTATCCCAAGGTGAACTTGGTATAATAACTGGAAAGCACTCCCATCCCCCATCTCTCAGATGGAATTCTTATTCAGTCTGTTATTAATATGCATGCTTGGCATATTGACAAACTTTCCTGAGCATTCCATATTGCCAGCACTACATGATTTGGTCATCTCATTGGCTATCCATTTTTATCCAATTTATTATCAAGCAATATCTCTTATTCATTTTAGACCATTCCACTATAATTTACTATTCAATCTCTAAACTTTTTTTGTATAGTGGTGGATATTTTTCTGGACATTGATTTTTACTTTAGCAGTTTTAACATGCCTAATATTGATTCTGAGAGCTTGAGATGTTGCATCCAGTTATAAGGCTAATTTTTCTTGTAACTACATATAATAATAAACTTCTGTTATGGCTATTTACTCTTACTGACACAACTTATTAACATTTATTTCATTTTTGTCTGTTGCTGTCAAAATAGTTTGCTTCAGCACAATATTAACTTTGGCTTTTTCCTGGTAATCATCCAATCTTTTAGCAATAGTAATGTTATGCCTGATCCACTGTCTATTTCCATGTTTAACATTTGTCCACAAATTTTTACTTTTAAAATATTTAACATATTATCAGTTTCTTTCAAAAGTCTCACATTTGTGGCCTTTGATACTCCTCCCCTCAATTTACTTCTTACTGGTGAATCTTCTTGTCATTTGCTGCTTATTTTTACAAAGCTTTGATAAATGATTGTCATGCTGCAGTTAAAATATATATTTTAAATTTATACATATGTTTTTTTTATGATCTGGCATTCTAAAACCATAATAAATAGGAGTCTGTTTCAAATTCCTTTGTGCCATTCATAACTTTGCACTTTTATTCGTATATTCAAGGTGTCTAACTCTGTCATATTTTTAAAAGGTATGTGGTCTAACACAGCTTTATGTGTTGTCCCACGTTCAATGGCAACCTTATCACGTAAATGCATCTGCCTAAACATCAAGACTTTGCTGTTGCATAAAAACTGATTTCATAACATTTTTTTAAATATAATCTTTGAGATTGCCCTCCTTTGTCAAAATCTTGTCATGTTCATGAATACTTGTGATTGCATTCTCCCATAAAAATGAGGACATGCTGTAAATTTTGATGTTATTACCTTGAAGTAGGCATTTACTTTTATCAATAATTTCTTGTATAATATTTCTTGTGGTGGCTGTCCTGACATCATAAGATTTCTTGTGGTGGCTGTCATGACATCCATAAGAGGAGGTCAACCTTCAACTTGTTATCATTAATCCTGTTTATTAACAGGTTTCTGTACATGGTTTATATATATCTGTCACTGGGCCAAGTTCTTCATGTCATAAGACATTATCAAGCTGTGCTGCATTTCTCTTCATATATACTAATCACTTGATATGTACGGACAAATCTTTACATAGATTCACCTCTTGATATGTATGGGGCCAGAGTATAATCTAAAAGTTATACATTCAATATAAATTGGAATGCACACAAAAGTTGCATTAAACAATTTTAATGAGTTTATTTATTCCGAAATATATATTTTAGTAAGTCAATGGCTAGTTGAAAAGATATTAATAATGGAACAATTCATATGTCTGTAGATAGGCAGGCAATCAGTGCATAAATAAAGTAGTCAGAGCTCAACTCTAACTCCAAGATTTCTTAATGTCTTTATTTTAATAACTATACATTTTCTTTAATTCCTTTAATTTCAGGTGGTTGTTTAAGCAGTTTCTAAGTAAGCACCATGACTCACTCTTTCCTTGAATCACTCTGACTGTAGGTCTTTTCTACTGCCATAACATCAGTTTTCACTCTATTTTTCGAGTTTTACTTTATTTTTTCCTTTTCATTTAACCCCATTCTATATTCTCTTCCATTAGAAGTTTTGCAGCAGTTTATTAACTTTGCTAATTTGTATATTGTTAAACTTCATTATAATGCAAATTATGCAGTTTAATAATCTTTTCTGTATGCAAATTTCTAGAGTGACTCAACATTACCTGTATTGACTAGCTTATACACACATGTATATGTATAATTATTAATAAATACAGTCAATACACAACAAAAATCAAATATTGGAAGCACAAATAAGATGAAATTCATTAATTAAAAGATAGAAAAACAACTATTGTTGAGATTGATGATATATCTTACAGTCATAAAGATTGGAAAATAGCAAATACCAATAATTTATGTCCCAACAAATTTCTCATTGATATAAAGAAGTGTAGAATTTTTATATAGATGTATAGAATGTTTTTGATTTGAT
The DNA here is from genome assembly GCA_028023455.1 of Epiperipatus broadwayi. Classification (NCBI taxonomy): domain Eukaryota; kingdom Metazoa; phylum Onychophora; class Udeonychophora; order Euonychophora; family Peripatidae; genus Epiperipatus; species Epiperipatus broadwayi. Next base: position 2,731,573 of record JAQFVV010000162.1, read on the forward strand.
CAATTTTTTTTTAAAATTATCATGGGTTATTTCATTACTACAATTGGAAAAATGAATGTGGCTAAATTTAGTTTTGGAGTCAGAAATGAGAGAAAGGGAAAACTATATTTTGAATTTTTCTATATTTTTCGAGAATAATGTTAAATGGAAATTAACATGAAAGTATTCAAATGATAGGATTAGATTATACTTTATTTTGACAGGAGATAGTGTGTATTTTAGGATTATAATGTAATTAAGCAAGAAGTGATCATTGTTTAATGATAATCTAACATTTTTATATTACCGAAAGACTTTATTAGAAGTTAAATCCTAATCTTTAAAAATCCCTTAATGATCTTAAACTAGAGCTTATAAATCATTTTACAATATTAAATCTTCAGTGATGGTTCAGGTTTGAATAAGGTCAATAAGATAACTAATAATGTACTCAGAATTGCTTCAAAGGTAACTAATGTAAAAACTTAGCAATTCACTAGTAAATTAAGAATGCATGAAAAAAAAAAGAAAGAGAAAAATATTTTTAAATGATGCATTAAGACGAATTGAATATCTATATTCTGTAAAATGGTATGAAAATGTGTTACTGATGATATAAATAAATTTAACTATGAAGAGGCAAGGAAAAGTATAGACAGGAATGAAAATCTGGAAAAAGTAAAATCATATCTTGTATTGGAAGAAAAAATGTTTTTAGCACTTAAAAAAAATATCATTGTGAAGTATTCGAAAGAATTTTACTAAGAATAAAGATGCAAAAATTGCTCCTACAATTATGATATCATTTGATACTGTATTTTGAATGAGGAAGTGAGGCATGCAATTAAATCTATAAAGAATGGAAATGATAGGAATTATTGTGGATATTTTAAAAGAAGTCAATGAAGATATAATGAAATTGTTGGCAAAGCTATTTACCAAATGTATTAATAATAAAGATATATCAAATGACTAAAAGACTACATTGATATTTAAGAAAAACATAAAGGTGTTAGAAATTAGTCAATAATTTTTTGTCACTTCTATTTTTTTTATTATTAAAATCATTCCTCTAACTACAAAGAATTTTATGGTTCAAATGTACCAATAGAAATGGGGTTTTTTAAAGTGGTTACAGCAAAATAAATCACATCCATATATTAAGATGAAGTCGTAGAATGTGAATAGCTATAATGCTTTTTTTGTATATTATGAAAAGTCATTTGATTCTTTAAATATTTTAGCAGTAAATATGTTTTGGAATATCAATATATTGTCAAATTCTGAATATTATTTTAAAGTAAAACAACAATTATTGGATTATATAGTGACAATAAGATTAACTTTCATAAGAATGTAAAATATAGTAAATCTTTCCAATTTTGAAGCAGAAAATTGATATAAGAATGTTTTATTTGATATGAGTTAAAATCAGCGTTTATAGCAAATTTTGTCCAAGTCTTGGAAACAACAATACATTATTTATACAAAAAATATCTCAAATTATTCTTGATCTTTTATTTTCAAAATGGAATTGTTCATTGTTGATTTCTTTTTGTAAATACTTAAATAGATATGTTTTGAGCCCCGTAGTATAATGTTTTTTAGCCCAAAATCCTAAATGTTATTGTTAATTAGAGTTTATGCTCTTTTTAAATAAAAATCTAGATTAAAATTTTTACATTTTCAGGGTGCAATTGTTAATTTAAAAGACAGATTTGGATTTATCAAATGTGTAAATCGAACTGCTGATATGTTTTCTCATGTTAGAGAATTGTTGGATCCCAACCACGAGCTGAAGCTTCAGGATGAAGTTGAGTTTACAGTAGTTCAGGTATTATTAAAAATCATTTCAATCACTAGAATAATTATTTTAAATTCTTTTGAGTGATATTTTTTTAATGTCAATGCACAATGGTTAAAGTATGCATATAATTTTATTTAAAAAAAAGTCTAGATTTTTGATTTATCAGTTTTAAATATATTCACGATATTGGGTAGTAAAGTTTTTTATTTTATTTTCAGTAATAACGAGTCTTCACTATCCAAATTTGAAACTAACAGAACATATCATAAAATCAAAAATCATTTCAGAAAGGCTACATAAAGATATCCGCATAGTTTGTGGAAAAACTGTTTAGAGAACAAATACATATTCATTTATTCTATCACTAAAAAAATTATATAGTCTATTTATACTGACTACATTATTTAACTTATATCGGAAGGGTTGCATTTATTGGAGAAGCAATTTTGATAGTTGTGTGGAATTTTGAATATTTTAATAAACAAGTGTGTTGTTTAGGAACCTCTTTAATGATAAATACCAAAAATCATAATTGATATCTTTTAAGAAAATAGATTTAATCCTCTAATAGTAGTTTGGATTCTGACAGATATAAATTTCTTTTCCATTAAAAAAAACATGCTAAAAGTAAGCAACACTAGAAACATCATGATGATATTAGCATATATTTTGTTAACAATTTTTTTCTGATAACTTTTAATTTTTTTAATATTTTAAATGAAAAAGTAACCAAAAATTGTTTACAATAAAATTAATGTATGTATTGTGTTATTTTTATTTAATCATTATGCAAGCTACATGAAATAAATAAAATTGTTATTAAAAATGAAATAACTATATTACCTTTCCTACCCATCTTGTTGCCTGTGTAAAGATCACAATTAATGTTGATTGCAAATAGGTTTAATTACTGCTAGATCTTAAATAATATTTTAATTATTCTATTAATGATTTTAACTTTTCAGACTGTATCATAAAAGGTATAGATATCTTAATTTTAATCCAGACTTTCAATTTCCCTTCAGCTATTCAATCTATCTCATACAACTGATACACATGATAATACACGTGAAAAAGATGAATGATCTCCAATATATGTATTTCATGTTGAACCAGCACTCATCAGTTGTTTCAGATCATCACCACACACACACACACATATATATATATATATATATAATCAATGTTTAGTTTATGTTAAGATAGTGGACCAACTGATAAGTGCTGGTTCATCATGAAATACGTATATTGGAGATCATTTGTCTTTTTCACATGTGTATTGGTTGTATGAGATAGATTGTAGTATGTATGAAAGCTATGGCTAGATCATATGTATGGTGGCCAAACTTGACAAAGGATATCAAGAACATGATCAAAGAATGCATAAACTGAAAATGGATAACTAAACTGCCACTGAAACAGCTTAAAATGTGGGAAGCACCTTCTACCCCATGGTCATGAGTTTATATGGACCATGCTGGACCATTGAATGGATACATCATATTGTTATTAGTAGATGCGTATTCACATTGGACCGAATACAGACTAATTAAAGATACCAGTGCTGAGAGTATCATCCGTATTCTAAGTGAAGTGTTTGCTACCATGATAACAGTTCAGAATTTACGTCAACAAAATTAAAGGATTTTCTGAGTATAGAGGAATAAAGCATAATTTTACATCGCCATATCACCCAGAGAGCAATGGTATAGCTGAACAAGGAGTGCAACATCTAAAGAATACCCTAAAGAAATTAAATTTAGTAAACATGTCGGATACATTAGTGCAGGCCATGTACTCACAGCATTTCACACCGAGTACTTCAACAGAAAAAATCCCCAGCAGAATTGTTAATGGGTTGGAAGTGCTGGAACACCTATCGCAACTTTTGCCTGAAAAACATAAAAAATAGAAATTTCTTGTCGGATAAATTGTTACCTGGTGAAAACGTTTGGATATAAAGCTACTGTCAAAACAAATTTGCCTGTTGGAGTTACAAAATGGAAAATTGTTTAGAAAACACATTAATCCCCTTCACCATTGTTGGGCAAAGCCTACATCAGAGGATGAGTTTGAAACTCCATCTAATACAAAAATAGAAGAACATGGAGATGAAACTAATCCGGAAAATGTATTGAGTGGAAATACTTAGAAGGATAAAGAGCAGTAGGATATACTATGCGACCCAGTGCAAGAAGGGCAAGAGTTTCCAGAACATGTCACCCATGTTAAATTTAAAGACTGTTTGTAGTTAAAGCTCATTTATTTCCAGAGTAATGGGAGGAGTGCTATGTGTTAATGTTATAACATAAAGCTATATACCTGCTTATAGTGAGACTGCCAAATAAATGTAAAGAGAGTGCTACTATCGTTTATCGGGCCCGGACAGATGTGACTGATAAGTGTTTTAAAATAAATAGCAAGGAGAACTGTTTTCTCTCTCTTGTGTCGGTTTCCTCATGCAGTTTGTCAAATGCCTTGGATAAAATACGACTCCAAGAAGAAGCCATAATGGAAATGGTAAAGTGAAATCTATGTATAATTAACTTTAACTAGTGAACTTCGCTAATGCTAATTTTTGTCTGTAATTCATATATGTGTATTTTCTAGCACCGATCTGCTTTTATTGTTATCACTAATTTTATTCCATTTCTTTTGTGATACCAAAGATAAGCCAATGCCACTATATAATTCCATGCTAATTTTAGTTTCCCAGATCAACGTCTAACAAAATACTGCCATCAGCTGTTATTAATCTTCCTAACATCATTTTCTTTTTTACTCCACCCCCCACAATTTAAGGCTGAATTTGTCAGGTGTGAACTAAATGTACTTTTAATTTATATGCATTATATTTCAGTCTCCTAAATTTGAAGTACTTCTTTATGTAGCCTTTTCCCATGCAGTCACAAGTTGCAACATCCTTTGAAGTACTATGGCTCAGATCATTAGCTTGTGCTTTATTAACATATATAGAGGCATTGTGTACATATGTTAAAGCTTAAAATTCTGAAGCATTTTCCACCATTAATTCTTGGGCATTTTCCTTTGCAGATTTATATGTAAGTTTCAGCTCATTTATTGAGATTTGCCTGCAATTGTAATCCATTCTTCTATATAAAAGTTGATCCATTAACATATCATCATGGTCAGAGATAAATCGACATATTTTCATGTGTATTCTTAATGCTAAATCAAAATCCTGATAATGCTCATGAGGTGACTATTTTCTCATCCTAAATCTCAGGCATGCCATCTATTTAGACACTGTCATCTAGCAATAAGCAGCCTTAGCTCTTAATATCAAATGTCTTTAGAAATTTTAGGGTTATATAATTGTTTAGCACTTCTAAAATCTTTTTCCTGAAAACAACAAAAGTGAAGCTACATTAATTTTATCATATTCAATTCTATTTTTGAGCATGTATCATTTGACATGCTCCACATAATTTAAACTTGTGGAAATTGTTAGTTGCAGTGACAATTTTTATTATTTGTCATTTTGTTTGCAATCATAATTATGCCATTATGCTTTTTTTTATACAGGTTCTTGTAGGTAAAAGAACTGTTGACTGTGGTGTTCTGCTATTGTTTGCACAGGTTTTTCTGTCAAAGCACAGCAAGGTGATTACAATAAACTGGTGTGGAAAATTAGATTATTCACACCCACACACAGTAGAATATATAAATAATCCATATATCTGTGTGTTACCATTTACTTTGGTATCTTATACACAGATATATTTGTACACATAAGGATTTTATTTTCAACTTTAATTAATCAGTCTTCAGTATTGCTGGTTAATTTCACAAATATATTCACTGTAGCCCCTCTCCCTAGGCTTTGGCAGGCTATTTTACACACACACTCACACACACACACACACATATATATATATATGGCCTTCCTAATATGGGCTTATTTGTATACTCTATCATTCAACAATATTCATGCTGCATGCTATTTTTTTAGAGTGATTATTATAATAAAAGGTGACAATTACAATGTACATAATTACAGAAATTAGTAAGCTTGTGGTTTTAAGACCTGTAGAGGTCCCTACTATCGCATTTTATACGCATGTGCTTGAGGCTACAGCCTTAATGAATATTATTTATAATTTAATTATAAATATATGCACTGACAGACCAATGGTTATTTGATTTCCTATATCACTTTTGAAATATGCACAAATAGTTTTGGTGTGCTTGCACTAATTTGATTATAAATATTTAGCGTATATTATTACTACCCACTATTACATTTCAGTTAGATAATAATAGCCTATAAACATCAGAATAATTAACATCTATTTATTGTCCAGTACTATATTTCACCAATAAATATATTGTTGTATGTATATTTATCTTTGTATGTCTACTTAAATTCCTTACATGCAACTATATAATGTTGATCATAAATTGAATTTTCAAGAATTAATATTGCATTTTTAAATTTATTAGTTATTGTTATCCTTAACTCATGCTTTCTGTATCTGTAATGACTTTTTATATACTCATGACAGCTTTTTAAGAATATAAAAATAAGTTGCAGTTTGAATTTAAAACGATATATATGAAATGGAAAGTGTAAAATATTTTTTAATATTTTTAAAAGTGATATTTTAAGATGAAGAAGAAAAAACTTTAAATATGAATAGTAAATTGTGTGAAATTATTAACTTATTTACATTATAACGAATATATCTTTATAGAAATATTTGATTTACACTGTTATTAAACATAGTGCAGATTTTGTTAAGCAACATAATCTTAGCGGAAAATGAATGTAAATGAAGCAGCCATACATGGGAGTCTGTAATGTATGCACTTCAAGTCTTTTTTATTTTAAAAAGTTATTAATATATTTAAATTGATTTACTCTCAAGCTAATAACTCTAATATTTTTATTATTGACTTTTTGAACAATTATTAGTAAAAAAAAAAAGCATTTGTAGGTTGCATTCAAAATATTAATTAAATAAAATCTGTGAGAACAGCATTAATGAATCCAATATGCTTAAAGAATCCCTATTAATATTTTATTATTTTTCAAAGATATAATTGAAATACAAATATAATGTAATTGTAGGAAGCTTGAAAGTCTGGGTTCAAATCCCCTTTAATTAAAAGTTATAATTATATATAAAATACTTTTTCAAACTCGTTTCCATTTGGATGTTGTTACTATAGCAAACTATTTTAAAATTGACTTAAATTTTTAAAATCTGGACCCATTGAAAATGAATAACTTTTGAGATAAAAACATAATTAAATTCATTTCAAAAATTATTCTTGACTCAAAATGTATATAATAAAAATGCATGAAATAATATTGTCGTGACTTATCAAGTAGTTTCACAGAACTATAATATACTATGAATTATTTAAAAATTTTGGTTTTCATGTTAAGTGAAACAATAAAAATACATTGGTATTAAAATGCACTAAGATTTTTACATTTCTGCAAAGATAAATCTGTTTTTGTTTTAATATATTTTATTTTATTTTTTTTTAGAGAAAAGCTATGGGAATATATATTAATTTTTAAAAAGGATATATTTTTGTAGTAAATACTGTGAAATAAAGTACTTTTATGATTAAAAAATTTTTCCCAAAAAGATATAGAATTTATTATGATTGAATAAAATAGGTGTATTATTTTTGTAATGTCAAAAAAAAAGGGTGATTGATTAGGAAATATATGTGAGAATTCTATTAATATTTAAAAATAATAATTTTAAAAAGTTGTGTACATTTCGTTTGAAGAATCCTTAATTATGTATAGGATGGTATGGACAATATTTCAGTAGAAATGTGACTTGGGAGTTATTTCCTTTCTTTTTTTTGAGGTCTTTATCTATTTGTTTCACATACATATATTATGACTGAGTGAAAAAAATAGTTGAGTTAAATAATACTATGCTATATGTAGTTTAGGAAAAAGAAATTTAACTTAGTTTAACGTTTATATCTGACTTAATAGTATAACAATTTTTAGTGTAATAAATAATTATTAATAAAAATGATAAATTTATCTAGAAAAATATAATCATTATTAACATTTTACAAGAATTGTACACTTGTAAAGTAAGACTTGTCAAAATACTGTGGATGAATAATGATGAATATAGGTGTGTGCAGTTAGGATGACCATACTTAAGTAAGAATGCTGTTTTTGCAGAAATGCATATTGGAAGTGATTTATTCCATTATGATAATTTTATATATTTGCATGAAATAGATAATGTCAATTCAAAAGTTTTAAATAAATATTTAATATACATGAGTGAAAAAATTAGAATGTAGTTGCTATATGGCATATGAGGGGAGGTATGCTTTTGCAGGGCAAGACTATTTGTAATTTTCTTTAAGAGATTTGAGTTGCCATCTACATATTACAATGTAATACTAATAATTACAAATAATATTAATTATCAAAAAATTTAATATACAACAAAAAAGTTAGTATAAAATATAAATTCCAAATAGAATTATGAAAGTTTATTTAGTTGAAAAAGATTTGCATTGCCTGTAATGCACTAATATTAAATATTAAACAGGCAAAACTCTCCATACAGTAGTGCTACCTTGTGCCAACCAGAGTAATCAATGGATACCAGAAGGCTTGTGCATAAAATCCCCATCTAGTGCCTACTCATCCAATATTCCCAGACTAGTTTTTGGCTTGTGGCCTTCATCGGTGAGGAGCCTTGGATCTGAGAGATCTTAGGATTAATAACAGTTATGTGCTATCATAAGGGATGGTGATCATGTGATGTTTAGTGGTTTAATATTAAATATCTAGGTATATTAATAATTGCTACTCTGACACATGTCATAACTGGTTTTCTGTGAGACAGGAGTAGGATTTTGTCTTAATTATATTCATTGTCAAAAAATGTAGACCTGCATCATTAAGTAGAATCAAAAAAATAATGTTAAATAAATGCACTTGTCTTCATCCATTAGACTTGAAAATGATATTTTTCTTCATGGCTAAAGAAAATGTAATATTTATGTTTTCAGTCATAGGTTCCACATTAACAATGCCGAATGGATAGCTCATGAAAGTAACTATTAGCCTAGTCTGGTAAATTCTTTGTAATGTCTTTCAAATTCAGAGCTAAGAGTTATTTCCTCGTAATATTTATCTTTGTTGAATGAATTTCCATTTTTTGACAATTTATCTAAAATATTTTTTGACATTCTTCAATTCATTCTTGAACTGGCCAGATAACATCTGGAACTTATTTTTAAAAGTATTAATGTATCTAATTATTTTTGCTATTGTGTTGTTTCTCCATTGCAATTATAAATTAATCCCATTAAGATGATTATTTATGTTGACAATGAAAGCTAAGTCCATCAGTCAAATGGCATACTAAGTTTAATGTACACTTCATTTTTTTTTGACTTGAAAAAATCTACTTCTAAGCAATAGATTCCTGAATCATTATAAAAGTTTTCCTTGACTTTACCAGTGAACATCGGCATGATGAAGCAATTCACCATATTCAGATTTACTTTCTTTTAATTGAGCTTGAAACATTCAATTCTGAAGACTTATATGTCTAATGAAGTTTACAATTTTTATGCAGATTCCCATAATATGAGCATATTTAAAATTTTACAACAGAGAACTTACTGATGATTAATGCAATAGCGTGAAAGGAAATCTTGTAAATTGTCATCTTTGGTACATATAGTCAAACGTCCATTGATTATGTGTTCATTAAAAGTAATAGTGCCAATAACTCATTCATATTTATATTCTTTAAACCATTCTTATAATCAAAGCTAACTTATATCAAGTATACTAAAAAATTAATTGTAATGAAAAACAAATGCAGTTATCCATATCTTCAGTAAGTTGTTTAATCTAACCTGAATTTATAATTTTTATACTATGCATGATAATTTCGCAGGGAAAGTTGCATATTTTTAATTGTGGAAATTATTTCATTTTTATATAAATGCAATATATCCACTACTTCACTTTTTAGCATAACCTTTTATTGTACCTATATGCATACACGATCTTATGTTTCGACTGTCCTGCAGTCTTCTTCAGAGTGAATTGGTTCTGAAGAAGACTGCAGGACAGTTGAAACATAAGATTGTGTATGCATATAGGTACAATAAAAGATTATACTAAAAAGTGTTCAAAGTAGTTGATAAATTGCATTTATATAAGATATTACATCAAAATAAAGGAAGTAATAAATTTGGTAATTTCATTTTTGTTCTTGAATAATAAAATAATGATCACTGGTTCATAGAAATGCTTAGTTTAGCATTTTTGCATTTGCAAAAATTTTTCTATGTTTTGTTAATACTATTCACATGAAATGATGCAATTATTGCAGCTTTAGATTTATTAATGCGTTTGATAAAAAAAAAATTGTTGACTGGTTGATAGTGATTAAAATTCTTCTAAAATATGTTTGTGTAATTTGTTTTTTATGAGAAATCTTCATTAAAACTTTCAATGCATGGTTTTAAAATGTTTTTCAACATTTTTTTTTTTTTTTGAAATGACATGCATTATATATACTTGTAATTATTGTGAAAAATTTCTCCCATTCTATTTTTAAATTGTATATCTTTCTTTTCTTTTTATTTGTTTCAGGCATTATACCCTATTCTAAACTATGATATATATATAAATTTATACAATAAACTATTTAAATCTTTGCACCTGACACAACAGAAAACATAATTATCATCTTCATGATAAACTGAATGTATTCGATGTTGCCAGTGACATTTATTTACCTTGCTCAATAACACACAACCATCTCAAATTGTGAAGATTAAATTCTTCACTGTAGTAGTTGTGTATGTATGAAAAATATATTTCTTTTACATATAACTTTCTAATCTAGCACAATATAGGATTGGTTATCATTATTTTTTCTTAATTCAAACATTCACTTCAAAATTTCTTGGTGATTTACAAATAGACTACAAACAACATCTTTCAAACCCTGACTGTATGCCATTTATAAGGAGAGAGAAAGAGATTGTTTATTAACTAAATTTAAAGTATATCTGAAAAAATAAGAATATAACAATATTTAATGTACTAAATAAGTATTAATCAAATTGATATATTTATCTAGAAGTACTGTAATTGTTATCGAGGTTTTACAGAAACACTATGCTTATAGATTGTTGTGTCAAATGTACATATAATGTCTTTATCTAATTCTAAGAAAGATATCATAGGAAACAAAGAATCATTTTTTCTTAAGGGTAGTAATTTTCTGTTTACAAATATTTTAAAACTAACTCTATAACTTCTAAAATTAGGAAGTAAAATTTTATTGATATAGTAAATAAAGTTGCTTTGCTTTTTTATGTAGTAGAACTATCTAATACAAAACAAAGCAAAACTCCATATAGTAGTGCCACCTGTGCTAAACAGAGTAATCAATGGATGCCAGAAGGCTTGTGCATAAAATCCCTATCTAATGCCTACTCATCCAATATCCCCAGACTAGTTTCTGGCTTGTGGCCTTCGTCAGTGAGGAGCTTTGGATCTGAGAGCACTGCATCTAGATCTTAGGATCTAAGGCAACCCTCTAGCAACCACCTTTCATCTCTACTTGACTACAAAACTATAAGCATGAAATTGAAAACACAAAAAATCATTTCAATCTAAGCTCAATAGCTTATATAGTCATAAGGGTCTGAACTCAGTTCAGCACTTGTACATTTGGGTGTCTTTGGCTCTTTAACAACCATAGCCACCACTACCCTATTAGGCAGGATTGGTGTTAAACCAGCAAGCTTTGCTTTGTTTATAAACAATTATGTGCTAGTATTGGAGATGTGATCATGTGATGCTTGCTAATCTAATACAACATTAGAATAAATTATTTCCCGGAATGTACATTTATTACTAATCTTAGTAATAGAAATTATAACTTTATTTACAAATATATCAGTGGTAGTCTTTACTTTTCACGTAGGATTGCTTTTTGAAAATTCTTAGCAATAGACTAACAATTGAATATTCAATAAAATTTATTTTGAAAACTAAAAAAAACCAATATACTGTATATAATTACTATAACTATAGTTATGCATACTCATATATATATATATATGTACATGTATACACATAAAAAATATGCATTTTTCCATTTATGCACTTTTTTTTTCAGCATCCTACTATTCCAAACAGGCAGAATGCTATACACATTCGTATTCTTCCGAAAGGAACCATTCCATTTGATATTCGCATTGAAGGGATTGTTGAGTGTGAAGCTGCTAGCCATTGGAATAGAAGTCCTTGTGAAAACGAAGGTAATGACAATCTGCAATCAATACAAGAAGAAAAACTAGGTTCAATTACTTATGAAATAAATGGACAAAAAGAAAGTATAGCCTATCACATCAAAGATGTTGATTCTAGATATTCTTTAAAAGTTGGAGATAAGGTAATGATTATACATTTTAAAATAATGATGTTTTTATGGCATATGTACAATGTGTAGTAATAATAGTATATCTTGCATACACTATAATCAGCAAAACGTTTTAGATTTAATATATTTTATAAATGTTTATGTTTAGGCTTATTAAACCATTGAAAGATGGATGGTCTTAATATTATTTTTTCTCTCTGTCTCATTTTTAATGGGGGAAAAAAGTCTTCAATTTTAGAATCAGTTTGTCTCATGTTAATAGAATTTTTACTGGTAATCCTTCAATGTGAAGTGATTATAAAAATTATATATTTTAAAAACTTGGATCATAAATTGAACTTAAGAAATGCATGTAACAATTGAAAAAAAATATATTAAAAAGGACCAATGACAACAATAAATAAATCTATCCAAACTAATGACAAAAAAAAAATGAAAATGATAAAATGTATATGAAATATTATTTGTGCAATTCTAATTATTTTCTAATATATAATAATTATAAATATCTGTGCTTAAGCATTATCCTAAAGAAACACCATTAACAAATGTGCATTTACTGAAGCTTAATGATTTTCTGGGTGATGTATGTCCTCATTTATGCTATGAATATGAGGACATAGTCGCCTCGAAAACACTAAGCTTCAGTAAATATGCATTCATTAATAGCTTTTCTTAGGATAATGCTTAAACACAGATATTTATAAATTACAGCAGTATAAAAAAGTGTTATATTTTAAATTACAGTATAGAATTAATTATGTTCTAACATAAAATGTTAGAGATTCATACAGTAGCTTTTATTTTATTTAACCATATTTTCAAAGTTATGCTAATAGAGAGAGATTTCTTATACTTAAGAAGCTCTGTGATGATACTCAAAGTAAAGTATATTATTAATAATATCACTGCTAATAAATAAAAAACATGACAAGAAAAAATAGAATATAAACTTGACAAATATATTTTCTTAAATGAATGATAAACAGTAGCAAACTCCATATAGTAATGCCTCCCAGTGCAAGGCTTAGTAAACAATGGATGTAAGAAGGTTTGTGCATAAAATCCCCATTTAGTGTCTATTCATTCAATATCCCCAGACAAGTTTTTAGCTTGTGGCTTGGATCTGAAAGCACTGGACCTAGATCTTAGGCTTGAAATGGGTGGCACTACTATATGGAGAGTTTACTACTTTTTAGTATAGGAAATGGTGATCATGTGATGTTTAAAATGAAAGATGTAAAAAATTAATCAAAAAAGTTAATTTAGTAAAATCTTAATTCATCAGTTTTCAGAAGATAGGGAAAAAAATAAATGATAGGAAATATATTAAAAAATATGAATAAAAACAATATAATCATTATTCATTAAAATGCTGTACAATTTAATCATTAGTTTTAAATACAATTCTAATATTATAATTTAAAACACTACAAATCTATTATCCACATAACTGTGCATGTGCAAATAATGCAATATAATATGTCTATATTTAATTATAATATTACAGTACTTTGTTTAGATTTGAACAATAGGGTTACTATTAATTATAATGATTAAATAAGATTAAATAACTATTACCAAAATATCTTAAAGAAAACTGTAGAACGTCCAACTAGAAAATAAATTTATTAGTAATAATAAATAAGTGTATATAACTTAATTTATTGTAAAAAGTAATTCATTTTATTTTTTTAATTTATACAAATCAAAAAATAAATAAATTGACATTTTTTTCTTTTGGACATATTATAGATACTACATCTCTTAAAATGTGAAGCATTTATTTGTATGACTATTAAAATAAAATCAAGCTTATACACAACAGAACAAAAACCTCTTTGTTTGAAAAATGAGTAGCAAAATGGACAAAGTTAATTTAAAAATAGAGTTAAAAAAAAGCTATCTCCAAGTTTAAGCATTAAAGAAGAGAAAACGGTTAGCATAGCTGCCTTCCAAGCAGCAGACCCGGGTTCGCTTCCCGGTCAATGCATTTGACATATGAAAAAAAGGAAACAGGAAGAGAAAGAATGTAATTATTTTTTAAAATAAAATATTGCATCACAAGTGATTTATTAATAAATGTGGAAAAGTGGCTGTTTAAATAATGATAGATTTAAAAAAACCTATTTCTATGATTCCAATTTTAGAACCAGCAAAAAGCAGACAATGGATGTAGGAAACTAATATTTATACAAACTTTAGTACATTATAAGAAATTTAATCATCTATTTTCTTTTATTAAATTAAATATATCAGATTAAAATATTATATATTACTATTCCACCCTCTCAAAAAAAACATTTAAATGACAAGTTATATGTGCACAATATTTGACCGAAGGTTTGTAATGATGGTATATTATAAGATGTGATATGTTGGACTATTTCCATAATTTATGAGTAAATGTTGAATGTATAGAAAATTTTAAACTTTATTTAAACTTTTCAAATACAAACAACTTGTTAGTAATAACACACAAATAGACAATACAGGTTAGTAATTACACAACGTTTCAAGTATTATTATTCTCCACTCTTCATCAGGTGTTGCTGGCCTATATGCACAGTGACAATATTCGCTTAGAAGTTGAACTCGCATCTTTAGATTCTTGTATATCTAATTTAAGGCAAACTCTCTACCAACTGAGCTATTCTGTCAAAGGCAGAATAGCTCAGTTGGTAGAGCCTGATATGTTACCATATAATGAGGTAATCATGAAATTAACTGCAGAGTTCTGCTATCTATCATCAAAACATATTGCATGATTACATTTTAGACTACGATGACAGGAAAAAGGTGAAACATTTAAGGAATGTGATGTGGCTGTATGGGAGTTAGCAAAAAAATTGTGCTTATGGCCAGTTCTTAGAAGAAGCACTCCTCGAACAATTGTTACTAGGATTACATGAAACAAAATTCTGCGAACAGTTATTAGCGGACTCATCATAACATATAAGGAAGCAATAAAAAGGGGAATGGCACATGAATTAGTAATCAACCAAGCTAAGGAATATATAATTAACACACCACAGCATATACAGTATCAGTCGATCCAGAGAATAGTTGAAGAAGAAGGGAAAGGCAGAAGCCAGAAAGATTATAGGTGCAATTGCGTATGTTATTGCTGTGGAAAGGACCCCTCGACCGAAATTTTAATCAATCCCAGTGAAAACCATCAAGCCATGGTTTACGAGGACTTCTGGTGAGAGAAGTTGACCAATTAAGTTTAAGAAAGCAATCCCCAGAAATGTACGACATAAAAACGTTAAAGAGCGTAAAATCCAAAATTAAGCAAACATCATATGTAGAAGGAAAGCATTTCAAAATGGAAATAGATAGCATATTCTTGAGCTTAAAGCCTTAGTAAATATTACTTATATCTTTAAGAGATTGGAAGAACATCACTAAAGAAAGCAGATTTTAAAAAAAATCGAGAGGACCAATGTTTGCGCTAGAGACGTAAATGGAAACACGGTTGAGATTGTCAGAAGAATTATGGTGAGAGTAAAATTGAATGCGAACAGGCAGAGTGCTACCATTATTTATATTGCATAATCGAATAAATCAACTAATCGGTAGGAACTGGTTCTGACCACTGGGAATCATGATCGAGGTAATAAAAAAATATTATATCAGAAAAGAAATACAAAGTATATTCCCACTTCTATTTAGTATAAGGTTGGGTCAAATACAAACAACACCAGCGCAACTAGTGTTAAAGGATCAATGGATACCTGTAATATGCAAAAGCCATAAAGTACCATATGCACAGTGAAGCAAAGTGGATGAAGCATCTGAAGAAAATAATGTGAGTTATCAGAATTTGGATAAAAGCAAAGAAGAACCAGTTGTGAAAGTCAATAATTATAGAAGTGAAAATGCTTCCATATCTAAAAATCCATCAAGAAAAATTGGGCAAAAGAACCTTGCTAACTTTTGATAAAATTAAGCAAGAAAGAAGCAGTGACAACATGAAGGAGAATTACATGAAGCAGCTCAATGAAGGCATTAAGAGTGGCTTCAACAGAAAGAAATTGAAAGAAGACAGAGAAGCTATAAGATTATGGACTGACCATGAGAAGTTCATCAGTGGTGAGAAGATGTGGATTAGAGATTGTCTGTGGAAAATATGGATAAAAGGTGAAGTAGTCAGCATAACTGTCTGTGGAAAATCTGGATAAAAGGCGAAGTAGTCAGCATAACTTCAAAGAATATTGCAACAGTGCAAATAGAAGATGAGATGGTATACAAAAGACATTTTAACCACATTTGCCACCAGAGTTGTTCGAGCTGGGAAGGAAGATATCCTAACCAAAACAACAGAACAAATCAAAAGAAACTAAACTGGAGATCAGCGAGATCCAAGTTGTTAAACCAGAAATCCTAGCAGAAATTAGTGAAGCAGGTAATGCACCTGAAACTAGAGAGCCAGCATTGAGAGAAGAACAGCCAGAAACAGAGAATCCAAGTGAAGAGGAGCAGTCAAGAGAAGAGCAAGGGCACTGCTACCCAAGACGAAATAGAACCCCACTAGTATACCTAAGAGACTTTTATAAAATACCCGATACTTCTGGAGTGGGAGGAGGAGTGTGGTGTCATGGACAAATTTGTTTAGGATTGCTTGAAATTTATTGTGTAAATAGTATTGTAAATTAGGGGGATTCATAAATAAGTATAGAATTGTATGACTAAATAATATTTAGAATATTAGAAGTGTATATCTAAATAATATTGGAATTATCTGATTAATTATAGATCTAATGTAACAATGTCATGTAGAAAATAACCATATATGGTGTGAAGGATAACTAAAATTTACCACCAAAATACCTTGCCTTATAAGGTGAATTTGGGGACTAATCAAAACTCATAGCAGTGAAGAGCTCAGCAGACCACCATATAAGGAGAGGTATTTATGGAATTAGAGATATTTTTTGAACTCCAGAAGTCAGGTATATAAGTGGTATATAGAGGGATAATTGGGGTAGTAAAAAATTAGAGACTACATTGGTCCTAATGGGCAGATCTATGGTACCAACTTTAAAAGAGTTCTTTACCGACGTATGTAACAGTTATGTATGTAATTGAATTTTGCTGGAAATTAAACGAATATTTTAACTTATGCAAATCTGTCTAAATTTCTCATTTGATTGATGCATACATAGAAGTGGATGTTTTATTTTTGTTATTTTGGAAATGTTATGTGCATCTATTCAATGAATAAAATATAAGGTACAGGTATCCATTATTTGAATTCCTGTATTGTATTTCATTTTTTCCATATTATTTGCTTTTGTAGGTAACTTATAAATACCACTAAAATAGCAAAGTTGTGCAACAACCAAAAGTATTCTAAAAATGAGATTATTATCCTAGATAATAATATTTAATGTATTAGAAAAAGTTTTTTAAAAAACTAGTAACATATTTTAAAGAGATTTGAAATTAAATTTGTATTTCCTAAAGATACATTTTTAAATGAAATCTTTAGGTTTAATTAGTTTTTTACTTGTTGTATTTTAGGTAGAATTTATTATATCTGAACAAAAAAATAATCAACCTCTGAAGCTTGCTGTGAATATAAAACCTCAGAATACTGCAAGCTGGTCTAAACAGCAAGGCTTTATTGCTGCACTAAAAGAAAACTTTGGCTTTATTGAAACTGCTGATCACACTCAAGACATTTTCTTCCATTTCAGGTATGATTTGTTTATAAACAGAATAGCAACCAATGATTTAATCAGTAATTTGAGTTTAAGATAAATATACTGAATGTAGGTTTGAGCTTCATTTTATAAAATTGCTGTTTATATATTGTAAAATATTATTTATTACTGTTTTTTTCCGATTGAATCTCTAATATATTAATATATTTCTTAAATAACTTAATTTAGCCTTAGTTTATTTTTATACCTTATTTAAAGATTATTCTAGAAATGAATATTGGTTTAAAATTTATCATTTATATGTTTTCTACAAAATAGTGAACAAAATGTGTAAAAGTAAATTTAATTATTTTGTTATAATATACTGATTCCTGAAGTTCATTCCAGGTTCATCTAGTTTATTATTATTATTAGTGATTTATAATTTATGTATGTAAATTGAATATTTAACCAAGAAAATATAACGTTTTTATTATAGTTATAATTTTCTGAGCATGCTTTCAACGTTGATCGTCTGAATCCTAGTGCTTATATTTTGCCAAAAGGAAGCAATGCGGCATTTAAATAAAGTGCACATTATGTAAATGTTCTATTTGCATATTCCATTTTTTCGATAAGGGAGCACAGGATTTTTTTATTGATAGTGTGGAGGTCTTTAGCAATGAACCATGCTTATTAATATTATTATTGATGTTTGTCATCATAAATTGCTACTGTGGCAACAGCATATTCCCTTATTTGTTTGGTCACAATGATGACAATCATGAAGTTCATAAATTTGAAATTATATTTAAATTAAACCCTATCCTAAATAGTACTTATCCAGATTCTCATGCAATCCCAAGTTATTTTCTACTATCTCAACCATTTTTCCATGCATATATCATTTAAATCTTTTAAATTACTTTTCACACAAATTAATAAAATTGTTCAATCAAACCCAATCTCATTGGTACCATTCCCCTTAAATAATTTGTGATCAGTCTCCATGCATCATTGCTAATTAAAACCATTGAAGCTCTTACTAAGAATAAAATTTAACTTATTCTTCTCCCCAACATTTCTGTTTATCAAATTTCTACAAAAGGAACATTACTGCTGCAGTTATGCTTTTCAGAATAATCATTGATCTAATTAAGAAAATCTAGAAAGGCTAGTCCTGTTGCAGTACACCTAGTCATCTTTTGTCTCATTTCCAGTATCTAAGCTTCTGGAATTACACAAACTACATACCATTTCTGCATCAATTCTATATATTTTTGCCAACCTCTTTAATAGAAGAAATACATATCATTCAAAATGGTAAAACAGCACCAATCCCCACTAAATGCTTTGCTCTTCATCACATATTAATCGGCCATTTATTCAAATTGAAAATAATCTTCCTGGCATCCATGTACCAATCTTCAATCAATCTATCAAACATCTTTCCTATATGGAAAATCTACATATCTGTAAATAATTGCTTGACTTTAATAACTATCTAAAAACTGTTTTCTAGTTTCACTGTAATTCAATCATATGTCTTTGGCATTATCAGGGGAAAACATTACTTTTTTTTATTGCATATCTTTATAAATTTCTTCACCACCCTGTACATCTTTCAGTGAGAATAAGCCGCTAACTTCTATAGAAACTACCTTAAATTCTTTCATACATATCTTGCAATTCATGCAAAAATTTCTCTTAGTAACATTCTCATCTTTCTTATAACATCTTAATTCTCCCCTTTTATAAAATTCACTAACTTATTTACAAATAAAATTAACTTCTTGTGAAGTAAGTTGATCTGGTGTAGGAATACAGTTGCTATCAGTATAAGGTCATTGCAAAATCTTTCAATATTTAATGGGCTTTCTATGAATTACATTCCTCTCTTTTGAAATGGGAAATAAGTGAAACTATCAGAATCCTTGGCACTTTTTCATACACCCAAAAAAATGTCACTCAGACAAATAGCTAGAAGTAAATTTTTTAGATAACTTACTCAAATCAACTATTTCTCATATTTCATTTATTCATATAGGGAAACCTGCATCTTAACAAAAAACAAGATAGCACTATTATAAATCTATTCTAAATGTTACAAATGTTATGTACTGACTGCTTTATTTGTTTATTAATATATATATGTGTGTGTGTGCGTGTGCTGAGTCACTTTAGAAATAATGATATGCAGAAAAGTAGAATTAAGCAAAGTGCAAGTAACCTACATATTCTAATCTGCATTACAAATAATCAAACATGCTAATTAGCAGAGCTGTTAAAATGTCTGCAGACCTTTTAATGAAGGAGTGAAAAAGCAGACTAGTAATATTAGTAGAAGAGAGTGAAACAGTTTAATGTGTGCAATGCAGTTGCAGACCAGATAGTGCAAATGAAAGCGATGCAGCAAATCTAATTGGATTGATTCAAATATGTGAGTGAGGAGGAAATGATAAATTCTAAATAAAGTGAATAAGTATTAAAATGATTTTTAATAAAGTGTGTGAACAGTTCAGTGACTAATATTATTTGTTGTAGAGTTCGAATAGCCAGTCACCAGTTGAATCTACTTATTACTAACTTATACATACATTATTCTAAACTTGTTGTTAAGTTAATAAAACTGTCAGTGTGTTTAATTTACTGTGTAATTATTAAATGTTTAGGTTATAACCTGGCCCTATATGCAAATAATTTAAAAATTTATTTGTGTTCAGTGATGAATACTGTGACCACTAGGTGATGCTGCAATACCACTAAGAAGCCTGCAAATGATAAATTTATATCCAAAAATGGCTGAAATCGATGGAAAATTCTGCAGCGTTGCCAAGCGGCCACAGTACGCATCACCGGACACTATCAAAAAGTTAAATATTGATATCTTGATTTCTGAGGGTCTCTAAAAACCAGTCTGGGAGCTAACTAAATAATATATTTTGAAATGTATATATAACAAGTAAAATTAATATCAATAATAATGTGATAAAAACAACATAAAATGTTATAGTCCATTAAGATTCATACACTTCATTTTCTTCCGGTGAAAATAAGTCTTTCACACCAGGAGTTGAAATATCTATTATTTAACATTAAAATGTATATTTTAAATTGATATAAAATTTACATTACTAAAACTACTGTGTAAAACTAGTTACATAATAAAGCTGAAACAAATTAAAACATTAAATAATGAGACAGCCTCTTTATGCTAATATTCTTATAATTTAATCTTCCTTCACATTTATAGTCTGCTTTTACAAAATTAATAGCTCTACTGGGTCCAAAATGACAAACAGTTGCTCAATGCCTCCTTTCTGTCACAGTTTCTACAATTTTTATTTCTTTGTTTACACTTATTTGTAAAATATCCAGATTTGCCACAATAGCCCTTTTGCTCTTTTCTGTCACTATAGGGCTCTGTAATAAATGTTACTATATTTTGTTTTATAAGCAAAACTTTCCCCACTGTTATGGCACTATAAACTCTGACACATTATTTTATAAAGCTTTTTATGTGACATAAGTCAGGGTCTTTCAGCAATACTTTTCAGAAATTCTTAATCTCTATGCTGTATATGAGTTGTTCCAATAATATATCATTTATTTCCAGACTAAAAAATCACCTTATTTAGCCAGTTTCCTTAGAGCTAAATCACAATCCATGTATTTTTCTTGTGGTAGTTATTTTTGGTTTCTCAATCTCATCATGCTACCCATTTCAATACTCTTAAGATATACAAGTTCTTTATATGGAAATCCCTCCAGATGTTTGGGATTAGTAAATCTATTTACAAGCTGTATAACATATTGACTGCAAAACAGAGGTGGATCAACACTTTAAATGCTTGTCTTCCAACTTTTCTATGAATCCATATTGGTTATATTGAATTCTCGATCAACTGCACCAGGGTCTCTAAAGATCAGTCAGGAATTTAACTAAATAAACAATATACTTCAAAATGTATATATAACCAATGTTTATTTAATACAGTAATAATGTGGTAAAAACAACATAAAAATGTAATAGTTCATTAATATTCATAAATATATTTTTTTCCAGATGAATGTAAGCCTTTCACATCAGGAGTAATCGTGTTCTTATATTTGCACTTTAAAATCAAATGTTTCTTGAAACATCAAATAAGCATATATAACTTTATGTATAGAATAAACTATTTAAGTTCACAATCTCAATGCTTACATTGGCACACACAAGATATAGATTATATATTATCCATCTCTACTCCCAACTTCTCTCTGCTGCTTGGTTAAGCTTTTGTTAATTACCCTTTACTAATAATAACCTTTTCAATACACAAACAAATAACTGCTTCTTGCTTGCAACTATTCCATTTTAGATTTAATCATTGCTAGTCAGTCTACCAATCTATCATTGAGCCATTCTTTACTGCTGATCTGTCAACATTTCAAATCAACATTAGCTTTAATCCAGTTTAAGCATTATAACTGGTTCATCTTTTCTTTATTTTACAATGGGGAGAGGGGATCTTATATATGATCTAATTTGTATGCAACTAGTAGTTTTATTTGCACACAAATTCTATTCTAGTGGTTAGCATAGCTGCCTTCCGAAGCAGTTGGACCGGGTTTGCTTCCCGGTCAATGCTTTGACATATTCAAAAAAAAAAATTGTATTGTAATTTAATCAATAATTTGGGATGATCTCTGGCAAATTTCTAGAGTAATTCTCTCCAATAAAGGGAATGTTATTAAAGGGAAGAAATTCATGCATATTTACGAAAACAAATAATCTTTTATTTATATAAATGGTTTTATACTGCAGACATTTCATATCTCAAATCCAAATATTTGGATTTTCTCATTAAAATTAATGTGAGCTTTTTCCCCACTAATAACTTTCTATACCTTTTGCCCATTATGCCACACAGATAAAGAAATCATATAATACTTCCTTCATGGTTATTTTTCTTTACACATATCACACAGTCATTTGTATAATTGAATGGTCTCACTTATCTTACTTCACTTACCAGCAGCTTTACTATAGACCTTTTGCTATTATTAAAATATCACTTTCATTCGATTTTTCTGTGGTTTCTGAGGTGCCATTTTTACTTCAACTTTATCTTATAAGTTACCCTCTTTTCTATAACAAATAGGGGGAAAGTAAAATCTGAGTTCAGGCAGATATATTATTCCATCTTTGACTAAAATATAATTTATTTAATAAACTTGATTAAGAGTTATATATGTAAATTTACTATTTGCTGGTATTTTTAAAGTTTTTTTAATTTCAAGAATGCCTACTACATTTTTTTAAGTGCAGTCTAGTTTATGCTCTTAAAAGAAATTTTTTTCTCAAAATTTAAAACAGGATTCTTACACAAAGCTAGCATGGGGAAACATTTTATTTTGTTCAATTTGTTTGCAAAATATGATATTTCATAGATCAACTTGCAAGAAGAATTGAGTATCTGGAATTCTATAAAATAGTTTGGAAAAAAATTGATGATATAAAGAAATGTAATTGTCAAATGGTAAAAAAAGCTATATAAAAGAACAATAACTCAGATTTACAAAATGATACCTGGATACTAATGGAAAGTTGCTTTTTTGGTACTAAGAAAGATAGGTCTATTACTAAAAAGAACAAGTTCATGAAATATATGGAAGAATTCTGTAGTAAGAAAAAACAATAAACTAAACTACTCACTACAACTGCATTTTTTTTTCTAAATTCCAAATATTTTAAATGAAAAGGTAAGACATGCAATTTACATGCATGAGAAATAGAAAAGATTAAAGATATGACATTATTATAATCAAGATTTTAAAAAAAGAAGCAAATAAAGAAATTGTTGATAAAACTATATATTAAATGTCTAAATAATAAAATATTACCAGTTGGAAATAAGACTGATGTTTAAGAAAGGTGAAGAAGATATTAGAAATTACAGACCTCCCCATCTTCTGACTGCTCGTTTAGAGAACATTGTGCTCAAATCAGACTAAAAAACAAAATGAATTTAAAGATGGTCAAAGTATAGTAAATTATGTGCAAATATTCAATAAACTATGAGTTAAAAATCGCCATTAACTTTTTATGAATTTCAGTTAGGATTGAAGTTTTTGAGCATCAGTGTAGTCTCAACATATTGTCAAATTCTGTAGAATATTTATCACAATGCCACAGCAATAATAAGAATGTATGATGGCAATAAGATTAATATTTATAAATGAGTATAGCAGGATGATACTATCTTTCCCCCCAAAAAATGCAGTTTTACAGGAAGTATTTTCTGGATTAAAAATGGAAAGCTATGTTAAAAAAATAAACATCATTTAAATGATCTACACTTTGCAGTTGATGCAGCTGCTTTCATAAATAATATTTTGCAGCATCATAAAATATTACAAGAGTCATCAGATGACAGCAAGAAAATAGGACTAAAAATAAATGCTAAAATATCTACAGCAATGTTCAATATATTTTGAAAAAAAAAAAGATTGATATAGGACTAAATTAGATGATAACAGTTATAAATTTATCAGTCAGATTATTAATACAAATGTAATATAAGGAATGAAATTGTTAAAGAATTAAACATTAATGGAGTGTTTTGGTAAATATTATTTAATATTAAAAGGAAATATGCCTATATTCTTGAAAAAGAAGGTTTTTATAAAATGTCTTTAACCTGTCTTTATTTATAGGCTGAATCTTAAATGCATAATAGAAGAACAATATAAAGATTGTAAACCACTTAGCAATGTGTGGAGAGATTATGCCAGAATAAGGAAAAATCATAAACAAATTACATGGGTGTGAAAAACTAATATTACTGAAATCATTGAAAGAAATAATTATAAATGGAATTGAAAGTAATATAGAGAAGAAATGCTATGGATCTAAAAAAATTGATTAAAATTGGAGAGATTTTTATTCTGCAATGGATGGATAATAACTGAATATGATATATTTTCTAAAGTTTCAGCACTGAACTTATTGCTATATTTTGTCTAAGATTTTTTTAAATGTAAATCAAAGTTGAGATCTCTTTGATAATCTAATAAAATAAATGATGACTGATTTTATTTATTTGAGATTCAATAAATTGGTCTTTTTTTAAAAATATTCATACTGTACTTTTTTATTAAAGTAATATAAATTATACTTTTATTTTTAGTAATTTTGATGGTTCAATTTCTGAATTGGATATTGGAGATGAAGTGGAATATATTGTATCACGAAGAAGTTCTAAACCGAGTGCTAAATCTGTTAAAAAATTATCAAAGGGAACTATTCTTGCAGAGGTACTTTTTTTTAAAAATTTCTTAATTTCTAAATTAAATTGAAAGTATGTAGATTATATATATATATATATATATATATATATATATATTATCATAGGAAATGCAAACTGAAATATTTGATGGTATTATTGTTCGTCCACTATGATGTATAAATCCTGGACAAAATGAGTATTGGGGTATTGTAAAACAAGGGATCAGTGGTAAATATTAATTTGATATATATATATGTGTGTGTTATAAACAACTAGCTGGGAAAACAACAAACTTACAATCTCTATATCATCAAGCTATTCTTTGTATAATTACTGTTGTAGATGTGAGTAGCATCTAGAGGGAAATCAATTAAATCCAGTTCAATTTCTAATATACATTAATGCTGTGAGAATTTAATATTTATATATAGGTGTATATTTTGTAACGGTATTTGCCCTCTTTTATGATTTATTCTTTTTCAATTATAATTATTATTTATTATTTTAATACATTAAAGATCAGCCTTTTCAAGCTATTGTGCATGCGCTTTTTACGAGTGTTAATAATAAATGAATACTTTCACTCCCAATACAAGATATAGTATTTAAGAAAGAATAAAATGAATCCACTTATTCTTTCCAACCCAAATGCTTACATATGAGCAAATCTTAAGTACTGGAAGTGAAAGTGTGAGGATAGACCACTCACTTTAAATTACTCTTTATGATGTCTGAATGAATGACGTCGACGAAATTATCTAGAATTTACTAAACGTCACTCTCAAGTGAAACTTTAACTTATGTAAATAAGCATTTATTTTTATAGAGCTATGCTTTATAAATTGTAATACATTAAAGATCAGTCTTTTCAAGCTATTGTGCATGCGCTTTTTACGAGTGTTAATAATAAAAGAATAAGTGGATTCATTTTATTCTTTCTTAAATACTATATTTTGTATTGGGAGTGAAAGTATTCATTTATTATTAACACTCGTAATAAAGCACATGCACAATAGCTTGAAAAGGCTGATCTTTAATGTATTACAATTTATAAAGCATAGCACTATAAAAATAAATGCTTATTTATATATTTATTATTTTATGTTATTCACTCTTTTTAATCTTTATATTTGAGTTAAGTTCTATTACCCAAGCGGAGGGGTAAATATGATCAATATTTACATATTAATCAGACTCCCAAACAGACTGAGATTGAATAAAAAATACAAAGTGTGGTCATCTTTCCAGACTGAGGTAAATCTCCATGACTACAAGAAGCATGACACATCTCATGAGGAAATTTATAATGGGCTTTAACTCTACGACACCATCCAGTCTTAGACTGGACATTTAAGAGTTCTATTTAGAATAAAGTTTAAAAGTTTACACTTGAAATAAAAATTAAAAGTTCTATCAATGATGTCTAGGCATATTTACCTAGATTTTTAATATAGTATCTGGGTGATCACTTCTGTCTTCTGATCCTGTAGGTATCTATGATTAGTAGCTGGATGGTTCTTCCTGGCTCAGCATACTACCATGAGGTCTTATTTCATAAATTTGGTATGGCAGTTAAAATATCAGCAAAGGTAAGTCAGGGATATTCTTATTGCATCTAGCTATTGGTATTCACAATTTAGTCAGCACTAATGGTAATAATTAGTTTATAAAAGGCAATTAGCTTGTAATCCCAATCTCTTACCATGCTATTAAATGTTGGTATGTCAATCAATTATTCACATTTTATTTCAAGTAAATCTATAAATTATGAGTGGAGGGCAATCATGTTGCATAGACGAGCTAGATTGAGGTTCTATTAAATAGATGTACGTTTTAGCTAAATAGTCCTTGTAATTGAATTATTAGTATTGATAAAAATGATTGGCTAATATCCATCAATTCAGATTATGCTAGTTACATCTGATTCTCATTCTTATGTAACGCATCAGTATTAGATGATCCCTTACACTCATTATCTTGTTTAAACAATGATGTGCAGTAGATGAACAATTCCTACCGCTTACCATCTACTTTACTTCATTTTTGTCATAGTGATATCTATGTGACTGCCAGTCATGGCATACTATATGCACAGTAGATCATTAATTTGTACCATAGGCATACAATTATCACATGGATTTGCTGTTATATAGATACCATTATAATACAGCTGTGATTTCCTGTATTTTACAATTATTTTATTATCTATTGCTTTCTATCAGGATTGATCACAACAGTCAATTAATAAGATCATCTTTAATTTATAAACTTCTATCAGTTTAACATTAGTTAGCATTAGAACAGTGGTAATGATAGTTGAAAACAGTTATGAGTCTATACAGTAAATAGGAATCCATTCAAATAAATTAGCATCAATAGTATTCTAAAATAGTGAGTGCATAATTAAAATTGAATTAATCTAAGAAAATTTGGAAAA
Organism: Epiperipatus broadwayi; assembly: GCA_028023455.1. NCBI lineage: Eukaryota > Metazoa > Onychophora > Udeonychophora > Euonychophora > Peripatidae > Epiperipatus > Epiperipatus broadwayi. The sequence continues at coordinate 2,759,154 of JAQFVV010000162.1, forward strand.
GGTTTATTTACCTTAAGTTAATTCATGAATCAATTAATTAAAGTCACAGCAGTATATGTTTTGTATTTATATACTTGAATAAATAATGTCTCATTATTATTGGCAATTTGTAATCTTTATTTGCAATCAATGACTTAGGTAAATAGTTAAAGAGTCTCTTGTTTTCTGCATGCCCTTAGCTAGCTGTAAAATGTAAGAATTGCTTCTGTGACTTTAGAAAGTGGAAAGCACTTGTGAATTGCACAATTCTGACAGTTACTATATATATATTGTACCAATATTGATATTGGCACATATAATTTTATCTAAAAAAATTATTAAAATAATCTTTCATAAAAGAAAAACGTAAAGTTAAATGTTGAAGAGTTTATTACAGTTTGTTTTTGAAAAGAATAAGAACCAAATAGTTTTCTATCGTTAGTTTTTGAAATAAAAGCTGCAATTAATCAATCAGAAGGGGAGAGGGGTGTTTCATTAGAAAAGGTTAAACTAAAGATTTTATAAAAAGGAAGTAAAGTTTTTCTTAATAAGTATTCGTAAAAATTAATAAATTAAAAGTTAAAATATAAATCTCTTTTCATTCCAGTTTATTAGAATAAATGCGTATATATGTGCGATGGTAAATACAAATAAATGTAAGCTTGTTAATAAGAGATATAATAAATGCGTGTTAAAATCATATTGAAAAACACATGAAAATAAATATTGAAATGAAATGTATTTAAAAACACAGTGGTGAGCTACTAATTAAAGATATAAAAACAACATGTTTATGAAGACTACTACTAACTAAACAATCTTCAAAAACACGTCAAAGGATTAGTTATTAAAGAAATTTCGACAACACATATTTGCCAGAGGATATTAAAACAAAAACACTTTGCATATATAAATAGCCAGATTTTTATCGGACGTCAGTGTTCAGCCTAGTTTCCAGTGACAGTCTTGTTCAGTTCAGATAACAGTGCAGTTTATACTATGTATCTAGAAACAAATGCGGTGTTGAGCAGCTTTTGGGAATATACACTTTACTTCAGCCCTTTAGTCCAACAAGATCATCAAAACCTGCTCATGAAATAATGTCTGCATAACAGCTCAGAAATCCTCCATCAATGTTCAACTGTCTCCAGGAATAAAACCAACGGATTAGCATCAAATCTCTTCAAGAAACGTCAAATCTAACCGCTTAGATATACTCCATCAGAAGCAGCCAATGACAAAGCAATATCCACATTCCAAAAATCCTAGGTAAAACATTTTATTGTTCTCATTTATATATAGTAGCCATCGTTGTAATTCGTAAATGCTACAGAGACAAGTAATTTGGACTCTATATCATACATAAAATGAACTATTGATATGTGTGTTTAAGTTTCAAATGCTATGTAATACTTTATTATTATATATGTGAGTGTATGAGTTAATATGTGCGTGATCATTATATCAGTGTTATTAGTTAAATTAGATAAATACCAGTGTTCTATTATTAAAATCTACAAGAATATTTAAACTAGTTTAGAAATGTTAATTTTAAAATGTGCGTGTGTTATATTAGTTAAAAAATTATAAAGATGTTTAAATTTAGTAAATTAATGTTAGTTAATAAATGGTCTTTAAAATTAAACTTTATTTGTCGGTCAATTCTTTTTATCAATTCCTTCTACTAATTCTTTTTATAAATTCCTTTTACAATTCTTTTATCAATTCTTTTAACCACTAATTATGTATAATCTATTAGTGATTACAAACATCTGAGCTAGTCGTGGATATTAGGCGTTGAGTTAGTGGCCATTGCTCAAAGCACGTTATTTATTCATTCTTGGATAATTAACTGGTGCCCATGTTTATACACAAACAAAAAAAGTACTTTGATCATGGTGTTGAACTCAACAGTTGAGAAGTTATGTCCTGGAAATGTAATGATAGTTATATATTTTATAGCTATCATTTGGACATACATATTCTCCGAATATGTTCTTCTCTGCCTAAGAGACCGGTGTTTCAAAACCACATTCGAACTTGGTAAAAATGGCGCACAATGTGGGCTCGAACCCATGTTGCTGAGATTAGGAGTCTCATGCTCTACTGACTGAGCTAGTCGGGCAGAAATAAACAACGTAATAATTCCGTTTATAAAACACCAAAAGGATGAGATAAATAGACAGTGATGCACAAAGCACAGTAATGGAAATAGAGATAGGGGAAAAGGTGGATGAGTCAAGATGCATAAATGACAATCAAAGAGACCAACTAAAGAAACTATTCAATAGATATGAAAGCGTATTTTCCGAGGTTCCTGGGGTAATCCAAGGGTATGAACACAGGATAAGGCTTATGAAAGACCAACCCTATCAAGCCCGTGCATATCCCATACCTCATCAATATAGACGTGAAGTAGAAGAACAAATAGACAAAATGCTTAAATGGGGGATTATATCTAAATGTTTGTCTCCTTTCAATAACCCCATCATAACTGTAAAAAAAGATGATCGATTCGGTTATGTTTGGATGCACGGCAGTTAAATAAGATAACAATAGCTGATACTAATGCTCCGCTGCCTATGAGCGAATTGTTATTGAAATTTCAAAATAAAATATTTTTGACGTTCAACTTAACTGCCAGCTACTGGAAAATCAAACTTCATCCAGAGTATCGGAAATATATGGCATTTAAATATAACGGGCATGCATATAATTTTAACCGGATTCCCTTCGGGCTAAAAAACAGTGGGGCAGGGCTTATACAATGTGTGGATCAAGTATTGTCAGATGATATTAAGAATTTAGTTATAATGTATGTAGACGACATTGTGGTGGTGTCGGAAAGTATAGATGAGCACTTTGCGCATTTAGAAATGTTGCTGCGGGAGTGTGAGAAAAAGAGGATTCGAATTAATTTAAATAAGAATAAGATAATGACTGACGAGGTCAAGTTTTTAGGTCATATAATTACAGAAAGAGAGATATTACCTATTCCTGAAAAAATCTGAGCAATACAAGAATTTCCCACATCCCGGAATAAAAAACATATTAAATCTTTTCTCGGACTCTGTAATTTCTATAATCGATTTTATAGAAATTTTTCACTTGACATGGAGCCGTTACTGCTGTTATTAAGAAAAGGGAAATCGTGGGTATGGAATAAACAGCATGAGCGTAGTTTTCAGAGCGTGAAGGCAGGATTTTTAAATAAAGTTATGCTGTCATATCCCGATTTCGACAAACCATTCTTTGTACAAACGGACAGCAGCGGGTTTGGATTGGGGGCTATGCTATTTCAGATACAGGAAAAGGGACAGCACAGAGTTCTTTGTTTCATTAGCCATTTACTAAAGGGACCGGAAGTGAACTATACTGTAACTGAGAAGGAAGCCCTGGCTATTGTGTGGGCATTCAAGAAATTCAGGCAGTATTTAGTAGGCTTTGAAGTGGTAGTAATCACCAACCATAAGAGCCTCGAATTTATTAATCACAGCTTCTTGAATAATAGCAGGCTAATAAGGTGGAGCTTATTCCTGCAAGAATTTAATTACAAAGTGGCTTACTGTCGTGGCAAGGAAAATATTGTGGCAGACACTTTAAGCCGATATCCGGTAGCTCAAGAACAACACTTGAGTTGTGACAGAGCGTATATAGCTGCCACCAAAATATATAAAAGAAATGGGATAGAAGATGATTTGCATAGATTAAAAGAGCAGCAAGAGGAAGATAACGATTGCAGACAAATAATGGAGTATTTATGCAATCAGCCTGTAATGAAAACAGCCAATAATCCGCTGTGGAGGGACCGAAATCACTGTTGTTTAAAGGGAGGACTGTTACAGCAAGTATTATGAAAAAAAAAACATGCATTATTCTTCCGGTCGCCATGAGAAAGCAAATAATTAAATATGCACTTAACACTTGTGGACATTATGGGGCAAATAAAGTGGAAGGATGGCTGAGTCATTGGTTTTACTGGCCAGGAATGAATGCCAATATTGCAGACATGATTGGTAGATGCACCATATGTTCAGCAACCAAGCCTGCTAACACATCAGGAGTTGGGCCGCTGCAACCTATATATGCCCAACGCCTGAACAGCTTACTAGCGATAGACTTCTACGGACCTCTGTTTCCATTCAATAAAATGAAGTATCTCATAGTAACATATGACATGTTTTTGAAGCTGGTAGCGGCATATCCAGTAGCTCAAGCTAATGCAAGACAAACTTTTCGAGTTTTGGAGCAACGATACTTTAAAACTAGGAATTTCAGACAAAAGTCTGTCAGATTATGGAATACCCTTTATATCTAGTGAATGGAAGAAATGGACAGACAGGTGTGGTATAAGACATATACTTACGTCGATTCGTTACCCTCAGTCTAATCTGTGTGAACGGGTTATGAGGGAGTTTGGGTGTTTATTTTGGGTTTATATACAGGATGATCATTGCAAATGGGTGAAAGAAACATCACAAATAATCAACATGATAAACTGATCAAGAAATGAGTACAGGATTTGAACCTGTTCGGCTACATTTTGGAAGAAATATTCCGTATCCGTTTGAGACTAAATTGCCAGTGGGGATAAACCCATTCAACCAGAGAAGAGATGCTAAGCAAGCACTTAACCGGTTAAGAAAAATGGGCATGCTATGGCAGAAGAGGCAGAGAAGACCTAAGGCCATATTCAGGAGGGGAGATGAGGTCATGGTGAGAGTTCATCTGGTGAGTCACCCTGAAAAACATATATACAAGAAATTGCAGCCAATATACGATGGCCCCTATATCATCAAGCGGCAATATGATAATAACATGTTTGTGATAGCACAGGGAATAGAGGAAAAGGGAACGTACAATGCCCGGTCGTTGAGGTTAGTGAAAAGAGAAAAACAACCACTGGACAGGCGGTAATAATACTAAATGAAATTTAGGAATAATAATAATAATAACAAGGAGGCTTTATTGAATAAAAGATTTTTTTTCCCCCATGCACATATTAAGTAAAAAGAAATGCTTGTAAATAAACAGTTAAAAAAAAAAATCAATAAAATTCAAGTTAAATACGTAGGTCAAATGAATGATTTAAGAGTAACAATTATAGGATTAAATAAATGAATAAAATAAAAGGTTTAATTAAAGTGATTGAATTAAACAAATAAATAACATGTCAATAAAATAGAAAAAATAATAAATTAAGATTTAATATTGTCAGAGATAAAATGGTCAAAAAATAGACGCATTTTACTCTCAAAGGGAGGGCGGTGTAATGTACCAATATTGATATTGGCACATAATTTTATCTAAAAAAATTATTAACGTAATCTTTCATAAAAGAAAAACGTAAAGTTAAATGTTGAAGAATTTATTACAGTTTGTTTTCGAAAAGAATAAGAACCAAATAGTTTTCTATTGTTAGTTTTTGAAATAAAAGCTGCAATTAATTAATCAGAAGGGGAGAAGGGTGTTTCGTTAGAAAAGGTTAAACTAAAGGTTTTATAAAAAGGAAGTAAAGTTTTTCTTAATAAGTATTCATAAAAATTAATAAATTAAAAGTTAAAATATAAATCTCTTTTCATTCCAGTTTATTAGAATAAATACATATATATGTGCGATGGTAAATAAAAATAAATGTAAGCTTGTTAATAGGAGATATAATAAATGCGTGTTAAAATCATATTGAAAAACACATGAAAATAAATATTGAAATGAAATGTATTTAAAAACAAAGTGGTGAGCTACTAATTAAAGATATAAAAACAACACGTTTATGAAGACTACTACTAATTAAACAATCTTCAAAAACACGTCAAAGGATTAGTTACTAAAGAAATTTTGACAACACATATTTGCCGGGGGATATTAAAACAAAAACACTTTGCATATATAAATATCCAGATTTTTATCAGACGTCAGTGTTCAGCCTAGTTTCCAGTGACAGTCTTACAGTGCAGTTTATATTATGTATCTAGAAACAGAAATGTGGTGTTAAGCAGCTTTTGGGAATATATGCTTTATTTCAGCCCTTTAGTCCAACAAGATCATCAAAACCTGCCCGTAAAATAATGTCTGCATAACAGCTCAGAAATCCTCCATCAATGTTCAACTGTTTCCAGGAATAAAATCAACGGATTAGCATCAAATCTCTTCAAGAAACATCAAATCTAATCGGTTAGGTATACTCCGACAGAAGCAGCCAACAACAAGCAATATCCCCGTTCCAAAAATCCTAGGTAAAACATTTTATTGTTCTCATATATATATAGTAGCCACCACTGTAATTCGTAAATTTTACAGAGACAAGTAATTTGGACTCTATATCATACATAAAATGAACTATTGATATGTGTGTTTAAGTTTCAAATGCTATGTAATACTTTATTATTATATATGTGAGTGTATGAGTTAATATGTGCGTGATCATTATATCAGTGTTATTAGTTAAATTAGATAAATACCAGTGTTCTATTATTAAAATCTACAAGAATATCTAAACTAGTTTAGAAATGTTAATTTTAAAATGTGCGTGTGTTATATTAGTTAAAAAATTATAAAGATGTTTAAATTTAGAAAATTAATGTTAGTTAATAAATGGTCTTTAAAATTAAACTTTATTTGTCGGTCAATTCTTTTTATCAATTCCTTCTACCAATTCTTTTTATAAATTCCTTTTACAATTCTTTTAACCACTAGTTATGTATAATCTATTAGTGATTACAAACATCTGAGCTAGTCGTGGATATTAGGCATTGAGTTAGTGGCCATTGCTCAAAGCGCGTTATTTATTTATTCTTGGATAATTAACTGGCACCCGTGTTTATACACAAACAAAAAAAAGTGCTTTGATCGTGGTGTTGAACTCAACAGTCGAGAAGAAGTTATGTCCTGGAAATGTAACGATAGTTATATATTTTATAGCTATCGTTTGGACATACATATTCTCCGAATATGTTCTTCTCTGCCTAAGAGACTGGTGTTTCAAAACCACATATTTGAACCTGGTACAATATATATATATGTGTGTGTGTGTTTGTAGTGTGGGTTATAAACAATTAGCTAAGAAAATAACAAACTTCCTATCTCTACATCATCACACTATTCTTTGTATAGTCGCTGTTATAGATGTGAGTAGCATCTACAGAGAAATTGTTAATCCAGTTCAGTTTATAATATATATTAATGCTGTGAGAATTTAATATATTTATGTGCGTGTATGTATATATGGATTTACTAAGGATAGTTTTCATGAAATGACTTCTTAGTATCTTAAGCTTTTGCCCTTAATGAAATTTTTTTCATAACAAAATACAATATATTTAATGCACCTTTGCCAATTTTTCAGTTTAATCATGACATTATCTTTCCCACTAAAAATAAAAATTGGGATTTTATGCTTTCAGTAAGTATTTTAGGTGCCTTATTAACAATAATTTTCCAATTTTTATTTTTTCATTCTAAAATAACTGTGAAATTGGCCACTTTCTATGTATTAATGGAAAGTGAAAAAAACAGCAACAGTGTAACGATCATTAATCAAATGAAAGTAAGAATTAGGTTTATGGATATAATGTTTAAATCCATCATTTAAATAGTAACTGCTGTTGTAGTACATGGGATACATTATTGCTTAGAATTTGACAATTTTTATAACAAAAAAGCAATCCATTCTTTCATTAAGCTGTCTTTGATTATAATAAAAATTGTCAAAAATATCTTTAGTCAAAGGAGTAAATCTTAATCAAAAGATTTATTTTCAGATATTTTTGTATTAAACAGGTTGATTTTAATTAACAAAGCAAATAATTCCTTCTTATTTAAAACTTTGTAACAAACATTTAAGCGATAAATATGGAAATACCAGCAATCACAATCTGTGAATATATATATTTAAAGGGGCTCTGAATGCAGAGTTTCAACTCCCTACAGCTATCCACTCCATCTTATACAACAGATACACATGACCATATGTGAAAAAGATAAATGATCTCCAACATATATATTTCATGCTGAGCCAGCACTCATCAGTTGATCCAGACCATGATCTCCCACACATATATACTATCAGTACTCAGTTTATATTAAGATAGAAAATATTCAAACTTTAATGGACAGGCTTCAATGTTCACCCTCCAATTTTTCAGCCATCCATATCAGATTCAGGCTCCAATCTTTTCTACCCTCCAACTTTTCAGCCATCCATAGCATTGAAAATCGGATATGGATGACTGAAGAATTGGAGGGTGAAGAAGATTGAAGCATGTCCATGAAGGTTTGAAAATTTGACATCTTAATATAAACTGAGCACTGATTATATATGTGTGTGGGAGATGGATGTTCTGGACTAATTGATGAATGCTTGTTCAGCATGAAATATATATATTGAGATTATTTATCTTTTTCACATGTATGTGGTCATGTGTAGTGATGTCATATAAGATGGAGTGGATACCTGTAGGGAACTTGAAAGTCTGAGTTCAGAGCTCTTCTAATTACATATATATATATATATATATATATATATATATATATATATATATAACATTTAAAAGCATCTTTTACATAGTAACTGTTGTAATAAATGGCATCACTCTTGCTTAGCAATCAATAATTTATATAATAAAAGAGCAGTCCTCTTTTTTATTGAGATTTATCTTTTTCACAAGTATGTGGTCATGTGTAGGGATGTCATATAAGATAAAGTGGATACCTATAGGGACTTGAAAGTCTGAGTTCAGAGCTCTTCTAATTAGATATATATAACATTTAAAAGCATCTTTTACATAGTAACTGTTATTGTAATAAATGGCATCACTCCTGCTTAGCAATCAATAATTTATATAATAAAAGAGCAGTCCTCTTTTTTACTAAATTATTGAATACTTTTTAGCCAAAGGAGTGGTTCTTAATCAGCATTGGTTGTTTTAAATGAGAAAACTTTTTATGTTAGTTGCTATGTGTGTAGGTGTGTATGTCAAAACAGAAAGGGTTAAAGAAGACAAGTAAATAGAAACAGGTTATGAACTGAGTAATAATGGAAGTGTTTTCTCTAAGGACAGTATGTAGGCTATAAATACCTGTTAGCTAACTAGCCTGTGTCTTCTTTTGGTATTAACTTGCATCCAGAAGCTTAGTGGACTTCAACCCTTCAGTAATAACCCAATAGAATTCTTGCTGAAGGTAAAGTAAGGAGAGGTAGGTATGAAAGATGCTGTCCCAGTTTACATTATAATTTTTGTATGCCTTATGGCGCTAACTATAATTAATGATTATTATACTAATTATTATCACTTATAATGTAATGTATTATTATTGCATTTACCTAATTGCCATATTTATATAAGTGTATAAATATTATATAAATTACAATTGTATACTTTAATACTTAATATTAAGTAAAAATTTAACTAAAAATACTCATGTTTCTCATTTTTTATTGTGCTACATTAATATTGGATACATAGCACAACTTGGCACAGTCAACAGGATATTGGAAAAAACCTGAATTTACACAGTCGGACAGTCAATTGATAAAAAAGCATAAACTGAAGTATTGAGGCCTGAAAAAGCGTGCAGCAGAAAATTAGTAATAGGCATTAAAGAATTGATAGAGATAAAGAATATAGCAACTGCTCAATTAGGTATAATAGAATTTGATGGCAGCTACTACTCCAAGTGGCCCATTTATTTAACTCATATATCAAATACTTCATAGTAAATAAGGCAAAAGGTGTTGTCACTAAAATTGTCACTCTCTTGCTTTTCAGGGGGTTGAGACTAATTGAGGTCACAAATGAATTATTTGAATCTGAGGGCTCTGAAAATTTATCCTATGCTGAAATTATTACATGACTAATCTATCATTTTAGTGATGAACTATTAAAACATATAGCCAGACTACATTTACATAATAAATGTCAAGTGAAAGTTATAGTGCTTTTGATATAGCATTTAAAGATTTGGTGAGAAACTGTGCATATGGCAACTATTTAGATGAGGCTTTGTTGGAACAAGTGCTATGGGAGATGAGTGATAACAGACTCCATCAACAGCTGTTGACCATCCCTGAGTTAACTTATGCAGAAGAAATCAAAAAGGGAAGTACTCACAAGTTAGTAATCAATAATGTGAAAGAATTTTAACAGTCAAGTGCAGATAACTCAAATCAAAATGAAAACACAAATTGAGAATATTTTTGGAAAGGCTAGTCACTTTCCACTTGAGTGCAGTAGCAAGAATGCAAGATGTAACAATTGTGGAAAAGTGGGCCATCAAGCAGAAATCTGCTGAATCAGAAATAAATCAAAAGTCAATAGAGATTTCCTGAGAAACAAAATGAGCTCACTGAAATCCATAAGGTAGAGATTGATAATTCTAAACAAATAATGTTTATAGTAAAAATATATGAAAAATCAGTTAAAATGGAAATAGAGAGTGGGGCAAGTATATCAGTAATATCTCAGAGAAACTGGGTTACACTAAATGCAGAACTGAAAAATAAACTGAGAATTGAAAACTATGGGGGTAGGGTGAAAGATGCAAATGGGAACCCGATTGACATAGTCAGAGTGTTGAAAGTAGTGATGACTACAAACCATCATCATGAAACCTAAATTTATAGGGTGAGAGATGCAAATGAGAACTCGATTGACATAGTCAGAGTGTTGAAAGTAGTGGTGACTACAAACCATCATCATGAAACCTAAATTTATATACAGTAAAAGATAATATAGCACTGCTGATAGATAAAGAATAATTTGCTCCATTGGGTATTAAAATATGCCCATGAATAAAATGCATATAGAAAAAGAAGTAAAGGATACATTTCAGTGAAGCAAGAGAAATGAAGCACAAAATCCATCTGAAGCAAACCAAGAAAAGTTCCAAGATCCTGAATAGGAATAAATTGTTATTTTATTAGAAACCTGACAATCAATAGTGGTACTGTTGCCAATTGGACACAGGAAACCACAGAATACCAAATACTGGTGGGATGGATTAGAATTGGGTGGCCAATAGATGCCCATTCTATCCAAATCAGTCATTATGGATGGCTCATCAACAATTGTTAATGTTAAAAAAATATATTGTAAATGGTGACTGAGTTTTTGATTCCAGATCAAGAAAAAATATTAAAATTAATTCACCAAGAATATGCTGTCATGGTGAGACCAAAAGCTCTTGCTTGCAGCTATGTATATTGGCTGGACATGAGACACAACATAGAAAGACAAAAATGTGCAGACTTTGTCAGTCTACTGCAAACTTATCTCAAAAAAAGTATTCACCAAGCCATTGTGGTTCAATAGACGACAACATTGTATTTGTATTAGTAGATGCTGCCTGTAAGTGGATATAATATAAACTTGTAAAAAATATAAGTGTAAAATATATTATATACATTCCAAGACAAATTTATATGTATTACAGTTCTCCAAACGTATGTTTCCAGTAATGAGACTAGATTCACATTGGAAGAATTCAAAACCTTTTTGAAAGAGTGAGAATTACACATACTAATACCACCATGTCACCTAGAATCAAATGGAATGGAAGAGAAGACAGTACAAGAATTAAAGAATTGAAATAGATTGTTACTCAAGCATCAAAAAAGCAATGGATGTGCTGATGCTGCACCAACACATCACAATTGTTCACAGGCATTGGAAAATCACCAGCAGAAGTATTGATGGGTAGAAAATTAAGAAACAAACTAATTCCAGAAAATAGCTATGCTGCTGGAGAAAAGGTGTGAATAAGAGATAACCTACGGAAATTGTGGATCAAGGGCCAAATAAAATAGTTTCAAACCATGTTGTAGAAGTTCAAATCTCTACAGGAGTAATCTATAGATACCATGTAAACCATATTAAAAAAAATTAGCTGAAATAAATGTAGAACTTAATGCTGAAAGTTGTGACAAACTAACCAAAACCAAAAAAATATCCACAGGATTGCACAGACTCATACAATGACTGATACTGAATCAGAAAGAGAACTTAATACTATGGAACAACAACCAAGAGCTACAGAATATCAAAGTACCCAAAGACTTTGATGTCATCACCAAACTTCAGCCTATCTAAAAGACTATTTGCGTTAAGTAAACAGTCTGTAGAATTTCTTAAAAGTAGGAGGGATAGTGCTGTGTTTGTTTGTACATTAAAACAGGAAGTGTTAAAGAAGACAAGTAAAAAAATAAATAGAAACAGATTGAGCAGGCAATTATGAACTGTCTAATAATGGAAGAGTAAAAGTTTTTTCCAAGGACATAGTGTGGATTATAAATACCTGTTATCTAATTAGTCTGTGCTTTCTTTTGGTATCTGCATGCATCCAGAAGCTTAATAAACTTCAACCCTAACAGTAATTATCCAATAGAATCTCCCCCTGAAGGTGAAGAAAAGGAACGTTGATATGAAAGAAGCCATTAAATTCCACCATAATATAGACTGTTAATTTTCTTTAAATTAAAAATCGAATTTTTTAGTTAGGCTTTATATACAGAGATAATATTGATATTACTAGCTGCATATGTATCAAGACTTTTCTTAAATAAACAATACATTAATTAAAAATTAACAAGACAAGCGTATTCAATTGCAAGAAATATAATTTAAAAAATATAAATGATAAATAGAATTTCACTTTGTCTTAAAAAGTGATTACAAGAAATTGTGGTATGAAAATAGATTATTCACACCCAATAATGTAATACTGTATATTAAAGAGTCATATATCTGTGCATTACCATTTTACTTTGGGGTTTAATGTGCATAGATATTATAACTTATATACGTGATGATCTCATCATCTTAAATTAATCAGCCTTTGTTACTTCTGATTGATTTAATTTATATCAACAATTAGTCTGCATTTAGAGTCTTGCAGATTGTTTTATATATCAATCCATCATGTGTAGTAAAGGGTTCATTTACATATATTAGTTTTACTTTTTTATTCAACCATTATTCAGACTGTATGCTAATTTTTCTAGAGTGCCTACTATACTAAAAGGTGACAATTACTATCTGTATGCAGTTGCATAAATTTTAATGAACTTTATATATATATATTATAACGATCCAAAACAAAGTGAAGATCGAATCTAACCGCAAACTACAATATCTGCTCTACGGGGCGCTATCTAGGCATTTAAACCTAGAAAAATTTATAGAGTAGGCAGATACTCGCTGTTAAGATTCCACTTTATTTAAATATTCAGATCGTTAGCCTAAGTCACTAGCTCAGTGGAGATGCAGAGATAAAAATCTATATCTTAATTTATATCTCAAATATAAATAAATAAAAGCCACTGCCAGAAATTAACACATAAAAATATTTATTTACGCACATATAAAATAACATTTAAATTTTGAGGAATAAATTCAACATTTTAGATTTTTCTATTAATCTTTAGTTTTACATTTAAGTAAATTACAACCATGAGTTTAATATTTATTTAGTGAGTCGATTATGAATAAACTACATAGATCTGCATTTGAAAAGAAAATATTCTTCCCAGATTTAACCTTAGGCAACAAATTTCGCAATCAAACCAGTGCCAATCCATCTGATACATTTATGTATTCAATGTAGCATGAAAATATGACAACACAAAATACTATACTGTCAGGAATGTACATCTGAACAGCGAGTAGAATTAGAGAAAAAATTGTCTCTCTACCAACCAGGAATGTGACATCTGTTGGCAAGTAGAACAATAAACATAAAACTCCATAGGAATGGACTGCGGTCCTTTGCCGTCTTACAAACCCATCCATAGGCAAACAGAAGGTGTGTGGCATATATATATATAATCCTGCCCATAGCGGATCTCATACTACATCTACAATTACACAAATATATCCAATCCATTGAACCAATTCAACTACGAACTGAATAACCTAAGATTACCCTCCCTTAATATAACTTTACAAAACTATATAGCCATTCACACCCGACTTAAATTTAACATTTAAATATGTTCGCACAGATTATTTTTATAAATTTGTTTTTAAAATGTTGAGTATAGATCGGCTGCACAGAAACATCCAAATTAAACACAATAGATCAAAATACAAAATCATCGATAATGTCAATTGCAAAAGGGAATACACAAGGCCCCATGGCATTCATCGTAAGATGCCTGCATTAACATCGTTGACCTATATATTCTAATCAAATGTGAAAACTTCAGCATAATCAACCGCTAACGAATCTATGCAACATCTATACCCAACCTAAATTTCATCATTTAAAATTTAAACAATAAATAATTTATACAATAAGAAAAAAAAATGGAAATGATTTTTATCAATTGGAAAACATATAAAATTAAACATTATTAATTTGATTTTAAACTTAAAAAAGTCAGATAGAAGTTCATAAGCTTGAACGAAAGTTCTTAATTATTTTTAAATTTAGAGTTCATGTCCATATAGCTTACGGTAGAAGAGTCCAGGTTTCTGCTTTTAATTCCCGTGATGCCTCCATTGGAAGATAATGTTCTGGAGATGGCAATAGCTGGTTCAAGGTATCACAGTCTTTTCATTTTTTTTTTTAAATAGAGAGTGTGGTATGTGTGTCCTACCACATCTCTCAAACACAAAATGCTGGAACTGTCAGAAAAAACTATATTTCCCTTTTTATATTATCCACACGGATTCAATCAACAAAACGTCACTAATCCATCACTTTCATTAGGGTCCGAGCCAAGGCTTAGTGCTTCCATTGGTCAAGCTAATTTCTCTTTATTTTCTTATCTATCTTTCATCAGATCATTTTAATTATACAAGAGCCCAAGGCTAGCTTGCTTTTCAAACAATTTATAAACAATCATTTCCATTTACAGATTACAAGAATTAATTAATACCTGTTTTTATTTTTAAATCTTGTACTTTTTCTTATAAAAAGTACGTTCAAATACTTATTTATTTGTTTTTTTTTTTAAAAAAATATTTTTAAAGTTTGGCATCTGTGCGAATGTATATACGTTTAACAAAACATTTTAATTTTAGCGTTTAGTTTTTTACTTTTATTTGCGAACTTTTAAGTTTTTATTTTAAATTAATGTAACGACATATTTATATATCATTACATATCAGTAAACTTCCTCAAAAAACAAAAACATTAAAAAAAAAAAGAATTTACTTAGTGTTAGTAATTACGTTACACAAATTGATTATATATGAAAATTTCAAAAGGACAAAACTTTTTTTTTACAAGACAAAACAGTAATTACACACAAATATAATGATTACAAAAAAAAAAAGTTGACTGTTGATTCCCTATTACCAGCTAAATTTCTGCCCCCTCCCTTCCAAGTTTCATTTCTCCTACCTTTAACTATTACTTAGGCAAGTTGAATGATTAGATTTTAATTTAACAAGACTTTTTTAAAAAAAAATTATGATTTATATTTATTATTACGTTTTATTACTCGCATTTATTTTTACATATGCGCAATTTTTCTCACTGGCAGTACCTTTAAGACAAAATTCCAAGTATAACCTTACGTTAATACAACAAATATATTTATACTAATTTCAGAAAAAATACTACGGGCATGATTCACTTTTAAAATTCTCAGGGCACTCATGTTTATTAAAGATCGGCCCAAGTTGGGTAGCCAGTTATAACGATCCAAAACAAAGTGAAGATCGAATCTAACTGCAAACTACGATATCTGCTCTATGGGGCG
This sequence comes from Epiperipatus broadwayi, assembly GCA_028023455.1. Taxonomy (NCBI): domain Eukaryota; kingdom Metazoa; phylum Onychophora; class Udeonychophora; order Euonychophora; family Peripatidae; genus Epiperipatus; species Epiperipatus broadwayi. The sequence goes on from JAQFVV010000162.1 coordinate 2,774,836, forward strand.
CCATCTAGGCATTTAAACCTAGAAAAATTTATAGAGTAGGCAGATACATGCTGTTAAGATTCCACTTTATTTAAATATTCAGATCGTTAGCCCAAGGTCACTAGCTCAGTGGAGACGCAGAGATAAAAATCTATATCTTAATTTATATCTTAAATATAAATAAATAAAAGCCACTGCCAGAAATTAACACATAAAAATATTTATTTACGCACATATAAAATAACATTTAAATTTTGAGGAATAAATTCAACATTTTAGATTTTTCTATTAATCTTTAGTTTTACATTTAAGTAAATTACAACCATGAGTTTAATATTTATTTAGTGAGTCGATTATGAATAGACTACATAGATCTGCATTTGAAAAGAAAATATTCTTCCCAGATTTAACCTTAGGCAACAAATTTCGCAATCAAACCGGCGCCAATCCATCTGATACATTTATGTATTCAATGTAGCATGAAAATACGACAACACAAAATACTATACTGTCAGGAATGTACATCTGAACAGCAAGTAGAATTAGAGAAAAAATTGTCTCTCTACCAACCAGGAATGCGACATCTGTTGGCGAGTAGAACAATAAACATAAAACTCCATAGGAATGGACTGCGGTCCTTTGCCGTCTTACAAACCCATCCATAGGCAAACAGAAGGTGTGTGGTGTATATATATAATCCTGCCCATAGCGGATCTCATACTACATCTACAATTACACAAATATATCCAATCCATTGAACCAATTCAACTACGAAATGAATAACCTAAGATTACCCTCCCTTAATATAACTTTACAAAACTATATAGCCATTCACGCCCGACTTAAATTTAACATTTAAATACGTTCGCACAGATTATTTTTATAAATTTGTTTTTAAAATGTTGAGTATAGATCGGCTGCACAGATTCCATGGTCAAAAACATCCAAATTAAACACAATCGATCAAAATACAAAATCATCGATAACGTCAATTGCAAAAGGGAATACACAAGGCCCCATGGCATTCATCGTAAGATGCCCGCATTAACATCGTTGACCTATATATTCTAATCAAATGTGAAAACTTCAACATAATCAACCGCTAACGAATCTATGCAACGTCTATACCCAACCTAAATTTCATCATTTAAAATTTAAACAATAAATAATTTATACAATAAGAAAAAAAAAAATGGAAATGATTTTTATCAATCGGAAAACATATAAAATTAAACATTATTAATTTGATTTTAAACTTAAAAAAGTCAGATAGAAGTTCATAAGCTTGAACGAAAGTTCTTAATTATTTTTAAATTTAGAGTTCATGTCCATATAGCTTACGGTAGAAGAGTCCAGGTTTCTGCTTTTAATTCCCATGATGCCTCCATTGGAAGATAATGTTCTGGAGATGGCAATAGCTGGTTCAAGGTATCACAGTCTTTTCATTTTTTTTTTTAAATAGAGAGTGTGGTATGTGCATCCTACCACATCTCTCAAACACAAAACGCTGGAACTGTCAGAAAAAACTGTATTTCCCTTTTTATATTATCCACACGGATTCAATCAACAAAAGTCACTAATCCATCACTTTCGTTAGGGTCCGAGCCAAGGCTTAGTGCTTCCATTGGTCAAGCTAATTTCTCTTTATTTTCTTATCTATCTTTCATCAGATCATTTTAATTATACAAGAGCCCAAGGCTAGCTTGCTTTTCAAACAATTTATAAACAATCATTTCCATTTACAGATTACAAGAATTAATTAATACCTGTTTTTATTTTTAAATCTTGTACTTTTTCTTATAAAAAGTACGTTCAAATACTTATTTATTTGTTTTTTTTTTTTTAAAAAAAATATTTTTAAAGTTTGGCATCTGTGCGAATGTATATACGTTTAACAAAACATTTTAATTTTAGCGTTTAGTTTTTTACTTTTATTTGCGAACTTTTAAGTTTTTGTTTTAAATTAATGTAACAACATATTTATATATCGTTACAATATATATATATATATATATATTGTAACCATCATCATTAATCAAGCTTAATACCTTGATGTCATAGAACTACTGTAATCAGACCCACCTTACTATAACCTAATAGACTGAAGGGATGTACCAATGCCTACCACATTGGTGCCAAGAACTGTAATAGAATTCTTTATAACCAATGGCTTTAATCATTGGGCAGCCAAGAACTGTACCCATCGATCTAACTGAATGCTCCCATCATTGTGGTGCCAAGAACTATAACCAAAAGCATATCATGCCATCTATATTATGCACCAAAGATTATAACCAAAATCTGGAGCAAATTACCACAAACAAAACTAATGATATAACATAAAATTGTTATGATCTAATCTGGTCGCAGCCAGGGTGTACCGCGAAAACCTATCATAGTAATATGTGAAAATACATTAGACAAATTATAAGTATGCAATTTTATTATCCTTCAAACCTTAATTTGCGATTTTTCATTGCATGAGACCTTATGGCCGACCATGGACAAGATGGTATAATTTGTGGAACTACTAAAGATTATGAATTTTAAAATTACATATATGATTTTTAATACAAATGCTAGTCTAGATAAGAGCTTTGCAATAATAAATAAACATGGAATACTTGGGTTCTTTTCTATAATTTAATAAATATCAATGAGACTCTTGTTATACTGATGAATGACAATTAAAATATTAAGTAAATACATTTAATCATGTCATTATCTGGTAAATATATTTATAAGTTTATAAAATCAATCAATTTTGTATCATGTATTCGAATCAACTACATAAAGCTTAAATGATGGAAAAGGTAAATGGGATTTTATTGTACCTTACACATCATAAACTACCAAGGACAAAAAGCATTCAAATGTTTTTCTCAAAATATTACTAAACTCTTATATCATGCTGACAATAGTATATACTTCAATGTATGCTCTATTCAAGATATATGATTTCTGATTTTATGAATGACAAATAGCAACGGCACAGTAAGTTTAATTATAAATCAATATTTATTTACAATTTTTATGACTAATAAGTAATTGATGTTTAATGTAATAACTAAATACATAAATAAACAAATAAGATAAATAAATAATAATTCCATTGGCTTCCTTCAATAACATATCATAGGCACAGTTTTATAAAGCCTAATCATACATTATATTACAATTTGATATAATTGATGTCTTGAGGAAATTATACAAAAATTCAACATCAACTCATGAAATATCCAATGTGTCAGTTCCAGAACCAATAAACCTATACTGTAGACCTATAACAATGTAATAAATAATATTATATTTGTAGGATTTAGCTATAATGCTAAATAAAAATGAAAATTTAAACTTCAATTCAGATAAAATACCAATTAACAAACAGTTAATTATTATGAGGTAACTTAGATATAATGTCCTGCTACACTTTATGACTTAACTTATAAATTATGCTTATAAATGGAAGAAGATGATTTTAGCAAATTAACCAAAATACTTTGCCCAAACTTATATTTATGAAATAAAATCATATTCCTGTGGATGCATTCATCTACACATAGGAATTATATAACACTGAGTGCCTTGTGGATTTATACACCATCATAAAGCAATAAATATAATTACACAATTCCGCGGATTAACCACCAGCACAGGAATGAGTGTAAAATACAGAAAGTGGCAATTAATTAATCTGTGGATTAACCATAAGCACAGATTAATGCCTTTTAACATTGTAAAGCAATATTACTATTTACTTCACATTTAAAGTGCAAAAATCATCCTCCTCAGTTATTCTGACCATTCAGAAAACACTAACATTTTAGCAGATGTGGGTTCTTGCATAATAAAAAGTGTTTCACTAATCAGGACAACTAATATATTAAATTATCTTGCTTAAAATAAAACATAGCAACAATGTAATATAAGTGACATTAGTATAGGAATAGAACTCTGGAAAGACTCATAAGACACTTCATGAGAGGTTGACACATATCATAAATTCATTAGTAATTTTCAAGCTTTTTTGCAAGCGCTATTCCTTTGAATAAGTATTTTATTTAATCCCATTAATTTAATTTAAACTTAATAAAATATAACTCATGAACTTCACATACAAGTTCATATAACAATTCAATTAAATTAATTCATTCTTACTTAAATACATGAATTCTAGCAGGTGTGTGTGTGACATAAATTAAATTGTACAGCATTTTATACTAATAAATATGATCCGTGAAATCCATGTAAAAATGTCTTGAACAATAAATACACAAAGTGATAATTATAATTATAGTTGAATTCCATAAATGTAATTCTATCTATTTGTCTTAGATATTATAAGCACTTTTAAATTAATGATTTTACGTGGCTCCATAAATATAAAACATGACACGCAGAGTTTAAATGAAAATGTTCTTCATAAGTTATTAAATTCTACATTTCTATATAAAACTGTTCCAACTTTATAACATCCAGGCTAATATTTATTTATCCATGTTTAAATTTAGGGATACTAATTAGAGCAAATAATTTAATAATTCCAAATTAACGATAAAATTAGAAAGTAGTTTTAGTTAATTATTTGAAGACTGTTTCCATTATTCAAATGGTAAACAAATTAACTAGCAAATACATTACTGGCAGTATAAAGTTTAATAAATTAATCAATGCTATATTATTTTAAATTATAAACGGAAATATTAAACCATGTTAATAACTTTAACATTTAACTTTGATTTTAAACCTCTTCTTTTTTAAAAAGAAAGTTTTCATATTTAAAAAACTTCTGTAATTAAAACATCTATTTAGTTTTTCCAGATTGTAGAATAATAAAATATTCCAAACATACCGAGATTCTGCAATTAATTCTGCTCTTAAATTTGAAAGCTCCGACATATTTTAAAGTGTAAATATTGGAAAATTATTAGCGATTTGATACACTTGGCTAGCTGACCCGAACAGATTTTTAAATTTAGCACTTCATTCTATTATTAAATATCACCATTTTATGTTTACACTTGTAGAAAACTTTTTGGTAAATCCGTTTACTTATTAACTATTTTTTAAAAAATAAGCTTATCATATTTTACATACATTTTATTCTTACACCATTTTCTTTTTCTCTCTAACAGCAACCTTATTGCAGATGATCTCTTTAATCGCGCTTTTTTTTTTACATTGAAACGCATATGTAATTACTATATTTTTATCTAATAATTAAAAATTAGTTAAACAAATGGTTTTTTAATTCAATGAAAATAATTTCGAAGTCTGTTTTAAATAAATAAGAATTATTATTATTTTCAATCACATTTTACTAAATTTACTATGTGTTGTCAATTTCTAAAAAGATAAACATATTTTGATACAAATCAGTGGATGGAAAGAAGCAATTTAAATACATTAAAATAACACAGACAATAAATAAGGCAAAATATTACTTATTCCTCTAATAAATTATCTTGAATGCAGAAAATAATCTGTTCAAAAACGCAAACCAAGGCAATCAAATCATCAAAAAGAAGACAGGGACATTTTTATACCAGTTATATCGATCTTTATATTTTATACTAAAATATAAGGTTACAATATATAAACACAGATAGTTCACACCTCCTCTCACTCTGGAAAGTAATCTTTTAGGTCTCTGATGAATGTTGGCAGATTTTGCTACAGATTAATTTCTCTTCTTGATCACTTATTTATTATATTGGTTAGATCTATCTCATTGATAATAGATCTTCATTGGCTGTACAATGTGGTCATCCATGGCCTGACTAGCAGTGGGCATTACATTAATTTTCACTGCTAAAGAAGTTCCATCTGCTGCTCTTCTTTATCAGAGTTCTGTTTTTTATTGGGTAGTGGAAATTGCCATTATCAGCATCTGACATTTCACTTTGATAAGTTCATAAATGGTTATGTCTTCAAAAGTATCCCATTATTCACTTTAATCACTCTAATTAATTTAATTAAAACTTCTATTATGACAGCAGAAAGCCATTTTTAAAATATCTAATCCGCACCTGCTCACCAATTTTAAATTTTCTGAAGTCCAAATAAGCGATCTTGCAGTCTAAATTATTATTACTAATCACTTTACACATGTGTGTGACATTTTTGACACACTAATAGTTCAGCCAGTGTTTTTATTGTTGATGCATTTAGTGCAAATTATTGGTAAAACATTACATTTACTAATGCTTCATTAATATCCTTGCTTGATGTTTAATTAATCATTGATTTTCAGCTATTATCCTGCTTGAAATTTTCAGATAACCCTTTCAGTTCAGATGTGTCAAGATGTTGTACTCCTATGAGGTAAAACTAGTTCGATTATTGTATACAGTTTCTAGATAATGACTTGTGAAAATTTCTTTTTGGGCTTGAATAGAACATTCTATGCTCATTTTTAATGAGCTTATACTCCACTTATTTGGAGTAAGAATCAACTACAATTAGAAATAGTTAGTCATTCATTGGACTTGTATGGACAACATGTATTCTATCCCCATGACTCTTTACTTTTTAACCAAGGTTTAAATCTCTAAAGTCATGTCAGTAGGGAATTGGCATTGAAAACAGTTTTTCAGTGTCTGCATTTTGAAATTACACTTCGACATATTATTAACACATTGGCCCAGACTTATCGTGATTTGCAACACTTATAAAACATCTTACTTTATACTCTTGAAGTGAATTCTAAAAGGTCTGGACTAATTTCTTCCAAATAGAGTTCTTATATTTCTTTTGATTATATACAATGATATAAATTTAACCTTGAAGTAGAATTTTACAAGTATCATTACTTTTCTGTTATATCAATTTTATTCCCATTCATGTTGCAGCTAATACATGTGTATTTATCAAATGCCAACTTTTATTGTTACCACCAATTTTATTAGTCTTTTTATGAAAGCAAGGACAAGTCTGCACTGCTGTTCACTTCCATGATAAATTTATTTTAGAAGATATTTGTCTAAAAAAATATAGTCATTATCTGTGTCATTAATCTTCTTGACATTGTTTTCTCTTCTCATTTCTCCCCATGATTCAGTCTGAATTTAACTCCTTTTCTAAACTATTGTTCTTTATTTCTACAGACACAAGCTAAGTGTCCTTTAATTTTAAACACATTATATTTCTGTTTTCTAAATTTGCCGTGCTAGTTTATATGGTCTTTTCTTGTAGCAATAACAGATTATGACATTCTTTTAAGTTCCTATGGTCAGATTATCATCTTGTTGTTTATTAATAGATCATTCTCCAACATTGTTCCCATCTAATACATTTTCCCATTTACAATTTTGTACATAAGATTCAGCTCACTTAATAAGATTTTTCCTAAAGTTGTGATCCATGATTCCATATAATAGTTGATCTATTAACATACCATCCAGTTAAAAGATGAAATGACATTCTTTCATGGGTTTCTTAACACTAAATCAAAATCCTGATAATGCTCATGAGGTTACTGTTATCTCATCCTGAATCTCAGTATTTACAAATTATTGACTGAAAATAAGCATTCAAATTGTCTTTTAGCTGTTTATATGGGATGTCTTCAGAAATTTTGGGGTCATGTTATTGCTTTGTCCCTTGTAACACATTTTTTTATTATTTATGAACATATATCATTTGACATGTTCCATATATAATTTCCACAACAATGGTTTATTATCATCAAATTTGTGGGTTATATGCCATTCTGCTGTATATTGACATTATCTGCTGTTTGCACATCAATACTTTTTTAAAATAAATAATACACAAATTAAAAGTTAACAAGACAAGTTTGTTCACTTGCAATTAAGCTAATTAAAAGAATAAATAATAAATAGAATTCACTTTGTCTTCAAAGTGATTGCAATAAACTATAGCATGAAAATAGATTACTCAAACACAACAGTGAAATATATAAAGAATCTGATATCTGTGCATTATCATTTTACTTTGGATTTATTGCCCACAAATACTGTAACTTATATACACAATGATTTTCTCATCATCTTAAATTAATCAGCCTTTTCTACTTCTGACTGATTTAATATATATCGACAGCCCACACACCTAGAGTCTTGTAGATTATTTTATATATTAATCCATCCTGCATATTAAGGGGTTCATTTGCACATTATATATAATAAATATGTTGAAAGCATGCTAGGCAGTAATAAATGCATTGGTGGTCTAGAGGTCAGTGTGACTGCCTTGCACTTGCAGGCAGTTGCCTGGGTTGCGGGTTCGCGTCCCGGCCGATGCTATGACACTTAAAAAAAAAAAAAAAGGTAAATATTTAAAAAAAAACTACCTTTCTAAGAGTATCTTCATTTGACCAGATATTACGTTGGCTCAGAAAGGAAAAAAATTAGTAACAATCGAATTACAATATATTACAGCAGTTTTATTTATTATTCAACCATTATACAGGCTGTATGCTAGTTTTTCTAGAATGACTATTGTATTAAGAAGTGATAATTATTATATACTGTCTATGCAATTATGTAAATTTTAATACTTTATTTATAGCTTAATACATATATGTACAGATAGTCTTAGTTGTAAAATAATAATGATAATAATAATGACAATAATATGATTGACATTTTGATGCGGAACTTAATATGCTTAAGACAATTTTATTAATTTAGAGAATTAAATTAAATTTGTACCATGGAAGACAAAATTGATGTTGATTAAATACTAAATAGAAAAATTGTTTGGAAATTGAATATTTAAATATTGTCCATTTTCATAAGTATTGCTTATGTATTGGTATGAAATAATTTTTAATCAGATTGTAATGTCTTCACCCCTAAGTTTTTCAGAGGGCTAGAAAAACACAATCCGATCGATAACATAAACGAGTACAAAGAATTATAGCTAAAATATATGAAAACTCAGCTGCAACAACTCTTAACCGTTGTGCAGCAAATAGCTCATAACAGCTTTACGTATCCAACTTCTTCTGTTAACAAAACTGTAACAAGTGCGCGATGTTTTCCTCTAGCAGTTTATATATCCCTCTGAGTTCTTTTGTTAAGTCTTATCTGCTACATTCCGAAAACTTAATCGTGTGTTTTCCAAATCCATTTTATTGTTCTTACTTTAATTAGTTATTTTTATCTCTGATAAAAATAATCCCACAACTTGTTTTTAATTATAATTATTTTCTATTATAGTTATTTTTACTTTCAATAAAATAAATCTAAAACTTCTGGAGTAAATTGTCTCTAGTAAACTCGCTGTTTATTTCTCAACACGAATACAACACAGATAAACAAATTTGAATGCTAATAATATATGCAAATGTGCTCTTTATTTATTACTTCATTTTGTTTTCTTAAATTAGCAATACTTTTTTTTAAAAAATATTTTTAAAACCACTAAACATCCCATGATCACCATTCTTTATGCTTACACAAGCTGTTTACACTAGTTGTATACTGCACGGAGAGTTTTGCCTCTGTATAAAATATTTGTTCTTAGTAATTTTAAAATTAAATTGTGTCAGGGGAAGTATATTCATAATAAAAAGGTCTGCATTACTATCCATCACTTAATTATATAAAGTCAATAACTACAAAAATATTTTAATCTATCTTTTATCTCTGTTATATAAGCTTAGTTTTTTAAAATAGTTTTAAACAATAGGGTGAATTTGGTCTATTATTTTAATTTATGTTAGACTAAATTGTATAAAGATTAAGCACTATGCTGAAAACAAGTTTGTAAAGTTTAAAATTTCCCAATCTACATCTATATCTCGTAAGGTATCAAAACAGTGGGAAAAATATTAGACTGATTCCTTTTACTGAGTGTATTTGCTTCATAGACAACATCCATTCATCAGAACAACTAGGAGCTAAACACTTGAATTTTATTACTAGCTATGATAAATTTCCTTATAAATATTATGATTGGGCACCAATTAGTTTCAAAACTTGAATATATTTGCAGTCAAATATGTGTTTGGTATTAAATCTTCTAATGTAATCCAATTTTCTAATATAAATAACAAAGATCTCACAATAGGGAGGACTATTTATATTTGCATAAGAATAACCAATGGAATACTTTTTTTATGTAATATTTAAGAAATATATATAAAGATTAAGCATTAGTCTGGAAACAAATTTGTAGTCAGTAATATCAATTCATAATGTTTGTAAGGAATACAATTTAGAGATGATGTGAAATGATTTGATTAGTTACATACTTGATATTTCCTGTATAGTGCAAAATATTCTTTTGCATGTTTTAGTGTGAATAAAAATCACTACTATGCATTGTAACATGTTTTGTGATTTACATTGAAAGATTAAATATGTATATATATGCAGATTTGACACAGCAATATTTGCACACCCATTTTTTTTAGACATATATGTCAAACATTAAACCTAATGTTACAAATAGTAATAAACTGAAACAGCTTTTTTTTAATAATGCAATATGCCTTTTTTTAAATAAAAATTTTGTAATAAAAAAAAATTATTCATAATAAATCTATGCAAATTATTATTATTATTAGACTTTAAATATTACAAGTTTTGTATTGTTAGATGTGAAATTAATTCATTTTAAGTCCATTCTTCTGAGATACTATTTATAACAAAATTTTTGGTGTGGCTCTTTTCTCAAAAAAATTTGGGAATACTTTTTTCTATAACTATTTGAATAATATTTCTAATATTGATGTACATGCCGTGTCTTATGACCAGCAAGTAAAAAAATGGACAAAGGCAGAATTGAGATGGTAAGATTATAGTTTAATATGAATAATTTTAACTATATACATTGCCTATTATAAGGCGTAATAAAATAATAAAAGGTCACAGTGACCTGCATATAATAACCCTAGTCCTGCTTTTGGACTTACAGAGGCAGGAGTCTCTGACTCGTAATTAATACTCAGAACAATTAGATTAGGTTATGGGGTTTTATATATCCCTCAAGACTTCAGGAGTCTTTTACATACCTAACCATATATGGTGTTTTCACATACGTTTTTACATACACGCAGTATTTTTACATTTCTCACCATATATGATATTTTATACAGTTTTCTGACCCTATAAGGTCAGCTGGGCTTTCTATGATTTAACAGCATTGGAATTTTACACAATCGTTATACATAATTACTATACAGTTATTCTTATTTTACATAATCATTATATTTTACAGTTATTAGTTTTATTCTATATTTATTATTGTACTCTTATTATTATACAATTATTATTCTTATTTTACATACTCTTTTTATTATACAATTATTATTCTTAATTTACATATTCATTATACATTACAGTCATTAGTTTTATTCTATATTATTGTACTCTTATTATTTATACAATTATTATTCTTATTTTCCATACTCTTATTATTATACAATTATTATTATTATTTTATATATTCATTATATATTACATATGTATATACCTTTCTTGACCTTGAACACTGCAGTACACTTATTAATGTGCGCATGTAAATATATACATGTATTTATTGGTCATTTTAATTTAATAGAGAGCCACATATTTTTCTTCATTATTATATATATCTGCATATGCTGGGTAATATCTATAAATTTTATTTTTGAAATATAATACTGATTTATTATACTGTTTTTGTATTTTTTAAAGATGATTCTAATGCCATTTCATACCCTTATGGAATTACTAGTCTTGCTGATAAACATAATTATCTTCAAATGGGAGATGTTATTAAATTTCAAATTGGCATTGTGAAAGAGAGCAAAGAAAAACGAGCTGTCAATATTACTACCATACAGAAAACATGGAGGTCTACAATTGATGCAGTTCACGACCAGGTATTTTTTTTTGTGATTACTTACAATGCTTCAATCTGTACTTTTAAATAATTTTAGGGTGTATTTGTGTGGAATAAACTTTATAGTTTTTTTTCTCCTGATTGTGGAACAGTTTATGAGCATGCTACAACTTGAAAGAAATACTCTTTTAAATGAAATAAAGTATCTCATCATTTAAAGTTTATATATGTTGAATGTTCATTTCAAGAGTATAATAAGGTCTATGTTTTTCCTAAAACTTTCAACTCTCCATGAAAATAAAATTGCAAAAGAAAGCAAAACATTTTCATTCTAAAGGTATTTTAAACAGCATCTTCTACATTTATAGAAGAAGAATATTTTATATAGTTCCCTAAAATAGATTTATGCTTTAGAATATATTTTTATCCAAGAAGATTTGGCAATCTCAAATCTAGAGATTAAAAAAATATTGCAAGTCATTGAAGTTACAAAATAATGTAAACAGTAATAAAATAAGTTAATACTCCTAGTAAAAAAGAAATATTGTTAAAAGAATAGAAATATTGGTTGTTTTATAATAGCGTGTTGAAACCGCCGGAGGGCGGGGTTTGTTTGTAAACAAAGATAAATATAATGTTGCCGGGACCGCCGCCAGGTTTGTTTATTATTACATTTCAAAGTAATATCAAATAAATTTTTTAACACACAATAAAAAAATGCAGAAATCAAAAAATTGAATTTAAAAAAGTACTTAATTTTTCTGTTATTTTTTTCATTACTTATATTTTTTTGGGGCCAGGTTTTTTTTTTTTATATGTATGTTTTGATTTTGTTGATCACATTTAAAACCATTATCTATCAAATAAAATTTTGAACGAAAAAAAAAAAAAAAGGTACATAAATCAAAATTAATTTTAAAAAGTAGTTACTTTTTATTCTTCTCATTACTTACATTTGGCGGTTGGGTATTCTACGAAATCAGGTTCTTTTCTTTTTTTTTTTTTTTGGTTTTATAAATTACAAATAAATAGATTTCCATTTAACGGTAAAACATTTACAACCAAAAGGTCAAACTTTGGGAAAGGGTGGTGGGGTGGTGGTTACAATTCCTAACTGAACGGAACACTCTAACTCGAAGGTTGACCAACTTTTTACCATAATTACCAAAAACATAAATATATACAGCAATTAAAACCAACTTTTAGGGCTGTTCAGGAACAGCATGCATGCAGCTTCAAGCTCTTTTGTTTGATAACCCTTCCAGCATCAGTCAGAGAATTTTTGACATTCGGAGCAAGTTTTCTATTTCAGCCATTTGATGAAGCTCACAGTTGTTCTCACAGAAACATGACTTACAGCATGATTTCATCCCAATCGTGCTTGCACCTACACTTGCCGAATTTTTTGAGCAGGAAATGTGGGCTAGGGAAGCATGAGACTCTGCTGATAATTGTTAGTAGACATTCATAAAAGATGGGAGATAGAGGGGGAGGTTGTCTTAATGAATATTAAAATAGTTTTGACAATCGGAATTCCAGCCACCCTCACACAATACTATAGCCAAAAGTGAAATGTGATCGCACATCAAAAATGCTTAGCCAAATCTGAGCTGTAAGCTGACATGATAACTTCTGTGGCAGATTAAATGTCATGTTTCTGTGCATTAGCATAGAAATAGACACAGCAGCTACCCCGTACAATGGACTATTTCTAGGCTTACACATTAGAAATAGAATGTTCGATAGTGGTGGTGGGCTGCCTAAATGGCATATTTCTGTGCGCTATCATAGAAATAACGCCCTCTGGCGTTTTCAACATGCTATTGTAAAAAGAAAACAATAATGAGAGATCATATGACATTCAAGCACCATAAATGGCACATTGAACTGTGATCCCTAGGTCTTTATTTAGGTCTTGATCCATCACTATACAACTAATTAATTTAATAAATAGGAGGAAAGCAAAGATACAAAGGAGTAATAGAAAAATAATAAATTCTGAAAGTTGATACCAGCTTATTTTAAATTATTAAAGATTTTTAGATTATTATTATAATTTGATAATTGGAAATGTTTAATGCTATAAAACTTTGTAATTAGTATCACATTTGGACAAATGTACACAATTCCTATTTAGTAAAATCTCTTTCAAAACAAAATCTTTGCACTTTATCATTTGTCTTGGATTAATTTCTTTGATAAATTAATTTAAGAATAAAAAGAAATCACTCAAACAAATTAAAAAGAAAAGTAAAAGTATATAAAACATTTTTTTATTCACATGAAAATGATGCAATGTCCACATCAATTTGATAAACTATACTTACGAATTCTACTGTTTATGGAGTTTTGAATCAGAAAAGATTATTAAAAGTTCTGTAATCATTAATTCTACTCCAGTTCTGCTGTCTAATGCAGGTCTTCCATTTAGTGTAAATTTGAGTAACTAATAGATACTAGACATTAATGCTTAATAAATCCATATCCATATCCAATATCCATGCTTTCCTATCCATAACTCCAGCTTAGTTTCTAGCTTATTTTTTGGCTTTTATCAGTTAGGAGTTTTAAATCTGGATCTAATATATTTTTTCTTTAACCAACTTTTGCCTTTTTATTTAATATCTGGCATCTATTGATTATTTAACTTAAGTAAGATATTGCTGTTTTGAAAGTATTCTATAAGCTGAGATGTGTTATTTACTAGTTTCATTAAAATTATTATATAAATAATTGTAAATAATGTCCAAATAAACTTATTAAAAGTTTCAAGATATTTCCTAAGATTGATCAAATATGTAACATGACAAATTTATATTTAGCTACAAGTGATAATAAGTCAAGAAGGTTCATCATTATCAATATGCTTCAGCCATTTGTATTTGGGCAATTTCTCTATTATTTTATTTGATGTCATAAAAAGTAATGCATTTTGTATGTTTTACAAATCATAAAAGTATTGTAACTTCACAGGATATTTACGTATCAGTTCAGCAGTGAGATTTCACATTTACATTAGTTCAGCAATATTTATTTGGAAAAATGACCTATAAATTTATTTACTATAAATGATACATATGTCTATTAACATGTATTTACATTTTTTGTGATAAATTTTCTTCCACCATCTAAACATGATTTTTTATTTTGAAAAATGGCCATTTATACCTTTATTTAGTGGAAATGATACAAACACATTTTTTTTGCAAGAAATGATTTTCCAAAAAGTAATCTTTCAATTTATTAAAATAATATATTTTTTCTACTTTTTTATTAATCATGAAAATATTGTAAATTAACCGATGTCTTATAATTTATCTACATATTATATTTTATTAATTAAAATAAAGTTTTATAAATGCAAATGGAAGTTTTTCACATTCTTTAAATTTTATTTAAAAAAAAAAAAAGATAAAAAAAAACAATTTCGAATATTCATAGAAATGAAGAATTGGGTAAAAATGAATAATATACTTACAATCAAACCATTTTTTCAGAAAATGCTTTTTATGCATAAATAAGTAGTTGAAGTAATTTATACATGATAAAGTTCAAAATAAATAGGCTTTTTTAATAAGGGAAAAAAATTTCCTTTATTTTTGATTATTTTTATTACTATCTATTTTTTAAAGTTGTGCAGAAAAATATTGAAATAAGTTACAGTCCAACAATTTATAATATCAAATCATACAAACTATACTGAAATAACAATTGGTTATATTAAAAGAGTTAAACATTATTCAGAAACTGGAATTGAATGCAGATGCATAAATATAACCACTCATTTATAGGATCATTTAAAAATTTCTAAAAAAAATAAAAACTATTAATCATTTATGGTAATAATTTGATACAGTATATTGAATGAAAAGATAAAAATCAGAAATGCTTTAAAACTCTTCTCCATGAAAAGCACCATTAACTATCTCATAAAACTAATCAAAACTAGTCAAGCATTGGTGGCCTTGTGGCTGGCATGGCTGCCTTCCAAGCAGCTGGTCAGAGTTCGCCTCCTGATCAACACTTTGACATATGGAAAAAAGAGAGAGAGAGAAAAAAAACTAATTAAAACTACAGTGTGTGCATATTTAAGTACACATTTAAAATTCACTTAAGATTTTAAAATTGGGTAGAGGTCCGGCTTTGGGGTTAAAAATAAGAATAATAATTTTATTAAAGATTATGAATATAAAAGTTTTAGAAACTTCTTCAATAATATCAATTTATCAAAGCCCCATGTTAAATAAATCAACTAAGCGTTGGTTCAGATAATGAAAGCCAAAACTAGTTTAAAATTAGTTTATTATACTCAATGCTTATGATATTGCTTTGACATCATACAAAAAAAAGGATCTTTTCTAGAAATAGAAAAATTATTAATAAGAATACAAAAAGTTTAGAAATAGCTCAAGTAATTAGAATCTTACTGTAATTTCCTCAAGAGAAAATGCTCAAGATTTTATTTAAAATAT
Organism: Epiperipatus broadwayi; assembly: GCA_028023455.1. Classification (NCBI taxonomy): domain Eukaryota; kingdom Metazoa; phylum Onychophora; class Udeonychophora; order Euonychophora; family Peripatidae; genus Epiperipatus; species Epiperipatus broadwayi. The sequence goes on from JAQFVV010000162.1 coordinate 2,791,083, forward strand.
CTTATGTAATGATATATAAATATACCGTTACATTAATTTAAAATAAAAACTAAGTTCGCAAATAAAAATACATTTATTAAAAATCTAAAAGCTAAAAAAAAATTAAAGAGTTGTTAAACGTATATATATTCGCACATGCAAAACTTTAAAAATATTTTTTTTAACAAATAAAAGTATTTGAACATACTTTGTTATAAAAAAGTACAAGATTTAAAGATAAAATATTTTTGTAAATGGAAATGATTGTTTTATAAAGTAATTGAAAAGCAAATTAGCCCTCAGGGCTCTTATATACTGTAATTAAAAAGTCAGAGGATATGATAGATAAGAGAATAAAAAGAATTAGCTTGTCCAATGGAAGCACCAAGCCTTAGCCCGGACCCTAATGAAAATGATGGATTAGTGATGTTTTGTTGGTTGAATCTGTGTGGATACTATAAAAAAGAGAAATGTTGAGTTCCAGACAGTTCCAGCTTTTTTTGTGTTTGAGACATGTGATAGGACGCTCATATCACACTCTCTTTTTTTAAAAAAAAATGAAATGACTGTAATTCCGAAATGAAACCAGCTAAGGTCACCTCCAGAACATCAGATCGGTCTTCCAATGGAGATGCCACGGGAATTAGAAACAGGAACCTGGACTCTTTTACCGTGAGCTATGAACTTTACAAATTAACAAAAAAAAAGTAATTAAGAACTTTTGTCAATTTTTTTTTTAAAGATTCAGCTAATCTAAATTTTAAAATGAACTCTTATTTGATTTTCAAATTGATAATTAATGTTTAAATTATATATATTTGAATTTGCTAAAAAAAAAAAAAAAAATCATTTCCATTTTTTTTTTATTTCTATTATTTATTCGTATAAATTATTATAAATGCATAAATTTAAGTTGGGTATGGACGTTGCATGGATTCGTTAGCGGTTAATTATGTTGTGGTTTTCATATTTGATTATATTATATATAAGTCATCGATGTCAATGTGGCATCTTATGATGAATACCATTGGGTTTCTTGTATTCCCTCTGCAATTGACGTTATCAATGACTTTGTATTTTGATCGGTTATGTTTATTTTGCAATGTTTTTACTATGGAATCTATGCAGCTGATCTATACTCAACATTATAAAACAAATTTTATAAAATTCATCTGTGTGAATTTAAATAAATGTTAAATTTAAGTTGGGCATGAATGGCTGTATAGATTTGTAAAGTTATATTAATTAATTAGGGGAGGGTAATCTTAGGTTATTTGTTCCGTAGTTAAATTGGGTCAATGGATTGGATATATTGGTGTAATTAGTAGATGTAGTATGAGGTTCGCTATGTGCAGAATCGCTGTATATGCCGCGCAAACCCTTTTTCCTATGGATGGGATTGTAAGTCAGAAAAAAAGACCGCAGTCCCTTCCTATGGAGTTTTTATTTTATTGTTCTTCTTGCCATACAGATGTAACATTCCTGTATTGGACAAGAGTCAATGTCTTCTCTAACTATACTGTTCAGATGTACATTCCTGACAGTATAGTATATTTAGTGCTGTTGTATTTTCATACTACATTGAATACATTAATGTATCAGATGGATTGACGCTGGTTTGACTGCAAACTTTTGGCCTAAGGTTAAATAAGGGATAGAATTTTTTTTTTCAAATGCAGATCTATGTAGTCTATTCATACTCGACGATCTTAATAAAAATATTAAATTCATTCATACTCAACAATCTTAAAATAATAATTTAAATTAAAAATTAATATTAAAATCTAAATAATAAATGTTATTCCTAAAATTTAAAATGATTATATATGTGCATAAATAAATATTGTTTGTGTATTAATTACTGGCAGTGGCTTTTATTTTTTATATATTTAAGATATAAATTAAAGATATAGATTATTATCTCTGCGTCTCCACTGAGCTAGTGACAATGGGCTAACGGTCTAAATATAAAATAAAGTGGGATCTTAACAGCACGTATCTGCCTACTTTATAAATTTTCTAGGTTCAAATGCCTAGATGGCGCCCTTGTAGTGCAGATTACGGTAAGATTCGATCTTCACTTTCTTTTGGATCATTATACTTATAAACTGAAAGTTATTTCTCAGTTGATTTTGAACTGCAGTCTAAGTTATTCTTTGTCTGCCTATTTTGTTGCTGAAGTTCATTTCTCTGTTCATTGCCCTTTAATTTTTATTTCTTTGCTTATATTAAATTAATGTCAAAAATATATCTTGTCTGTATTTTTCATCAAATATTACTATATGATATATTAAATCACTAAATATCACATGATCACAATTTCTTTTTTTTTTTGCTCAAGCTATTAAAAATAGGCAAAACTCTCCATACAGTAGTGCCACTCATTGCAAGTCAGAGTAATCAGTGGATGCACAAACCTTCTTGCAACTATTAATTACTCTGGCTTGCACTGAATGGCACTACTGTATGGAGAGTTTTGCCTGTTTTTATAAGATATATTATTGGCACTCTTAAATCCACCCTCTTGCTGTATTTATCTTAAATAACTGAAATTACCTTGCAGAAAATATTGTAAAGGCACAGTTTCATCATTTAACAATTATATCAAGATTTTTTTTTACTGGAAGCCTAACCAGGAAACTTCAACAACAAAAGTATATAAAGGCTCAGACATTTTATATTACTTTATAAAATAGTAAAGCCAGTTGGATTATATTTGTGTAGATGTTGTTGTAATATTATCATTAAACTCAGGCATGTGTACAGATTATCTATTTAAAACAGACAAATAAAAACAATTCATAGACATATCAAGATGAAATTAAACAGTTTAATAAAGATAAGATTAATTTCCTCTCCTTCATTCTAAATAATTATGAATGACTATATTACTGAATTCAATTAAATAAATATATCTAGTGGCTCTGATGAATACAAAATAATGAGATAAAGAATTTTGATGTTTTCCAATTGTAAATATCTAATATTGAAAGATTAAATAGATCATACATGTTATCATAAATTATGGGATCAGAAGTAAAAGAAACTGTTAATAAAAATTATGATAATTTTTAAATTGTGGTTATTATTTATTTTATGGAAACTGTAGATTGTAAAAGGAATTTTAAGTTCTAAATAATAATTTTTTGTTTAATATAGTAGTAAAAATAAAAAATATTATAAATATCAACTTGGTGTACTAAGATCATAAGTCAGAACACAGATAAAGATTAAAATCAGAAGAATGAACTATATAATGTATTTTTTTGAAAAAAAAAATCACTATATTGTTTTAAAATTATTATAATAGAGATAAAAGCTTTCTTTGTGATTACTTTTAAACAAAGAATTTCAAAATTTAAAAGGATTATATATATAAACATTTTGAATGCTTAGCACAGAAGAGCTAAATTTCTATTAATCAGTTTTACTCACTGAGCATGCTTTCAACTGCCAAGGTCAGATTCATAGTGCCCATAATTTGCAAAAGGGAGATGTATCATTTAAGGCCAAAATTATGTAAATAGCTAATTTACATATTCCATCTGTTAGACAATGCAATGCTGAGGCTTTTTTTTATTTAATAGCATGAGGGTTATTGGAAAAAACCACACCTCCTTAATTTTTTGCTTGCAATCATCACATTTGAAGCATACCATATCTACATTTTCATGGTCAAAGCTGTGGTTATATTGCAATTCATGCTCCAGAAAGACAAACCTGTAGTCACTACTACACTTAACATAGTTTTATACATATCCATGTTGTGTGATTTTGGTAGCAATATTTTCCTGGGATTCCCCACAACACACATTACAAGCAGCATTGCTGCATCTGATTTAAAAAGGACATCCATAAAATATGATTTCATTCTGACTTAAATTTATTAACTAGAATCTTAAAACTAACATTTGGCTGTCTTAAGAAAAACAAATGACTTGATCAAACTAAACCACAGTCTATTTTTTTTTCATCAGTTTCCAGTTTTATTTTACTTTTTTTAAAAAAATGTATAAAATATACAATACTATCATCATTATATTGTTAACAGTTTAATTTTATACTATATTTAATATTGAAATACAAGTAATTATACTATATTTATAAATAGAGACTTAGAATTAATGAAAATACATTTCTGATATTTCCAAAATTGAAGTAGATTAAAATTAAACTTACAACCTTTCACATTTCTGAGCTTATACATTTAAATCGATTTTATTTACACTAATCATCTTTTATCAATCCCATAGGATTTGTAATAGAATTGTTTTTCAGAAAAAGTCATCAAGGCTTTTCTAATTTTAGCCAAATCTTAACAACATGGTGATAGTATGAGATTCCCTCTTCTATTATGATTTGTTTCTATTATGATAGGAAAGACCACACTAGAAATTATTAATCATATATATTGCAAAAAAAAACACAAAAACCAATAAATTGGTGAAATGATTAGTATCAACAAACAAACAACAAATAATGGATGTGACTGTACAAGTGTTGGTATTTAATGTGTAAGAATATAAAATCTTAACCTCAAACCCTGATGATTAAATTCATCTGCAAGCAAGTTCACACTGACCCTATATTTTATTTCAATTTAAAAATAAAGCTCGTAATGTTTTTCCTTTTCTAACATATCAAGGGTTTATACCCCCCTCAACCTATGGCAAAGGAAAGAAATAAACAAAAAAACATACATAAAATAAGAACATGACAACCTAATATAAATCAAGAGTCTATAAGGGAAAATGTCTTAAAGGATTATATATATTCTTATTGTTACAGTTCATGATTCAATTGATAGAGTTTGAGTGTTTTAGAACATACATGATGATGATGCAGAATTTCTCTCTTTTGTATTGCATGCCTTGAAATGCTAAATTTACAGCTTCATCTCCCAGTAGTAAAGTTGATAGTATATTTCACGTAGATGAATTGATGCTGTGTTGAGTCAAATTTGGTTTGGCGGTTACAGATCCATGGGTGATGAATCTTTTCCCATGAGCTATCTTCACCCTTAGCAGTGCATGATTGTCTGTTTCTATATTTATAGTTGATAAAAGTCCATGAGTTTATTGAATAGCAATTTTTTGATTATTGAGAATCTCACATTAAAGATCTAACTCTCCAGCACAAGATAGAAAATACTCTTGAAATATCAAAGAAGTTTAAAGCTATTTCTGGAATTTATAATGTAAAATCCTCTAATTTGCTGGGTTTAAATTCGTACCCTTTTTATTTCAGCTTTTACCCATGTTCAATGAGATATTCTCAGTTTAGGTTTTTATTTTGATGTTGGCAGTCCTTTCTGTTCATATGAGAAGTTCATTTTCCACTCACAAAGTATATGTGTTGGTTAGTTAATAAGAGTTGTTGAATCATTAAAATGAGGTTTTTTTAAATGTCAATTTGACTCTTTCAAACGGCAAGTTCAAGCTCATGGATTGAGTTAATTATTTTTATCATATGTTATAATTTATATATATATGGATTAATAACAAAATTTTATTTATTATTTCTTTCCTTTATGCTTTTTGTGATTTTCTCACGTTTAAATTTGATCATCTTTTTCTTATATTGTTGTAATGTGTGTACATTAAAACAATAATCAAAGAGAGGTTTTTATAATAAGAGTGTCAATATTTAAGTTTTACAGTTTGGTCTGAATTATGTTCACACGTTTGTTAAATATTTAATTATAGAAACAATTAAATGTTTCTCAGCTATAGTGCTAGTGACCATTTTCATCTTTCAGTAATAAGTTTTATTTGAGTTGCATTCTCTTTATACTTTTAACTTGCTTTATATTATATGTAGAGAATGTTGTTATTGTGGGTATTGGGATTGAAGTAGCTAAGGGTGTTTGATGGTTTTTGATGGGATGTAAGACCACATCTTACAATATATATATATATATATATAATATATATATAGTATATATATATATATATATATATATATATATTGTACCCTTTCCTTAAAGGAAAAACTACTGAACAAAAGAGAATCCAGCTGAGATAATGTATTACAGTTAAGTTGCATAAACAATGACTATTAAAATAATACTGTTCTGACTAGCTCAAGATACTATGCTAACATACAGTATCTAATGAAACAATATTTTTCAATAATTAAATATAAGAAAACTTATTAAATTAAAATATAACACTTAAGTTAATAATAAATAATTAGAGTTCCAGCTATAATATTTAATCCATTCATTTTACTAATAAATCTAATTTGTAATTAGCTCAATATTATAAACAAATAAGGTTCTATCAAAATAACAAATATAATTATGAAACTCTTAACACAAGATATTCAGTAAACATTGAGAATACATCCCAAAAGATACATTCCCAATGGCATAAGAATATTACCCCACCAAATTTACATAACACAATTACCATGTAATACTCCCATGTCTTTAAAAAACACATTTAATAATCCTAAAATATGATTTATAAATTTATTACAGAAATAACAATAAATTACTTAATATTCCTTTAATAAAAATACTAATTGGACATTTAACATCATCATCTTTCAATTTAAATTTTATAATTCTTTAAAATAATAATAATCACGGGTTCATTTTTAACAAACTAATAACAAAATAAATTAATTAATGTAACACCTTGTAGTTAGATATGATGAGAGATTTTACATGATACCTAACTACTCTTACAAAATAAATACAACAATAAGCAACTCAAATAACTTAATGACTCTCAATATTAAATCTACTTAATAATTAAAATTTAATAATAAAAAAAATAAATAAGATTTTAAGTAAGCATTGTAAATCTTTCTTTGTTTAATGTGGCATTCCTAAAAATATAATGTATCTGAATATTGTGACAATATCAAGTATATTTCTCATTGGTGGTGTATCAGTTTAAAATAATTACCAATGACTAATCTATGATAACCATAATAATAATATACTTTGTTGCTTAATCAAATATAATAGAAATAATATCTGAGTAATCTATAGATCAATAAGTAATATTTTTAATTATTAATTTCTGTGGATCATGTATGTAAAATGAAAAATCAAATAAGCAATACGCAGATAAATCATAACTCGATTAGAATGTTTTAAAAAACAGTTAACAAATTTATTTATAAATTAACAATATCATACTATTACAGTATAGTAATAACAATATAAAAAAAATATATTCACAAAAGTACAACAAGAATTAACATTATTTAACAAAAAAAATATTTATAATAAAATACAAGAAATAAAATAAGATAGCCTTAATTCCGGCCATTTCAAAATAAAATAAAACTTACAACAGTAATGATAATATGTAATCTTCATTCAGTAAAATAGTATTCTATCATTTGTATTGGGAACAGTTACAATAAATTTCCCAATTTCCAAAAAAACTTTATGTTACACTTTATAATGTAAACACATCAATATAAGTTTATATTTTAAAATACTCTTACTAAAGTCTAAATAAAATATTCAAAGGAAAATTATTTAAAAAAAACTTTCTTTGCAGTTTGTCAAATTATCATCCTGATATTTGAATATCAGAGAATTTTAAATAAAAAAATATGAATATCTCCCTCTATAATGCAAAATATTTAAGAGATAATTTCATAATTTTTTGTAATTTAAATGGGTTTAAATTATTTATAATAAAATTTAAAAGAACTATCCATAAATTATATTGCTTGACATTTGTATTACTTTTTGTTTTATACTCTTACATTCATTATATCATTCAAATTCATTTTCACTATTCTCACTTTCATTCCGATTTGAATATGCATTTGTTTGGATTAAGTGATCTCTAATATTTGTATGAGCATCAATTATTCTTCTCTTATGTTTTATACTATGACAGTTATCAACCTTCTCAATATCATCTGCGAAAGAAATTTCTACATACTACATCTAGCCCTCAAAAATGATCTACTTCAAGTCGTTTAGTCATTACTTTACCAACTTATAAAACTATTTTCTATGATGATTCCTCCTGGTGATAGATAGCAATGAGAGTGTAGGATATGGAATAATAACAAGAATGTCTCAAAAAAGTAAGATAATATCATCATGGATATAATGCAAATCTTAATAATAATAGGTCCGTATTCATCGGGTACCTAAGATTCAAGTCATGGCTCTATTATAGCACTTATTGGCAATAAGGAAATGCAACTGTCCATGGAAAGAGATATACAGGCCTATATTATCTGTATATTTTAATTTTAAAATATGGAAATATAATTCACATACAACAGTTTTCAACATATCCCTAACACCTAGGATTTCATATGAATATTATTACTCTTCCAACCACCATTCTAAAATAACTTACAAAACACAATATTAAAGAATCAGCAACAATCTAAATTCATTTCAAGATGTTTTTTAAAAGTTTTCATGCACAAATGATCTTGATAAACATACATCGGTACCATACATTTTATTTATTTGTTCTGATATAATTTAGAAATTAATATGTCTTTCTGTATTTCAATAGATAACATTTATAAAATAAAATAATTTAATGATGTTGTTATATAATGTACGAATATTTAAGCATTCACATTAAAATAAATATTTAAAATATCCTTTCGTCCACATTTATCAATTCTTTCATAAAATACATATGATGATAATTTTATCAATGGTTCATTCCACTGTTTAATACTAAATTCAAGCAATGTGAAATATTAATCTTAAAATACTAATTAGGATATATCTTTTTTTAAATAAAAGAAAAAACAAAATTATTAAGCAAAATGTAATCTAAACAACAATAAAAAATTACCAATGATCTCATTATATTGATAAGATTATTCATGGCGATCTGCTTTTTAAACCATACATTCAACAAAAAAAAAAAACAATTACGATTGAAATTTGCCTTATTCAGAAAATTACTTTCTGAATATCCCTTCCAAAGAGTAAGCTTGTGGTTTAAGACCTGTAGAGGTCCCTACTATCACATTTTTACAACGCATGTGCTTGAAGCTACAGCCTTAATAAATATTACTTACGTAATCAATGTGTGTTTAAATAAATTTATAATTAAAAACCATAATAATAAAGTTAATCTATTTTAAAATTATATAATAATAACACATTAGTTTTAAAATAAAAAATTGTAATATTTTAAATAATAATGTTAAATTTAATATTAAAAAAATAATAAAGTTTTAAAGTTACGAAAAGATTTTTTTTTCCTCCTGTTCATAAGTTGAATTGCTTGTCAGGAATCTTGCACTGTTGCCTAGTTACAGCTGAACAGCTTTGTGTACAAATCATACTCCTGTATTATCTTGGTATCATATGAAGAAATGTACAAATAATAATATTAAATCTAGTAAAAATCCAAGAAGAATATTAATCACCCCGAAGAAATAATTGTTCATTCCAGTTTTTTTTTCTCTGGGCATTTATTCAGGCATATTTCTTCTTTAAGTAATTTATGGATCCATTTATGAAAATATTTCTTACATATGTTTCAGTTATTGTGTAGTACAGATATATTGCAGTAAATATAAGTAATATTTGCATTTCCATCAGTCAAAATCATTAGTAGCAGACATTATATAATATAAATTATTTATTTAATACATTTATCAGCAGCTATATAGTTCATGAATTAAAAAATAAATATTTATTTTTTTAACAGTTTATAATGTTTTTGTTTTTATCCTTTTAAACAAATTTTTTCACTAAATATTTTTTTTTCTAGGTATATAAACAGCTATATCATTCCAACATTTATTTACTGATAATATTTTTAATCTTTTAAAAAACATATTAGAGTTTATTATTTCCAGATAAATTATATTATAATCCTTTTAAAAGTATAAAAGACATTCAAAAGTCATCTTCAATTTGTCTTCAAATACATCATTCTTAAAATGTAAGTCCATTTTGATTTCTTTAAAGACAAATTAAATACGAATTATTACTATCAATTATATAATAAAAACAGACATTCATCATATCATAAAGTATTTTAAGTTCAGTTTTAAAACATAGATGCAGAGTCTTAATTTTCTTTTTTAAAATTTAATACTGCAATATTTTTAGTAAATATCTGACTCCTTTTAATTAACTTTAATAAATTAGCTGCTTTGTAATATGATAAAGTCATTTCAAATAAATGGTTACTCACCCCAAACATACTATTTATAAAAATTACAGTTCTTATAATTATACATATGCGATTTTTTCGCATGCGTTAAAGAAGCTGTAAGTATACTATAATGTTTAATATGTCTGCTTAGCGCTTTCAAGATTTAGTATTATAATCTCATACTCATAGCTTTACTGAATGAAGACTGTTGTAATTTATTGTACACATATGCAAATGCACTTGAATGTTTAATTAGTTAGTCCATTGTTTGGAGAGAGCCACTATCACGTTCCATAAAATTATTAAGGTCCTAAATTAAATTCAAGTTGAACAAACTGACAGGGAACTTTGGTATTTAGTGAAGCATTATTTAACTAGTTATTCATATTATACTTTTCAAAACACTTAAGCAAAATAATAATTTCTAGTTATAAATTTCAAACTAAATCTGTCTTAATTCGAATCTGTAAATCACAAAGAATCTAAAAATCTATGAAAAATCTGTTTAGACTGGCCTCAGCCTTAGTTTTTATACTGACTTTAATTCAATGATTTCATTGGTCAATACTGCTTGTACAAATTTGCTAATTTATATAACTACATCAATATGATTTTTAAAATTAAATTTTGAAATATGAGTCATCGATTACTAAATATTATTAAATTATTTAATATTTTAATATTAAATACTTTTATCTAAAACATTAAATATTCTTATTAAAACAATTTATAATATTTAAATAACCTGAAATTGATTTAAAAAATAAAATATACCTAAATAAAATAATAATTTTATTTATTACTTCTCTAATATTATCTCTAGACTTAATATTTGCTACACTTTATTATGTATCAAATTTTTGTTAACAATCTAAAATTAGTTTTCTTTCCCTAACTTTTTGAAAGCACACATATTCACACACTAATCATGTGATACTTTCAGTACATTTCAAGCTAGTATTAAATTTACTTATCATTTTAAATAATATTTTAAACAAAAATAATTACCTTAAACATATAATATAAAATATTTATTGCTATAATTAAACTATTTTATCTCTGTAGTATTTTAAAACTATAATAAATAAAAATATCTTTTAAACAATTTATTGTATCATTTTATATTTAATTTATCTCTAAATGAGTTCAAATCATCTAATATATCTTTATAGGCTCCTATCTACTGAGTTTGAACCTCTACTATCTATAATATCAAAATTATGTGCTAAAAATTAACCTAAATTTAATTTTTTTAAAAATATAACTACTTTTCCAACTCTACCTACCTGTTTGTACCTATTGTAAAGGGTACAATATATATCACTAGATATTTCTGCTGTAAATTAAAATTTATACTCCTTATGTATATATCATATTTATTATGTGTAAATAATAATATGTGTATATAAGTGATTAAAAATATTTTAAGTGAAAAGTATTTGATATTTTTGCTTTGATTGGAAATTTTTATTTATTTTTTTTAAAAAAAAGCTTACTGAAACTATATTGCAAACTAACTTTCTTATTATTCTTACCATTGAAATCAAGAAAATTGTGAGCAATTATTTAAAACGTTGAAGTTCTAAGATGAAAATATTCAAACCCCCCCCCCATTCTTCCATATCTAAAAGACTAAGTTACTATCTAAAATGTGGTATCCTGTTACTTTTGTAGAGATTTCAAAAAAAACATACAAAATTTCAATAAATTATATTGAACTTAAATCTATTAAACCTCACTTTCAAAATGTTATTATAACTATAAATTGAAAGCACAAAAAATCTATATTACCTTCTCGTGAGCCTTACTTGAAACATATTAAAGTTCTAAAAACAATTTTTATATATCAAAGTTATTTTCCTGTTTTCTATGTCATATCTAAGAAACTAGGTGACCTATAAAAAGATTAGTGGCCCATATGGATTTACCTAGTATTTCTTATTTATGTACCAAATTTGAAGCAATTCTATTAAATTTAAACCTATCAAACCTCAATTTTAAAATTGTATTCCAACTTAGATAATAAAAGTGATTCAAAAGTTTACAAAGAAACAAACATACCAACCAATAAACAGATATTCCAACTTGAATAAAAATATTTAAAATTTACTATCAGATGTTAATAAACAGTAATCAATGAAAATAGTAAACTGTAAATGCTTTCAATATTTAAAAGAGGTACCTTTTCTAAATACAATCTCTACAGTATTTATTTACAGTTTAAGGAAAGGAAGTCAACCTTTCACTAATTTATTAGAAATAATAGACTGTTCCACCAATCAGTTAATTGTTATAAATTAATAATTTTTAGCAGATGTAATTGTTTTAAATACTTAAATATGTGGAAATATCTTATACTTTTATATTAGAACAATATTATTTTAACAGTCTATTATTTCTAAGAAATGTGTGAAAGGTTCTTAAATTTCTTTCCTTAAACTGTAAATAAATACTAAAGTGCATTATTCTATATAATACTAAGAGTTTACATTTAATAATTTTTCTATAATGAAATATAACATATTTTCACATATTCAAACAATTACATCTGTTAAAAAATTTATAACATCTAACAATTTGGTGAAATAGTCTATTATTTCTATGTATTGTATAAAAGATTGTTAATGTTCTTTTTTAGACTCTATATGATACCAAAAGATTGCCTTTAGAAGAAGCATCCATCTTGAATATTAGAAAAATTACCATCGAATGTTAATAGATAATAATTTTCTAATATAAAAATATAACAACTTTTTGTGAAAAACATTAGAAAAATTACCATTAGATGTTAATAGACTAATTTTTTTAATGTGAAAATATAACAGATATTTCCACATATTTAAATATTTAAAACAATTCTGTTAAAAATTATTAATTTATATATATACTGTTAATGTTACTTGTAATATAACTCAAATAAAAATGTGTATTATTAAAACATTGTATTAACTATTAACTTTAATATTATTTGTATGTGTGTTTTGTTATTTTTAAAATGAATGAATAAAAATTGAATTTTCACTTGAAAATGTCATGATATTAACTAAGTTTTTATTTATTTATTTTTATCCCAATAAGTATGGATTTTTAACATATGAAGTAGAAAAAGGAAAAAAAAATTTTTTTTCACATGTCTAACCTTCAAGATGAAGTAGAAGTGGATGCAGGGGACGAAGTTGAATTTGTTATTACACAAAATAAATGCAGCGGTAAATATGCCGCAAATAATGTTCGCAAAATTAGGTATGCTTTTAGTTTTTTCTATTGGGTTTTTATTTTAAAGAAATTCACAGAGCATTTAGATAATATGGAATGATTATTAACTTAAATATAATAAAATCATTCGCACTTAAAAACATAAAGAATAATGAATGAATAAATTATATTTGATTATCTCTTAAAATAAACAAAATATAAAGATTTGTGAGAGAATTATCTGTAAATCATAAATAATTGGAAAGTCCAAAACTAACATTTTATTATTTTTTTAAAAAAATAACAGCATTTTTTTTTTTTTATGGATTTTTTTGTGTCCAATAATTTATATCATAAATATGAACAGAAACAAAATTTTAAATGTTTTCATTTGCAGTGTTAAATACTGATATAAAGTTGACCCTGCACAGAAAAATGATTCAATACTGGTAGAGTCCAGTATCTACAATCCATTTTATGCTTCTTGATTTTTTAAAACAATGTGCTGACAATACTGGGATAACTCATCTATAAATTTAAAATTCGACATACTTTACATTTATAAATTTATGTGATTAAATACTTAAAAAAATACAACAGAAAATAAAAATTTTTTGCACATTACAATAAATAAATACTTTTTTATTATTTAAAAATTAATATAAAAATAAACTTTGGATTCTTCATTTTAATTGCTAAATATTCTTCATTTAGACTTCAGAATCTCGGAATGCTAGCCCTTTTTATTTTACGAAAGTTGCTGACTTGTATATTATTCTTTGAAAGAAATATGCTTTTGAAAAATTTTTATGAAAAAGTAATTGCCAATGAAGAAAGTGCATTGAAATTTTTAGGGCACAATGATCTAAACCAGTGTTTTTCAACAAACTTATAAATTTGTTCATATTTATTGCATTTTTTTTTTTTTTTTTTACAAATTTTTAAATTATAACTAATTTTATTACATTTATCTCCAATTCTAAGATTTTATTTGTTTGTTAATTGTTTTATTTATAGAATTCATAGAAAATAAACTGAGAAACAAAACATTATATGAAATACAAAAAAGGTTATATTTCCTGGTATCAGTCATCTCACAATAAAAATACTGTTCTATTAGCAATTTTACATTTGTGCAATTCATGTATTGAGGCAGACTTTGGTATGTACAAAAATAATCTAACAGTTGTCAGTCATATCTATTAGGTTGTTTGCCATGACTAGCCAATCGGAATTGCACTGGCATGCAGTGATAGGTATTACTATTGTAATGGTCAGATTCGTATGCTTCATTAACATAGTGCAGAATAAAGTGGCTAACAGGTTTATCTGGGCATAATTGCTGAGATATTCTTGACTTCGTTTAAGAAGAAGCCATAATACATCACATCACATTACATCATCAGTAGTACTGAGTTCAAACATGGTTTTTCGGTTCCACAATACACTCTACGAAACAACGCATCTGATGCTACATTAGTAAACATTTCTTTAGGCACGGGGATCAGGGAGATGTGAGAGACTCATAGACTTTATTTTTGAGTTAGCTATATATAATATTAATATTAGACATTTATATTTTAAATAATCGAGAAGGTAGTATATTGAATATGTGTCCAATAAATAAATATATGACGGCAGACGTATGGTTTGAAATTATTTAATTATAATATTTTATACTAAAATCATTTAATTAAAAACATTTGATTATATTAAAATCTCAGTAGTGGTATTATTCTTCCGATACTGTTTTATATTTACAAAGAAATATAATTATTTGACTGACGTAATATAGCTAACTGAATTCTTGAGCAAGTATATCAAGATCATGCCTTCGGGGATTTAATATCTTTGCAATGCACGAGTCTAAATTAGGAATGATAATAGCAGCTGTGGACATATATTTTATTTAATTAAATAAGATATTTATAAGTGATTAATTATGGGCATACATTGATTTGAGAGTGAATTTATGTTATATAATGTAGAGATGGAGTCATACATGGGATAATAAAATTAATAATAAGAAACACGTGGTATGTTTAGAACTGCGATGCAAGTGTGGCAGTACATTAAAACTGCAAAACCAATGGATGAGTTTAAAACAATGGGCTGGGGCTGCTGTTTGCCATAGGCCCAAAGGTAAAGATGTCACATAAGCATAATCAGATGCAAAGGGTTTGTGCTGCACTTACTCCCTGACTGTGTGATGTGTGTCAAGCCCTATGGGAACATTCATTATGTCCACTTGTATAGGACGTATAGGATTCAGTAAATACTGTATGATCCGGGATGTCCAAGGCTCATGATGAATTATCACATCTCTAAACTGTAACATGTATAACTAACATAATATCCTGTTAGGATTTAATATAAATTTATGACTCTGTCTTACATTACCAACATTTAATAAATAACATATTTGGCTCTCAAAGAAATGCACTTAATGGATTTATCGAATAATAACTTTATTATTTAAAATTAAACACAAGTGTAAAAAATTAATAGGTAAGTTGGGTGGGCACTCTAAGAATTAATATGTCCGCCACTTGCTACGTAGTAGACTCCAGCATTTACAATAAATAAAGCATTGAATGCATGTCGATTAATATGAAAATAAAATAATTTAATAGAAGTAAATATTAATTATATGATTTGCAGGGCACACATCAACTGTTTCAGGCAATCATGTATTTGTATTTTAAAGAATTATGGAGATTTCCGAGCTAGAAAAGAAATATATTAGTAGGTCGCTGTACAAAATGGCAACCGTTTTGATTAGGATTTATATTTAAAATTTAATGAGGTCCGGTTGGAAATCTTATAGGCCTGCTATCATTAAATAATAAAAAAAAATGTAAAAATAGAAATACATACCCAAGAAATAGAGTTAGGTAAGCTAGATTAATAGATGGTAAGCTAGATTATTAAAAGAATTTACATAATAGATTAATAATTAAATTTATAATTGTACAGTTTATATAGAGTGAGCTATAGCTTGATTAGAATTTAGAGTATTCTAGAAGGCCTTGGGTACAGGTACCTGTTTTATAAGAAGCTTTCAGATTCCATGGTCAGTAGCAAATTGTTCGTGAGTTTAAACAATAGCAGTTTTTTCCAGCACTCGGGTTATTAATTCATTTCAATAGCAGCAGCAGCTTTCCGATTGTTTGGGCAGCAGATCCTCTTGGTTTAATTGGTGAAGGGCACATGTGGAGGTTTGGGTATATGATTGACCATCTCCGGGGAGAGAATAGTCTGGGCGCTTTCTACTCGATCATCTTGTAGTGGACAAATTAATTTAAGATTTGGATTCTCTCAACCAAGCAACAGCACATCCAAAGTCTAACTAAAAAGTTCTTAGAAATCCAAAATGTCCTCTTTTCTTTATCTTATCTTTTCAATTTTATTCTATTTTATTTTTAGCTCCATTCATTTGCCCTGAGGAGAATCAATGCATTTTTAGAATTTTAATTAATTCAGAAAGCTACGTTCCTATTGTTTAGGTTTATTTTACCTTTTAACATTTTCGTAATTAAAGCTTACAGGGAATTTTTCTAATTAATCTATTATCTCTCACCGACCATTACTTGCAAAATTTCAAGTACAAAAGGGAATATATAATTATTTTACTTTTCTTTAAATTACCAACTAATTTCCAAAATTATTATTTAAAATACAATTTTTAAAAACAGCAATAAACTAACAAATGTTTATAATTTAAAATAAATAATTAAAGTTATATAAACATTATATAACTAAAAGAGAAATTTAAATTATATCAAATATTTTTATTTATTGCTTTAAATTTGTTATCGAAGTGTGTGTGCATTTGTGGTGAATTTTACAGATATTTATAAATTTTTAATATTGCTACACACACAATTCGATATCAAAAAGTTTAAATTTGGGTAGGAGAAGGTGGTGGGTGAGAGACGAAGAAAAAGGTGAAACTTAAGATTCGAATCTTACTGTTTCACTATGTACTATAAGATTGGTGCATGGAGTTGGAAAATACGGACATCCATAAATATATTACTTGGAAAAATATTAATTAAACAATTCAAAACAAAACAACACTCTCCATATGTGCTAGTATGAGATAGTGATCATGTGATGTTTAGTGGTTTAAAAATATTAATTAATGGTTAATAGAAACTAAGGCCAAATATTCATGTATTTATATAATGATGTCTGTTATTTTGCCTTTTCTTATTGTTGGGGAGATTAAGCTTTAAAATAACTTGTCTCCAAGCTACGGCTGCTACAAGTCCATGTCAGCAAAGCTAAAGTTTCATTTGGATATTAACCATTAATACCATTTAATAATATATCATATAAACATTGTTTAAATAAAGATAGAGTAAGTTGAACTTAGTAAAAATATAGAGAAGGGATAGAACCCGTTACAATATATATATATATATTGTTTATATATTTACTTATTGTTAAAAGGAGGTTGCCTTGACAACAGTTTGAGATTATTGATTGTTATCTATATTGGGATTATCTAAGTCAAGAATTCCCAAACTTTTTTCGGCCGCAGACCCTTTACCTAAAACTTTTAAAACCGTCTATCCTCTAGTTATTTATTTTACTTACTCAAATTAATCAATTTATACAGTACTCAATAATAAATATTTCACTAGATATCAAACTTTTCATTTTAATCACTTGTAATAAAAGTACAGAATATGGCATTATCTTGTGCAACATTTAATATCGAAATCTGCACTAATGGAAATTAAAACAAAAAAATACTAGCGAATTTTTTTTTAATTTTTGACAATTATGAAATAAACATATAAATTCAAAATAAGTACAAACATTGAAATCACTTTATTAAAGATAAAAATGAAATGAAAAAAATCAACATATTCAGACAGAGAATTAAACATCAGCAAAATTACAATGAAAGATTTTAATCAGAATTATAAAAATAAAAATACCAAATAAATTAGCTTGGAAAACAGAATTTAATGAGATCGGTACACCTGGTGATCTGTCAACAATTTATATGTCTGGTTTTAAATTAGTGAGTTGCATTCTGAAATCTCCACATTAGGCAATATGCATTGTCGGTTCTGAAGCAAATAAGAATACCAAATAAATTAGCTTGGAAAACAGAATTTAATGAGATCAGTACACCTGGTGATCTGTCAACAATTTATATAGGTCTGGTTTTAAATTAGTGAGTTGCATTCTCAAATCTCCACATTAAGCGATATACATTTGATGTCAGTTCTGAAGCATTTAAGATAATAATAAATATGTTTCATTAGTGTAATTTAAATTTAACAAGTGTTTATTTTTTTTTTATGTCATTAATAGGTAATTTGCAGTATTACACATTAAAAATGTTTATGTGTATATACATATTTGTATAACAGAATTCTTTTTTAATTTTTTAAAAGTAAAAAAAAAAACAAATTTTGTATATTACATAAATTTATGCAACAAAATATTAGAATGCAAGTATAATTTAATATATTTGGAGTTTAGATGTAATTGTAGGGGATTTGAACCCAGACTTTCACCCTTCAGCATCTCATTCAACCGATACACAAGACCACACATGTGAAAAGGATAAATGATGTCCAATATACATATTTTGTGGTGAACCAGCATTCATCAGTTGGTCCAGATTATCTACACACATAATCAGTGCTTGGAGATAATGATCTAGACCAACTGATGAGTGCTAGTTCAGCATGAAATACATATATTGAAGATCATTTATCATTTTCACAAATGTGTTGTCATGTATATCAGTTGTATGAGATGGAGTGGATAATTTATAGATATATTTTGTTGTGTATTGACTCGTCAAATGCAGTGCACAAATATTAGTTCACAAACTAGTTTAGAATTTAATCCCCAAAGTAGTTTAATTTGCTAAATAGTTTATAATTTAACCAAGTTCTCAACTGTTCCAAGTTAAGGGTGTGATGAGAAATTGACGTATACAAATTAACTATGTATGTACAATATTGAATACTTGCACTATAATCAAATGTATAGCTTCTACATCTTAATTTGCTCCTTCCTCAATGTAGGGTGATTCACAATTCCTCCACTGTTCTTTTGCAACAGATACTCTCCCAGAATTCACTGAATGCACTCTGCACTCTCTGTTTACTCTCTTTTATCTGTTTTGTTTCTTTTGTTTTCTGGAGTAAATCTACATTGTAAGATTAGGGTGGAATTTAATTAATCAGAGTAATTAGCTTAGTGATTAAATTGGTTTTTGCTAATTAAATTCCTGTCATTATCTGTTTAATTAGTTTGTTTCAATTAATTGCATTTTAAGCCAAATCAGATAAGGACTAATTAAAACGTCTATGATTACAATATTAGAAATTTAAAATGTCTTTTAAAAGGAATATTTTAGAACAAGTTACTTTCGTATGTGTGTTTAATTTATAATTCATATTTTACATATTTATTGAAAGTTTTAGTAGGATTTTACATATATTTCTCTAGATAAATTTCAACATTGCTGTAGTCATCTAAGTAACCAATTAAAAACTGAGCAGCAAACTGAAATCACTTCATGTAATAATTTATAGGAGTCAGAAAAACATATATTACTAGATGATATGATTTCAAGTTGCATTGCTAGTTTTTTAAATTGCTTGTTGGTACATTATAGATGAATTTTATTTTTAAACTTCTAGTAAAATCTGTAGTTACTACACTAATGAGAAATATGATTAAAAGTTTAAATTTAAGTAGTTGATGTAATTTAATGAACATTATTCTTAGTTTAACTTTTGTCATTTAATACTACGTACTGAAATGAACAATATATTATTCATTTCAATAAACAAAAAAGAATTTTTTTTTTCTAAGCAAAAAGAACTATGCTAAGTCTATGCAAATTTTTTTTTTTTTTTTTTAAAAGGAACTAAAACCGGCTTGAAGAGGAAGCTAAGTTTTGGATATAAAAATCAGTTTTTGTTTCCTTTAATGAGAACGAAATATTACTTCATTCGAATCCCAGGATTTTATCATGGCTCATGAATAGAAAGAAAGAATACTAATAACAGTTAGATCTAATCTGTAACACTAAATGATACTTTGAATAACTCCTGCTGAAATGAAGAGTCAGTGTTTATTTAAAAAGACAACTAGAAATTACTGACTTTGTATCTGTCAGAAAAGTAAATGACAATTTTTTGGGTGAGTCTTATATTTAAAGAGGGATTTGTACTTTATTTTAAATAATCTGAATTTGTAAATAACACTTGTTATTTAGATATTATTTAAAAGAAGCTGTCAATTAAAAAAAAGAAAGAAAATGAATTGTAAAAACATTTTTTTACTTGATAAAAGTATTTTTTAAAGAAAAAAAAATTATTATATATCACATATGTATGCTAAGATAAGTTTATGGATTGTGGCCAAACTTTTAGATATTAGTGGTGACTTTTTTGGTGAAAGTCTATCTGAGGATGACTATTTTTTTCAAGGCTTTAAACCAGAAACCAGAAAAAAAACATTTTTTTTTTTTTTGCTGGAATGGAAACCAGAATGGTAAAAAATAACAGTTCAAAGTCCTGGTTTTTTAAAAATATACTTACAAATTGGTGTTTTTTTATAAGGACTTTACTCAGAATATATTGATGTTTTTGGAAGATACGAACTGATAAATTTTTTTTCAATAAGATACAAATTGTTGAAGATATTTTATATGACTACTATTAAATTACCTCAGTTCACTCTAGTATTACAATTTGTCCATATCGCTTTATAAAATATTTATTAAATTAAAATTATTAAATTACTATACAAAGTGTTTTAAAAAGTTCACAACTTCTTTGTTTTAAAATCAGTTCATTAAAATCCTTGTTTCTCCAGGACAAGTTATTTTCATTTCTCCTTGGGAAAATCACAATTTAATATTTTAAGAATTTTAGCTCTAATGTTACAGAAAAATAATTTCTTTCACCCTGTGTTTATTTTTGAGATCGATAATATCAATAGGTGTTATTTTAAATTTAACTATTTTTAAACGTGAATAATTTTGAATTTTTTACTTTTTTTATAGTTTATTTTTTATATTCAAATCAGCTCTGAATTTATCACTATAATTTGTCATGTTCTCAACAGCTTTGCAGTCAACATCTTGGTCACCCCTGGTATATAAGTTATTAATAAGAGTTAAACTTATATTTGATTAATGAAAATTGGATTTTACATAGATTAATTTATATATGCACAGTTGTTTGTTCATTGTTTAATAGTTGACATATTTGCATCCATATGGAAGAATACATTCCTATCCCTTTGATGAGTTAGATATTGATCTCACGAATCATCCCTGTATAAATTGTAGTATTAAATTAGATTTATGACACAAAAGGGCCACTTCTTATAATTATTACATAGTAGGTTTATTCAGTTAGAGTTCAGATCAAAAAAGGCCACCTTTTAATAGTATTATTATATAAGTGGTTATGTTTGGGAATATGATCTTAAAAAGACTATTCCTTATGATTATTACTGTTGATGTCTATCCCATACAGATCATGTATGTGTAATTACTAAGAGTCATATGGGTTGAAGAAATGTTAAATTTATGAATTCATACATGCGTAAAGTTATATTTAGGTTTAATGAAGACAGGACTAAAGTTACAGTGAATGTGACATTTTCTATGAATATATTGATACTTTTATGTATACACATTAAAGGATTTTGTTAAACAAATTGCATATCAATTAATGATTATACTTTGTAAATAAATTATTATATCATTTGTTAATTTTATTAAAGAAAATAAATTGTACATCAATTAATAATCATTAATCATTAGCCTTGAGAAATTAGCCATGAACATTATTATACTTACCAATTAATAAGTACACTTGTAAATAAATTATCACATCATTTGTGTGATTTATCAGGAGTACCTATGTTCTCTGCGATTTAGCCCAACATTACAAATGGTGATGTGCAATGGTTACATTATTATATTAAATAAAATATTGATTTAAATATATTTGTATTGCTACTTCCTGATGCTTAAAGCCAGAATAAATAGAGAAAATGTAAAATAAATGAACTATGTCAAGTCTGACCATTACAATATGTATATATTTTATTGTTAATCAAATCCATTAAAATATTAATTATATCTATGTTCATAAATAATTATAGAATTTATTACTTTTTGAATAAATTTAAGTCATTTTATGTATAATCTCAAATGTTTGATTAAATTTTGTATATAGTGAAAAGTTAATATTTATATTATCTGCCAGTACATTTTGTTATTAGAATTTTTCACAGCTTTTTTTTTTTTTAATTAGAGATGTTCAGAGACCAGATCATTTAGTTAACCGTTTACAGTCATTTTCCACTGATATTGTAATTCGCCAGCCTAAAGGGCCTGATAATACTAAAGGCTTTACTCAGCCAAGGGTTCCACGAATAATAGGTCAACCTGGTTAAATAAATTTATTTAGATATTTTTTTTAACTTTCATCGTAATTCTGTTAAGCAAATGATTTGGGTCTAGTTAATTATTGGTTTTATATATACACCCACATACATGCATAAAAAGTACCCATTCATCCACAAATATGTATACATGTACATAATATACTCACATGGGTAATAACTATGTGTATGCATATATTTACATGTACACACACTTATTTTATTTTTTTTTGTAGACAAACTTTGAATTTTTGTGATCATTGGCTGATTGAAATTATTTTAAAAAATGAGATAAAAAAATGCTTTTGTGATTTTAGGTGATCACTGAACTGTGATTTCCTTTATAATTTCATTTTTCTCAGCGCATTGTGTGCATGATTGTGATTCAATGGTTTTTAAAGGAAAAATTTTATTTAGTTTGCTGGTTGATTTTTTGAAAAACATTTAGAAGAAGTGAAAACCAAATTTAACTGGCTCTTTATCATTTGCTCTTTAATCATTCCTCGTCAGTGCTTGAAGCTTTTTGTTTGCAAGTATTATGTAATAAAAAAAAATTATCTCCAAAATTAAAAACATAAGAATGGAATAAGTTATTCCTAATACTTTTTTGGGAGAAAATATCAAAAAATAAAAAATGCCACACACCTGTTTCCCAAAAAAAAAAAAAAAAAATTAAAAAAAAACAACAACAAAATAACAAAAAAATTAATAAACAAATTTTAAAAAAAATTAAAAGGAAGTATATATATATATGTATATATATAAGTATTTATATATAAAAATTAAAAAATAACCTAGGCATAATGTTGGCAATATTCCTGCGATTATATAAAAAAAAATAATAATGCAGGTTCTAGTTATCATAGCAACATTTTTATTTTTACAAATAGTAGCATGGATCATTTTAAAAATGAATGAAAAATAGTTCATTTTTATAATAATCCAATCAAATTGGAACACGAATTAGTTTTTAAAGATATTACACAGAATGTTGCAATGAAAACTGATATGCATTTATAAATTTTATTATTTTTTAATGTGTTTCATGTTTTTGAGAATTGAGAGATATGATACATATTCGAAAAATTTTAAAGAATTTACAAAGCAAATGGTAAATACAAAATGAAATGCTTTTTTTTTAAACCAAGTAATTTTTATTTCATTATTGTTGAAATCTATTTGTGACTTCGTTTGTATTGTGAAATAGAAAAAGAATAAATTTCAATACCAATGTATGTGCTTTTTATTTTGCCCCCCCCCCTTTAATAGGTGAAGTGACCTCAGTGACACTAGTGTTCCATTGTACTTGATTAACATTTCAAATTCAACAGATGTCATATATGAAACTTAACAAATAAACAATATACAAAAGAGAAAAGTAGAAAATAAATTGTAATCCTAATTGCTTCTTTTTATTGATGCTGGGATAATTGTTGTAAATTGAATTTTATTTCAAAATTTCTGTGAAGCTGGCACTCTTTTCTTCACATTACAAATTTTGTAAAGCTGAATTACATATTTGGAGGGAGGGATATATAAAATATATTTTCGTAATTTTGTTTTTGTGTTTATATCTCAATGTCTCTCTGTCAGATTAACCTATTTCTGTATCTATAATAATAATAAAAAAATAAAATAAAAAGTAAAACCTTTTTATGTACCATGAATATGCTTACCAAATTGTAACATCCATCGAAGAAAAATAAATCTGGATTATTTTCAAAATATGTTTGTTGTCCCTTTTTTTTTTTTAATATATTGTAGTTATAATAATATGAATATCTACTATTTTATCTCAAAACATTTATTAAACTAATTAATCTGTGTTACACTCTTTATGAAATGGGTATAAATATGGGTGATACATTACAAATATGAATAATGAAAAATTACAATATTAGATGAGTTATGGAACTAACATTATTGAGTTAAAACAGGGTTAGGTATTTAGTGGTTAAGTTCTTTGTTAACTTTATTGGAGAGTCTGATATAGCTTCCATGTCTCTTGAAAAATGAATGTTGTTGCAAGAGTTTTGTCTCTTTGTTTAATTTTCTGTATGCTCTGAATAATAATGAGTTTTCATCTGGCTTGGGATGTTGGTATTGTGCCTTGCGCCTTACAATCCAAATGGCATAGGTGATGAAAATTGCCAGCCTGATTGTAGGAATATCTCTTCCACGAATGCATTCTTTTATATTAAGTATTTTGTAGTAGTCTATCTTTGAATTGTTAAATATTATTGTTTTAATATTACCTAGACCCATGCATGTTTTAATTATGTGGTTAAATGTTTCCTCATCCCTGCCACAGCTGTGGAGTTGACTGGCATGTCATCCATATTAATTTTAAGGAAGTAATCTAAATATTTTGGTTCTAGAGCCCAATACTTGAATAGGGTAATCAGCTTGTGATTAGTTATTCCTAATCTTGTAGTAGAGATTTGATTATTTTGTTTTAGGATGCGATGGGCATCCCATAGCTTGATCTTGCTTTGATAGTTATGGGCATTTGTATTTTGTTGCATTGTTGACAGGATTAGGTGGTCAAGCCAGCTTAATTTTTTGGGGGGTGGGGTGTCGGTAGGAATTATGTATTCAGTGATCTGGTCATGGCTATACTTTTGGACTAGATTATATATCAGTGTGTGTGATTTTTGATAGTTAATTGAAGTGATGGAATGTAGTGACATTCCATTTAATCTTTTGTTTTCCTGTATGTTTCTCATGCTGATAGAAACAGTTTGACCTTTCCATAGTAATCTTGAGCAATATTGCTCAATTTTTTTGATGAATGTTTTATTTGCATTCATCATTGGCAGGTAGTATGCAATTGTGCTGTAAGTCTTTATATTTAGCAGTGAAACCTTACCATAGAGCGAAAGGCATACCTTTGAGAGGGTCTTAGTGATCTGGTCTGTGGACTGGAGGATTTTTGCCGGAAGTTCTTTAGACATTGCTGATTGTGATTTTGAAATATTAAATTCCAGAAATTTCTGTGGTTCAGCTTGGAAGTGCGATTTGATTTTTTTTCCAGATAGGATAGACCAAGCTGTGGATTTTTTTGTATTTATTTTTAGGTCTGATAGATTGGTATATTTGTCCAATATTTCATATAGTGTGTTTAGATATTTCTGAGTTGGCAGAATGATCAAGACATCATCAATGTAAGCGACTGCCTTGATCGCTCTTTTGAGTCTGGGTATATATACTCCCAGCAGATTATCTTCAATGTCTTTAAGAAGTGGATTGATGTAGCAGGCAAACAGGAGGGCACTGAGTGGAGATCCTTGTGGGATTGAAGTATTCGGAGTAAAACTGTTTGTATATACTCCATTGAGTGATATGTGAATTTCCCTATTGTGTAGTAAATTGTCCAGTATCTGAATTATCTGGGAGGGAACACCAAGGCCCTCCAAAATATTCAGCAGTGTGCTGATATTGACTGAGTCGAATGCCTCAGGTATGTCAAGTTGTACAGCGATGGGCTTTGATTTTCTGTTGTTCTGATGTAATCCAAGAGTATATTGGTTTCACCAATTGCTGTGAGTGCTGATGAGCTTTTCTTGGCATACTGAGAGGGCATGATATGACTCAGGATTTTATGTTGTATCTTATCTTTAATGACACCCTCTATAATCTTTATTAAGAGTGGTGACATGGATATGGGTCTTATGTTGTTTATATCAGTAGGGTCTTTGCTCTTTTTCATAAAAGGCACCTATGCAACTGGAGATAAATTTTTAATGAACCTTTGCTTTTGCGCAAGATGGTCAATCATTAACATGATGATTGGGACAGTAAAATTGCTTAAGTGGGAGAGGAGAAATTTAGGTATCCCATGCATTCCTGGATGGATGCTGTCTGGAAGGAAGCATAGTTTGTTTTTAATATCTTGGACTGCGATCAAATGATCATCACTGGATGAATGTCTTGTCCAATTGCGATCTACTGATGAGTTGTGTTTTTTAAATTTGTTTTCAAAGTGTAGTTTAATTTTTTCAAGCATGTAGTATCCAGTCATCTGGTGCCCTGATGTTTAATTAGTATTGGAGTATTTTGTTTTTTCTGTGGCCCCAGTGCCCACCTGAGATATTTTCTAGTCCAACAATATTGAGGAGCCAGATATATCTGATCTTTTCAGAGACACATATTCAGCAAGGGCTTTTTGCTTTGCTTTATATTCATTCTTAAGTGAGATGATGTCATCTATCGAGTTGCTTTCGGTAGAAAACTGTTGAAGTTGAGCACTAATGTTCTCTAGGTGCTTTAATAATGAGGTTGGACACTTTGACCTGCGAGAATATTGAACTATTAGAGTTTGCAGAACTCCCACTAGTTCTTAGGTGAGATGATGTCATCTATCGAGTTGCTTTCGGTAGAAAACTTGAAGTTGAGCATTAATGTTCTCTAGGTGCTTTAATAATGAGGTTGGACACTTTGACCTGCGGGAATATTGAACTATTAGAGTTTGCAGAACTCCCACTAGTGCAAACCAAGCCTCTTCAGGTGGTCTTGAGAGTATATCTATTTTCCTAAATAGAATATATGCCTCTGATGGGATGGCTTCAGTTATGTTAGCTTTTGTTAGCATTCTAATTGTTTTGCTGTGATTCAGTTGTGTGATGTTATCAATTTGCATTGAGATGACCACTGCTACAGGCTGAAGCACTGCCTCCATAATGTAGTGGAATTCGAGTGTGTAAAAGACCAGATCTATCAAAGATCTGTGTCTTCTGGTATAGAATGAATAAGCACTATCTGGAAAAAAACCTTCCCCGCTAAGAAAGCCTCTATTTAGAAGATGAAGGTATTTATTGACAAAATCTCCATAGGAAGTGTTAAAATCCCCAACAATCACTGTTGGCCAGCTATTGGTGGAGATTATCAGGTTGATGCTATTAACTATTTTAATATATGAACTGACATTGTTAGGAGTGTATATGTATATAGCATTAAAGGCGGTAGTTCCATATGTGAGTTTGATAGATATTATATTTTTGTCTGTGTAAGTAATTTTAAAACTATCTGGAGAATTTTTACTATTTATAATTATGCCTACTCCTCCAGCTGCTACATTACTAGTGCTAAACTGAATGTAACGCAGTTTGGATAGTTCTTCCATGATAATACTGCTGGAGTTTATGTGATATTTAGTTTCTCCCATGAATAGTATATGTGGTAGATTGTTTTGAAACCAGTGTTTTATGGCATAAACACGGGCAGTGGAGTTGATACCTCTTATACTCAACCCCACAATCTTACAATTAATAGTCTGCACTGTTGGTGACCGCTACAGATAACCGCAAGTGGGTTTATAGATGGTGAATTGGTCTTATATTTGGTCGGAGGTCTTGAGAATCTTCTGAAAAGATTGGTGTTAAAAGATTGACAGATTCACATGTGTCTTCTCTATCTATTCCATTTTATGAGTTTGGATTTATAGGGTCATTTGTCTTTCTTATCTTCTTGATACTGCTTGTTGTGTTAGATTTAATAGTATTTGCTGGGGCTATGAAACTACAACCTTCATCTTCTGAGTCTGCCTTTTGGTTTGTGAAAGATTTTTTTATTGTTTATAATTATGGATTGTGTAAGCTCCATTTCAGTTTCATCATTAGGTTTATACTCAGATTCAATGTGTGTTTTGTTTTTAGAAGATGACTTCTTAATTATTTTGTTTTGAGTCTTGCCTCTATCGAGATCTGGTATATGGTTTTGTGAAGGTAGCATTTTATCCTGATTGTTGGTGTGTATTAGATTGTATGGCTGTTTTTGATTGTGTGTAGCTGTGTTCAAATCTTTTGGTTTTCTTTGTTGGTATAGGTTCATTGTTACTTGAGTATTTTTGTGTGTTTTGTTTATTTGTGGTATGTGGGAGGTTTAAGGAAGTTTTAAAACTTAGTAATTGATTATCTCTTTGAAGTGAATTGGTTGTGTTAATATTTTGGTCTATTGTGATACACTGCTTATCACTTGGGGTTGTTTTGGGTAAGGGTTGCACATTTTGGTGTATTTCCAAACATTTATGGTTTTGGTTCTTTCTTGTCATACACTCTGATCAAAGCATTGGAGTCTTACTCCCAGAAATGTAAGAGTCATAGGAGCTCCCTTGAAACTGATGGTAGAGGGTATATCTGTAGGTTTAATTCCTTGTTTCAGATGCAATTCAAACACAGCAGTGTTAGATAATATTGCATCACCAGCCCTATCTTCTGGTAAGTATACAAATTTGTATATCTTTCCAAATGGGCTGAGGGTGCTTTGAAGCTGATCTTCAAAAGCAGAAATGCAGTTTTTTATCCTGCCAGATAATACTGATATTCTATTGAAGTCAACATAGCGAATAAAATTGGTATTGATGGTCCTATTGTTGACTGAAATTATTCCTTTCCGCCCAAGTTTTGAACTCGACTGCTATATAGCGGTCATTGGGATGAGTCTATGGGGAATTTGATGTGAGCAGTTAGGGTCTGTGATGGCCATGATGAGACCCTTGTCACTATTATAATTCAGCAGTGATTTAAGCAAAAGATTAGTGATGGTTCTATTAAATCGAAATGATAGATGATTACAAAGGCATTATGCCTAGTGTATGAATTTAAGTTCATAAAAAAATCACATAATCTTTACATAAATACAATTTATATTTCTTATTTCAAACATTTTATAGCTACAATTTATATTTCTTATTTCAAACATTTTATAGCAACATTTTATATATTGAGGTGATTATGCATCTCATGGCATATGACAACAGTAGTGTGTGCATGTGCATATAAAAGTTGAAAGGAAAAGTAGAAATAAACAATTTTTTTATATATTACATTGGAATAACAGTTAAGTATTAAATAATTTTGAATTAAAAAATAATATTAGAAATTAAACATTTAAAATGGTCTAATTCTAATATTGAAATTAAAACTAGTATGTTTTTATGTTATAATAGATATGCTGATAATTATAAAATTGCATTATTAATTAAAACTTGTATAATATATTTTGATAAAAATTCTACAAAAAAGTATTAAGGTAAATTGAAAAGTGTCAAGATAAAGAAAACTTGCTTTTAATTATTGTGCTTTTTCCCACCCTGACTGAAAAGGTTGGGAAAATATAGAGTTTTTTTAGTTTAACAAGAGTAGCTATTACAAAGATATAACTGAAGGCAAGACCATGGAAGTAAAGCTGCTGGTGCTATTTTACAATGGTAGTTTTGATTCACATGGAAGCAAGACCCAGATTTTGTTTCATAGCCAATATATGTGTTATAGCCCATCTACGTGTGTATTAGATGGTAGAGACATAAGAAAGCTCACTATAACAACAGTTTCCAGATTATACCTTTCCTGATAATGATAATAAGCCAGTCGACTGTTTAGAAGGGACTAGTTTACATATATAGTTTTATCTATATGCAGAGGCACAGATAAAGATACTGCATCATATATATATAAAGTATAGCTGGTAAGTAGTGTTATATATATTTAGAACACGAGTATTTAAAATAATTTCTTGAAAATGGCAGTTAAAGTTTCTAATTAACAAATTTTAAAAGTAAATGACTTTTGTCAACTGAAAATAAAATAAGCAAAGAAAATAAATGATATTTGGGTCTAGAAGAATATGTTCCCAATATTCATAAAAAAAAGAGGAAAACTCAGGATTTTTTTTTAAATATTGAAAATGAGGCCACAAGAACCGGAATTTTAAAGAAAAACTTTTACTTGCCATAGAAAAGATGAGCTAATTAATAGCTTTAATTTAATTCATACTTTATATATATATATTGAAACAGACAGATCGGAGAACCGATCTTCGTTTCAGGTGTTTTTATGTACGATAATTCAAACTACTGTTCGCCCGCAGTGAGATTTTGTCTATTTTAAGTTATAATATAAATTAGTTATATATTCTATAGTTTATAAATAAATATGTAAAGTTTCCGTATATAAATGTCACAAACCATGAAATAATATTCGTGTGTGCGTGGTTTGTGAATTTATATCATTTAATTTAAAGTTTCAGTGCGGGCGTATTTGTTTTAAATTTAAGTTTAAAATTGTATAAAGTCGTCTAAAAATACTGATCAAAAATCACATTCCTTTGATCAGTGTTTTTAATTAAAATCTAATTGCACAAATGTTCAGAGCAATTAAGTTGTATTCAAAATTAGTAAGGAATTTTTATATGTAATTAATGTATCGATTTAAAAATGAGATATTAAATTAAAAGATTGCTAAAAACAGATAATTGATTGTTGGTCAAGCTGCATCGCTAGAGGCTAGAGACAGTAGGCGGAGCCTAAAACAAAAACAAGTCGGAAAGGTCAGCAGTGGCTACTTTAGAGAAAAACTTACATTCTAACTTTGGTCGTGTTTGAGAGAGGTAGTCTCGAGACAACACAGCAGTTGAGTATAATTCAAACATTTTTATTAAGAAGTTTACCAGTGAATCGCAATGTTGATGGGCTAAGTGCCAGGAGCTGGTCCTTGCCCGCCAATATGGATCCTCATGCCGCTGTTTGATCATGTTTCACGTAACTCACAATTTCCAACTTCCAACCTCTAAATTAGCTATGCCTTACAAATAACTTTCAAAAATGCGCGCCTACGTTCATCACAAGCCAAGCTGGATGAAGAAAGAAGAGAACTTTGTTACACGAACTTTAACTTTCTTACGTGCTTAATATTATCAATCAAGTAAATCATATGTAAGTTTTGATATCATTTATAATGCTATTATTTAACCTGTCAGTAAATTTTCTTTTCTTTTCTTTTAATCCTCCGCTCTAGTCTTTAGAAATTATTTATAAAATTGTAATTAATGGTAATAATATTTCAACTGAATGCATTTATATTTTCTTATGTTGCTTATTTCATAAACAAACATTGCCAATAGTAATATTTCCAACTCTGTGTAAATTAGTGTGTAATAATGATCAAGTTATCTTAAAAGTAATTTCATTTTCTGAATTAAATATCCTTTCACATTCCGAGTTGATAAATGTTAAGTCATTTTATTAGTCTATGTTAATTTGTCCTATAATTGCAATCTAAGGTTCAATCTTAAAATATATATATAATGGTGTCAAAGTGTTACATTAATGTTATGTATAATATGAGAAATAATTCATTGCATAATTTGATACAGTTATTAAAATTTTGGACGCCCTCCGTGGTGCTCGATGAAGAAATCTCCACCCT